>JAPDRK010000019.1:0-600000 GCA_030247875.1 Cladophialophora chaetospira | reverse complement strand
CCATGATGGGATCAACCGTACTATACGGCAGGCGGACATCGTCGACTTTGCCGGTCATCCAGCCAGAGATAGACAAGATGAGATTCAACCTCTTGTTGTTGTGCAACGGCCGATATTCAAAAGTCTTGACACTGCCTGTTCGACGATCTGCAGCGCGAACTGCAATGGTACCACCAGCCGCAGTGGCAGCAGAGGTGATCAAGGCTGCTCCACCAATGCCACCAAGGAAACCTGCAGTTCCTGTGACACCGATCGTTGTGAAACCAGCCGCCAGACCAGCTCCAATGAGAGGAGCGAGTAGACCTGCAGACAAGCCTATTACCAAGCCACCACCGACGGTTGCCAGACCCATAAACATGTATTTCTTCTTCAAGGCCCGCTTACGTCGGCTCTCCATGTTCTCGGATTCGTCCCAATTTTCTCTCGCTTCGGCTTCTTGCATCTCCAGTGCGTCGATGACACGCTTCTCGAAGCGGCAGATTTGGATCCATGTAATGTCCATCGCTGAAGCAACTCGTTCAAGTAAGCGTCTTGACCGAGAGTCATACACACCGTCGGAGATCAGGACCAGAAATAGATCACATAAAACAGTCCAGCGCAAATCGAGGTCAATCTCCTTCGTATGAGGCATGTCTTCCGGACCGTGTAATTCAGGAACTTCCTCGCCCTCCTTGACTTCTTTCGACGACTCGTTTGCGCCTTTCAGCGACGCGCGTGAAGCTGTTGAATCTCTGTGTCGAGACACTTCTGTGCTCGGCTTCTCGTCAACAGTCTCATCAGCTAATGGGTTTTTGACTTTCGCATTCAGCATGAGTGGTGCAACCAGGTCTCCTGGTTGTACGCCATGCTCCGCAAGTTGCTCGATCATGATCTGCTCCGCAGGGTTGATATCCATGTGACCATAAAGACGAACCATCATCTTCTGGCCCCACATATCCATTCCTTCCAGAGCCTTCACCAGTTCTTTACGCGTGCCTCTGGTCTTCTCCAAGGCGCCCAGCGCCTCAAACATCTTGTGCACCGTCAGACGGACCACTCCAACATAAGCTATCCTTTGACCTTCGGTGAGGAGGTCCTTCGTTGCTTCTAGCTGTGTGAGAGCGTCTCGTTGGTCGTCCTCATCTTCATTCTCCTCGTCTACATCTGGGGCTTTCGGTCCAGTTTTGAATAGGTAATTCGTGTCCTCGTCCATACTTGTAGCTGACTGCGCGTCTTCGTCGAGCAGAACTCTCGTGTACCCTTTTCCAGCACCTCCAATGCCAGCGTAAGGGTTTTCCTCTTCCTCTTCCTCTTTGTGACCTTTGGCTATGAGACGGCCATTGTCATCGTATACATCGAATTCGTCAATCGCTGGCATGGCTTGCCATTCCTCCTCTTCCTGGTCCTCGTCCGACTGCGTGGTGGCCGAGATTTGTCTTTGATGTGACCATTCGGAGGCTGCTGGGGCGCTCGCTTTTTGGTCGCGCTTTGGTATGATTGTACCTGAAATTCTGGAGGCTCTTTGCGAAACGGCGCTGTCTGGTTCTACCTCACTCTTCTCCTCGGTAGCTGAGGCGGTATACAATGGCGGAGGCTGCTCTGTCTTTGGCCCAGAAGCGGAGGCAGTGTACAGGGGCGGCGGCTCCTCTGACTTCTTTTCGTCGGATTGTGTCTCTCCATCTGAATCATGCTGGCCTTTCTTTTCTTGTGCCGACTCGGTCTTCACTGTGTCTGCCGTATCTGTAGAGGGTTTGAGGGCTGCTCGTGGCTGCTCGCTGGGTTTAAGCGGGGCCGCAGGCTCCTCGTCAAGCTGGCCTGCCTTGGTACCGTTCAGGCCTGTAGCCTTTTCGTTTGTGCCAGTAGCCTCGGTCGATGCTTTAGCATCGTGAAAAGTATCGCCGTCATCCTCGCTGTCGTCCGACTCCTCTGGCGGAGCCTGTCTCACCGGCTTTCTGGGCAGGCCGAAGTCGTCGAGGTCAGCTTCAGCTGATGCAACTGCGCCGTTAGATACTTTGCTTGCAGATGGAGCAGAGTTCGATTCTTCGGTGGAATGTGCTTCTTGGCTATCGTCTCCAGCTGTCATAATGCCACATTTGCAGGATGGTAGGCCCGAGACATGTGCCTCCAAGCCGCCTGCGTGATGGTGCGTCGATCGAGGCCGCTTTCAAAGGTGGGAACAAAGACGGTGATGAGGGAGAAGATCCACGGAGAACAAGGCCCAACTTAGTCTGTAGATACTATACACGAAGAGGGTAACGGCGAAACAAAAGCCGCAATATGTTCAACGTCACCGCATCTACACCGTATTGCGAGGACGCCGAGAGTGACAGAGGTGGAAATCGTTATTGGTGGGTCACCTTTCAATGCAGCCTGTCTCCGAAGCTATGCCGCTTTTATCTCAAAGGACCGTGCACGCGAGCAACTCGATGCACTGCAGAGCTGAAGGGATAGCACTGGAGAAGATCAATGGGCAGATGCAATCGTGTTGTTGGTGAACGTCTGATTTACATAAGTGAGCAGAGGGCATGGCACAGCAGCGAGCTGATTCCTGATATAGTTGTTGAAGACATCGGAGCTGCGCGCGAAAGGTGAGTCTCATGTAAGGCTTCCTATCTCTCGGCCGTCTTGACGCCTCTGACCTCACCTTCTGTTCAATTGAACCGACCCTACAAATACATATGTATTGTCTGAGTTGCGGCCGCCCGTACAGGTAGTAGTATGACCGTTTCTGGGTGTGGGAGTCTGCCAGGCGTCCCAGGATCTCGGCCCCCGTCATGCTCATGCTGTAGCTGCGTGGTTGTTGGAGGAAAGATCGATCACGTCCGAAAGAAAACCGAAAAGTGTTGTCCCCATGGAGAGTTGGGAGAGCTGTTGGATTTGTTCTGTACATGTATCTCGTCGTAAGCTCGGCCGCTGAATACCCACAGATGCTGATTCCTGACTCCTTGAATGCCTTGAACTCATATGGTTGACCCTTGTCTTTATGAAATGTTCATTTCGACTTCGTGAACTGCTCCAGCGCCGAGAAGTCGCCCTCGTCAAATTTCGCCCAAACACCCTCTATCCGTGCTCTCCGCTCCAGAGCAGTCTCTCGGTTCTTCCGACTTTTATTCGTTCGTTCCCCCGATAAACATCTGTTGACCTCTCGCTTGATGTCGTTGCAGCCTCCGGTGGCTTTGTAGAGGAAGCCGCGGGCGTGGCATTCGTCGAGGGCATTCATGATCTCCTCGCAGCCTGTGATGCGGTCAGTTGCGATTCATGGACTTGTCAGGAACCATCCATAGAAGACCACGGACACGGATGTTAAGCAAGGAGTGCTGGCAGGAGAGATATTGGCAATATATCATGCGACTCCATAGACAGCTCGGGTGCCACGTACCGACATTGTCTTTTGTGTGTAGATGAGAGTGCATCTTCGCGGAGACTCGTCTCCAATACTGGTCATGCGGTTCGAGCCACGCCCACATCTGACGTTTAGCGGCAGTGGGAACAAGTTGACGGGCTGAAGCAAGGTAGAGTAAGGATGATGATCACGAGAATTCCGCATGAAGATCAAGATCGAGGCTAAAGCAGCAAAGCGCAGCCTTGCATCAGGAAGTAGCCTTGCATATAATCCTGAGATAAGATTAGATATACGACTTTTTTTCGAGTGCGGGATGCACTAGATTCTTCAGACTTGACGGGCATACTGGTTGACAATTTTCTCATTCGAGCAACTTGCAAGATGTCGATGACATTGGCAACCACGTGGGTGAGGAGAGGAGTGGCCTCTCAATTTCCTCAAAAATACCAAGTTGACGAAGCGGAACTGAGTCGAATATCGAAACTCGCCCGCCTACAACTTGAAGACGCCCAGCAAGACCTCCAGGACGCTCAGAATGGGAACGACGATGACGAATCCGAAGACCATGACTCTGATGCCGGTGTGCCTACGGGTGAAGGCTCAGGAAATGTCAAATCATCAGCGACAGATGCAGATGACCTAAAAGAATACAACCTGGACGACTACGACGATGACCCAGTAGACGATCAAGGCGAGAAGTTTTCGATGTTTGGCAACGTGGGTTCATTAGCATACCATGCACCTCACGAAAGAGACCCCTATATTGTCCTACCGGAAGGCGAGCAAGATTCCGAAGACGAACGAGAAGAGCTGCAGATATTATCCTCAGACAACCTCATACTGGCGGCAAAGGTGGAGGATGAAGTTGCGCAGCTAGAAGTCTTTGTCTACGAAGACGAAGGAGAAAACCTCTACGTACATCATGATATCATGCTACCTGCAGTGCCACTATGCGTGGAATGGATCAATGTGTCGGTTGGGAAAGGCTCGGAATCGAGGTCGGAGGGAAACTTCGTCGCAATTGGCACCATGAATCCGGAGATAGAGATTTGGGACCTCGATGTGGTGGACAGCATGTATCCAAACGCGATACTAGGACAAGAGCCGGAAGAACAACCAGACACAGAACAGAACGAAGAGAGCAGTTCAAAAAGCAAGAAGAAGTCGAAAAAGAAGAAAAAGAAGCCCAAAGCAAATGACGAATATCATGTCGATGCTGTTCTGGCTCTTGCTGCAAATCGGCACCATCGAAATCTCCTCGCCTCGGCCTCAGCGGACAAGACAGTCAAGCTATGGGATTTGAAAACCGGTAAATGCGCAAAGTCATATACAATGCACAGCGGCAAGGTATGCGCATTAGATTGGCATCCAACCGAGTCAACGGTGTTACTGAGCGGCAGCTACGATCGAACAGTCGTCGCCACTGACATGCGAGCACCAGATGCGGTTGCACCGAAATGGATCGTCGAAGCTGATGTTGAGAAAGTCAGGTGGGACATTCACGATTCGAACTTCTTCTATGTCACCACCGAAGGCGGCACGGTGCACTACTTCGATGCTCGAGTCGTGCCAACCTCGCACGATAGGCCGACCAAGCCAGTCTGGACACTACAAGCTCACGACGGAGCAGTAAGTGCCTTCGACATCAGTCCTTCAGTGCCAGGTCTGCTGGCAACGGGATCAGACGACAAGCGAGTCAAGATATGGAATGTCCAGGACAACAAACCAAACATGGTGGTGTCAAGAAATCTCGACGTGGGCAGGATATTTGCGACTCAATTCGCACCAGATTCAGAGGTCGCTTTCAGACTGTCAGTCGCTGGAAGTAAAGGTCGGCTGCAAGTGTGGGATATCAGCACGAACCCGCATGTAAGGAAGGTGTTTGCTGGGAGAGTGCAATTGCCAGAGTCAGATGGGAAAGAGAGGCTGGTGGGTGCAAGTCTTAGCGACCACGAAAGCGACGAGGAGGACGAGGAGGCAGGCGAGGAGGGTTGGGAGGACATGGATGAGGATTGATTGCCTCGTTTGATATCTGGACTGGAGAGAAAAGTTCTTTTATGACTGTACGATGCGAGATACCATTTCAATAATGGCAATGGCGAGCCTCTTCATGGCAATAGAGTGAAATACCGGATCCAAAAATCTTGACGAGGGTGTACAAATGCAGTAGGAGCTCCTCAATAACTACTAGTAGTAAACGTCCGGCTCCGATTTAGGCGGTGGCTTGCGAAGTTCGGGGCGGCATCTCGTCAAACTCTAGAGGCCACGGGTGCCTAACAAACACCTGGCGTTCTCCAAACAAAGCCCGCCCATTGCAACTTCCCCTCCAGATTCATCCCCAAAAAGTCACTACTTCACCTCACGCATCGCATCAATCAACCACCAACACTTTATCACGACAACAGCACAACTTCTTCTCAACAATTGATCTCCATCACTTATTCTGGCATCCTCATTAGCATCATCAAAATGCCGGGCGTTGACCATAGTCAAGATGCTAACGACACGCCGGAGCCCGAAAAAGGCTTCGCAACGCTGAACCAGATCCAGTATGTAGAGTCTTCTTCCAGAGTCAATTATATACGGGTCCGACAGATCGGAAAATGATGCTGACTTGAATTGTGAAGAATCGGAGTGAAAGCTTTCATCGAAAAGGTGAGTTTTCTATCAAGTTGCTGCGATGATCACGTGCCTTATTTGTTGCTTTGGCCTTTTCACTAACACGACTCCAACAGAATGGAGAACCAAGAAAAGCAGAGATCTTGTCGATAAAGCAGAGGAACACAACTTTGTCATTTTAGTATGCCACAGAACCACTCTGCTGAAGCGTACAGGACTGACTCGCTGCCAGCGTTCACTATGTTGAATTCAACAAGCGTCTTGATGGTAAGAAGCATTCCGGTCTGTCCATTATCTTACGAACTCATCTGACCTCTTCCAGAATGGGTCCCAGCCGACCGCATCGACCTCACCCAGGAAGTCGAATGGCCCGCCCCCGAAAAGCCTGAGAAGAAGAAAACCACTGTAACCACGAAAGCCCCGCCCTCCAAAGCCGCGACCGCAAAATCCATCACAAAAGTGACAGGACGGGTGAGGGCAGACTCTCGCGCCGGTTCAGCGACGCCCGACCTCCTCAGCTCGAAAGCCGGCAATGATCGAAAACGGCCCATCCCCTCGAAAGCAGGCGGCAAGGAGAACCGCGAAGAAGGCCTCGCTCCCGATGGCGATTCCTCGCTTATGGCCACCCAAGAGGGCACGCCTCTGCCCATCCTGGGTGACGACAGTACACAAGGCGACATCGACATGCCCGACGTGACCAAGACGGAAGAGAAAGTGGCACCCATCATGGAACCCGATGAAGAGATCGAGAAGCTCCGAACTGGAGGCTCCATGGTTCAACATCATGCCCAGCTCCACCTCGTACGAAACCTGGACAAGATCCAAATGGGCAAGCATGTGATTGAGCCATGGTATTTCTCACCATATCCGCAGGACTTCAGCGATGCTGAAATGGTATACATTGACGAGTTCTGCTTGTCGTACTTCTCATCCAAAAAATCATTCGACAGGCATCGAAAGAAGTGTGAAATGGTGTATCCTCCTGGAAATGAGATCTATCGAGACGACTTTGTGAGTTTCTTCGAGGTGGACGGACGACGACAGCGGACTTGGTGCCGAAACCTGTGTCTGTTGTCCAAGCTCTTCCTGGACCACAAGACACTGTATTATGATGTCGACCCTTTCTTGTTCTACTGCATGGTAACGCGCTCTGAACACGGATGTCACCTCGTTGGCTACTTCAGCAAGGAGAAGGAATCCGCTGAGGGATACAACGTGGCCTGCATCCTGACATTGCCGCAGTATCAGCGACAAGGTCTTGGGAGGTTGCTCATTGCCTTCTCTTACGAGCTAAGCAAGCGTGAAGGGAAGCTGGGTTCACCCGAGAAGCCACTTTCCGATCTCGGCCTGTTGGGTTACAGGCAGTACTGGAAGGAGGTGCTCATCGAGTTGCTCTCGGATCCTGCAAGGCTGCCTCCACCAGGCTCTGCCTCTCACACTCCGACCTCTGAGCATTTGCATCCACACTCGTCACTGGGATTTAATGGCCCCAATTCTCAGTTCTCAACAAGCATCGCCGAGATCGCAAGCCTGACAGCGATGACGGAGAAGGATGTCCATGAACAACTCGAAGTGCTCAAGTTGTTGCGTTACCACAAGGGCGCGTGGATCATTGTCGTTCGTGACGAACTGCTTGAGTGGCAGGAGCAGCGGCGGCAGAAGGAAAAGGTCAAGGGCGCCAGGAAGATTGACCCAAGCAGACTCAACTGGAAGCCGCCTGTCTTCACCGCGAGCAGTCGGACGTGGAACTGGTAGAATCTTCCCTTAGATTCCTGACTTGTTTGTTAGCGAGGCGCTGGAGGCTTTCTGGAGGAAATTCGGCTCGGGTGGATAACGTACATGATGAGCAGGGCGTTGGGCGCCGGGGCATTGACAAGCTTGGTGACTGACGTCGCAGGACGACCAGTCGTAGAGCGAAACTCAATAGTATCGGCAAGGGTATTGTCTCAGGGAGCCACAATCCTAAAGTGCTGTTTCACATGGTCGATCACGTGTTCATGAGGGTAGATTCGTGTACCGAGTGATTTCTGCATCGGCGCCTGTCGCCTCGGAACCGTTCTCCGTCATCTCGGTATCTCCGTTGTGGCCATTTTGGCTGCGACTTGGAGTTTCTTCTCCATCAAGGCCAAGTGGGAGGTTTTCGGGTAGCTCGATCTTCTTCTCCCGTGCTAGCTGTTCAGCCCATGCGCGGGCCCTGACAAGATATCGGATGTTGGCCTCTCTTCGTTGATCTTGAGACTGGAGGATCGCTTCGTTGACGTCCTTTGCAACTTTCCGTCTCAGTGAGGGGTCAACGAGTTCGGCCAATGCTCCAAAGTCGTTCTGGACACTTGTAGTCGGCTGGCTGGAGGATCCCGACGTGGCTGCCTGCGTCCAGGACTCTTTGGGGACAATCAAAAGAGCCATGGCCCGCTCGAGATCGACTTTAAATTGTGCATCTAGGGGCGCGTAGGGGGCGAGGTTGTTTTGGGCAAATTCGATGGCTTTGCCCACCAGGCCCGGATCCGAAGAGGTGAAACTTTGGCGGATGAGCTCGACGAGTTGAAGGCGGAGGAGCGAGAAGTGCAGCTTCTTGTCGGTGTCCAGCAGCTATCACACAAGGTCAGCAGCTTGACTGAATGAAGAAGAATGTGAAGATCTCTTGGAAGTCTTTGGCAAAATCATACTGAGGACTGAAGGTGTTTTTGCTTCTCATCTTGGCCCGGAGGCTATGAGTGGTGCATGAAAACAAGGCTAATCATAGCAACTTGGAATTGAGAATTGTGAGGGAGTACGTACTTCTGGGTTTAGCTCGTTGATGAGCTCGATGGCGGCTTGAAGGTCTCCGCGGTGTATTGATTCGCGAATCTGAACTCTTTCGTTGATACAGCTGAGATCGGCCTTAGGCTGGATATTTGCTTCTGCCGCGAACTTTTCTGCGGCTGACGGGTAGCCCTCGGTGATCAGGTAGTCCATTATGAGGTTGTTGACATCACTAAACATGACACCCGGTCAGCGTGCGCTTCTTTGAATCTGCGATGTGTCGTATTTCCTGACGGCCAGCTTTTCAGAAAGCAAAATATATGCATTCTCTTCAAGTATTTTCAGAGAGATTCCCATTTTGTCAAAAGTGCATCCTCTAGATCGGGGGGAGGTGACTGTGCCAGGACGAACGTACGATTTCGAGATCTGGATGTCGGCGACCTGGCGCTCGAACGGGTGAGCCGCTGCGGTAGCCTTGAGAGATGATCAGCATGTGAACGAAATGCAGCTAGGCACTCTCACCATGATTGCAGCCTCCGACTAGAAACCTAGGAGCAGTCAGGATATTGCAGCTCGCGAGGATCACTGCACATGACAGACAGCATGTAGTGTGAGTTGTACAAGACCTCTCTTGCGGAGGTTTGGAAAAGGTGCTCCGTGTGACTGCAGTTCGAAAGTCTGGATCTTCAGCGGAGCATGGCTTGCCAAGATATTACGGCAGATCATTATCGCCCTTGTGACCTCTCGTCGTGGTCAAAGCATTCTGCAACCACCTTCAGAAGTCATGCGGACTCTGCAGACTCCTTGGAGATTTGCAGCGAAACGAACATCATCAAAGCCACACACACATCGCTTCCGCTTTCACACAAATCCAAGTCATGACAAAGAACTAACGCACATGCATGTATGAGAGGCGATACAACTTGTGACCAAGGCTTGCAGAACTATGACTACCTACTCAAGATAGTGGCGGCATTACTGACCTGGGCTTCGCGTGTCTGTTCGCACAGTCGTCGAGTTCAACAACAACTCTCACTGTACACGCCATAGTAGCTCGATGAATCCTGAAAACGTTGATTCACGCAATGTTTACCTCATCAAGAAAGGCGGAGGCTCACAGATCTTGCATTGTCGGAAGAAAAATACTAGAACAAAGTCCCGACTACTACTGACATCTGTGATACTTGTTCATCGTCTCGTTTGTCCAATATGATACGGAACAGCCGTATCTCACACAGGTGATTCGAGGGCAGATGTGGGTGAGTAGTCGCCGGATCAGCTTTCTGCTCATTCACGCTGTTGCAAAGTAAGCTGCTGTCCTGCTCGAGCGAAGAGAAGTGCAAGTGCGAGTTGGTCCGAGCATTTCTGCACTGACCTGAATGGATCCAGCGGACGCTGAGATAACATTGAAGACACTAACAAAGGGCTTTCAATTGTCTTGCTTGTAGCAAAACACTATGTGCGCACACAAAGCCATTCCAGATATACACCGTTCTATTTACGACTCTGGGACAAAGGGTTTCGGACCCTCTCCAATCCTTGCACATGACAATGTCTATCAATAAGATGGCATGTGTGCGTGATGGCTGTCAAAAGGCCTCCACGGCTACGCCACGCCACTTGACATCGTCGCTATTGTACTTCAGCCATGGAAAATCTCGACACCATAAAGGAAATGAAGCGGCAGTTAACGGAAGGTCCAGTAACACGAGCACGAGTGCGACAGATCGCAGAACTTGAGGAACGTGAAGCAGAACTTGAGGAACGTGAAGCAGAACTTGAGGAACTCCAAGCACAACGAGCGAATGCGCAGCTGGCGCATGAGCTTCAGGTCGAGGCGGATGAGGCTGAGGACGCTGACCTCGAGCTGTCCAGGAGTGCGGAGATGCAACTGAAGCGTGAGCTCCAAGCCTTCGCCGATGAAGAACAGCGGCAACGAGAACTCGAACTACAACGAAAGCGTCAAGCCAAGGCCGCTGAGGAACAGAGACAGCGAGAAATTGTAGCGGCCTGGAATGGTAGCGCTGACCAGTATCGAGCCACCAGAGAGAGCTGGAAGATCGCATCCTGGGTGAGTCTGGGTTTGGGGCTCTGTGCAATTGTGGCAATCCTCCGCGGCGCTCTCATCAACTACAACGCCGAGACCAAAGCCACGAAGGTCGAAAACCGGGAAAGAATATGCAAGTCGCTGGAAAATACAGCTTCTCAGATGTTTGAAGTCGGCAGTGTCATGGGAGAGCTCTTACCCTCCGCCAACTACTTGAAGGATGTGAGCAACCATTTTGAGCCGCAGCTGAGATTGCTTGCGCCTGCCGAGATCAATTTCTCCAACAAGACGCGGTATCTGAGGAACCTGAAGGCATACGGAGAAGGCCTCGACAAGGCTGGTCGAAATCTGTCCGACACCATATTACAGATAGAGCGTCGGATGTGGCCTATGAGTCAACACATCAACGAAGCTATCATCAGTCTGGAAGCTGTGTATGGGATGCCTCCAAGCTTCTGGTCGTCCGAACCGGATAGCACAGGGGACATTGTCACCGACGTGTTCCATTCAATTGACATAAACGTCGAACTGTTCACCAAATTGATCAACGAAAACATTCACCATCTCAACCGCACCGATCAACACCGCCTTGCATATCTCGAACAGTACCTGGAAGTCCGGGATAGTCTACAAGCGGCAATCGATGAGCGAGGATATATGCATGGGTCCAGTCCATTGCATCAAGCCATGGAGTCTGTCATGTACTTGAAATATCCTACAGAAGACATTCTCGCAGTCCTCAAATGTTCCTACTACAGGTTAACACTTCTCCAACCTCAACTATGGCCAAATCGACGATCACGACAGTCTCTGTATGAGCAGGGATACACTGCCATCAGTCACGACAGCCTTCCCGCGATCTTGGACAGTTTGCGCAAAGCCAAGAATGCGCTCGATCTAATCTCCAGCGCTTTGAAGCATATAGCGGCTGTGCAAGAAAAGTTCTACCAGCAGCTGCCGCTTCCGGCGGGCTTGGGAGGCGGCGGAACCATCCCAATCCCGCATATCTGGGATGATTTGCACTGGGCTGCAAATGAAGCGCGACAAGAGTTTCCAGGTATCGAAAGAGGCCCACATCACGCCAACGACGAGAGTGGCTGAGACTTAGTCTGAGCCTGGGCCGTCCAGGCTTACGAGCTTCCACTTCAGTTGGCCAGCCGGAGGTTTGTGGATGGTTGCCAGTTCTCCGACCCCATCTGGAGAGTTGCTGCAGAAAGGCAGAGAAGAATGACTGGGCATGTACATTTCGTTGTTTGAAAGTTCGTCGATCTAGAGCGTTTCCTCTCTGGCAAGCGACGCCTTTGCATATTATGTACATTTGTGAGTAGTAGACGGTGGCCTGTTTGGGGCCATCCAATGCACATGGCAGAGGCAGTAGCCACGCTAAGGGGCCAAAATAGACAACAAATTGCCTCGAGCCGGTGTAGTAGTTCGGACTCTGGAAAATAAGCATCCTCTTCCTTTGCTCATCTGTCCCCAACTTCTGCCACAGCCTTGCGAAGGTCGCTGCACCAGATCTTCGCACACAAGATCTGTCGAAAAGCGTTTTTGCGCTATCCACGGGCCAGAGATTTTCTGAAAAGGTGCTCGCTCTACAAGCTCCCATGCGCAGATGCTGCTCACATTTGGGGACCTACAATTTCAGCAACGTAAGGAATATGCTGTGGGATGTCCAGTACTACCACAGCTTCTAGCTCTTTCCACGAATAGGACATGGTCATTGGCTCTGAATTCTCCGGAAACGTAGTATTGGGCTTCTCTGTGGGGGCCGAGAGGGCCGCAACGGAGTATGCGGCGAGCAGGGCATATGCGGCGAGCAGGGCATATGCGAACGATATGAGCATCAGCCATTGTTGGATGATGAGTCGGTGGATTTGTTCCTTCCCATCCACGTCTTCAGAGCAGGTTCGTCCATGTTCTCGAACCACAGATATTTCGACGTAACGGGCTTGAATTGCTCAAAGGTGTCGACTCCTAATTGTTGACTTCTCTCATGCAACTGCTCGACAAACCAAGATCGATGCTTCGTCCACGTGGATCCAATACTTCCAAGCAAAAGAGCCCAGAGTACAAGGTCATCGTACCTTCCACTACTAGCTCCGGCGGCTAGACTTGGTGGTCTCGTGACCAGGATATCATGCAGTCGCCTTGCAAGCAAAGGCTTGATCCCAGAGGTATCAACGTGCGGAAAGATGACAATGTCGTGGTAGAGCAACCCGGCAAGACGGCTGATTTGATAGAGGAGCCGGTCTCCTCGAGTATCATCTGTTTCAGAGTCTTCAATGTCTGGAGGCAGGCTCAGGAGTTGGTGGTGACATCCCCGGGCAGCTCTTAATAGTTGGCGGAAGTTCGGACAATTCAGTCGGTACGGTCTCATCTGCTCAAGGTCAACAGTGATGGCAGCTGTGCATAGTAGACAGTCCCGAAGCTTGCCAAAGATTCCGCTGTTCGGGAGAACCAGGAAACCAGACCCCATTCCTTGGAAGTCATCTTCTCGAATCAATGTCTTGATCCTTTTGTCGTAGGCTTCAAGCAGTGTTTCATGCATCAGGAGAAGAGGAAAGACTGGCGTGCTTGTTAGGGCCGAGCGGTAATCCAGGCTCCATCTGACACAAGTTAGCCACGGGCGCGGATCACTAGCTCAGCAATGACACTTACAACCATATCATTTCTGCAATTCCAGCAAGCTTAATCTCTTCCAGACCACCTTTGGCTTTAATCAGAGCATTTAGTGCCCGAACATGGTCGTAGTGAGCGGTTTTCCTCCCAAAGCGACCCATTAGGCGTGCTTGAAATAATGGGGAAGGAGGATGACTTTCTGGGACAGTGCGGTAGTCCCAACCCGTACCTTGATATGACAAATTGTAAACCGCCATGATAAGTGCGTCCGAGGGAATACTGTCTTGGTTTGTTGCCTGGATCATATTTCTTACCAGACGAAGCGCCTCGGTATGGTGGAATAATCTCAATTTGTCGAAATCGTCACACAGACCATCTGAGTGGTAAATTGCTTTGCCAAAGTCGGCCACCGAGGCGCGGTGGACATGGTAGACGGCGGGGTTCTCGAGGGCAGCTAGACGCCATTCTCGTCGACCAGGGTGTATAGCTGGATTTCCGGATACCTCGATGATATCAGGCCATAACGTATCGTAGGCTTATATTGTAAGATTCGGGTCAGTCCATCTCCTTATGACTGGCGCTATATGTGCAACTGGCCTCGGATTTCAGAGTCAAGGGCCAGCGCAGAGGCGTAATGCTGAACTCACCAAATTCAACCAGCTCCTGGAAGATGGTTGGACCCCGAGGAGAACTATACGGAGAAAAGGGATCCCTCTTATTCTGCGTGAGAGAATCTTGAACCGCAGTTCGAGGTGCTTCTTGATCTTCGCCATCTTCTGATCCTTTCCCCGATGGAGTGGAATGATCTGACAATTCCGAGTCCAGCTGTCGGCGCCAACTGCAGAACAATTGAGAGTTAGCTGCAACTGTTCAAGTCGATTTATACCTAAGCTGGGAGCAACATATGCCGACCTCGCTGCCCTGTCCCAGCGGACTTTCCTCCCAATAAACCTTGCTGAATGACTTCTCGCTTGTGCAATCTCCTGATGTCTTTCGCGACGGGTTTGACGCGAGCCTGGGTCCTGCATTACGATGCGAATTGGCATTGGAGCGGCTGAAGTTCTGTAGGACGCCATTCTGGCTGGTTTGGTCTCGTTACCAGCGTCCGGAGCTTGCTAGAGCGAGTCGAAGTGTATTAGAAGAAAATGGGCAGGCTGGTCCAAGGACTTCGTGGAAAATCCTATTTCCCTTGTACTCCATTGGGAAGCATTTGATGGAGCGCCTTCGGTGCTATCCATGACGCTAGGCAACTGCAACCTGCTGCCCTGTAGCGTAACAAATAGATGGATAGCCCGTCAGCGATTCGGAGTTGTTGCGCATCGTCACAGTTTCAGAAGTGAGTGTTTTCGATCTCACGAAGTGGATACTTGACTTGGAAGCGGCTGATATAAGCGGTTCTCGGCAATTTGGGGGCCATATCAGCTGGGGAAGGTGTCAAGCAGACTTAAGAATAATGGCAAGCAATTTATAGGTGCTAGAATGGTGACTTTTCTTCTTAAGTTCGCTCTATCGCACTAAGACATCAGTTGGTCTAGGTGCTGCCGGGACCACCAAGCAAAGCAAACCGCCTTACGATGCTTGGCCCTACTTCGTCATACTCGGCTTTGGTGTGACAATAACTTCTGAACTCAGGTGTCTGGCCCAGCAAACTGCCTCCGAACCAAGGTCCGTGTCTCTGTCGCTTGTGGGTAACGACTTGCACCTCCAGACCACCACTCTTCGCTCCACCGCTCCGGGCTTCCGAGGCTCTGATACGTGCGTCTACCAAATGCCTGATATCGCGCTGTAATCTCCGGCCAAAGTCCTTGTAAAGCGTAGATCCACCAGAAAGAACGATGTTTTTGTAGAGACCACGGCGCACGTCGATGGGTGAGGACTGAATCACTCCGTCAACCACAGTGGGTAAGGGGGTAAGAAAATCTGATGAGTAGATTTCAGGGTTGAAGAAGATTTCGGGGGCGAGAAATCGTTCGTAGCCAACATCAATCGTGATTGATCTTCCATTTGGCTGAGTGACGGTGTGTTTGAGGAATCGATCGGGCTCTTTGTCGTATCGTGCGAACTCTTTGACGATATCCGGACAGACGTAGCAGTATTCTTCCTTGACTCTCTCTGCAGTCTTCAAGCTGCTATCCGACTCCCCTCTATCTCGAAGTAGGCTTTGCACGAAATATGTAATGTCTCGTCCTGCGATTGGTATGCTCTTGATCGAGGAGCCGATGACATATCCTTCTGCGACGGGAATGATGTGGGTGACACCGTCTCCAGAATCAATGACGGTGCCAGTGAGAGATCTATCTGTAACCTTGGAAGACGTCCACGAGGCCGCCAATGCCAACACGGCTTGTACGGCAATGTATAGACCGGCGCAGTTGAACGACTCGAACATAATCTCCGCAGTGTTTTCACGATTTTCAGGAGGGTTCAGAGGCTAGAAGTAGTCAGCACCGTCTTTGCTCGGATAGGTTGCTGTATCTCACCGGCTCCGTCAAGAGAAAGTAGTGGTCTTCCGGCTCAACTCTGAGGTACTTGAAGATGGAATTTGACCAGAACCGTTCCATGTAATCCCAGTTTTCAATCTGACCGTGTCGAATGGGATAATTTATGCTGTATCCAGGACCACCCGACGCAGCGAGGGCTTCATCTCCGATGAAGAAATCCAGGTCTTCTGTCCCGCGCTTGCCAGCCAGATTGGAGCTGGGACCTGCACCACCAGTGAGGTATGAGGGTTTGTTTGCGACTGCGGGTCTGCCAGAACCTGAGCCTCCTCCGCCGCCACCAGCGCTTTTCATCGCAATGGCGGTAGGGAAGACCCAGGAAGGAGCATCGTTTCCGGCGAATCCTATGAGGCATAGGTTAGACAGGGAGGGATGGTCGACCGACAAGAAGCGCACCGAGTTTAGAAAACCCAGTCCCGCTATTTTCCGTCAGCTACTTTATCAAGATAGCAAGTTCTGAGGGGTAGGAAGGCTCACTTGTCCATGACAACGGCGGGAGTTTGGGAAGCCATGTTGAGGAAGGGTGCGCGGACAACCAGGAAGACTTGCGACTATCGGAGCGGGAGTTGTGGAAGACGTCGCTACGGTGACTGGAGTTTTGAATACAGAACCATTGCCGGCGAGCACTCGAGAGGAAACCAAGATTCAAAGAGGCAGCTTCTTATTCGCGCCGACACCGTTCGCAGGCAGCTCCCAAGGATACACTGGATTGAGAGATCAGTGAGACGACATGCCTAGTGGGCTGGCTGCGTGTCAAAGTGGGCTGTTGATTATGTCATCCACGTGACTTCAAGCACCACCGAGGAAGTCCCGACTTGGCAGGCTTGGAGGGTCAATCGCTCTTCCTCTCTGCTCACTCACATCTCTACAAGTACTGTCCACCCAAACGAGAACGTACCTGCCAAGTTGCAATTCATGATAGACAATAATTGACTCCTTCGGAAGCTGTAGATGTAAGATTGAGCAGGCGCGCAGGAAGATGCTGAGCGGAAAGGAAAGTGCCATGTGCGGCGCAAGCCGACCTCAGCCTGGGATGAGCTGGACCTGAGAAGTCTGTCAAATTTCCTATTTTGTTTCTTCACCTCGCTGCCATCAAGCTGGGCAGGTGGACCACATCGTCGCTTTGCATTTCTCCAAGCACACTCTTTTGAGCAATAGCACCTTATCCTTGACGCCACTTTGGCACTGTCCTTGTTCCCGTCGACTCGACTCTGCCGGTTTTGGCCATCTTTGACAATTGAGTCTTGCCTCTCGTCAACCACAATTAAACTCTGCCATCCCTCACTTTCGACTGAACCGTAACCGAGTCTCGATCCTAGCAGGTGTTTGAACGCACTCATTGACCAATGTGTCGTTGAACCAGCAACTAAACCCGTCAATGCCGCGTCGACAACATGAAGGCGGCGACCTGTGTGCCATCTTCATTCATGCCGGCGCGGGTTTTCATAGTCATCAAAATGAGAAAATTCACCTTACAGCAGTCAACGATGCAGCCAAGGTGGGGATGGCGGTGTTGAAAAATGGAGGTGACGCAACCGATGCCGTGGAAATGGCAATCCGACTACTCGAGGACAAAGAGATCACAAACGCAGGATATGGCAGCAATCTGACAATGGATGGTCAGGTGGAGTGTGATGCCACACTGGTCGATCACTATGGCCGGAGTGGCGCAGTTGGTGCAATCTCGCAGGTCAAAAACCCGATTGCTGTTGCACGCCTTGTCCTGGACGAATCTACCAGACCATTGTCCCTACAACGAGTCCCCCCGAATCTTCTGGTGGGTGATGGTGCTACAGACTTCGCATCCGACAAGGGAGTCCCGATTCTACCGCACGACTTCCTTGTGTCACATGGGGCCAAAGATCGATGGATCCGATGGCAGCGAGACCTGGAAAGAGCGCGGAATGAAGAAACACAGCGGGAAGCACAGGCCCAGCAGCTTGCAGAAGGTGGAATGAAAGATGACTGGGCCGCTCCCGTCACACCTATCAGTCCTACTCCTGAGTCATCTGGCCGGCGTCCCAGTCTAACAGATCTACCCCCAATGACCCGTCCTTTGGTAGCGTCGACGGCCGATGTGCCTACCTTGTCACACCTTCATCCCGAAACTGCGACACCATTCCGACGTAACGGTCCACAGCACAACACGCCTGACGGCAATGCCTCCCATGACCATTCTTCCGATACCGCTACTGATGACAGTATACCCTTAGTGATGCCCAGTACCAAGCGCCAGAAAATGAGTGACTCTTTTGATGGCCCGTCTGCTGAAGAAGTCATATCTACCATTGGAGTTGGAGACGATCATGATGCAGCACCAACAACGCAAGTTGAAGATCACGATCGCGAAGACGAGATCTATGACACGGTCGGAGCCATAGCGATTGACTGCTTCGGGCGGATTGCTGCAGGATCCTCCTCAGGCGGAATAGGCATGAAACACAAAGGCCGATGTGGTCCAGCCGCTCTTGTCGGCACGGGCACTGCAGTCATTCCTGTGCATCCTCAAGATCCTACTGAGACTTGTGTAGCCACAGTCTGCAGTGGTACCGGAGAACATATGGCTACCACAACTGCCGCGGCTACAGCTGCCGATCGGATTTACAATGCGATACGCAAGGAGAACGGCCGTCTAGTGCCGTGCAACGAAGACGAAGCAATGCAATCTGTCATTACGAACGACTTCATGAACCATCCTGGCGTGAGCAACAGTCACTGCGCCGGTGCGATTGGTATCCTTGCAGTCAAGAAGACTCGAGAGGGTGTATACTTCTACTTTGGCCACAATACTGATTCTTTCGCTCTTGCATCGATGCACTCGGAGGAACGAAAGCCAGTATGCACGATGTCGCGCAGCAGGGGTCGCGGATCTCTGGCTCAGGGAGGAAGAGTCAGTCGATCCCGATTTGCACGAATGCGGTAGATTTCCAGTTGCCATTGTTCTCGTTGCAGTGGCAATGCCTCCCAAGGCAGTGGCCGTAAAGCTCGACACAACCCAAAGATCGATACGACTCCGGTCGATAGATGGGCGGACCTGACCCGCATGGTCATGAATGGAGAGCTGGAAAGAAGAGGCTGACCCAAACAGGCCCACAAGCACTCGCCAAAGAACGGCAAATCCAGAGTAGGGTCGAGCTGACGGGGCAAGGACATATTTTTAGCTGACATTTCTTCTCCGGCGCGATGGCCGGAGAACTTCCTGAGGAGCCTCTTATCATTCGAAGGGAGGCGACCAACCAACCTCTGTACCTAGGCAGATAGCCAAAAAGTTTCGCTTCCTCGAAATTCAAGGTTCCTTTGACCTCGTTTTCTCTCGCTGTGGCGTTGCGAGAAACTCCGTGTTGTAGTCAAAGTGACATTTCCCTGGAAGAAGCTGCTGAACGCGATTCGGCTCTCTTCATTCTCAAGTTGACATCGCACTAGCTGACTGTGATCCAAATGCGTGTCAACTTCCCATGCCTCCGCCCGTCTATCACCTCCCCGCCGCCTGCTTCCGACTCTTCTTCTTCCCCGCCCCAACGACAACCGGCTTCCGTCCAATCCCCTCCCCCACGGCCAAAACCGTCCCACACGTCAAGCACTCCGCCCCTTCAGGCGGTTCGCAAAATATACTCAAGCAGATACTGCACACGAAGCCGACGCTGACGACGTTCCTGTGGCAGAAACATGCCGCGCGGAAGTCGACGTCGATGCGTGTGGGCAGGATTAGATGTGTTGAGCGTGTTGAGGGGGAGGGGAGCAGGGACGTGAGCAGGTAGGTTAGGAAGGCTTGGGATGCGATGGTGTGCGGGTCAGCCTGCGTGTTTCTGGAGGAGGTGCTGGGAGAGGAGAGGTGGGCGGGGATGAAGACGCCGTGGGTTGCGTCGGCGGCTTGTTGGAGGAAGACGGTTGCGTTTGCATTTGATGAGGTGGAAGTCTCTGATGAAGGTGCGGTGGAAGGAAGTGGGAGTTGCAGGATGTCGATCGGGATGGAGAGTCTTTGGCACGCGAAGATGGCGTTCATAATGGGGATGTATTGGTGCGCCAGGTCCGTCGAGGGAGACGCCGAGATAAGCAGGATCCGCGATTGTAGCGACGGACTTGCTCCTTCGCCTCCCCCAGCACCGGCTTCTGCGTTGCCTGTGGTGCCAGACGAGCCGGTCAGTGACTCTGAGATGGCAATGGATTCCCTGTTGATGTAGGATAGGGCGAGAGTCAGGGCTCCAGCAATCATGGTTGACGTGCTTGAGGCGACAGCCTCGGTGGATGTGCTGGAGAGAAGAACTGTCAGGTTATGCAGGAGTTCTTCCTCGACGAGGCGGAAGAGGCGGTACTTGCTGCCGCTGTTGGCTGAGGCCGAGGGGCCCTTCACGTTCAACTTGATGCTGGTCCCGGACGATGGGCCATTGAGTTTAAGTCTCTTCGCGGAATCGGACAGGGTGGTGTCTCGAAGCTGGTCTCCGGCTTGAGATTGTCGTTTTGCTTGGTTGCGATCCGCGACTGAGCGAGGAAGTTTCTGTTCTGTCGGCGATGGGTAGAGCCATTGTGCCTTGTCGCAATGGGAGGCGATGACGGCGACTTTGTTGGTATAGTTTGCTGCGAGGTGGGCGTTGATGAAGACGAGTATGTTTGCGACAGCGCTGGATAGTGGAAGTGTCGAGGAAAGTAGTGACCATGCTGCTGGGTTGGTGTCGAGGATTACTGTGAGCAATGAGGGTGACTGATCCGACGCTGGACGATCGTTAGCTGACAGCCTCGTGCGTATAGTCGATAATGCAGCCTTGCCACATTCAAAATGGACTGGCAAGATGGAGGTGGAATATGCAGATGGTGATTGGCCGGGATGAAAGATATCTTTTCGGTTTGGAAGCAGCGAGGAGCGGCAAAACTTGCAGGATGAGGAATAGCTTTGGGGTCTCTGGGGTCACCTACTACGAGACGGCTTGTCATACTGTTCGGAACCATCGATCGCGTTCATGATGGGAGCAGAAGGAAATTAGAAACTGAAGGGTGGAGTGGGTTTCGTGGAGCCTGGGACTCAAGCCTCGTCGTCGATGCGGTGGGGGCTTGAGGATGAGTGAATGATAAGTGTACGATAACTCTCGCTGCCTTGTTGCAAGTGATGCTTCGAATGACGATGGGTGTGGTTCTGGAATCTCAGCCACAATGAAGCACGAGGCTCAAGGCATCAAGCCTGATTCCAAAGCAGGATTCAAAGAGAGAAAGTTGGGCGTCGGCGCTGTCCCGAGAGGGCGAAAGAGGCGCCTATAGTTTGTGCCTAAGCGTACGCTTTGGGCACCGCGAGGTCTTCGGCTGCTATTTTGGGCGCCTGACGATGAGGGAGATAGGCACCCGGTGCTACTCCAGCCAGCTTGACTGTTGACCACCCAACCTTCAACGTGGGCAAAGTTCAGGTCCTGGAAGGGTGAATGAGAAGCATCCCCAACAGGAAATTATTCGAGCCTAGGCCGCGTATTGTTGCGAGGGCAGCGGAAGTCAGTCCATCGGCAAATGTTCCCTGAGGACATTGTCAATGCTGCCAACTGCACTGTAGATGTCGGTACATCCTGACATTTCAGTGAGTCAGAATGGAGCACATGTTAATTTCCGCGCGGCGTTATTTGTGAAATCCTCCCCTTTGACGAAGGTCGTATAAAATCACTTTTGCTTCTTCAGAGTAATCCCTTTCTGGCGTTCTCATCAAGTCTCGATCCTGGACCGTCGATTCTGCAGCGGAGCAGAATCTGCATCCCACGTGGACAGTTGCATCTCGTCTTCACATGGTGCCTTGGGCTCCTTCCTCTCTTCTGACCAAAATAAGGAACTTCGATTCGCTACTTCGCTTCCACGCCACCCAATAACATCGGCACAACCTGTCGCCATTCGCTCTTGCGAAATCCTGGACGCGACTGCCTCCTCAAAGAACAGCCTTACGCTTGCTTGCTTCACTTTTCCCTCACGGGTCATTCACTGCCTACATACGCCCGCAAAACTATCCGTACCACGAGCACTTTATCAACAAGCATCCTTCACCAGCTGACCAACTCGCTTCTGTGGTCTCGGAGTTAATCACCACTTGCTTTTCTTCTCGCTTCTTCGCCGCCCTTGTCCCTCAAAATTTATCCTCCCGCACTCCGCTTCCGCCAACACCGACTTGCCATCCTCCGTTACAAATTATGGCCTGCACCTTCTGATCTCACGTCACCTCCGGCCTCCAGGATTTATAGTCCTTCGACTTCGCCTCCTAAGTTTCCGACCTTGATTCTCTGACTGTGGGCTTCTCAACTTCATTTTCTTCCCGCCGCCGCCTACGAGAAGCATTTCTCCAATGTCTTCTGATATTAAGGTTGCGGCCCAGCGAATGAACCGAAAATTATCCGAAGAACGAGATTCCCAACGAGCCTCCCTGCTGGCCAATGAAGCCGTCGAGCTCTCCAATGCTGGAAACAAAGTGGTATGTTTCGGTTTAATCGTAGACTTTTACATTCGGCCTCTGACAGTCTTTCTAGCAAGCATCGAGAAAGTTGAGGGAAGCCGCTGCTCTAGGCCATGCCAATCCTGATGTTCAGGCCGCCTTTTTCACCATCCATCATGATGACCAGAGCAATTCGCCACTTCTAGAATTGGTCAGAAAGTATGCTCTGTACCACAACAATGCGGCAGGTGATGAGGCCGTCAAATACCTGAGGAGTACAGAGGCTTTCAATGCCGCCGCCGTCGCCTTGGAATGCATGCAGATCCTCATCGAGTGTCGCCAATCTACCATGTCCGATGCCCAAGACTTTATCATTGCCGAGCTTGCCCGACAAAGCCCAGAAGTTCGACAGTATCTTGCCACCGAGCTACAAGCATCGACCACTTCCTTTTTCGACAATATCTACGATCGGGGCGATGACGCTGCCAATTGTCTCCGCTCCGTTGTGCTTGACGACAAGCTATGGCCAACGGAAGATGCCAGGTTGCGAGTAGAAGATGATCTGTTTCAGCTCTTCCTCGCAAAGCTGATGGAGACCGGCCACGACCATGATGGCAGAGCTCTGAAAGGCATCGCCCTCTTGCTCATTGCCGATACCCAGAGACTACATACGTTCGTCGACAGAGAGGCCTTCGAGGCTTTGATGGGTTCCTTGGACCTGAGGTTACCCGCCGATGTCCGCGGCCAGGCTACACTGGTACTTTCAAAATACTTTGAAGTTGACGAATCCATTGCACAAGCATATCTCTCCGACTACGTCAGAATACACGTCGAACGCAAGAAGGGTGACGATCTTGTTCTGGCTTTCTCCAGCGCTGCGCATCTCTTTCCGGTCGTTCCTCACCTGGTGGCACAGCTATTTTTGACCGAGGGCTTCCTTGTCTCAACCATGCCACTCCTGGACAAAAGGTTTAGCCGTCCTATTGTCCATGATGCCTTCCTCAACCTCGTCAATGCGGCATGTATCGATGGTGCATGCAGGGCTGCGATTGCACAACACTGCGCAACTTGGCTTTCTGACAGAGTGAGCAACGGCACGGGCAAGCAGCCCGCCGTGGCGGCTACTGTGTTGGCGAAGTTGAGGACCTCAGGGCTTGGAGCGAAGATCGGAAATCAGAGAGCCAGCGTGGCGGATGATGATGTTAGTGAACTCGTTGATCTTTTCAAGAACTCCCTTACCGTGATTGAAGAAGGAAAGACTGTATCTGACTCGATTGAAGGTCTTGCGTATACATCTTTGAAGTCCGAGGTCAAAGAATCACTTGCGAAGGATCGCAAATTTCTGAAAGCTCTCCTCAACACTCTCGACGAACACCACGACTCTCCGGAAGTCGTTGTTGGAGGACTGAGTATCATCTGCAACCTGACACAGTACGCGCCGAACCTATCCGAAGAGCAAAAGAAGATGTCACAGTTGAAAGCATATGCCAATGCTACGAAGCCTGCCGAACCGAGTCCGTTGGAGAACGACGAGCACGTTAAAGCCCGCTGTTCGGCGGTTGTTGAGGCCGGTGCGGTTGCATCACTAACCCGACTGAACAAAGGCAGATCTCCGGCCACAGCACAGTTAAGTGATAAGATCCTTCTATCGCTGTCCAAGAATGCCAAAGACCGGGGCAAGCTCGCCCAGCAGGGAGCTGTCAAGCTCCTGGTACTACACTCGCAAAAGAACCTCAAATCAGAAAACCAGTCACAAGCAAAGACGGACGCTGCCCACGCCTTGGCTAGGGTCCTCATATCTCTGAATCCGGCGCATATCTTCCCAGGAGGTTCGACGCCTGACATTACCGACGCGGTCCCACCGCTGGTAGCGTTGCTGAGACGGCCTGGTGGTGAGGTTCTTAGCGACCAGCCACGTGACTTACTTCCTGTCTTCGAAAGCCTCCTCGCCCTGACGAATCTTGCATCCGCTCCAAATCCAAATGCTGCAGTAGTAATTCTCAAATCCGCCTGGGATGAGATTGAAGATCTGTTGCTCGGACATAACGAAATGGTCCGCCGTGCTGCGTGTGAGCTGATCTGCAACCTAGTGGTGTTTCCTGCTGGCGCAGAGAAATTTGCAGACGGTTCAAAACGAGCGGCTCAGAGGTTGCACATTCTCATTGCCATGGCGGATGTTGAGGATCTGCCAACCAGACGAGCTGCTGGTGGTGCCATTGCAATGTTGACAGAACAATACGCCAATGTCATCTCTGCGATCCTCGATCTTCAACGCGCACCAGAAATAATGTTGGAATTATGTCAGGACGATAGCCCCGAAGTTGTACACAGAGGCTTGGTTGCTGTCAAGAACATGGTGTGCTGCGATCAGGAGGATGCAGAGAACAAGAGCCTAGCTCTCAGAGCACGAGAAGCGTTTAAGAAAGAAGACGGTGTTGAGAACCTGAAAACTGCATTGAAGGAGACGAAGGAGCCCGAATTGCTGGGTATCGGCGTACAAGCCCTGAAGGTTCTTGTTGAGAAGTGATGTGCCGTCATTTGGAATCAGCGCGAGGAGTGATGTAGTGCTTCTGAGCATTCGGGACATCCGGAATTTTTGTTTTGGAAAACCCTGTTAGATTGTGCTGCACTGGCACAAGAAGTCATACCGTTAAAGGAGCATTGCAATTATCATCAAAGCAATTGCAGGGCCTTTGATTTTCTGGAATCGGAAGCATCAATGCCCATATCAGTCGTTAAGCGAAGCGAACATGGCGCGGTCTGCATGCATGGAGATAGCATTAGATGATGTTGTCCCATTTGGGCGTTCAATTAGAGCGTTCTAATAGAAAGAGTCTCGGTCCAGATATCTATTGTCTCAGGACTTTGGGCGGAGGAGCTACCAACTTGAGGTTTCCAGAGCCATCTCCCTAAACCCTGATCTGTGCCTCCCTTATACCTTACCGAGCACTCAATAATGTTGCCTCTTTCCAAGGCTGCGTCACGTTGTCCCTTGTCAGCGTTTCGACCGTGTCGAGCACGAACTCTCCATCCTCGGAATCCGACTCTCTTCTGAAGTGCCGGGCGAGGGTTTGAGAAAGAGAGGGCGTACTGGCATGAGAACTAGGATTAACTCCTTCGGCATGGGCGACGTTCTTGTTGGCGCTGGAATCGAAGCTTTTCTCCAAGTTGCGGATTGAAGATGAGTCTTGCACTGTCTGTGGCTGCTGTGGTGGCGAGGTCTTTGAAGAGGACGAAATAACTTCGCTTGTTGAAGTTTTGCTTAATCTCTTCCTTTCGCGCGTAAGCTTTTGTATTACATTCTTGATGGCCGCCATCTCTTTTCTTCGATTCAGAAGGGATTCCAGCTCTGTCACGGAAGGCGCCACTCCTTTGCGTGATTGAGAGTGCTGCAGATCTGATGCTTTCTTGACTTCTTTTTCCAACTTGTAGTACGCCCTCCATTGGTGATGAATATTATCTTTCACCTGTTGCATGTTGCGTGTACCTGCGCTTTGTTGCAGTTGAGTTGAAGCCACTCTCTCGACAGCCGGTTCTAGCGTCATTGTCCCTTGTCGAATCTTTTCAGCTTGATGCATCTCGTTGAGTCTCTGCAGCTTTTCGAATCGTTCTTTAAGCTCTTCAAGCTCTTTTGCCATCTGAGCTGTAGCGTCGAGCCGTCTCCGCTCCCGCTCAGCCTCCTCTTCTCTGCGGCTAGCAGACAAAGCTGTTCTAATCTTCAGTTCTAAGATGGCAGCTTCTTGTTCGCTGCTGCCGACCTTCAACTTTTGGAATCGTTGCAGAGTCTCCTGGACCTCTTCGCCCAGTCGCTTGGCGCTTTCGGTCCATTTCTGGGTTCTTGCGGCTGCCTCTTCTTCGTAAGATTTTTGACGCTGGAGAGACAGATCGAACCTAGCCTTCATCTCCGAGATGAACGCCTCTTGTTCCGTCACTTTAGATTGCAACTTATTGAATTCTTCCGTCACACGCTCTAAAACATGACTTGGGGCTGGGGCGCTGCGTCCCTGTCCTCTCGTAGCATACCGCCGATCAGTTGCAGAAGCAGTAGCTGCCGTTCGAGCAACTTTGTTGTGATTTTCTTGCTCAATCTCGGCCGTTTGTGGTTTCTGTGAGAGCTCCTTGATCAGAGATTTGCAGGCATACTGAAAGGACCTGGCCTTTTCCTCGCTCGCGAATGCGTCGGCGTTGTCCGGGAGTGGCAAAGCCTCCCACTCGAGAAGAATACTGCGTGTTCGAGGGTGGAAATTCCTACGGTCGTTCCCGGTCTTATCGACCAAAGGGGGGCCGATTCCCGAGTCGACGGCAGCATTGATGATCGCGGTATACTCTCCAAGCTTGCGGCAACGCACGCAGAGATCCAGCATGCGGTATATCACCCGGGCTAAGCGATCGATCGAATGATTTGCGATTGATGACGCATGCTCAACACATCTTTGTAACCACTTCTTGCCCTCCTGCCAGTTTCCATGCTGTGAGTGGTAAGCGAGGAAGCTCCGGAAGAGGTCGTCCTTCCATAGCCCCCCGTAGTCCTTTTCCCGAAGCAAGCTCAACCACGCCTCTGCACGTTCAGGTTGTTCGCATCTCAAGGAGACATAGACCAAAGCCATAAGAAGTCTCGGATTCAGTGTAGACGGAATTGGTAAGTCTAGGGAATGCACACGCGTCTTCTCCCATGTATCGTTCAGATTCATGGGATTGTCCTTATTCGCAATGAAGTGCAACAGGTTGTTAAACGATCTTGAGTCACAAGCCCTACCAATCTGCAAGAGCATGTAGAACAGTGCAGCATCCGAGATTGGAAGCGTACTGTTCTTCAAGGCAGCAGCAGCGTGGTAAGCAAGACTGTAACTGCCGATCTTTGACAGGGATCGAATGAGCGTAATATAAACAGATGTGCAAGGCGCCTCTTTACTTTGGAGAATAGCCTTTCCATATCCGCTGATCAGGCCCGGAAGTGCCACACTGCCAGAGTCGAATTCAGCTGTCAACTGTTGGATGGTCTGGTGGAGAGCGCCGCGATGACTCTCTGCTTGTATTTGAGGAGCGGCATCGATAAGGTCTTGCTGGTTGCGTAGGGAACGCATTTGCTTTCGTGTCAGGGCCAACATCTGAACCAATCGATCGGTATCTGTAGGCAGGTTGGCTTCGTCCAAAATCTCGAGTGTTGCAAGAGCCGCGATATCGACGGGCTCGCCCTCCCGAGTGAGTGAGTAGAACGGATTGGGGCCAACGCGGAGATGTAGGAGCATTCTGAGAGCCAAGGTGATCGCGTTCAGGCGATGATACCTCCGGAAGTTCGACATCTGTTCAGGCGAGAATTCTTTGGCAGATACCGCCTCTCGTAGTTCAGACTTATCGGCTACGGAGCCATCGTTGATCTGGGAGGCTTCGTCCTCCCAGATCGGCATCTCAATCTCCCCTAAGGTCTTGTCATCCTCAACTTCCACAGAAGCGAGAGCGGCCGAAGCGTAGCTTCTTCGCTGCTGGGAAAGGCCATGGTGGATTTTGCGGAGCTGCACAGAGCTCCTAAACTGGCGTTCCCGTTCTCTTAGTTGTTCTATCTCATCGTTGACCGCAGCGAGCCTCTCATCCCAATCCCTGCGTTGTTTTGATTTCCAGCTAGTATCCACAAACAAGGCAGCTGCAAGAACAGGAGTGAGGAGGACAGTAAAGATGTGCTCAGTAAAGCTCGGTCGCCGTCTTGGAGGTCTGGTGGTCGTCTTCCTGACGAGGGTCGATGTGAACGAGTCGCCAGCAGAGTAATGGTGGGAACATCTCAGTCTAGGGCGAGAAGCGTGAGTCCATAGTCCTCGCATGGCCCAACACGCTCGCACCCGCAGACAGAGGTGGTTGTCCTGCTGTGGAAGTGGGTTGATCGCAGTCTGCAGTGGAAAGTTGCAGTGTTGAAGCTGGAATCTTGTGCATCGTCTGACGACCGACCAATTGACGATCGCCCGCTCCAATGCCTGTCAGACCCGCCGCTGGTGGGGATCCTTGGAGACTCGGACTTTGGGGACCATTGACGATGAGCTGCACTTCACTCGTGGCTCACTTAACACTCAAGTTCAAACAGTCGCGCCTCGTCTCAATGTGAGCCGCGCTCTTCCCTGCGGCTCAGCTTGGATGGCTGCTAGGAGCCGCTTCCACACGGAGGGCAAGGACCATGACCGACCCGAGGGATTTACTCTGCGGCGCTCCAAGACTTACACCTTGCTCGTCAATCGCTGGAAATCGTTTCGGCGCAGGCGCATAGTCTTTGTCCTGCTCGCAGCATCGCTGCTGTACCTATTCTTCAAGCACATGCCCACCGATGTCACGCCTGTCTCGAAACGATATGATAGTCGATATGGCCCACTGGGCGGAGGAAGGCCCGGTCCCTACAAGAACGAGCCCTACACTGTACTGCAGGCCTCCGACATGTATGAAGGTCCCATCAAATTCTATGAACTAGCAAAGACAACTCAGCCACATGTGTGGTCGACAGATGCGAGAGGCAACGTTCTTTTTGCAGTCTCCGATCTAAAGAGTGTGCCTCACATCCTGCCCATCGCATGCTCGATGGCGCAATTCAACAAGACTCGTGTTCATCTGGCCTTCATGGGCACTCACCTTGCTCAGTGGGAAGACATAAGGCAGATGAATGGCATGGCAGAATCAGCTTGCGACATCTTCTTGCACGATGCTCGACCTGATTTTCCGCATCAATCGTCTGCATCGAGACTCGAAGTCAGCGCTAGGGCAAGTTTGGGACACATCCATTCTGCCCTGCGCTTGCATGCCGTGGTCACCAGCGATGGCGAGGAGGGTACCTTTATCAATGCCGTGAGGGATAAAATCTCTCCAGTCGGCCTTCCCCTGATTAATCTGCCGGCTGGCGGGCTGCAAAGTCTATCTTGGATCTCGGCACTGGACACTTCGTCGCTCTACTATCTCGACAAGATTCAAGTTGATATCGTGATCCAAGCTCAACAAGAATCCTCGGCTTCTCTCATGAGACTCCTGAGATCTATCAAGGACGCTGAATACTCAGGTTGGATTCTTCCTAGGCTGACCGTCGAGCTACCAAGCGACGTGGACCCCTTCCTCGCGAACTACCTGGCTGGTTTTCGGTGGCCCGCAGACGGGATAGGCAGCGAGAGCAGACTCGTGATCAGGCACAGGTTGGATACAAGACTCATGTCACCTGTGCAGGCGTCGATGCGGACGATAGAGTCGTTCTATCCGTTGGCGCCCAGCACCTCTCATGTCCTCGTGCTCTCGCCCACTGTCGAACTCTCACCGAACTATTTCCAATTCCTGATGTACACTTTGCTGGAGTACAAATACGGTAGAGGGAAAGGAGATTTGAATGAGCATCTGATGGGCATTTCGCTGGATCTACCTTCTGTTGCCCCAGACATGAAAACCCTGGCGCCATACACTCCACATCTTGGTAATCCGCTCATCTTCTGGCAGGCACCATCTTCGAACGCTGCCCTCTACTTTGGAGAACGATGGGTGGAATTGCACACTTTCCTGTCCTACCGACTACTCCTGGATCCGGACTTGGCCCAAAAGCCTCCTTCATCGCCGAGCTTGTCTCACGAGTTTCCAGCTTGGCTCCAGCCTGTTCTTGAAATGATGCAAGCGCGGGGTTATTACATGCTATACCCAACCTTCATGCTGAAAGAGGGGTCAGCCGCGCTAACAGTGCACCGTGAGTTGACGCAGACGCCAGAAGAGTTTCTGATGGAAGAGAAACCCGGGTCTCCTGAGAGCAAACCCGCGAAGATTGACTTGGCCAAGGGTGATACGCTCAATGCCGATGAGGAAATTACTCTGCTAATGAAAGCTGAACAACGAGCATTTCCAGCTCAGCTTACTGGCCCCTTCGTGGAGGCGGTCAGCCAAATGAACAAGGAACCATCAAAATCGAATGTTCCTTTATTGGCGTTCGACGGCGAAAAGAGGGATTGGGCATATGTGTGGAGTATCGCATGGAAGGCAGCGGAAGAATTCGCGGTCTCTGTTGGCGGATGCAACAAGTACGACCCCGACGAAGGCAGCAGCGTTGCCTCGCTCTTCTGTTTTTCCGCAGCATGATGATTTCATGCTCAGAAATTGCGATGTGGATTGCGAAGAAATTTGCTCTTCAGACGCCAGCGACACTTCGTTCTCGATTCAACACCCATCCATCACATGCTCAGAACAGTTGAAACCAGTCTCGTGTTATCATCTTGCGCCGATGGTCATTTGCTGTTTGAGACTCGGAAAACCAACATATGGGGATAGCCACGATCTGTGTCTCGTATAAGGCCGAATTGCGCAATGCCGTGCTGGGCACGACCGAATCGAACTTGTCAGAAGCACGCTCCTGGACCGCTACAGATTTGCATGCAGGAATGAATAATTGGTCAAAGCGAATGCCTCCCGGGGGAACGCGATCGCTATCACGATCGACGATCAAACGGGCAATGGACGGGTTGTGATCATCAGGGTGAACGCGGCCCATTTGGGTGTGGGCGGCATGGATCGACGTTCAAAAAGGAGCACAGCACAACCAGTCGTCGAGTCGTTTACCTTCTTCAGGAAAGAGTGTACACAATGCATGTCTTCTGTACACTACTCAGAGACACCTCATACGAGTATAGACAACACTGCATCGTCCTGAAGCACGCGTTATCTTCCTCTATCTGAATACTCTTGTATTGCATTATTCAGCTGTGCCCCTCACTTGCCTGAGTGCATGTCAGCTTGCCGATGACGGGCGCCGGATGTTCGTCGGGTGTCACTCCAGAAGTTTCCTGGTGCTCGTGCTTCGTGTTCCTTTCGACTGACTGATTTTGCAGTTTCCCCAGGTTTTCAACCGAATTCCTTGTGCCACGATAGTTATTCTCACCCACCATCCCGACCCCTCGCCGGCCTCTCACTCGACCATGACATGTCGGTAGCTTCTTCTTCACGTCCACCAATCGACGACTTCGAAGCTTTTAGACAGGGGATCTTCCCATGTAAGTTGACGCCAACGAAGCACACCCGACGCCGCTGCCCCAATCGCGGTTCTTCTGCTTCGGCGCCTCGATTTGCCAGCATCATAAGCCTTGGCTCAATTATTTCTAGTATTCTTCGTGCTCATGTCCTCCCTTCTACATTAGCTTTTCGATTTCTCCAGCAATTGTAGCCCTATGAAGAATGCCAGTTCAAGCCGGCCTCTCAGTGATGCCTGTCACGGATGTGTTCTCATGTCACCACTCGCTGGATGGGGAGTCTGTGTTCTCTCTGTCTAGCTTGCACTAATGCACGCTGTGTTGTTAGCCTTACTTAGCCTTCCTGGCGACGTGCGACTGGGTTGATCCCCCCGTCCCGACAGTTCAAAGAGTCCCATCCCTTGAGCGTCGACCAGTAACCTGACACGATTGAACCGCCCCTCGCGTTCTTTCACTATCGCTGAGTGGGCCGGGGGACAGGGGTCCATGGCGATGAGAAGCAGCTCAGGCCCATTTGTGGCTCTGGGTCTGTCCATTTCCAACGCTTCGTGCCCCACCATTGTCTGCACCCCCTCCATCTCCATCCCGCCCTCAGGAATTCATGCAGTTTGGCTCTCCAGGTCTGTGGATCTCCTCTACTCCATGTTCTCCAGACTTCTTTGCTCGTCGGATACTGAACTCGATGGTGTATATCGTTGCCATAATTTGGATCTCTCTTCATCTGTGACACTTGAAATAACTCTGAAGGTATTGCTCGACGTATTACTTTGCACCTCGATCGCAGCAAGGCCGTCGGTAAATATTCCTGCAGTGAATGCTTGGGCGCGCTTCACCCTCGCTACCCTTATACTTCCCCTCCTGTTGACGCAACACCTACCTCGGCGCATGTTTCATCTTCCAGTCGAGGAAGCACTTTGGACAAGCACGTCGACCGCATCTCTCGTGCCGACCGACCTCACCTGATTTTCGTGGACTGACAGTCCTGCCGCCGCCGCCGCCGCCGCCGCCGTAGGCTTGGAATACTTCTTCCCACCCCGCCTGCCCCTGAACAGCACCGGCTAGGAATCCTGTGAAACTCAGGATGAGCCTGTGAGAAAGACAGCCAGCATTGAACTAGACTACAACCTGTCTTTTGAGAACATTATATAAGAGATGGCCACCGTTGTGGTGCAACAACCTCCCCAGATCCGCCAGTCGACGCCTCCCCCTCTCGGGCCGACTATTTCTCTGAACCAAGCTCGATCTTCCACTCCAGTCCCCAACAAACATTTACCTTATTGTCCGCCAGGCCCAATTCCTTCACAGACACAGATCACACCTCCCAACTCGCCCCCACTTCGAAACTCGACCTCAAAATCCTCGTCGCTCCTCCACCCCACCACCAGCTATCAGAAGCTATGTAACTCCCCTCCCATCTATGGCATATCTACAAAACAACTGGCAGAAGCGCTGCACCACTACTCCTCCCAACCTCTACCGAACCCTACATCCGTCTTCCCGTGGCTCCACGGCCTCCATCCAGAGAACCATATCCAACTTGCCTTCTTCGTCGCGAGGAAAAAGTCACTCCGCAGAACTCCAAAATGCCTGCGAGGAATAACAATCGTAAAGGCCGGCGGAGACCTGAGTCGCTGCCGGATAAAAGGTGCTATCGCGCCAGATGAGATTCTCAACCTGTCCGAGAGCAATGGCCGCGGCTTTGTCGAGTGCGATCCTCGCGAGGGCTTCTCGGTCCGCAATTTTCACATTCAGGCGGCCAAGCTGGCGTTGGTATCGGATATAATCATATACGGCGATGAAGATACAGACCATCGCATCATCAAATCCGTCGCTGAACGCACCGCGTCCGTGCAGAGGAAATGGCGGAAGGAGCTGGAGAACGCCGGACAGTGTCCCGAGACGTTCAATACCTTCGTGCTGACCCAGTCCTTTGAGGATTTCGAGCAAGAGCATCCAGAGCTGGTGGCGATCGACTCTCACGGACGGTACACCGACCATACGCTCGACTTTCTGCAGCAGGAGCGACGAGAGATGTGCGCCATGTCCAAAGCCTCGGAGATTTCACAAGGTCTCTTTCAAGGGCCATCACCTGGTCCTTTCACCGATCCGCCTTCACTCGTAGACGACCCCAGCTTTGATCTCTGCATTGAAGCAAGTGACCACGCGTCCCTGCCGGATGAGAAACTCCTCACGGCGAAACGGAAACAGCTGGAAGAGCGGGCACCAGATGATGATCCCGTCCATCTAGCTTTCCCCAGCTCCGGCAGCATTCTCCCCCCGTCCTGGTCACAAGTCGAGGTCGACGGCATCCTGCGCATGTGCAAATGGCTGTACGAGCTGACCCACGCAATGAAACCCGCGAGTAAAGCCAAGGATGAAGACGGCGACATACAAATGACTGAATTCACCCCCCGCTCGCGCCGAGTTCTCCTCCATTGCGCAGACGGCTACACCGAGACGTCGATGCTCGCCGTCGCTTACTTCATGTACGCCGAGGGCGTGCCCCTCCACGAAGCCTGGATCCGTCTCCACTGCGAGAAGCGGCGCAATTTCTTCGCCTACCCTTCCGACGTGGCCCTCCTCAACGCCATCCAAGAGCGCATCCTCCGCGAATCTCCCCACTCCGCCGCCCCACAGCTGTTGCCGCTAGCCGAACCGCCCTCCTGGCAGGCAAAACTGGACGGGAGCTTACCTAGCAGGATCCTGCCGTACATGTACCTGGGCAACCTGACGCACGCGAACAATCCCGAAATGCTCAAGTTATTAGGCATCAAGCGGATTCTGAGCGTCGGGGAGCCGGTCAGTTGGACGGAAGAGCAGGTCAACGATTGGGGGAGGGAGAATCTGCTGATGGTGGATCGCGTGCAGGATAATGGGATCGATGAGTTGACGGTCGAGATGGACAGGTGTTTGGAGTTTATCGGTGAGTTCCACGACCCGACGTTACTTACTCGGAACTGTAATAACTGACATCTCTCCAGGACGAGGTAAATCCGACGGCACAGCAACATTGGTCCACTGCCGCGTCGGCGTCTCCCGCTCCGCAACAATCTGCATCGCCGAAGTCATGGCCTCCCAAGGCCTCAGCTTTCCACGAGCATAGTGAGTTGCCCGGCCTACTCAAACCGGCATCTATGTTACTAACATTGTTGTCTGCAGCTGTTTCGTCCGCGCCCGCCGTCTCAACGTGATCATCCAGCCGCACCTGCGCTTCGTCTACGAATTGATGAAATTCGACGAGCAGATGCAGGAGAAGCGCGGCGAGCAGGTCAAGAGGGAGCTCGAGTGGGCGACTGTCGCGAGGGAGATTGCTGCTATGAATAGGCCGTATGCACGGTCGTGATAAGAGCGTGGAGCGGAGCATATGTACTCCGACGTGAGAAGGTGTGATGTGGACACGTACGTCTCTCCCTACGCATTGATGGTGCGTTCTGGGACATGCAGGACGTCGTGGTGCTTTTATTGAGAGGCAGACGATCAAGGCATGTGTGTTTGATTCGGAACGGCCGATCTGCTTCTAATTTGTTGTTGTATTGATGAGCGATGCGATGAGATGAGTTGACGAGTTATGAGCCTTGGAAAGTTATGGATACTTGGAATACGATATGATGGGATGATGGGACGCAGAAAATGACGAGTTACCTTACATTACGTTGGGAATGAGCTTGGCTTCTGTATACGGGCGGACGCAGGCAAAAAGCACAGGGAGCGGGTTGCGTTTCCTGGAGCAAAGTTCTTGCTGCACCAGATTTGGTCGAGGATCTACAGGAATAGTATCGAGATCTTTGGATCTTCGAGGCAGATGAGCGGATGGGCGGGCTTTTCGTCGCTTCGTTCTGAGTACTGCCCCGTTGAGCGTCTGGAGGAATTGAACATGCCTGCCTCTTGCGCTGTTTGACACGGAATGGCGTTCCAGATGCAGATGCAGTGCAAGAGCACTTTATTTCGTGGGCACCTTAATGAATACAATGATTGATTACCTTTTATATGTCTACCCTCACATATCTTTCCCACGAAATAAGGTTAGAGCTTGTCCGCTCTCTCTTGTAGCTCAGTGGACAACCTTTCCAGGTACGCCTTGACCATGTCCCTAGGTATTGAATCCATATTCAACTCAGTAGACTCGGTCACGTCCGCGCTAGCAGGGGGAGATTTTTCTTCACCATCAGCTTTTCGATTCGAGGTAGCGAGGAAGCGACGGACAATCTTCTCAACGTCTCTTCGGCCGTCTTCATACGCGGCGAGGTCGCGGTTGCCGTAGACGTCTCTACCGGCTGCGTACTTTTGTGGCGAGAGGGTGCGGAAGAAGACGTTCAGGGAGATGTTGATCTTTGAGTGGGCGGGATTGTCATCGGGGTCGATGTTGGAGCCGGGTGCATTTGCAGTAGCTTCGTTCGGAGCTTTTCCAAGTCTGTCATGAGATTCGGATATCGAGCTGGTAGCTGACGCCGACGCTGAAGCCGAGGTCGACGCTTTTGTCGATGTCTCTCGTGGGACTTTCGAAGACAATGGTGTACCTGTATGTGCCCACAATGGAGGAATGTACAATGCTTCGCCGGGCCTTAATATTGCGACATGCGGATGCGTGTTCGGGACGTGGCGTATCGAATCTTCTCCTGTATCTACTTGCTCGGCCGGCTGGAAAACATCGAGGGTCGATGAGGTCGAGCCCGGTGGGAATGACAGCTGTTTGAGGTCGCAAGGTGGAAAGAGGACTAGTTTCCTCGTGCCACGGACCTGGAAGAGCACGTTGGCCATGACGTCGTAATGCAACCACATATTTACATTGGCACTGATGCGAAGAGGACTGCTGTGTTTGTGGCTCTCAATAAAGTTGAGGGATGATGGAATGTGAAAGTCGTCAGAGATCTCAGGCCAGTCAGTCCAGAAGTCTGCTGGGGTTCCGGTAGGATTCGTATTAGAGATAGATCGAAGGTACATGTGGGCGGAGGGTGTGGTTTGAATGTGATTGATGAAGGCATGGAAGGAAGTCGCTTTGTAGGCAAAGTCTTTCCGTTGAAAGTTCATTGTCCGAGATTGAGCGGCATGAATGACGATGGCTTTCGAAGCTGGTGTTTTCGAAACAAGGTAAGACGGCGTCCATCGGGATAGGCATGGGCCAAAATCCAGGGTTTTGAGCAGTTTCGGAGCACCTTCTCGGAGAATGCGAACGAACCCTTGGTCGGTGCTGAGCTCGATATGCTGGATAGAAATCGAATCCATGCAGGGAAGAGAGCCATTGGTCATAGGTGGTTGCGAGAGTGAAGGAACTTTCGTCTCCTCTGGCTTTATCATAGCCCAGCGTGAGCCGGGACCAGCCTCACGATCGTGTAAAAGCCAGCAGCCAGGATTCCAATAAGCACCGAAACTGAAACATGTCGCTCCTCCTCCAACGATTAGAGTGGTTGCTTTTGCTGTATAGTGGGTGGAATGGCCAATCAAGAAAGGCCGAGGAACATTCGGATCGATCTTCGGTAGTACACAGGCAACTCTGAGCTCCATTTCCTTCTCATAGTCGTTGAAGGCCGAGAAGCTGCCAACGAATGAGAGGATCTCATAGTCTCTGGGAATGCAGCCGTGCTTTGCGATGCCGCCAATTAGCAAGAGCTCATCCCGGATCACGCTGTACGAGGCACCGAAGCGATCCATCCAGGGCCAGATGCCAGCGGAAGCGTCCAAGCAATTCGAAGTCTTGAAACGGATTCCAATGACCTTGTTGTCCCGTATAATCAACCTCCATTTCCAGAGGCCTTGGCAGACAACTCCATCCTGACGCATGCCGCCCATGAGCAGACCATGATTGAAGCCTATCCGTGCAAACGATGCCCCAAACCGTGGCAAGGGGTCTGATTTGACGTTATGGAGGACTTGCCACCCATTGTGTCTGTCCCATAGCAAAGTGTCGATGGCGACCTTCGTCGCCGAAGTCTTCCCACCATACAGAACCACGCCGTATTGATCGTGCGGAAGCACCACCGCTGCACATCGGTGTCGAAAGCGAGGCTCGGGAAGATCGTGGACTCTTTCCCACTTTCCGTCGACTTGCAACCAGCAGTCCTTCATGGGAGCGCTAGGCGAGGCTCGTCCACCGACCAGAAGGTTTTGCTCTAGCCTGCTGCCGAAACTTGTAATAGTGTGGCAACATCGTGCACCGATCTCTTCCGGCGGTACGCTAGGGTATGGTATGGAAGATTCGGTGGACGTATAAACTGAAGTAGTTGACAATCGACCCTTCAAGCCCACGCCACCATGCACACCTAGAGCGTCCTGGTCAGCTATTTTGTAAGCTGACCCGTGGTGTGTTCTGCTTTCTTTTTGGGATTCAGCTGTATATTTGTACGCAAACCATTGCGTATTTTCTCTGTGTGGTGAGACAGTCCGCGTCGACAAATCTGAGGCCAGGCTGTCAATTGACGCCCTTCTAGAACCTCTTTGTTGTTCCGGTATCAGTGGTTCGGAACCTGTTTGTGCAACAAGAAGGCAGTAGTGGGATCCGAACAAGGCAAATTCTTCCCTGCAGGTAACGATCAGACCTGACATGACATCAACCTCAGATGAAACTTACCATTCATCAAACGGCTCCACATCATCCAGGGACATTCGCACAGATGGTGTTAAGAATCTCGGGTCAGCCCAAAGCTCCCACAGGTTCTGTATCTCGACATGAGCATATCCGGCATCTTGAAAGCGAAGTGTCTGGGTATGGCAGCCGGGATACTCGAGCACAGATCGAAGCGGCGTTCCCAGCTTCGCGAAGTGCTTGAGCATGGTAGCTGTGAAGGGGTTGTCTGGACGGTCTGGGGACTGTTGTTCCAGCAAACAAAATGTCACATCTGAGTGCATCAGCTACTAGCACCCACACCTTGAGAATTTAAGTATACCTGGGGACAACCCGGCGGTCCAGCGTATCAAGGCGTCGGAATCCTCGGTAGACATGTATGTGATGCTCACTTCCGCGACACAAAGTACAAGGCATTGTTCAACGTCGACGACAGACTTGATCAAGCGCTCGAGTCTTCGTGTATTTCGCAGATCACAGCCAATGCCTGCGTATTCTGCCGAGTCAAAAACGATTCCTTCCTGCGGTTCTTCGTCTGTTGGTATTGAGAGCATGTCTCTCATCTGAGGAGTGTTGAATATGATTTCTCGCTTTGTCATCATCAGAGCCTCGAAGTCAACATCGACAAATTTCGTATTGCTGCATAACCCGGGGTGGTGGGCCATCCATGAGAACGGCAAGGGATCACTTCACTATCATGTTAGATTTCGTCCGGCGTAATGGACAAATTCGGCCTCCTTACTCACTATCCAGACCCTAAGTTGATTATAACTTTCTCCTGATCAGAAGGACGTTCAAGAAACTGCCTGACTACCCAATCGATGGCTCTCATCCGGAGCCAGTAACCTCGATTGATGGTAGGAGACCTTCGGATAGGTTTCCGAACGAAGTATCGGTAGAAATGTGGCTGGGGCAGATAAAGTTTCTCTACACTCCGTTTCGAGACAATGCTACTGTTGTTTGTCTAACCAGGGTGCTTAACATAAATTTATCGACTGAGGAATCAAGTGACCTACACCCATCACAAGCCCAGCATTCTTTTCCATGGGTATCTCATCGTTCGCGTTTCCGCTGGGTTGGGTTGTGACGGAAGCCATCCTGATTTCCATGGTAACCCAGAAAATGGTGACACTTCGTTGGGAATGAGGCCAAGGTAAAGAAGAGGAGTTTCGTAGAGTACACGAAGATGACTCAAAAGTAGTTTGCAAGGACGTCACAGCCTGAAAAGCAGACAAAGTCTTGGCACGAAATCGATTTTGATTGGTGTAGCTGGACTGCCTTGTCTCTTTGCCCGATTACCAACCTCGTGCTCAGACTTTTACAATTTGGGCTCCTCGAATCGGGGCTGTTCAAATCAGAGGGCAGCAAGTGGAAAGTGAGTGGCTACTGAGAAGTTGAAAAGAAGGTTCCAGCAACTGAAAGGTATTTTCGAGGAGTCGCCCCCCACATACCACGGCGGCCTTTCAGGTCGTAGATGCACAGCAGGTTCATCTGAACAGCATCGAGATTTGGAAAAGGAGCGAGCTTGATCAGAAAGATCCACTGGAGCCAGTCTATCCACTTCGAGATCATGGCAGACACCTCTGAACCGTCATTGAAGGGACTGTTCAACCAGGCGAAGAATCAACAAGACGCACTGGACAGCCTCGACCCTCGAAGCGCAATATTCAAGAACACGCTTCAATCTATCGTTGACAACCTCCGACAATGTCGAAAACTGATCCAGCAAACTTCCCTATTCAGTCCGAATGAAGAAGTGGAGGACATCTCAACACAAGATCTCCGGTTTGTGGCATTGCCCGATCGTATGCCCATTTTTGTACTTACAAACATTTCAGGTATCTGACCGTAGATTTCCTCCTGGCAGAGATCAACATTAGATCTTACGGCCCAGACAGACTGGCATCGCTGCGAGAGGCTAGTGGGTTGTTCGAGAGCTTCTTGACTAGGCTGGATCAGTACGGATTACTATCTGTCCCAGATCGAGAGCTGTATGAACGCTACCTTGAGCAAGGAAACTCGTTCCGCCTAGTCACGTCAAACAGCGCCGAAGACAAACGGAAGACCAAAATTGCTCGGTTCCAAGAGGAGAAGTCATTGAAGCGGAAACTGCAGGTTCGTAAAACCCCACTGCTTGTCGGTGATTGGAGCTTACCCATAGCTAGTTTCTGCGAGATGAATCGCAAAAGTCTAACGTCGACGATGAGACTATTCGCAGCTTGTATCTAGCCGACATCGCACTTTCAGTCAACCGAGCCTTTTCGTCTCTAGATATGACGAGTCAGGAGACAGAAATACTAGCTCAAATGCAACAGAACGAACCAGTCATACCCGGTCCAGCACCTTCAGACCAGAGAGCTCGCACAAGGCCCGACACATATTCTGAGCGCCTGGACGGACCCACCACGATGGCGGGACTCGGGGGAAGAGGAGGCCCTCTGTTGAGTCCAAGCGGAAAACCTCTCCAACCTTTTACTCTCACAGACAAGCGCACACAGCTTCGCCAAGGGGTGTTTCGACCTGGCCACAGCCTTCCCACCATGAGTATCGACGATTATCTGGAAGAAGAGCGAAGAAGAGGAGGCATCATCGATGGTGGAGGTAATGCTGATGCACCTCAGCCTGAACTCAACGAGGACAACATGGAGGAGGTCGATGCCGCCACGATGAAGGCTAGAGAGTGGGATGAATTTGTGGAAGCGAATCCGAAGGGCGCCGGCAACACCTTGAATCGTGGATGATCAGAATCTCCGCTCTCAGGTGTAATTTGCCGGCGCTTGCACCGGTCTCTCAAGGCTACTCCAGGAGTTCTGACAGTGGCGGCCTCGGAAGTGGTCCGGATACCATCATCGCGTTCAGTTCTCTTCCAGGTCGGTGACAGTAGTCGGTCTCTTTGCTTTGATCTCGGACAGGATCTTGTCTGCACCTCGAAGAAGCAGTTCCGAGGCGGCTTTGATGCCGAACAACTCAGCATCTCTCTTATTCTGCACGACCTCTGTCAATTCAACTTCAGCCTTCTCTTTCCCATCTGTACTGACAACAATCGCTTTCAATTGGAGCGCCCTGATATTACTGTCCTCCTCAGACCAAGCAGTCTCTACACCCAACGGGGCACTGCAGCCGCCTTCCAATGTTCTCAGTAAACTTCGCTCGGTCTCTGTCGCAAGGAAGGTCTGTTGGTGGTTGACGAGGTTGAGCATATCCTGGACTCGATCGTCGGACGACCGATTTTCAATACCGATAGCACCTTGTCCGACAGCATAAAGCATGCCGCCATTCTTAGAATCCAGATACTGGGTAATCCGGTCGCCAAGGTCAAGCCGAATAAGCCCAGCAGATGCCAGGATCAGCGCATCAAAGGGTCCATCGTCCGAGTCAAGCTTGGCCAGTCGGGTCGGTACGTTGCCTCTGACGTCCAAGACCTTGAGATGTGGGTACATCAGGGCTATCTGGGCGGTACGTCGGATCGAGGAGGTTCCAATCACTGAACCTGCCGGAAGATCTTGTATGTTGCAAGGACTTCGGCCAGCTTTGATCACGAACGCGTCTCTGGGATCTGAGCGTGCCACTACCGCTCCTATCTCACAGCCTGGTGGTAGTTGCGTCGGGACGTCTGTAGTCCATCAGTATAAGTGGTCATCACATCCAGAGACACGATCGCGGACCTTTCAGTGAATGGACCAGAAAATCCAGTTGCCCTTCAATCATGAGTGTTTCGAGCTCGTGAGTCCACAAATTTTTGACGGGCATGTCCTTGAAGGCTGTCACTTTGTCGACGTCGCCGGCTGCCGTGTCTCGTGCTCTTGTAACGTAGACGTTGTCGGGACATGCCGCAGCTAGAGCCTTCACCACAATCTCGGTCTGGACCAACGCCAATTTGGATTTTCTGGTTCCCACATTGAATGTGCTTTTCGAGGTTGAGTCATCTGTGCTGGCCGCGATATCCTGGACCATTGCGAGGGCTGCCATCCTTCTTCCTAATAACCCTAAAGATTTCTTCAAATGTTGGCTTCACGACAAAATTATTTGTGATAGGGCTTGAAAGGGTTAGTGACGGGATCGTGACGGCCGACCGTCACGTGGTTATGGTCTTGTTCCGCGTGCCGGACCTCGGCTTCTCGTTTGGTGATGACTTCGACTGCATCCAGTAACTTCCATGACACCATTCTGGTAACTCGACAGTCGACGGCACGCCGCCGAATCAGTAATCTTCTAGTCTTGTCCTCGTCACCCGGTTCTTAAACACTTGCGGGTTCCCGCTTCAGGTTCTCTTGCTACTCTCCCACCAACTCACGGTCACCCTCCACCATGGGCTACACGGCGAAGGCAACGATTCCCCTCATTCCCCTGGCGAAAGACGCCGTTCTCCTGCCGGGCGTCACCCTCCGCATCTCGGTATCCAATCGTGCGGACATTCCTCTGCTCCTGTCTTCAGCCTTTCAACGCGCCACCAAGTCGAGGACGGGATCGGCTCAACTGCCGGTCGGCTGTGTACCGTTGAACTCGCCTTTCCTCAGCCCTGATGGCAAAGGACTCCTTGACAGCGCTGCGAAAGAGAGCAGTCGAGACGAGGACTCCTCCGATATAGATCCAGGCAAGGCGAAGAAGAAAGACCTATATGGCTATGGCACGCTCGCGAAGATCATCGGTGTTCAGGGCAACTCCAATGCAGACCCGTATCTGCTGGTCGAGGGAGTGCAGAGATTCAAGATTGACAAGATAAGGCACGAGAGACCACACTTCGAGGCCGAAGTCACTTTCTACGAAGATGAAGTACCCGACCTGAATGATGGAGACCTGCGCGCCAGTTTTACTCGGTTGAAGCAACGCTCACGTGAACTCCTAACACTCCTTCGTCTCTCTTCGTTGTTCCGACCAGCATCGATGGTCCTCTCGCCACTCGTCGTTCGTCGCTTCGAGTTATTCATCGCGAAGAAAGACCTTTCGCAAGCGGGTCAATTGGCCGACTTCATGACAGACATCATGGAGGCAAGTTTCGAGGAGAAATTGCGAATACTCAGCACCTTGGATCTGCAGGAGAGACTTGAACGTGTATTAGCTCTGCTGAACAAGCAGATTGCCGGTATCAACGGCAATATTAAGATCACGTCCATTACATCTACCACTCTCCCTGGCAACATGCCGCTCGATATCAACGACTTGAACCAACAGCAACGCGAGGCGCTTGCAAGACGAGCAATGTCCGGCCTCAACGGCATGACGCCACCCGGTGTCCCAGGCATGAACAGAGGAGATGGGGACGATGATAATGAGGTGAACGAGGTCGATGAGTTGCGGAAGAAAGTCAACGAGGCCGGACTCTCACCAGAAGCCCAAAAAGCCGCCGAACGCGAATTGCGACGTCTGAAGAAGATGAATCCTGCCAATGCCGAGTATGGTGTTATTCGCACATACGTCGAGAACCTGGCCGAGATCCCCTGGACAAAAGTGACAGACGATCAACTCGGGACCGAGACCCTCAAGCGAGCTCGCAAGCAGCTAGACGATGATCATTATGGCCTGGAAAAGATCAAGAAGCGGCTGCTCGAATACCTCGCCGTCTTGAAGCTTAAACAATCCGTCAATGCTGACGTTGACCTACAAATTGACCGACTCACCAAACAACTCACTCCGAACAACACAGAAGAAAGCAAAGACATCGAGCAAATCCCAGATGAGGAGAAAGACGCCGCAACAGCAAAACTCCATGTCCTCAAGTCCAAGCGCATGGTAGACAAGTCCCCTATCCTACTTCTTGTCGGGCCTCCAGGAACGGGTAAAACCTCGCTGGCCAAATCAATTGCCTTGTCTCTCGGTCGCAAGTTCCACCGCATCTCCCTTGGTGGCGTGCGGGACGAGGCTGAGATCCGCGGTCACCGACGGACTTACGTCGCAGCTATGCCTGGTCTGATCGTCAGCGGTCTCAAGAAAGTTGGCGTGGCGAATCCTGTCTTCCTACTCGATGAGATTGACAAAGTCAGCAGCAACAACTTCCACGGCGACCCGTCGGCGGCAATGCTGGAGGTGCTTGACCCCGAGCAGAACCACAGCTTCAATGATCATTACGTGAACATCCCTATTGACCTAAGTAAAGTGCTCTTCATTGCGACTGCCAACTCGCTCGACACGATTCCCGCTCCGTTGCTCGACCGTATGGAAACCATCCGCCTAGCTGGCTACACAACAGTGGAGAAACGACACATCGCGAAACAACACTTGATTCCCAAGCAAGTCCGCACCAATGGTCTCTCAGATGGTCAAGTCATCCTTCCCGACGACGTTGTTGACGCCATCATCACGCAATATACCCGAGAATCTGGCGTGCGAAATCTCGAACGAGAGATCGGCAGTGTATGTCGCTACAAAGCCGTACAGTACGCTGATTTGCACGACGCAAGCGATTCGAGTAAATTCAGTCCCTCCGTCAAGGTTGAGGAACTTGAGGACATCCTCGGCATAGAGCGCTTTGAGGAAGAAATCGCAGAAAAGGCATCTCGACCTGGCGTCGTGACCGGCTTAGTCGCATACTCGAGTGGCGGACAGGGTAGTATCTTGTTCATCGAGGTTGCGGACATGCCTGGAAAAGGTCGCGTTCAACTCACCGGCAAACTCGGCGACGTACTTAAAGAGAGTGTCGAGGTGGCGCTCAGCTGGGTGAAAGCGCACTCCTACGATCTAGGCCTCACACACGATCGCGACGAGGATATCATGGAGAAACGCGCCATCCACGTCCATTGCCCCGCCGGCGCTGTCCCGAAAGATGGTCCGTCCGCAGGATTGGCACACACGGTCGCTCTCATCTCGCTGTTCTCTGGGAAATCCGTGCCGCCGACTCTTGCTATGACAGGTGAAGTTAGTCTGCGAGGCCGAGTCATGCCCGTTGGTGGGATTAAAGAGAAACTCATCGGGGCGCATCGTGCAGGGGTCAAGACTGTTTTATTGCCAGTGGGGAATAAGAAAGACGTCAAGGATGTTCCGGAGGAGGTTAAATCTGAGTTGAAGATCGTGCATGTGAAGTGAGTCGTCCTTCTTTCTATTCATGCTTACGCGGTGCTAACTTTTCTCGTCACAGGCACGTCTATGAAGCGCTTCGGCATATTTGGCCAGACTCGGTGTGGGCGACCGATCGATACATCGCCGAGGTGGAGAGTCGGTTGTGATTGCTTTAGAGTGGTCTCCCCTGGATATCATCGGCGACTCGGCGGTTGATGTGAGATTTGATACACCATGATATGTTCGAGCACGATGCGGCAAGCAAATCAGCGAGCATTTAGTTCTTGGGTATATACTGGCTAGCAGTTTTTCGTTTTGTAGATGTGATCTATCTCACTCTTCCCCTCTGTTCTCCGCTTCCTACCGCTTATGTCGTAGTGGAGCAGATTTTAGGTCCTATAGCTGGCTCATAGACCTGACGACTCGAGAGTCTTTTCCAGGTGAAGAAACAATCCCACAGAAAAAGGCTGTGGTAATGTACAATGCTGTGCTATACATTGTTAATCATACAGACGGCCGTGACCCCTCTCCCCCGGGTGGAGGGTGCTGAGCATCCTGATCAACGCCCCGCATGGCTCGCCAGTCGTCGGCGAAGTTCTGCCAAGTAGGCGTCCACTTCAGCTTGCCTTTCAGGAGTTGTTGCGCTTGAAGGGCGATGGCTTTTCGGTGGCTCCGATCTGGATTGTGCTGGCCCCACTGAGAAGCTTCGCGATTTTGCGCGACCATGGATTTCATGGACTTCCAGTATTCGTCGTGTTCCCAGCTAGGAAGTATCACATGTTAGTATTCACTAGACTGACGAGCGGCACGAGAAGACTTACGCATCGAGATTCTCGGGCTCCTCGGGATAAACGAATGGTTTTGCCAGGAGACAGGTCATCTTCTTCGTGCTGGGGGGTCGGAAGGCCGGGCCTTGGGAGTACATGTCCCGACCTTCGAGTCTGTCGACTTTGTGTTGGAAGACAGCGCTGCGTATGTGAAGGACATCGACATCGTAGACGTCTTTGAGATAGGCCTTTAGGTCGAGTTTGTTAAAGTGACGGGGGACGTCGAAGGCTGCGTAGCGAGCGCCGAGGTGGGGTGTGCGCATGAGAACAACGGATTCTTGAGGATGCGGGCTGCGTTGTCTGGGTTAGTGGCTCGTATGCTGAGCAAGGTATAGTAGACTCACAAGTACACCTGCTTCCGCATACTGAGCGGTACGTGGTGTTGTATTGAGAAGTACCTCGACGGGTTGGATAATATTCGCTGGACGTTCGACTTGTTGAGATTGACGGAGCCCTTCTGGATGAAGTCCTTGACATCTTGAGATAGGGTCCGAAGCTTGGGATGTGCCTCGATGAACTGGGGGAGTGTCTCTCTATCCAGCTTCCACCATTTCATCTGTATCCTCTTGTTTTCCAAGAGAGGTTTCCACACCTCGTGGCCGGGCCATTGATCAATCCGTAGATAATTCTCATTGACCATGATGGAGGCCGCCCGGGGGTCCAGGCCCTTGCTGGTCTGAATACGTCTTTTTGCGTTCCATAGTCGAGGGCCTTTGCCGTTGATTGGTGTCGCCCGTTTGGTGAGCAGGCGCGGTGGAGTGGTCTTAACGTGGATCCTCGCACGGGCTCGTATGCCGCGAGGCATGCTGTGCGATTGAGCCGGAGAGCTCCACGATACTATTTTCGTTGACTTTGTTCTCAATGCAATCGAGGCTCATGTGAACTTCGCAGGTGCGGTCCGCAGATCGCCTCAATGGAGCAGGTGCGCCGAGATGGACTGAGCCGCAGCCTCTTTGCCTTCGCCGGAGACGCGATTATTTTGGTGGATCACCAATTCTCCATTGCACCTATTCCGTAAGCTTCTTGACGCCTGGAACATAGCATCCAGGTATTCACGGCTCCAAATCCGCCAACTGTACCTCTGCGCCGTCAAGAACACTGCCTTTCACCCTCAGACAGAACCACCCTCCATTACTTTTTCCTCGCGCGCTCTTCTGGCTACCACTCATCCACTCCTCACGTTTCGTTGCCCATTGAAGGGCCGGTGCAAGATGGCGCAGGACGACAAGAAGCCTACAGCCGCAGAGAAAGGCAAAGGCAAAGCAGAGGATGTGCCACTGTCCAATGGTGACAAGACCGATGCCACGGAAAAAGATGGCGAGAAGGTGGGCGAGAAAAGCAAGCCTGGCGAGCCTGTCGCGGACGAGGAATTGAGCGAGGAGGACCAACAACTCAAGACCGACCTGGAGATGCTGGTGGAACGATTAAAGGAAAACGATGCATCCCTCTACCAACCCTCGATCGACGCTATCAAGAACTTCATCAAGACGGCCACCTCTTCCATGACCGCAGTCCCTGCGCCTCTCAAATTCCTCCGCCCTCACTACGATGAAATCGCCGCCCTCTACGATAAATGGCCTGCCGGCTCCGACCGAGACTCGCTAGCAGATATGTTGTCAGTGTTGGGCATGACATATGGTGATGAAGACAAGCTGGAGACTTTGAAATTCAGGTTACTGTCCAACCAGACGGATGATCTGGGCTCTTGGGGTCACGAATACATCAGACATCTCGCCCTCGAGATTGGCCAGGAATATCAGAACCGCTTGACAGAGGAGAAAGATGTTGGCGACCTGACAGATCTGGCTCTGTCTCTGATACCCTACTTCATCAGCCACAACGCTGAAGCTGATGCCGTCGATCTACTCAGCGAGCTGGAGATGATTGAGGAGATCACTCAATTCTTGGACGAGAACACCTTCTCCCGTGTCTGCTTATACATGACGAGTATGGTGAATCTACTCACATACCCCGATGACATTGCCTTCCTCAAAACAGCCCACGACATCTATGTAAAGTACAACAAACTAGCGCAGGCCATGGTCGTTGCAATAAGGTTGAATGACCATGAGCTCATACAGCAAGATTTGGAGTCAACGGATGATGTTGCGCTGAAGAAGCAGCTAGGTTTCCTCATTGCTCGGCAGAGAATATCAGTAGAGATCACCGGGGAGAGCAAGGATGACCAGGAGATTGCCGAATGCATAGGAAATACCCAGCTGCCCAACCACTTCAAGACACTGGCTAAGGAGCTCAATATCTTGGAGGCTAAAGTACCGGAGGACATCTACAAGACACATCTGGAGAGTGGCCGAGGGAGCTCGACTTCAGCCGACTCGGCAAAGCACAATCTGGCCAGCGCATTCGTTAATGCATTTGTCAATGCAGGATTTGGGACCGACAAATTGATGCTGGTGGAAGGCGAACAACGACCTTGGGTGTGGAAGACGAAAGATGACGGCATGCTGTCTACCACAGCCTCGCTCGGAATGCTTCTACAGTGGGACGTTGAGGGCAGCTTGGACGTCATCGATCGGTTTCAGCAATCTAACGAAGACTCCATCAAAGCTGGTGCGCTACTCGCCTATGGTGTGGTCAACTCCGGTGTTAAAATGGAAGGCGACCCCATCATTTCTTTACTCAGCGACGACGATGTTCTCAATAGCGAAAAGCCCTCGATAAGAGTGGCTGCAATCATGGGTCTAGGTCTTTCATACGCTGGTTCGAATCGGGAAGACCTTTTGGACTACCTGCTGCCGATACTCGAAGATACCGTTCTGGATCTGCAACTCTCTGCTATGGCAGCTGTTTCTCTGGGCATGATCTTTGTGGGCTCCTCGAATCACCAAGTTGCTGAGGCCATTGCAACCCAGATGATGGACGAGGATAGGCAGAAGCAGCTCACGAACAAATGGGCGAGATTCATGGCACTGGGTCTGGCACTGCTTTACTTCCGTCGGCAGGAGGAAGTCGACGTCATTCTCGACATCCTGAAGGCGATTGATCATCCTATGTCTTTGCCAACAGCAACATTGGCGTCTGTGTGCGCTTGGGCAGGCACTGGAGCTGTGCTCAAGCTGCAAGAGCTTCTTCATCTTCTCAACGACCATCTGGAAGACAAGGAAGACAACATTGGCGAGCAGTTGGTCCAGTCTTACTCTGTTCTCGGTCTGTCATTGATCGCCATGGGCGAAGATGTCGGCCAGGAGATGATTCTCCGCCAATTTGGTCACTTGATGCACTATGGGGAAGCTAATATCCGAAAAGCCGTTCCTCTAGCAATGGGCTTGATCAGTCCCAGCAATCCTCAGATGAAGATTTACGACACTTTATCCCGGTACAGCCACGACAATGATAATGACGTCGCCATCAATGCAATCTTCGCCATGGGATTAGTAGGGGCAGGCACAAACAATGCTCGCCTCGCACAGCTGCTCAGACAGCTTGCCAGCTACTATCACCGAGATCAGAATTCACTATTCATGGTTCGGATTGCGCAAGGTCTTTTGCACATGGGCAAAGGCACCATGTCCCTCAACCCCTTCCACACTGATCGGCAAGTGCTTTCGAGAGTGGCTGCGGCAGGTCTCCTGACAGTTCTGGTTTCTCTCATCGACGCCAAGCAATTCATTCTTGGGGATGCCCATTACCTCCTCTACTTCCTGGTCACAGCCATGTACCCGAGGTTCTTGATCACACTTGACGAGGACTTGAAGCCATTGACCACAAATGTCCGTGTCGGTCAGGCGGTGGATGTTGTAGGCCAAGCTGGTCGACCGAGAACTATTACTGGATGGCAGACTCAGAGTACACCAGTCTTGTTGGCGTATGGTGAGCGTGCGGAGTTGGAAGATGAAGAATACATTTCTTTGAGCAGCAGTCTGGAAGGTCTCGTCATTTTACGCAAGGTCAGTAGCTCCCCTCCTCCTTGGAAATACTCCCTACTAACCATTGCAGAATCCGGAATGGGAAGCCACCAAGTAAAGGCAGCATCGGGACAGGGATCACCACTTGGGGAATCTGTTGAGCCGGTCATGGGCAACGCCGGGTCTAGCAGCAGACTGTACTTGTACCATAGAGCATCATAGATAGTCTAAGATCCGTGGGAGCTCCCGGGTAGCTTCGGACTAATCAAGTTTTCCAAAGCAGTCTCCACTGCTACGTTTCTTCCATGGCATCATCGTGCCATTGAAGAGACATGTCGTTTCATATTGAGATGTGACTAATCGATACAGTCAAGATTTCCGTCAGAGGAGTTGCGGACGCTTATCTCGACTTCGGCAACATGCGGTACCCATTGTGCCCAGTCCTGCACGATGGCCATGAGACACATCTTGGAGCTATTGTGGTAGCAATGCCGATCTGACGGACATGTTGAACCTACAATGCAGAAGATGAACCGATGGGCATGCAGCCAACGCTGATTGCTTCGCCGTCGACCAACATGTATCCACGAGCATACCAGGTCTAAAGGGTGCATGGCAGGACAATGGGATTCCAGCTACGGCCGAAGGCAATATCTCAGTGTTTGTGGTTTCGCGAACATGAGCCAGTGTCGGCAGGCAGCATTAGACAATGAATATGGGGCCACCGTTAACAGCACTTATAAGGCAGATATTGCGCCACGGACATGGCGTGCCAGCGATGTATAGACCTCACGATGAGCTTGGGATCGTCGTCGATAGCTTTTTCAAGAAGAATATAGTCTCGCAGACATACGGCATCGTCGGTGGCCGGATTTGGACATTGCTCATAAGGCGACGATCGCCAGCAATCAAAAGGCAAATATCGCCTCACGGACAGAGCGCGTCAGCAAGGTGTAGGATCTGACAGTGAGATCAAGATCGACGTCAATAGCACTCTCAGGGTCGATATAGTCTCTCGAACATGCGGCGTCTGTAGCGTGCATGTTTGACTGACGATGGAGAGTTGGACGCTGTTCTCAATACTGGTTGGTACGGCGGCGCATGCGGTGTAAGATGACGAGGCTCGCCACCCCTGACAGGACAGCGGCATTCCATGCTTTCCCTGAGGATTCCTATGCATTGCTCAATTGTCTTGACGATTTGGGTCGCTCTTTCGGTATATAGACATTCTAGAGTTTTCACTTAGTGTAGTTGAGGCTGGAGAATGCTCACCTGCATCCAGAGAATGGTTCTTCTCGCTTTGTTGCATCTTGTTTGGGCTTCCTGACAGTTTCCAAGCTATTTCTCTATCAGCCGCGCCCTGATCTTTCGCTGTACGTAGCATTTAGACCGCTCACTCCAGTAGTAGGTCTCCATTCACTGATATAGAAGCTGCGGCGTCCGAACGAGGTATAGCTCACGTGGAAGCACTGCCTGTGAAAGCCTTGGGACCCGCTTGTAGAAGCTCTGGAATGAGGCAGCAGCTCGTAGGCAAGAAATGACCCTGCTCTCGAACAATCTGGCCTGAGCACATTGCCCACCATACTCTCTCCAGGTTCAAGAAATAGAATATGGCTTCGTCTGCTGCTGGTGGTACAGCTCCGGTCACTTCAAGCTCGCAACCAGGCATTGTTCCTGCTCAGACGACCCCAGTCGCTCGTTCTACGGCAAAGATAGCTGAGTGTGGGCGTCAGATCTTCTTTCTCGCTTGGAAACTTCTTTATGTCTTACAGTTCTTTCCGGATGCTCCAGAAGTCGTGAACGTCTGCAAGGCATATTTCTCCGAATCCTACCATCTTGACACCATTATATCGATGCTGGAAGGTCCGTGCCACCGCTTTTTGTACTCTTTTCAACAGCTAACAACTTTTTTAGCCTTCGCGGACTCTGAAAATTACAATTGGAAGATCATCGAGAAAACGAGCCGGGATTACGACTTGGAACCGAAAGATCCGTACGAAAAAGGCATTTTATTTCGAATTCATAAGGGTCATAACAGGGTGATTCCTTGGGCTGAAGGCTGGGCTTTTCGGGAAAAGAATGTAATCACCATTCGCAGCGACCAATTCAAAAAGGATCTCATCCGTGGAACCGGAATGACCATGCAAGATTTGAGGAACAACATACTCACCACAGACAATATGAACATGGTCAACAACAGCCTCGTTCGAATCGTTATTCACGAGATGACGCATGTTCTGTGGAAGAGTAGGCACCATCCAAGCCTTCCCATGTGCTGGTACTGACTCTACAGTAGCTGATGACTTCGGTGCCTACGGCATTCTCAGATCTCAGAATCTTGCACGTACCACGAATGTTGCGAACCGATATCGGCATGCTGATGGCTGGTCATGGTTCATGGTCAATAAGTAAATTTCCATTTCCCGATACCGAGATTCCACCTGACTGAGTTCAGCTCTCGATCTCACCCTCGTTTTCCCTGGTACAGAGTTCCACCATCAAGATGGCTGGATCCGCCGTGGCAATCGTCCCGGTCCCACTGCCGCAATTGCCTCGCAGCTTGCTCTCCGTCCGGATTCTGGGCGTCTTCGACGCAGCTATCAGGTAGTCAAACAAGAAGAGGAGGGGACGGACATTGGAGATGTTGAAGGCACTCCCTATCCATTTTCACGGTAGACACTCTTAGAATTTGGAAGCGTGGCAAATGCTGTACAGGACAAAACACCAAAGAGCATTGATCGCCACAACGAGACTGACATCAGACGTCTTGGAAGAGCACAAAGAATCAAGGCAAATGTATGGAGACATTGGAAACAGTATCGTAATGCACGACACAACAAGGAGAGATGATTTGTGCCTGGGTCCATGGCGCAGGAATGTGCGCTTCGGCGCCGAAATATGGTCGTATGCGCCGCCGCAGAGCCGCGAGGCTCGCAGAATCAGGGGCCATACCAGACAAACAGTCAGTGTTTGCAAGACATTTGCTGTCAGGTTCATGATGGTACTTCCGGTAAGAGCATTTCTGCTTGCTTAGACAGTGTGTTGCGAGATGCATGGATTCAGTTGCTCGAAAAGCCCCAAGGTCACTCTGGACACTTCCAATCATCCCTGCTTCGCTAGGAGTCTAAGTCTTGCACCTATGTTGCTGTAGACCATGATCCTAGATCCCTCATAGATATTGCTGCGCCTTACCTCCACTAGATCTCCATGTCTCGCACTCAAAGGTATCTGGGCGTGTGAAGTCCAGCTCCAGCCAAGATATATACGGCCAAACTTGGTTAGCAGCGTGAAGCAGTCGGTTTTATGTGGACTTGCAGACCAAAATGCAGCCTCGAAGCGCAGTCTAAGACCGCAATCCGCGTCTCGAGTTCGAGCCATTCTTTTTTGCTCCTGTGGCACGAATTGTATCAATCGAAAAGCTTCTTTTTGTTGAAAAATCGGTCAAGAATGTCTCCCACTCAGCCTCAACCTCATCTAGTCGAATCGTGGTATCCTCGTCCCGGTCTTCCTCCACGCCCCGACTTTGAAAAGATGGGAAAATACGCCCGATTGATCAGTAGAAAGAGCAAACAGCTATTGGTAATACGAGGCGAAGTCTATCATGTCCTTCGGCGCAACTACTTCCGGCTACTGCGAGAGTGGCATTCACTGCCCGTCCGTACGATAGTCAATGCATTCTTCGGGCAAGATGCGAGCCAAGTCAAAGTTCTCGAGAAGATGGAGCGTATGTGATACTTGATCCTACTCCTATCCACCATATTACATGCATCGGATGCTTATTGACTGGAATAATCAGCTTTCCTTCGGCGTCATCACTACACATGGAAGATCCTCGATGAACCTGCGCCATATGCCAAAGACAAGCCCAAGAAGTTCACGGACGGGCATCTCAAAAGATGGTCAACGGACACGTTTTATGATGCTGAAGGCAGGCCTGCGCATGCGTGGTATTCAACCAACCAAAACATCACCACCATATATCATCCTGAGAATGATTCTCCGAACTTTCATCTGGACGGAACAATGGGAAGACTCTTGGAGATGTATGGACGAGATCTCCGCAAAGAATCCGACGTCATCGACTGGAGCAATTTCAAAACCGTAGTCCACGAGATGGGCCATGAGCTGAACAGAGGTAGGTGGTGGGTGTCGGAAGAGGAGCCCCATAAAGGATTATCGTGGCTCTGCTAACTTTTGGGCACGCTTTCAGCCGAGGACTACGGCAAGTACGGAATCGCAGCTTCCAAGTGCGTTGCCGCTGGTTTGCTTGACAAGGAGATACTAAAGAAAGAGAAGAAGACACGTGATAGATACAATCATTGCGATGGGTGAGTCAGCACCAGCAGTCCTGTACTCATTGTTATTCTTCGCTGAACCCACATCCTGTACAGGGCTGGGACAAACAAGCTAACTTTACATATCGGACAGTTTCGCTTCTTTCAATACCTGTGAGCACCAATCCGCGGTTTGAATGACTATACACTTGCGGACCTGAAGCTGACACGCCTGTAGTGCTCTACCTGGCTACGGAGTACCCGAGCCGGGACTTTCACTCGAACTCTTCCTGCGTTGAAGATACAGATCGCCACATCGCATGGCGGGTCGAACGCCGTGATCTTGGCTTGGAAGGCTCCGCAATCGAGCAAGAGGCACGTCTGCAACGAGATCTTGCTGCTGAGCTGTCCTTTCGCCTATCAGAGGAGGAATTGGATTGCGAAGAGCTCGACAATGACTGGGAAGTGCAGATCTTGGTGGACGGAAAGCCGATGATCGTGAATGGTTCAGGGGATGCTCGCTTTGGGGAATTTCAGGTCTAAGAGAGGACAAATGAGGAGAGAAAAGGGGTTGCTTGGCACAATTTCAGGTATTGAGTGAGCAAGGGAGATGTCGCGGGATGGGGCATTGGATTCGGAGCACACACCCAGATGGGTATGAAGTACTCCCTCGCCACAGACGGCGCTGAGAGCGTCGTAGTCGACATCGTGTCGTTGACGTCGAGACCGGCGCATTATGGTATCGGAATGAAGCATACCGTTGGAGATTATACCCGTTCGTCTCATTAGCACGGGAACAACGCCATGATCGACACCTGACTTCCCCTACGATGGAGTTGACGGTCATCCCAGCGGCGATGTGCGGGTTCATATACCTCATCGACAGCTTGTCGCCGACGCCCAAGAGCATCGCCTCGATGGACAAAACCAGACGCTGTTCACAGCGGCGTCAGTCGTGATGAAGAAGACGTACGCATCAATTCCGAAGTGCATGAAAAGTGGTTTTATCAAAAGCATGTTGACCGAATGTCAAAGCTGGCATAATGAAGGAGGAGCCAGTCAAGCTCAGTGTTGGCTTCGTTGCCTGCCTCGATATTTGCATTGGGTTCCAGGCGCAACGGTGAGCACAAGCAGTGTACGGTGGCCAACCAGCAACAAGCTGCCACTATTCAGCCTTCTTGAAATGCAGCTTCACGTGCTCAGCACTCTTGACAATCACATCATCTCCACCCTGACGCTGTATCTGCTGCGTCAAGGACTCTGAGTTCGGATCGTAGAATGGCTTCTCTCCGAAGACAGCAGTCCGCTTGCCCTCCCTTTGGCTCGTGTCGTAGCCTCCTGGCAAAGCTCTGTGCGCCACAGTCCGGTTGTCCCAATACGCCACGCTACCAGGCTCCCACTTCCAGCGGACAGACAGATCGTCGGCCGAATGAAGATGTTCTCGGAGGAAGTTGAGCGTGTGGATGCTCTCCTGTCCTTTCAGCTCCGCGATATGCACGACGAATAGTGGGTTGTAAAACAGGGACTTCAGATTGGTGACGGGATGCGTCCGAACCTAGTCAATGGTGAGCGGGATCGTTTCCACTTTCAGGAATTTTCAACTCACCAGAGGATGCTGTCGTCGCACTGGAGGGCGTAGTGGTTGGCCACCACCGTTGATGGAATTCACGAAAGTGACCTCCGAGCTGTGGACCCCGTGAAGGCCCTCGAAGAGCTGCTGGAAGGTTGGGCTCAGTTTATCAAACAGGGCAGTTTGGCTCGTCCAGATGGTATCGCCACCATATTCGGGCGTCTTCAGCATTCGAAGCATGGTGTACGCGGGCGGATTGACCTCGTGAGAATCATCGGCATGATACTCTCCCGTAAAGTCGGCATAAGCTCGAACGTCGCTGTTTGATATTAGCTTGTTTGCCCGAGTATCTTGGAGAGGCTCCATACTTGTCTCGTCCAATAATCGTGACATGTCGAGGATCTTGCTGGTTTGGATCACGATTTTGCTAGAATGCTGCTCAATTCAAAAGTTCTGGATGATCCTTGCCCACTGACTTACGATTCCATAGTGCTTGGCCAACTCGTGTTGTCCTTCAGTGGTGATGTCCTGGTCTCTGAAGAAGACGACGCCTCGTTCCGCCACTAGAAGGGCTAACTCGTCCTTTTGAGCATCGTTGAGTTGGCTGAGCTGGACACCAACGAGCTCGGTCCCGATATAAGGTGTCAAATGTCGGACTTGCTTTGCGGCGCTGAGCAATGCCTTCTTGCTGGGATCGGCAAATAGGGCGCGATCTTTCGGAGGTTCGAACTCTTTGTTATCTGGATCTGGTGGCCTGTACGCGAGTACCTGCTCGGTAATCCCAGTGTGGCTGACACTCATCGCGAAATGCTCCCTATGCTAATCCTAATCATGGTAGCAGATATTCAATTTGGAGGTTGTTTGGTCCGACTTATACGCACGCAATTATCGACGGCCGTGAGTCATTCTCACTCGGAGAAAGCCGCCAAATGCCGTTGTTTGTCATCTCGTCAAATTCATTTGACCAATTGGTGGTTATACGCGTCGATATAAGGATCACAGTCTAGATCGCCCAGTGTTGGCTCACTCGGACCACGCATCACAAGACGGGTCCACGACGGACCTAGGCGACGAGTTGTCGACCGGTGCCTCATCCTGGTAAGTGAGAGATTCCGCGAATCGACAATTCGCAATTGTGCCGATATTGACGTGCTATCTTTCAACGCGTGGTAGGTGGAGCTGACAAAGGTTGGCCGGCGACCATCATTGGCTGCGAAATGGAAACATGGGGGAGGCCTCATTCGCTTGCATCGCCTAACCTTTATCTGGCAGACCATCGCCCATACTTCATGCCACAAGATGCTCGCTTTCATGCAAGAGGGGTGATCAGCGATAGACTTCTGTTGCGTTGAGTCTTGACATGATTGGCACCAGAAATTAAAATCAAATGGAGGGACTCGTGAGAAAGTCTATTCACGCGCTTACGACAGCTTCAGCTCCCGAACCGTGGTTCTTAGTGGCGAGTGGGGTACCATTCTCATGTCTCTCGCCGTTCTTGGCCCGCAAGGCGTGGGCATGGCGCGAGGAAGTTGTGGGCAAAGTGCCAGATAAGCCCAAAAGCAATGCAGGTTCGTCGCTGTCGCAATCTGCTGCTGCAAGGCGTGATAGCTGGCTGGGGCCAGAGGCACCAGGAGGATACACCTTCTCTCCTTGGAATACACTCAACGTCATATAAGATGGCGGTCGAGGACGCCCCGAGCCGACTGGACGAAGTCTCGGTCTCTGGCCTGTTTGAGAAGTCATACAGAACCACAGAATCGATCATGTCGTCGCTACCAGTACCACCGCCTCAGCCTGACCATGAACTTGCCGCTGAAGAAGCCAAACTAGCCTCAGAGGCCAAGGGTGCTAGGGTGGTTGGGGATGGCTACGACCACAATTCGTCCGATGAAGACAGCATTGATCTCCACAAGGAGATCTATGACACAAGCGCCATCGATCCTATTCTGGCCAGAAAGATGGCACTGGCCAACAATGCCATCGACGAGATTGGCATCACACCATGGCAATGGAAGCTCTTCTTTCTCAACGGCTTCGGCTACGCAGTCGATTCGGTAAGTTCCAATATTGTAGATCATCATGGTGACTGACATAGTACCTGCATAGCTGCTCATCGTCTGCCAATCCATTGCACAACCTGCTGTGGCACAAGAATTTGGCAATCCAAGCAAGCACATTGCGGGTGTAGCTCTCGCTTCCCAAATCGGTCTTCTCGTGGGCGCAGCATTCTGGGGTTTCAGTGCCGACATCATCGGTCGGAAATGGGCATTCAACTCGAGCTTGTTCATCTGTGCAGTGTTCGTGCTGATCGCTGGTGGGATGCCAAACTACATCTCCTTCTGTGCCATGTCAGTGACCTTGCAAGTCAATTCTGGGGTCAGTGGCAGAGCTAACTGCAGAAAAGGGTTGCCATTTACTCCGCCGGTGCTGGAGGCAATTATATCCTGGACGCAACCAATCTGATCGAGTTCCTTCCTGCGAGCCACTACTGGTTAGTTACCTTTATGGCGGTTTGGTGGGCCGTCGGATATGCGATCACTGGGTTTCTGGCATGGGGATATGTATGTTCGCTCCGCTTCTTGCTGTTGTCTTCCCGTGGAGAGTTCGTTCTTGCGAACGGCCTCGGTGACATGTCTTCGTCTGGAATTCAGTCAAGCCCACGATACTAACTGTGCTGTGTACACCAGATGAGCAACTACTCCTGTGACCCAGATGCGACTGTCGCCGAATGCACCTGGGACGACAATTGGGGGTGGAGATACCTACACTTCACGTGCGGTGCTCTCGTTCTGGTGGCCGCAACGCTTCGTGTGCTGGTCATTCGCATGCCACAGACCCCTAAATGGCTCATCTCCCAAAATCGGGATGAAGAAGTCATTAGGACGCTGACAACCATTGCTCAGAAGTACAATCGTCCTCTTTCGTTAACATTGGAGAAACTGCAAGCCCAAGGTCGCGTGGCGCATACCGAGAAGAGCGTCTTCTCTGCTCTTCGCCTTGGGCAGCATTTCTCGCAGCTCTTCAAAACAAGGAGGCTGGCGTATTCGACGATCATGATCATCCTCAATTGGACAGTCATCGGGACGGTGAGCCCACTCTTCAGCATTTTCCTACCTTACTACCTGAAAAGCCGAGGAGCGGATACCGGCTCCAGCAGTAACTGTAAGTACAGAAGTCAGCGGCGGAACCTCTAATGACATGTTTGCTGACTTGGAGCTCTCACAGACACTGTCTGGCGCAACTACGCTCTGAACCAAGTTGCAGGTCTGTTTGGTCCCATAATCGCAGCTGGTCTTGTCGAGCTCCGCTGGTTCGGGCGCCGTGGTACGTTGGCAACTGGTGCTGCCATCACGACCGCGCTGCAATTTGGTTACACCCAAATCAAAACCCCGGCCCAGAACGTCGGCGTCTCCTGTGCGATTTCAGCAGCCAGCAACATCTACTATGGGACCATCTATGCATATACACCCGAAATTCTTCCGGCTGCGCACAGAGCCACAGGATATGCGATCTGCGTTGTTTTGAACAGAGTGGGAGGTATTGTCGGCGTCCTGGTCGGATCGTACGCGAATGTGGAAACGACTGCGCCGCTGTTCATTTGCGGCGCGCTCTTTGGTACTTTGATCATCTTGAGTCTTCTCCTACCTTTTGAGACCTATGGTAGGAGGACCGTCTAGTCGCGTCAAAACAGACAATCTCACCGTGACGGAGATTTGCACATCTGGATGACGTCGACCATTGAATTGAGAAGAAGAGGCAGAAGGATACTTGCACAACAGTGGAAAATAATAGTGTTGAGTGAGAATGAAAGAATGATCAGTTGTACCTCACTAAGATTTGTTCCTTCCCACTTTTCGGCATCTCGGAGGATCAAGTCGCGTAGGCGCAGTTTGGATGGCGTCATCGTCATTGGTGCAAGGCAACCTCGATCCGACAGCACATCGCTGTTTACTCTGACACGGCTCATTCTCTTCGCTCGTAGCTTTCTCTGATATGTTTCATCATTACCATCCTGCAATGGTACACCTGTCCGCGATGTCATCACGGACTTGACTTCGAGACCGCTCGCCATGAGCGCTCACTTCATTCGACCTTATCTGTGAGCTCCGTACAGCAGGGGCGGTGCGACACCCGTCTCGCTTTGCCAGGCAAGCCAGGCTCCAAGATGGCCCCAACGAACCCAGGCATTCATGCCCTCGATTTCGACGCCAACCGAAGACGCAGGCGAAGATCTTCAGATAGCTCGCAACCCAGACCCGGAGACGACGATTTCGATTTCATGGGCCAAGTCACAGAAGAGATCATCGAGCGGGATCGTGCAAGGATGCGCAGAGAGGTGAAGAGAGTCTTGAGCTTTGCCTCAGCTGTGCTCAGTTGGTAGGAGATATACAGTCCTTGACGGGTGCTTCAGAAGCTTATACTTACTGTTCAGTCTATGCGCCGGATCAATCACTTCCTTCTCCCTCTACGGTGCCCGATTCCTGCAGGACCTGCACTACACACAGTCGCGAGTTAACGTTGTCTCTGTCTCGGCCGAGCTGGGTTTATATCTCGTGGTGCCAATCTTCGGCTACTTCTGTGATCGCTACTCTCCGCCGCCGCTGTCACTACTCTCCTCGCTCCTCTTCGGTACGGGCTATCTTCTGGCAGCATATACATACAAGTCAGGTCCACCCCCTGACGCCGCAAGCCACCCTGGAAATGGGTGGCCTTTCGGTGTCATGGTGGTCGCCTTCGTCTTAATCGGTGCAGGTACTTGCGCCATGTATCTCTCCGCCGTGGCCACATGTGCGAAGAATTTCGCAAACGCAAAATACAGGGGATTCATGCTTGCGGTGCCCATTGCCTCATTCGGATTGAGTGGGATGTGGGAGTCTCAGGTTGGAGCACACTTGCTGTACGAGAAACTGCCCAACGGCCACAAAGGAGAAGTCGATGTGTTCAAATACTTCGTGTTTCTGGCGGGCACATTGATCGGAGTCGGCCTCTTGGGCACCCTGGGTTTGCAGATTGTGGACGAAGAGGAACTCATCGACCATGGCGTGGAGAACCTTGAGCGGAGTGGCCTACTGGACGAAAGCGAGTTCTACCGTGATACGTCCCGTGGCCCGACGCCCGTCAATTATGGCACCATCGGCAGTGACGAAGAATCTGGGGATGGCTCGGGCAACGTTTCTGACGACGACCTCGACTCCGAAGCCGACCGCCTCCTTTCAGAATCTCAACTGCTCAAGAAAGACGAAGAGACACGCCGATTGCGACGCAAAAAGTATTGGCTTCTCAATCATGCGACCCACGCCTTCCTCACCGATCGGACTATGTGGCTTCTAGCGGCGGGCTTCTTCCTAGTCACCGGTCCCGGCGAGGCCTACATAAACAATCTTGGCACTATCATACCGACATTGACACCCCAAGACTACAACTTCGTCGACGGCTCGGGCAACATTATCGCCCCTCCTGCAGGGCAGGCAAGCACACACGTCTCAATCATCGCACTGGCGTCCACGTTCGGCCGGCTCTTCACAGGCACACTTTCTGACCTCTTCGCCCCGCCCAGCAATCCAGACATCCCTCCCAGCGCGAGATTCCACTTCTCCCGCCTCAGTCTGCTGCTCCCTTCCGCCTTCCTTCAGCTACTGTGCTTCCTCAACCTCGGACTTAGACCACTGGTCTCACAGCATCCAAGTCTATTTCTCCTTTCTTCCGCACTCCTGGGTCTCGGCTACGGCGCGTGCTTCTCCCTCGTGCCGATCATCATCTCCGTGGTATGGGGCGTCGAGAACTTCGCCACGAATTGGGGCGTCGTGGCCATGTCGCCAGCCGGGGGCGCCGCCGTTTGGAGCTTCGTCTACAGCGCGGCGTATTCCGGTGCATCGAATAAACAGAAAAACTCCGGAGAAGGCGAGTGTCATGGATACATGTGCTTCGGAGCCTGGGCTTGGGGATGTGCCATGAGCGTGACACTAGCGATCTTCTGCTGGTGTGTGGCGTGGAAGGTGTGGCGAGGCAGGAGAGTTGTCGTTTAGCGGACGGCACATCGAGCTGGGAGGGGGATGCAGCAGATGTGGAGACGCCATACACGCACGCCGAGTGGAAGGTTTGTGGTCGATGTGAACGTTTCTGTCATGGTGCGTCGTCGATCGCAGGAGCGAGTACGCAGAAGGCCTGAGAAGGGCAAGAACCTGGCCGAGCTTGAAACTCAGCATGGAGTTCTTGATGACGAGGAGGTGCCGCAGAGCTCTTCACAGCCTTGCGATGTGCATGTTAGGATCCGATGAGAGCGTTTAGTCTTTATGATCATTGAGCGTTGTATAGGATACGGCGTATCCTGTATAGCACATATATCTTTCCCTGGCGGAGGCCGGACTGTTACTCACAATTTGGGGAATGATCTTGTATTGTATTGCTGTGTCTGCGTCGAAAGAATGACCTGGAGCTACAGAATGGTGTCATCACCATCGAAGTCCTGCTAAGTTAAAAGGAAATGTAGTCATTTGTAGCAGATAGAGGCATGGAGAAGGACTCGAGATGAAAGTGATCTAAAGTCCGTGCAAGCCCGACACGAAGCACAAGTCGGTAGAAGTGAGGTCATGGTAAGAATAGCCATTCCATTTCTGCTAGGCTCTCTTTGCCTGCATGAGCTTTCTCTTCCATGCTGTCTCGGATCGAATATTGGGTATCTCTGTCATTGCGTTCTCTCATTGCCTCCCGCCGTCCAGTGTACAATAACACCATCTCATGTCTTGAACACGCCTCGCCGGCGTGCCATACGCACGGTTCTCCCAGGGCGAACTTCCCAGTCGCCAAAAGCCGATCCCAAACTCCACGCGTATGCATGCTATTCAAAATCAAAAGAGATCCCAAGATGCAACGCCAGTAAATCCCATCCCAACCCTGCCTTTTCCTTCGCGGAACTCTTTGACCGTAAGACCTCGACAGTCGTGCCTGTCGCCAAAGCTGGTGACTGCCATTATCATGAGAGGTTGTCCCGGAGCGCCCAGTTCTCGAGCAGGAATATCGATAGACCACAGATCACCACCCTGACCTGCCGGACCAGGGTAATACTCCATAGGGATGAGATCCTTGTTCCGTCCATCAACGCCGCCCACTGAAACAAGGAAGACTGGCGGCGGTCCCTTCTTGGTGTGCCGTTCCAATGTCCAATGTGCACACCTTAGGCCAAATTGAAACCGGACATTTCCAGGTTGCCGCACGTTGATTTTGCGCGCTCGAGGAAAGACTGTCTTTTCTCCCAGATAGTAGTCTTCCTTTCCATTGGTGAAAATCGTCGGGCCTTCCACCATATCTGGCCAAAAAGCCGGGTCAATCACGATGTATTCTTCCCAGCTCATGCGCCGCCCATCTGGCAGGAAGAACTGATCCTTGTTCCCTGGAAAGTGTTTGATTCCAAACTCCTCGTTGGACATTGTGAACCACTCTGAATGGAACTGCTGCACATATGGTTGACCTGCACCTTGGACGTGACCTGATCCCCAGCATGGATCGATCAGTTTCCACTCTCCGTTGTCGATCTTGACAGCGTTCCAAGCGTGACCAGCGTTGTAGGGCGGAATCGGCGAGCCCGGCGCAAGAGAACTGAAAGCAAAACCCTTCCCGTGGCCAGATATGACAACTGACTCGAGCCCGGCGTGGGTAGCGAGGTTGGTGAATAAGGCGGCGTAGCCTTCACAAACTGCCAATCCGGTTTGTAGAGTCGACTGTGGAGTAGAACCTCTCACGTTGTTATTGAAGAAGCTAACCACGTCATAACGGATGTTGTAGTGGAGCCAGGTGAAGATTGCTCGAGCTTTGTCTGTTGCTGACGGGAACGGTGAAGTCAATTGGAGAGCCAGAGTCTGAAGTGAAGCAACTTGGGTCCTTGGAAATAAGGTGGCTTGGTGATCAGGTCCTGAAAAGTCTCGACAAACCAGACAGACGTCTGTGACTGGAGACACACTGCCATTCGACGAAACTGGACTTGCTGGCACCAGCTTGGGCTTCGTGGCTTGGATAGCCGATAAATCTGGTCGAGACAAAACAGGTACGGGAGGTGGACTGGGCTGAGTGTGTGGTTGTTGACCAAGAGCGGCCTCTCTGGACGGGATGAACCCATTCTCCCTCGGCTGCAAGGGCATCGAATGCTGCCGGATCGCTTGAGTTACATGTTGCTTTACCGGTAAACGCAACGGTTCCACGGCTGCCGCGCCCTCATTTTGGTTTGTCTCTTTAGTCGAGGTGTACCCGAAGGCAGCCCTCTTTGCCTTTTCGATTGACTCGAGCGACGGCATAGGAGGTAGTTTCCGTGCCGCCGCATCGACAGAGCGCTCTCGATGTTCTGCCTCATTTTTACTTGAAGGACGTCGCGGAGGAAGAGCAGGTCGAGGCGGGGGAGCAGGCTTGACCTGTGTGGTGGTGGTGGTAGCCAACGTGGTGACAGCTGTGCCAGAAGGTGCGCGGTTGACATATCTCGGTTGCTCCTCCGATCCTCTTAGGGCAGGCAGTGGATTGGTATTGCGAGGTGGCAGAGGTGGTAGCTGGCATTCTCCCCATGCCGGTGCTTTGACTCTGTTGAGGGAGTCTGTCGACTTGGTTCGTACTGTAGAAGCCTTTGTGGACGACGTGTCACTTGTACCACTCGAGACTGTCGATGCTACCGAGCCCCTCCTCTGTTCTTCGAGCGACGAGTTGCGGCTAGGGAGTGGTGGGGGCTGCTTTCTGGCAGGTGGAAGGGGAGCAGGCAGGTTGCCAGGTCTCGAGTCCGTGATTGACCCATTGACCTGCTCGGGCGGGTTATTGACTGTATGCTGCTTGACCACCAAAGGGCGCTTGAAGGGAATCGGAGGAGGACGAGACGAGGGCCGGGGCGGCTCTCCAGGTGTACGGCCAATATGGGCAGTGTTCAATGCCTCGATTCGTTCCTTGAGGGTTAGAGGTTGTGGATCTTCAGCCATGGTTGACAGAGGAACGCTGGAGCCTAAATGCGTGGGAGGAGAGTGCAAAAGAATGTCATCGTCATCTTACAAGGCCATGTTTTAACGAGCGAATATGGAACAAATGAGTGACAGCTGAGGGACAACTGAAAGACGACATGGTGGCTGCGCGAAACACGCGGCGTTACGCAAGCCGATGATTGGCAAAAGGGGCCACGCCACGGGGGAGCATACGCATAGAACAGTACTTCGTAGTTCAGCTTCGATTATGCTTTGAATCAAAACTCTTTACAACTCCTAGGAGGCGGAGCGACAAATCCTTTCTCAATTCAGCAGTAATGTCTAATAAAACATCAGTGTTCTTTGGAAAGATGCTTTGGCAAGCTGTCATTGCGCGAATGCCCAGATTGGTGAACGTCCCGTGACAGGCGCCACAACCTCCTGCATGAACGACTTGCAGGTCCGAGCAAATCTACAAGGAATGATGGACGCTACGGACTCAAAACCAGATGAAACATTGGCAGGAAAAATCTACGAGGAATTCCAATCATCTGTCGAAAACGAGATGCGCTGCAGTACCCATTCGATTGGCATCTCTAGCTTTTGCTTCACCGCCAACGGCGTCCGTTAAACACCAAGCTTTTAACCCTTCAAGCTTTCGGCATATTCATGTTGATATGGACGGTCTTGGCCTCCAAGAATGCTTTGATGCCTTCCAACCCTCCCTCTCTGCCATACCCGCTTTGCTTGACGCCACCAAAAGGCGTTTCGGGAACAAGCCAGTGGGAAGAGTTGACACTCACTGTGCCTGCCTCAAGCTCAGAGGTGACTCGGAGAGCCCTAGTGATGTCGCTTGTGTAGACCGTGGCTGTTGACTGTCAGTTCGAGTCTTTAGTGATCTGCTGAAAAACTCACCTCCAAGGCCATAGGTTGTATCATTCGCCAGCTTGATCGCCTCTTCCTCTGTTTCGAAGGTCTTGACGGTTACAACAGGCCCAAATATCTCATCCGTGTAGACCTTGGCTTTGACATCTGGATTCATGAGAATGGTGGGCTCGACGAATCGGCCGCTCTCGCCCTTCCGGACACCTCCGGTCAGCACTTCGATGCCATCCTTCTTTGCACCCTCGAGGAACTCCATGACTCGATCAAATTGGGCTTTATCAGCCAGCGGACCTAGGAAAGTGCTTTCCAGTGCAGGATCGGCCATCGCGTTGTTGAACTGGAGGAACGCCCCTCGCAGTGCTTCAACGAACCTTGGCGCAATCCCGCTCTGGACCAGGATTCTTGAGCCTGCTACACAGACCTGGCCACTGTTCATCAGAAATCCCTGGGAGTTATGTGCGACTGCATTCTCGAGCTGGGCATCGTCGAATATGATTGCTGGAGACTTGCCACCGAGTTCCAGGCTGACGTGCTTCAGATTGCTTTTGGCTGCTGCAATCTGAACCTGTCGTCCTGATCCAGCGGAACCTGTGAAGGAGATCTTCGCGATCTCTAGGTGTGAGGCAAGTAGTGCTCCAGTCTTCCCGCCTCCGGATACAAGGTTGATGACGCCAGGAGGAAAACCGGCTTCCTTGAAAAGCTGGCCAAGGTACAACACCCCCAGAGGGTTTTTCTCAGAAGACTTGAAGATGCTGCGGATCGTCGTTAGCGCGTGCGATGTATGACGAAGCTACAGGAATACCTGTGCCAGACGCGGAACGCGCCTGCAGAGAGAGGGGAGGCTCACTATGTATTCCCAGCTGCAACAGCAGGCGCAATCTAGCGATGTCAGATCAGATGAATGCGGAATATCAGAGGCACCTCACCTTCCATGCCACGAAAAGCTGCGTAGCATTCCAAGCTGCAATACCCGCGCAAACGCCGAGTGGCTCATAGTTCACCATTTTGAACACTCCATCCCCATTTTCAGGATATGTCTCGCCTGGGATCTTATCGGTAAAGCCTGCATAGTATCGCCAGCTGGCTACTTGCATCTCAACGATTTTCTTGGCTACGGAAATGGGCTGTCCCATAGCAATCGACTCGAGATGCGCGATTTTGTCGGTGTGTTGCTCAACGAGGTCTGCATACTTGAGCATTATGGCTGAACGTCTGCCACTTGGTGTATGTTTCCATCCAGGAAAGGCAGCTTTTGCGGCAGCCACGGCTTTGTCGACATCTTTCTCGCCGGCGGCTTGAACCTTGTCGGTCACAAGGCTGTCGTCCTTGGGATTGTAGATTGATAACGTCTCTCCATGGGATGATGGGACGTACTGAAAAGTCAGCTAGGCTTGGAATATAAAACGTTCAGACTTACTTCGTTGTTGATGAATAGGTTTGTTTGGATATCGGCCATGATGAAGATTGTCACAAATGCTTGAGAGGAGTAATCTCAGACCAAGACGTGCCACAAGGAGTTTCTTTCTGACCGTGGTCAATGAAACCCTTATGAACCTCGGTGCCGCAACTCGAACCGAAAATTCCTGATTTGTTCAGTAGACATAGTAACATGTATGAGGATCAGCCCCGTTTTTTACCCAATTCGAGCTTCTGTAGCCAATGCTGACAGGTCCAACGCGGACAGCGTAGCTTTCGTCAGATGTTCTTTCGTATTTCCCAGGGTCTCGAACCTTCATGGAAGCGTGGCTAACACCAATTCCTAATAGATCAGGGCATTGTTCGCACTGCTGATGGCCATCACGGTCGTATTCGCCCCGCAGCTGACTTCGTAGGCGGAACGAGCCTTTCCATTCTCGGCATGGCTAGTTGCTGGTTACTGGCGAGGCGTCCGAGCAGATCGAGAGCTGAGAACATGTAGACATCGCGATGTCTCAGAGCAGAAAGACTGCTCGCGCGGAACGTGGCGCGGCTGACTTAAGCTTGGTCCGCAAGCAATTCCGTCCACTTGTGTTCTTTCCAAGATGGGCAGATGGGACTAGGTTAGTCAGGCGAGTGGAGCGCCGCTATAATTCGGTGATTCCCTGCCATTCGTACGTAGTATCAGCAAGTCCAGAGTGCCTAGCAATAAGATCAAGGCTGACGCTTGCATCAGGTCCAAGAATACAAATCATCGAAGCATCGAAGCTGTTATTGTGTTTGTCAGCAATTGATGAGTTCTGTGGAGCCTTGGTCGTCTGCTTTGAGACCGGCATCGATAACTCTATGGGCATACTGGCCCCAGAGTCGCATCGTTCCTCCGCCTGGACCTCACAACCCATATCTCCTCTCTCGGCTGCTCCTGTGGCGGCTTGTTATCCAATATGGCACGTTTCCCTTGTCCGAGCTCTCTCCTCGACCAAAGTATTGATCCAATATGTACCCAAGTCTCTTTCGCCTTGGCCCTAGAAGTCGATGCTTCCTTGCATTTCAAATCCGTCCTCTCCAAGAATCACGTAGCCCAGTTGTGGCACCCAAGTCTGCACGTACCACTTTGCTTTGTCCTTGTCAATACGACCAAAGGTCTCGTCTCGGCCCAGGATGGTCAATGCTTCTGCTGACTCAAGTCGACCGACACCCAAGTATTCCAAGCGGCCAGTATCCTGGGTGAAGTCGAACAATGGAAGGTCATGCTGGAGGAACAGGACTAAGCATAGGTTAGTCCAGAGTCCTAGAGAAGAAGGATAGTGGTGTGAGTACTTACTGGAATTGAACATGGCAGTGCGGTATCTACAAATCTGTCAGCCAGCCAATTAACCAAGCAGCAGACAACCTCACCCTCTACCATGAGTAAAACGGTCGTGGAAATGAGTCCTGCCGACGATTGCGCCCGATGCATTATGCTCTGGCTGCTCTGGACAGCCTGGCTCTGGGTATTTGAGCCCGTTCGTTCCGTACTCTTTGTTTGCAGACGCACACGTTAGCCAACATTCAAACTCTCAAAAGAACCGCTTCTCCCCTGGCAGAGTACTCACCCCTAAGAAATTCCTGGGTCATCGCGTTTAACACCAAGAAGAAGTAGCTGTGCTGGATCCGGTCAAGATCCCGCTCAGGTTGCCGACCAGAGAACGCGTTTGCAAGGTCTTCCATGGTGTCTCGGTCCTCCAGGGGTGTTGTAGCGCCATGAAGTCCTCCTACCCGAAAGGTCGTTACGTTCGTCCCTCGTGAGTGCCAAGCGGCAGCCGTCTCGCAGCCAAGTGGAGGTATATTCGAGGTAGAGAATCGCTTCAAGTGGCCACCACTGAAGACTTGGGTGGTGTCGAGGTCTTCGTATGCATGCGGCCAATTGAGAACGATCCAAGCATAGTTATCGACGTATAAAAGCTCTGGTGGACGGCTCAAGGTCAGCAGAGCTCAATAATATTAAGCATATCTCAAGAAATATACCTCGAAGCACGCGAAGAACCTGATCTTTACGAACTCGCTCCCCAAACCACTGTCTCACAATGCGCTGGACTTGTTGTGTGCTCCAGTATCGATCCACGATGTAGTAATTGCTTGACAGCACATAGTAGATCTCGTCTCTAACTTGAAGGAGCTTCTTGGAGCGATTGAAGATCAGGGCTGCCCAGGGGCCGAAGTCAGGAGGAGGGGGAAAGCGACAGCGAGGGTTCAAGGCCTCTGCCAAGATAGGAGGGAGAGGGACGAGGTTGACGGCGCCAGAAGTCATCTTTGACAGCAGGAAATATTAAGCAGCACAAGCAAGTTGTCAGAGATCTCGATCTCGAGTCAAGAGTCCTGGGTATAGAGGCTTGATCGCTGCAAAGACTGCGCCTCAAGGATGGCCCATGACTTACTGCCTTGCGCTTTGCCGCAAAATCCGAGCATCACGGTGCTAACCACGTTCGGCCAGGCATCATTTGACTTTATGAGCGCTTCACTGGCTCTCCGCGACGTCTAGCTCAGCCATGGAACAGCGGCACGACAGAAACCCCTGGGAAGGTAGCCATGCTCGCGCAGAAACTACTGAAAAACGGTATACTTTGGTGGAAGTACTCCTACGAGCAGGTAACGAGCCACGGACAAGAAGCATGCATTATTCGACACAAGAAAGGAAGAGGTCTTTTCTCTTCGATCTTGAAGCTTTCTTGCTACAGAAACTGCACATTTTTCAAAGAAAGAACGAGGGAAACAGGCAGGATCCTTCCACAACTCAAGTGGTGCTCACATATACTTGCTCCAACCCCTGACCAGCGAGCCTCGTGGATTACGGCGACGCACACGATCTGACAGCGTCGTCATTGAGAACAGCAAGCATCGGATCGCTGTTGTGCGAGCTCCGGCCCATCTTGTACAACATGTCCGTGGCATCCAGTCTGAGCCAGGGCATCCTCGTGGTAAGTTAAAGGAGCATTGTCGGCTACAGATTGTCGCCATGTCCGTGACCCCAATTTGAGACAAGGGCGTTTTCTTGGTCAGTCAAAGGAGTATTGTCAGCTACAGATTGTCGCCATGTCCGTGACATCCAGTTCGAGATAAGGCGTCTTCTTGTCAAGATAAAGGAGCATTGTCAGCTATGATTTACCGACATGTCCGCACCTAGGTACCAAGACAAGTTTAGAGACAGCGTACTTCAAAGGCTCGTTGTGCCAACCAGTCTCAGACAATATAGGATGCTCCATTGCTATCGGACCGCTCGCTGTTGTGTAAGACGGTGGACCTTCCCAAGTGAGGACCTTGCTACAGCATACATCTCCACCATCGTAACTGGTCTCAAGCTGTCGCTTCGAATATGGCGTGGGCAGATGGGGTTTGGATGTTCGATGAGCTAGAGTAGTCCGCTGTTTCAGTGTCATGTTGTTGTACAGCTTGTAGCTGTGTCAAAGACATATTGTAGCAAGATCTGACACAGACAGTTTATGTAGGCAGGGCGACCGTGGTCTCCCATCGTGTGCTGCAACGCTACTGTTGAAGAGGACAAAACATGGCGTCGACGGATATCGACAAAGGGCTTGGTATGATTGAATCGACCGCTCTGGTCATCGTTCTCACCAGCCATTGCTTGGGCTGCGATCCATGTCCTGCGCTTCAGGGTTCTTGCCAGCCTTTGCTCCTCCCTCTTCCTCATTCTCCGATTACAGTACAGCTGTTCTTAATCTCGTTGTACGTCTCGTCGGTGGTCATGTCCAGCCATTTCCCAACAAACTGTAGAGGCTTGCGACGTTCTTTGATGATTCCACTGTCACGACCGAGCTTTAGTCCAGGGAAGGCACGGGTAAGGTACAGTACTCCTGTCAATTAGCGTGGTAGAGAGAACGTTGTGGTTGCTCAAAACTTACACAAGCTAAGGAGGCAACGCGCGTCGGCGTGGATGTCTTCGCCTTTTCGTTGCCCGTCCACTGTTTCTCCCGCTGCGAGCTTCTTAGAATCGTCAAGGCCGTATGTAGAGCCGTAGTCCTCCGCTATAGCGTTCAGTATGAACCGGAAGCTCTAGGGGCGAGTCAGACATACCATCTAGAATCTCATGGTCCATTTCATGAACCACGAACGAGATAGCGGTCTCTTCAAGATCATGAAGGTCTTCAAGATCAGAAAAGGCCATCATGTACATAGTGTGATCCAGCGATTGTCCTTGCCAGCTCAGAGGATCTTCAAACTCATCTTCTGTGGGAAATAAATCTTCGAAAAAGGTAGTAATACCTGTATCGGTATCATATTTTGCACCATTTTCATTGGTAGGGCCGGGAGAGACGAATAGCTTAAGGGAGCCTTCAAGAGTCGCATCTTTTACCGTGGTATGGTCGTGGCTCTTGATCTCATTGAAAAGTATCCATTTGAAATTTTCGGGCTGGGCAAGACCTGGTTCCACTTAGTGCTTGATTGTCTTATTTCTGGTCCAAACTTACGCTTCTCTTCTTCTGTGACAGCCTCGAGGTCATAATCTGGACCCACGAAACTCTTCAGCAGTGCTTTGATCACCGGATTATTGCCATCTTTCTGCAAGGTCTCGATATTCTGGCGGAGCATTGAATACGTTTCTAGTTGCATTATGAGCATACATTTGCATGGGAGGATCAGGTTCCGGCGATCGTGGAAGTCTGGAGGAGGCGGGAGGGTGCCGGCAGGGATCCGTGGGCAGTATTCATTTGGAGAAAGGCGTTGTTGCTCCCGCAACTCAGTGACCCAGGGCCTCATCCTGTAGAGGCAGGAGAGGAAGCAAACAAGTGCTAGGGTAAAGGATATGGTTGAACAACAGGGCGATTCCAGGCTCCCATTGCGACTGGATGTGATTGGGAGCGGATCTTCCTGTTGACTGCAAAAAAGTATCGGTAGGCTCGTCCTTCCGAGTCTGAACTTTCACATACATACAGTTGCCCTTCACACGTTCATGCGACGTCCAAGAATGTTGCAAGTCTGTAAAGTCTCAGTTTTTCTCTCATTCTGGCCTAAACAACGACATCTCCAAAAGCAGTTGTGCACAAGCAGAGTACATGGCAATTTCAAAGACTTTCCACGGGTCTGATTGCTCTCATTGATTCTTTGACAACAGGAGGGCCGGTACATACAAAAAAGCTTCCATAAAGTCGCCGGAAACTTCCATCGCCCTTGAGGCCCGCTCTACGGGAGAGCTGGTCAACATAGGGGCACACAATCGAAGAAAATATACTGCTCACAGATGGGAAGTTCTGTCCTGCTCCTCCAGTCAGTCGGAAGAGTACAAGGGCTTGACGAAAAGGGCTGCAAACAAAAAGAAAAACTCCCAGCCAAGAGCCCCAACTCATACCCTCAAAAACCAGAAGGGTTCCTTGTTGCCCTCATTAACGCCGGATGGAGTCCAAAGCCCTCGATGAACTTCGCATCCTCCTTGGACATGGCTCCGGTCCCATGTACCAGAGCTGCTCGGGGCAAATTCACTGCAGATGCATGGCGATAGAAGAGAAGGCCGGCTTCGTCTCGAGATGAGCATACTAGAGTGAGGCAGATTGAGCATACAAGGCGGGGGACTGCGATCGGCTTTTCGAACAACCTTACGGTCTAATTGATGTCGGCTCCATTCCTCACGGCTGGGTTGCTATCAACGGCCAATGCCACGAAGAGCTGAACCACAAATCCTTCCTACCTGTTGAGAGACGACCAGATGAGGAGGAGCAATTCAGAGGATTTCCGGACCTCAGAATGGGCTGAGACCCACAGGAGCAGAACAGGCGAATCTATGGTTCGTAAATCTGAGACCTACGTTGAAAGCAATATTGCCCGACGCCAACAACGAATAACGCAATGTATCAGGGGTGTCATGACTTCCACCAACGATGCGTCGACGAGGCTGTCGTCCCCTTTTACAGTGGCGCCGTTGTTGGAGAACCAGGATCTCGAAGCAAATACCCCAACGTGGGGTCGAAGGTATGGTAAAAAGGAAACGTCTGACTGAGAAGGGAGTGCCCCAGCCGTGCAGACTTCTTGCATTAAATCAGTCTGACAGAACGGATCAGTACGAATCGGAAGAGCCCCACGAGACCTGGATCTGCCGAGAAGAGACGTGGAGTACAATCGTGCCCAGATACATAGCTCTGTCTCGACCGCCCGATCTCTTGGACAGTCAGACTTCAGCTCTACAGGTACACCATGGCATTCAAATCAATCTGCCTGATCGGCGCCTCCGGCAACATCGGCGTCCCGACCCTCAAACACCTTCTCGCCTCCGAGCAAAACTTCAAAGTCACCGTCATATCCCGAGAGTCCTCAACGGCAAAATTCCCCGATGGCGTCACCGTCAAGCGCGTGCCAGACGACTACGCCGTCGACAAACTCACGGAGGCATTCCAGGGCATCGACGTCGTCATAGGCGCGTTATCCATGATGGGCATGGGGGAGCAGTATAAAATCATCGATGCGTGCCTTGCCGCGAAGGTGAAGCGCTATTTCCCCACCGAGTTTGGGTTGGACGAGTTGCCAGACTGGCTGCTGCAGCTGCGTGAGATGTTCAAAATCAAGCACGACGTGCGTGACTATTTGATTTCCAAGGAAGGCACGGGACTTGAGTGGACAAGTATCTGCTGCAATGCGTTCTTTGAGATGGGCATTGCGTCAGGATTCTTTCAGCTATTTTGGAAGGACAAGAAAGCTGTGTTGCTCGATGGTGGAGAGCCTAAATGGGTGGCTTGCACGTTGGATACAGTTGCCCTTGCCATTGTCAAGTCGATTGAGAAGCCGGAGGCGTCGAAGAACAGAATCCTCCTGGTGGAAGATTTCAGGACGAGCCAGAAGGAGATACTGGTCGCGGTGCAGAAGAAGGTCCCTGGCTGGGAGGTGGAAAACGTTGAGAGTGGGCCGTGGCTGGAGAAGGGGAAAGAGGCAGTCAGGAACGGCGATAACAGTCAGCTGGGCAAATTGACATTTGGCACGTTCGCACAGGGGAATCATTACGAAGGAAGACCGGAATATGGGAATGATGTGTTGGGCGTATCCAAGAAATCTTTCTCGGAGGCCATGGATTTGTTCTGGAAGGACTATCAAAGTCTTCAGACTTCCTGAGTTGTGCCTGGCAGCTATGGGGTGGGACGGATTGAAGGGGTGCGTCAGACTTGCCATACGGACGATTGCCATGCCAGACGGATTTCCTGCAAATCAACCGCACCCACATGCCCAGTCGCCTTTGCTCGGCTTCCCGCACTTATAGCAGAACTTCGCTCCACAGCGGCAAGTCATGTGGTTGCAGCCATAACTTCTCTCCACAAGCTGTCCACATGGGCAGAACCTCCATTCCTCCTTCTGAATGAGCATTTTGAGCCTCTTGTCCTGTCTGCACATTCCTCCGTGCTCTTTCGCCTTGCAACCCATGCAAATTCGCTGCTTGCAGAAGGGGCATTCTGTGTAGTCCTCCCTGATGAAACGTTTGGGGATGAAGGAGCGGCATTTTTTCCAAGGGCAGTAGGTCGGATTCGGGTTGCGGAACTCCTGGAGCCAAAAGACATACCGCTCGAGAAATTCTTCTTCAAATCCACCATGTTGTCGGATGAGAGGGACTGGAACACTTTCGCCACAGCATTTCAGCTCACTCCGATCAATAAACATGCTAGAGACACCCTCTGCGACTGCCATTAGCGACCAGACTGACTTTTCAGGGACAGGTTCCTTACCATGGAGGCACTCAGAGCACAGCGAATGTTTGCACTTGAGGTTAGCCGTATCAACTCGGAAGAATGGTTCTAAGCATGAGGAGCAGTCGATCGCATCGAAAGGCAAATTGCCGGTAAAATTGTCGCCCCGATCTAAACCCGCTTTTGCCCTCGTCCGGAGAGCTAAGTCTCGCAGGACCGAAGCTCTGCTCGTAGGTTTCCGTTCTGTGACCTCATCTTTGTCACTGCTTCCTTGATTCCCCAGCGGTAAAGTCTTCATAATCATCTCGAACTCATCGATTGCGTCGAAAAGACAGACGTAATCGGGATAGTGGACTGCGCGCACACAAGCTCCGAGATAGACAGTATTTTGCTGAACCTCGGGCTTTCTGCTATCCATCAGGTCGTCGATTCCAAGAACTTCGGGGGCCGACAGTGGGTAGTCGGCATATACACGTAGAAGGAACGAGAAGCCGAAGGCAGGGAATTTCAGAGACAGTGTTGTGTGGTGACTATCGGAGAACGTTGCGACGACCAGTCCAGCTCCGTAGATGGCGTTGAGAGCCGAAACCTCGTCGGCCAGAGCAAAATTGTGGATCAACATGATTGATGCTCTACGTGGCGGTAATGCGCTGTGAGCTGTATCTCAAGTTGAAGTGATCAGGAGGTGAAATTGAAGATATATGGCAGATATCTGTTTCCGATTACAGAGCCAATGGTGATGTGAAAGTCAGTCCTTTGTATATTCTGGAGACATACCACGGAAGGATCCCTAGCATGACGGCGTGGTCGTCACTTTGGCAATTCGGGCATCACTGTGCGTGGGTGCCGCACGATCGATAGCTAATGGCGAAGCCACCAGTCAGTGTTCGGGCCACATGCCATGAGTCATGGCAGTCCATCACTGAACCACAAGGATTCATTTAAGTAGCAGACATTTTGTGCGGACAACATGCAGAAGACAGAGGGCTTTTGTTCTGAATGAAAAAGCCTTCACTGCACTCTTCTTTTGAAAGAGAGGAAAGGGAAAGGTGAGGACAGAGTCAACGTAACGACGTGCACTATGGAGAAGATGGGGTAGGCCCTGGAGACCGTGGCTTGTCATTGGTGTACCAAACAAGGCTGAATCGCGCCTGGCAAAAGGTCCAAATATGGGGCTAGGGAGCTCTCCAGGTTCGCCGAGGCTAACTTTTGATCCATCTCACCTTCCTCAACATCCACACATTGCGGGCACTCGCCACCATCTCGTCCAGCTAGGTTTGGGGAGTACTAAACACAAGCTTCAGTGCCTACTTGGTCTTGGCCATCTCTTGTTCTTCAACGCCTGACTTTTCTCCTGCTTCTGGATCCCCTCTCAGTCTTGCCTGAAGCACGTGTTTGTAATCTTTCTTCGCAAAGAGCACGTCGATCTCTTCCAGGCTCAGTCCTTTGGTCTCCTTAACGAAGAAATAGACAAAAGGGATAGCCAAGACGTTGAAAACGCAGAACAAAAGGTAAAACTTCCAACCGGAAGCTTGAATACCCATGGGACCAAACTTTACCACAATGAAAGTTATTATCCACTGAGTAAAGACCCCCATCGAAGTACCCTGGACATCACCGTCAGCATACTGTCGTCAGAGACAATGCGGAAGGAGCAACTCACGATATGGCGCACGTGAAGTGGTGCAATCTCCGGGACATACTGCAGCCTCCGTCAGCGTTGACTCTCGACACTGCATTGCAAGCACCTACGATCCAAGGAGCATCACACCATGACGCGCCGAACGAGAATTCAAAGAGGAAAATGCTGACAACTGCAAGTTTGTTCGACGAGTCGTTGTCGACACCCAGGCCGATGGTGAACAAACACATGAACAATGAACAGAAGATGGCGCCCCAGAGCATCACTGTTCGTCGTCCAAACTTCTCCATTGTGTAGATGGTCGAGCAAGTGCCGCCTAAGAAGAGCAGGGTCACGCCGCCGCTCGTAACGGCTGCCTGGTTTTGTGACATGCCGAGCGAGTTGATGAAAAGATAGGTTGCATAGTACGACACGATATTGTTTCTACACCAATGTCGTGGTTAGCTTGTGTACTCGTGAATGTTCGGGGAACGCTGCCACTACTGGGGCTCCACTCACCCGTCCATCTGTTGAAAGAACTGCACAAGGACACCCAACCACAAGCGCCAGGTTGTGTTGACCGGAGAATTGTCATAGAAGAGATTCTTGAATGTAAAGTTGTACTCCTTTTCCGCTTCGAGAGCTGCGAACACTTGCGACCTTTGCTTGAGCACCTCGGCGCTGTCAAACGGGACAGAGTAGATGCGAGCCATAATGTGATCGGCATCGTCAATGTGGCCCTGAGCGTAGAGGTACCTGGGTGATTCTGGGAGGAAGAAGATCATTGCAAATGTCAACAGGATGAAGACAACCTGGAATGCGATGGGTAATCGCCAGACAGCCTCTGCATCGGGATGGTTCTTAATCATGCCAAAGTCAAACCAATAGGCGATAGTGAGACCCAGGATGACGATGGAGAGCTGTGTCGCTATCAGAGCTCCACGAGTCGCTGCTTTGGAGGTTTCCGCGACCCAAATGGGAACCATCTGTCCACCCACCACGTCAGCTGCGGTACATGACACAACTGGAGGTGCGAATTCCACCGGGACCCAGCATGCGACATTTGCAGTTTCGCAAAGGCTTCATTCTAGACTTACAGTGGTATTGAGACCCATTCCGAGGCCGGCGACGACGCGTCCACCTATCAGATAGGAAGTGCCGTGCGCTCCAGCTTGCAAACCAGCGCCAATGAGCACCAGAACACCCCCAATCACGATGAAGAGGCGGCGACCGAGCATTTGGCCGACGATGCCACAGATGATGCATCCTGTCAAACATCCAATATCGTAGATGGCCTGTGGAGATATCAGCGCACTCTCAACGAGTGACAAAGCACATAGAGCATCAGCTAAGAGGTTCCTTCCCCCCTTTCAGGAAGTGCCACGAACTCAAAGTTGGTTGTAACTTACCACTATAGTTCCTTGTAAGTCGGCATCCTTGGGGTTAATATGGTTCGCGGACAAGAAGCTCGGAAGGGCGATGAGGCCTCCCAGGACACCTTGGTCATAACCTGGGGCAAATGTCAATAGAATATTCTTTGGTCACTCTCATCACTTGAGCTCACCAAACAGCGTAAATGCCCAGGCAGAACATAGTGTAATACCAGCTTGTAGCCAGAAACCATTCAGGGACTGCGCATAACCTCTGTTGAAGGCTGACATGTTGCTGAGCGATATCAAAATTGATCATATAGGCCTCTTGGCAGCGAGTTTGAAGATTTGAGAAAGGAGACAGAATGCTTCACCATCAACAGATATGTTTATTGCAGATCTCACCTCCTCCGGATTTCATTTTCCCGTCAGCAAGGATGGCTCTTGCATAACCTGACGATCCGGTGCTGAATTGACGCCATCCCAATGTCTAGTGATTGCGCTGGTCGCATACCTAAAAAGGTTCAACCCCACCAAGAAGGCGGGAGGTACCACGGGCTTAACATCAAAGTCTCCCTGACCTGGGCCAGCAGCGTGACGGCACAGGAGATGGCCGCACTGTGCGGGGATTTGTGGGGGTGCTCAAGTATCGTCAAATGTACTCGTCGGATTTTGCGTGCTTGTGGTGAAGTTGAGAGAAAGATTGATCAGCTGGACAAGACATATAGCCTATGACAGGGTTTTTTCCTGCTTAGGAAACTCCTCGAGCCTGTGTGTTCGGTGAAGTTTGAAGACAACAGTCCTCCGTTTCGTGGGTGTAAAGCGGGCCCATTGCTTCTTCAAGAGAGTTAAATGTGCCGCTATCCGAGATGCTTATAGTTGAGGAGAAGCTTTATGGTGCTCTACCTCGGGTCATGCTCGGAGTGGTTTGATAGCAGCCGATTGAGAGAACTGTATAGAGTGGTGGCGAAATAGTTGGAGGCGTCAACTTGGAGACGTTTTAGGCACAGCGCTTCCCACAATCGTCGTGGTCCGCCGTAGGATCCTCCGGGCACATTGGACCTCTTTTTACTCTCTTACCGGATGTCGTGGAATCCGCCATCGTTGACTAACAGAGAGCCGTTCATATAGCTGCTCTCATCGCTTAACAAGAAGCTTAGGACGTTGGCTTGTTCTTCCGCGAAAGCCATCCGACGAAGGGCGATCGCCTTGCTCACTGCAGACTCTTGATTTTCCTTGGATCCAATGATGCCTTCTTTACCCCTATTTGTTCGTTAGCATGAGATGCCACGAGAGATCGGGGGGAGGGGGGGGGGGGGGGGTTGTATAAGGGAACTTACATGCTATGCTCGACCATTTTCGTAAGGGTCCAGCCCGGGCATAGTGCATTGACTCGAATACCTTCTGGTCCATAGAATTTTGCTCCATTCTTCGTAACACCGATCGAAGCATACTTGCTTGGCTACGGAATCGTCAGCAACTGTGTCAGCATGACCATAATGCACAATGGTAACAAAGATACACAACTCGACGGAGCCTCTTGTACAAGGGACTTTCGGTCTCCATGATCCTGGTTTCGCGACCAAAGAGATAACATACGGTGTAAGCGGCCAACCCAGCGGCTTGCAAGCCCGAGATCGATACAACGTTGGCGATAGCTCCGCGCTGACCGGGGATCTTGTGCGAACTCGCTGGCTCGAAAGAGATCGAGCGAGGCTCTTGTGTCCTCATCTGGAAAGCTTGATACTTCTGTGACAACCACAGACCTTTGGTATTGATGGCGTGTGTCCTGTTACCGTCAGTGATTGTCGACGTGGTGAGCTCGACGCGTACTTCTCGAAGATTTCTGTGGTGATGCTTTCTTCCTCAGCCCAAACCGACTCGCAGATGCCTGCACAGTTAGCAGCGTAGTCGAGTCGACCTGTCCACTCCGTTGCTGCTGCAACAGCATCTTTGACCTGTTGTTCCTGGGTTATGTCGACCTTCAGAAACTTGATCTTTACATCCCATTTCTGGGCTACCTCGTCCGCGACATTATGACCCTCCTGCTCGTTCATGTCAACAATGACAGTCCAGATGCCACGGCTAGCCAGCTTGTGGGCCGTCGCCTTGCCTATGCCGCCGCCTCCGCCGGATATGAAGGCAACGCGTGCTGCTGTACTGGCCATGTTGAGGTCGCTAGTAAAGGAATTGAATTGACAATACAGGGCAAGAATCTCAAAGCGTGCAGTCGACGATTCACCTACGCTCTGCAGAGAATATTTGAAAGATCTTGTCAACGATCAACGGAGCAGATTCTCTGGTGCATTTGCGGTCCATCTTCGTGCTATTTTGACGGTCCGGAAAACAACCTCATCCTAGGCTAAGGCTGCATAGGCATAGAAGGCGCCGAAGAACAGCACTGGGCAAGTGGCAAAACGCGAGAAAGATCTCGGCAGCCCCGCAGGGCCTGCGTGCGAGAGTGCTTCACCCGCCCCCGCAACATTCAACCGCAACGCGCTTTAGGCGCCCCTGGATTTCGCTGCGGCTTCAGACTTCCATACCTGTTTCGTGTCTATTCGCATACACGCTCAGCAGGCATGTCACAGACTTGCGTCTTTTCACTGTGCCCGAGCATGCCTGAAAATCATGAGAGCCATGATATCTCGAATTTGCCATCGATTTTGACGATCAATGGCTCCTTACCCCCGAGTCTCCAGAATCGAATCGATCTCGCCTGCGCGGCTTCAACTCCGCCCCACGGGACTCAAATCCCGTCGGTTATCAGTCTCGCCCACTCGGGCTATCAAGCTGTCGTCGCAAATAGGTAGGTCTCGAACTTGAGAATTGGATCTCTGTCTTTCGGGGCATCTCGAACCATGCCGAACGTGGATATCTATTAATTCATATTCGACCTTTTGTTCTGTTTCACTACTCTACACGTATTTGTCGTCTAAATTTGCCGACTTCTTCACAATGGCGCAAGGAGAAGTTGAGTTCGATGCCTTGGTTATTGGCGCAGGATTTAGCGGGATATACCAGCTCTATCGGCTGAGGGAGATGGGCTTGTCGGTCAAGGTAATTGATATGGCTGGCGATGTTGGAGGAACATGGTACTGGAACCAATATCCTGGCGCGATGAGCGATACTGAAAGCTTCGTCTACCGATTTTCTTGGGACAAGGAAGACCTACGAAATTATCCTTGGAGCCACCACTACGTCAAACAGCCTGATGTTCTAGCTTATCTCAAGCACGTTGTCGAGCGACACGATTTACGCAAACATATTCAGTTCGAAACCGAGCTGGTTTCCGCAAAATGGGATGATATTTCCAGTTTATGGCGGGTGGAGTTGAGTACAGGAAAGACACTCCGGATACGATACCTCGTCACAGCACTGGGTCTCTTATCAAAGGCCAACTTCCCCGATATACCTGGCATCGACTCTTTTCAAGGCCGGAAAGTGCACACAGCGAAGTGGCCCGAAGACCTCGACATCAGTGGCAAGCGCGTCGGCGTAATAGGCTGCGGCTCAACAGGAGTGCAAGTTATTACTGACATAGCAAGCAAAGTCAAATCCCTCACTTGCTTCCAACGACATCCTCAATACAGTGTACCGAGCGGCGACAGGCCCGTCGACCCTTCGTATCGAGAATGGGTCAACGAGAACTACGAGGGCATCTTCGAACAAGTTAAGAACAGCGCCGTGGGCTTCGGCTTCGTCGAGTCTCAAAAACCTTACGCATCGGTTACATCACCAGAAGAGCGCGAAGCTATATTCGAATCTTTATGGCAACAAGGTAACGGCTTCCGCTTCATGTTCGGAGGCTTCAACGACATTGCCAACGACAAGGTCGCAAATGAAGCGGCGTGTGCCTTCATCCGCAAGAAAATCAGAGAAACCGTCCGAGATCCCGAGAAGGCACGGAAGTTGCAGCCACATGACTACTACGCTCGTCGACCGCTCTGCGATGGAGGCTACTTCGAACAGTTCAATAGGGAACACGTGGATATCGTACACTTGCAGGAAACACCCATCGTTTCGATCACTGAAAAGGGCGTGCAGACAAGTGACAAGCTTTACGAGCTTGATGTTCTCGTCTTCGCAACAGGCTTCGACGCCATCGAAGGCAACTACAATCGAGTCCGCATACAGGGTCGAAACGCCCTCAGCCTGAAAGATTATTGGGATCCAACAGGCCCAACGAGCTATCTCGGCGTCTCTGTGCCACAATTCCCCAACCTGTTCATGATCACCGGCCCTCAAGGCCCGTTCACAAACCTGCCACCCGCGATTGAAGCGCACGTCGATCTCATCTCCCGCCTGATTTCTCGGGCCGAAACAGCCCGCAAGGACGGTCAAACGGCCATTATAGAAGCTACACCCGAAGCGGAGCAGCAATGGCTGGCCGAATGCGAGAAAGCGGCCGAAGGCTCTCTGTTCAAGGAAACAGCAAGCTGGATCTTTGGGCAGAATGTCCCGGGCAAGAAGTATGCATTGAGGTTCTACTTTGGGGGATTGAAGGCTTTCTATGAGGCTGTGCAGAATGTGATTGATAATGACTATGCTGGGTTTAAACCTTTCAGTATGAGTGAGCGAGAGGATCAGCAAGGAGACGAGACAAAGGTATTGTCGGCACGATTGTAAGGATGACAACTCACGAATCGAGGAACAACAGTCTTTCATGGATGAATTATTTCAGATCTACAGAGGAAACAGCTTTCGAAAAGAAGCAATGACTTTGGAGAAGATTGAATTTGTTGAATTTCTTTTAAGAGGCAGCTCATTCAGCTCCAGCCCGCATGTAAAAAACCAAGCCAATAGCAATGAGCATCTCTGATGCCGCAGTAGCAATGAATTATGCAACAAGAGTCATGAAGTAGTCGTGACCGATTCCCCTGTATCCCTTCCCTTTGCAGAACATGATTGAGCAATTTCATAAGAATACCTGTGTGCAGTTGTGTAGGTCGTTTCAGCCGCCGTCGCCATGCGCTCTAGTATCTGCTGCCACCCCAGCTGCTACCACCGCTGTGCTTATTCTTCTTCTTGTCCTTCGCGAAGTCTTCAGCGACGCTGCCGAGGATGGCACCTCCGATGGTTCCCAAGAAACCGTGTCCTGCTTTCTTGCCCAAGAAGTGGCCGCCGAAACCGCCACCGACAGCGCCGAGGAGACCACGGTCGCTCTCGGGCATGGGAGGAGCATTCGGGTCGTAATTGGGGGCGTTGGGCTCAGAAGATTGGCGTGCGAACTCGTGGTTTGCTATCTCCGGAGGTACGCCTTGACCTTGGTAATTTTGACCCGATTGTTGCTGTTGTTGGTAGGCTTGGTTTTGCGAGTAGGCGTCGTTGCTGCCATACTGTTGTTGCTGTTGTTGCTGACCATAGTAGCCAGCATGACCTTGTGGATTGCTATTGTCATAGGCGCCGAACTGGTAGGATTGCTGACCGTGTTGGAATCCTCCTTGTTGAGGTGGACCGAACGAGTCTTGTCGGCGAGGTGGGCCAAAGCCTTGATCCTGAGGAGGGTATTGCTGGTAGCCTTGTTGAGGGTATTGTTGACCTTGATCATAGCCTTGCTGGGGAGCATAACCACCTTGCTGTTGGCCGTATCCCTGTTGAGGGGGATATTGGCCGTAGCCCTGACCGCCTTGGCCACCATAGGAATCGTAAGGACCGGACATTGTGGATGAGATGAGGATGAAAGCGGTTTGATGGGTATTAAAAGGTCGTTCAGGTTCGATGGTAGAAAGGCTCAGGCTTATGGTACGATGTGTGAGGAAAAGGTGAGGAGGAGCTGAAGGACGGAAAGATATATACCAGCTGAGAAGGACAAGAAATGAGCTTGCGCAGCTTCGAGCATCCAGACCCGCACTGCGCTCAACCAGGTAGTGAAATCGGATCTCACTCACTATTTCACTCACTCATCCAGCCGTCTTGTCTCAGCCCCGCGGCAAACGCAGCACCCCTCCTTCCTTCCCTCACTAGTCGCCATTTCCGGGTATCTCGTGGCCTGTCACTGGTCACTCAGCAGTCACTGAGGTGCGATTCAGGGTCCACCTGCCCCGGATGGCTTCGGTTCAGCCAGGTCCCTCGTCCTCGTCCGAGTCTGTCGCCTTTACCGTTACCAAAAGACCCTCGCTCGGAAATTCTTCAGTGAATCACCCGAGCCTCACTCCCACCTCACTTGTGTGGCGGAGCAGATCACGTGAATCTTCGTCATAGCTGAATCCTGTGGCGCAGCTCCCTTCAACTCTCTCTCTCTCTCTCTCGGACATCAACGGCCTGCATCGCCGGCCTCGGTTCTGCCCAATTCCCTTCAAACGGCTCTCTGGCAAACGCGCTCCAATCACCAACGACTCCAGCATATCGCAGAGTCCATGCTATGCGTGCAGTATCTCCGCATTGGACGCGTTAATCCGCAACTCATGGTCGAAGCATTCAAGTCTGCTGCTGTCCAAAAGAGTCTCTCTCATGACCAGACTGTCCTGCTGATCACCTGAAACATGGCAAACGCGCCGCATGACTACAAAGAAGCCTCGGCAATCGCTCGTAAGAGAAGGGCTGCCAGCATTGCTGCTTTCTACCAGAGTCCTGGTTGGAATGAAGCAGACCTGCCGCAGAACCTGACGGAGTTTGCCCTGAAGTCAGGCTACTACACTAACAACGAACTTCAGATAATCCAAGCAGAAGCAGATGTCATCCTCGACAAAATCAAATCCAAAGCATGGACAGCACTCGAAGTCACGAAGGCCTTCTGCAAGGCGTCGGCATTGGCTCAGGAATTGACCAACTGCTTGACCGAGGTTTTGTTCCCGGAAGCCATCGAGAGAGCCAAGTATCTCGACGACTACCTGACAAGAACGGGAAAAACCATCGGCCCCCTTCACGGTCTTCCGATCTCTCTCAAGGATTGCTTTGTTACAGCTCCTCACCCTTCCAGCAATGGAATGGCAGCCTTTGCTAACGAACCTCTGGAAAAAGATGCCCTTCTGGTGACCATCCTCCGCAATCTTGGCGCGGTCTTCTACGTCAAGACAAACGTGCCCGTTGCGATGATGATGGCAGAAACCAATAACAACGTGTGGGGAGAAACGCGAAATGCACTACATAAGCACCTCAGCCCTGGTGGCTCAAGTGGTGGAGAAGGTGCTCTGATAGCCTTCAAAGCCTCCCCGCTCGGCATTGGTACAGATATCGGTGGCAGTATCAGAATACCTTCCGCCTGGTCGAACCTGTATGGTCTGAAGCCGAGCTTTGGTCGTTACCCACATTATGGTGCCAAACCAGGAATCGCAGGGCAAGAATACATTCTCTCTGTCAACGGACCAATGTCAAGATCACTGAAGACGTTACAATTATACTCCGAGGCTGTTCTGTCCGACGAGGTTAGACCTTGGGATTACGACCACAAGGCTTTACCAATTCCTTGGAGGAAGAACGTCATTCAGCCGCCCGGGAGGAAGCTCAGACTCGGCCTCATCGGTGCAGACGATGGCCTTGTTCATGTCCACCCACCTGTCGAACGTGCCCTGAAGATCACGCAAGCTTCTCTTGAAAAGCAGGGTCATGAAGTTGTCCCTTGGTCTACAGAGGACCACGAAGCCATTGGCAAGGTATGTTGGAGCTCTGTGTGCATGTTCGAATTGCTGCTAATAGCACAAGAACCTGCAAGCTGCATTCTTCGACTTCGGCGGCGCTGCGATCATGGACATCATCAAACCATACGGAGAGCCGGTCTTCCCGAGCATGCAGGGCTACGCCATTGCGGCCGCTGCTGGTGAAGGCGAACTTGGTCCGACAAAGATGCGGATGATGAACCTACGCAGAAACGAGCTGCAGAAAGCTTACCTCGACAGATGGAACGCCACTGCTACAGATGAGAAACCTCGACTTGATGGCTTGATCTGTGCTACATCACCATGGGCTGCGCCTCGGCTGGGCGGGACACAGAAAGGGAGCCTATACGTTGGCTTTACCGGGTTCGTGAATTTCCTCGGTAAGTACAACATTTGTCCTTTAAATAACTCATGCTCATGACCTTAGATTTCTGCGCCTGCACTTTCCCTGTCACATTCGCAGATAAAGAGCTAGACAAGGCCCGGGATTGGGAATCGTTCAAGCAATTGAGCGACATCGACGGCAGGATCCAGAGCGATTATGACGCCGAGTTCTACCATGGAGCGCCGGTTGCACTGCAAATAGTAGGAAGACGTCTCGAAGAGGAGAAAGTTCTTGAGATGTGCGAGGTCATTGCAAATGCACTGAAGGCAGCTTGATATCGAGTGGGCTTCAACAGGGGATCGAAGCCTTTGATTCGCTGGTTCGAGACACACTAAGCTTGCATGAACTAGTACTCAGCCTCACATCCCTTCCTGACCTTGTCGTGGTATTCAACATGACACTACCATTTTGCACATGGTATCTGCCCGCATTTTCTATCCTTGGACTCTTCTCAAGGCTACTCTGGCAGCGGAATCACTCGAAAAACGAAACTACCGCTGAAGAGCACATTTTGTACGGTAAGGCTGATGAACAAGGCAGACTCCAACAAGGCGTTATGCGCCTCCGCCACATGCATGACCAGGGCGACGCTAATGCTCTGACTATCAAATACGCGATGTCGAAGACTGCGTATAACCTGACGAGCAAGAGGCAGCGCGTTGCCTTACTGTTCGGGCGCTCGAAGGATACCGACTTTCTCTTTTCTTGGAGGGCAGTCCGGCCAGGATCTTTTCTTTTCACTTTCCCGTTGCGCGAGATCCCTACCATGTTTCCAACCTCTCAATTATCTATCCGTCTTCCTTTGGCTCTATCATTTCTCGCATTTATATCCTCCTCACAAGGCTGCTCGACCGCCTCTCTTCCACCAATCTATAACGCCTACTCTGATTGCGCGGCACAATGTCTCGCCTGCCCGGACTCAGATTACGTGAACAACTTCGCCCACAACTGCAATTATACGAACGGTGACTGCTGCCGAAGTAAATACCATACCGTCATTGCTGCCAGCTGGGATTGTGTGTGGGACAGCTGTAATGGCATGAAACTTGCGCAGGAGTCATTCGATGCATTTGTGGAGCATTGCAAGAATGTGGGTGTGCCTCTGGCTGGTGTGGATGTTCCACAAGGATACAACTTGAATGATACGGGCACGGGAGGCGGAAATAATGGTGGAAACGGGACCGGGAGTAGTGGTGAGTCTACAATCTCGGCAAACCTGGCTCTCAGTTCATCCCTCCTTGCTACGGAACACTGATCAGCTGTATTCACTGACAGAAGGGTCCCCCGCAACTGACGATGCCAAAAAAGGCTCCTCCTCACATCTTGCTACCGGCACGATCGTCGGGATCGTAACGGGCTCGGTGGTTGCCGCTGCAGGAATCGTCGGCGCAATCTTCAAGTGCCTGTCTTACAGACACAGGAAAAAGCATGGCGCAACCAATAATAACAACAATCAATTAGTACCTTGGCAACCCGCGTGGCAAGGCATGCCGGCCGGTGCTCTCACGGGTGACGCTGATGGACGGGCCAAGTACACAAGGAAGCAGACGTCCTTTGCTGGACTGCATCGCACCACCGAGACTTTCGAGATTGCGAGACAACCAACTCCACCAGCTGCTGCGGTTCTGGGCCGTGGAAGAATACTTGGCGAAGTGTGAGGGCGGAGTGAATGCTCGTGCTTGCATGAAAGCTGACTGACTTATGACTGACGACGAACGGAACACATGAAGAGGATTTCTGCTGTGAAGATCTTGGATATACACATAGACCCTTGGTGAAGGCAAGTGGTCTCCCAGACTAGAATAATGATGAAAACAATGTTTCAAGAGGAGGGTTACTGATGGCCCATGGAAGCTTCCAAAGCTATGTCCGTTTGTCGACACCCGTGTATCGCTGAACCAGATCTCGACCTTCGCATGCACCCACTTTGATACTGGCAAATCGAAAGTGCGCTGTCTGAATCGAGACACCCAAGAAGCCCAAGATGCTATTCTAGATTGAGTACTTCGGATAAGATTTCCGTGCGATTTGACGTCATTGTATTCCCGGTAGCAGGCACGGTGGCAGGCACAGCAGGCATCGAGGCCGTCTACTCGTCATGTCAAGCTGTTGTAGCCTGAGCTGCGCATTCGAAAAGACGTCCTCCAGATCCTCACCTTCCTTGCACCCTTATCAGTCGTACTGCCAGCGAGATCTACATCCAGCATCACGACCATGCCTCAGCTCGACGAAACTCGCCAGTCTCTCCTGCACGCCGAAGAAGAGACCGAAGTCCGCGTGCGTCGCTTCTGGGATGGCTTCACCGACTTCGCTCTACGGGACAACATCCTCGAGATAGCAGTGGGATTAATGTAAACAAAGCTTTCTACACACACGGATTCCTCTGCCATTCTCTTCTTCTTCTACCTGTCACCTCGCGAAGAAGGGAAGATGCCTGGCTCGCATACTGATTCCTGGCCACAGCACCGCCGCAGCTTTCACCCGCGTCGTCAACTCCCTGACCTCGGACCTTCTCCTCCCTATCATCTCTCTCCTCCCCTTCCTGCGAAGGAACTTTGACGAGAAGTTCGCTGTCTTGAGGCGGGGACCGCATTACACGAAGGGACATGGGTATAACACGCTGAAACAGGCCTTGGACGATGGGGCTGTGGTCATGGCATACGGGTACGTCAATCTGACCTCCACCTTCCTACGTGAAGAAGAGAGGGCTAATGGAAGAGGCAGCTCCTTCTTGAACAACGTGATCAATTTCTTCGCTCTGGGTTTCTCGCTGTATGCCATTGCACTCATCTACTCAAGCGTCTCCCACGATTCCATCATCAAAAAGACAGTGAAGTGCAAGTATTGTCGGAAGTCAATCAGTCCAAAGGTAAGTCATTGGAGTGAGCAGAGTGGGCTCCAACTCTGGTGAAGGTCGTGGCTGACATCTCTCCCAGGCGAAGCGCTGCGTCAACTGTACGAGTTGGCAAGATGGTAGGGAGGACAAATGACCCTGCATCTGGTGAGCTCGCGAGAAACTTGGCACGTTATGGCGGACTCGGATTAAGATCAACGGCGACCAAGCCTATGGCGGCTCAGACACATCTTCAAGTGCAATCCCTGGGTGCGGCGAGCGGGAGCGAACAAAAAAGTGCCTTGCCCCTCCCGCCGCTCATTGGCATCGCCCGATAGTGAAATCACGGACTCACTAGTCTCCCTATCCCGTTCATCTGGAAGCACACGTATACGAGGAGTTCTTAAAGCCGCTTGTTCGAGAACGCTATGGCGGCACAGCATAACGATGGTTTGGCAAACCCTGTCAGCGGGACGAATTTTGGGCGTTGAGGACATTCAACCATGCTGGTAGTGGTGGGAATCCCTCCTAGTCCTCTACCGCCTTACCACCTCGGTGCTTTTGACCATCGCGTTTACCAGATTTGAGGAATGAAAGACCGAGGAAAGCTGTCGTGTGCTTGTTTACGACATGAAAGTTATGAGTATCCATGAAGCTGTGATTGAGAGGATTCGTGCTTTTGCCTTTCTCGGATTCTTGCACCGATAATGATATGATGTCTTTCGACTCTTTTTTGCAATGGCTCTCTTCGAGGCAGTCATGCGTGTTTTCTTTCTCCTTACCCAGAGCATCTACACGTTGGGGTGATGAGTATCGGCAGTTACTTTCCTCGAAAGACACCTACGTCCAGATTACGGCTTCGCTCGCGAGTGCAGCAAGAACAGAAGATACGCTAGACGACGAGGTGCAAATGCAACAAATTGCTTGTGCGAGTCTGCGTCACACGGGAGATAAAACATGCGGACGCCGCTATTCCCTTCTACCATACCGTACACCTGTACATTGGCCAAACCCAATCATCGTCCTTGCTCTAGGGATTCTTTTCGCTCCATCATCATGATCTTTCGTGAATGGGTATGAAACCGCCAGCCCCAACGACCATAATGCTCCAGACTGATGTCTTCTAACGAGCCCGGGGAACCAGTGGTCTATCATAGCTATCGTGGATCTACCCACGAGGCCATCATGATATAATACCACAGTTGTTTGAGCCATACCGTCGCTCCTTGCAACACAACGCTTGCATAAAAGAAGTTTTTTACTGAGTGCTGACTTCGACACGTCCCTCGTTTCCGGGAGTCTTTCCGAGAGTGGGCACTATTACTGACGTTAGCGACAGTTACAATGGACGCCAACGATATGGATGACTTACGTAAGTAGGTGATATCGTCCCAAGGATGTCTGTAGAGACCTGTGCGAAGCTGTGAAAGTGTAAGCGTATGTACGAGCGATTACAATGTGCTCGAGACTTACTCTCTTCTGATCCAAAAAGTGGGCAATCAGACCAATGGAACGACCCAAGACGAAAAGACCATTGAGGAGACCCATGGAGAGATATTGCTCAGCTTCTTCAGCCGAGAAAGAGCCGCCATCTCGGAGCAAGTCAACGAAGCAGACAGCAATACAGCCGTCCACGTTGAGGATGAGGTTGTCCTTCTTTGAAGTAGTAACGGTCTCGACAGCGATGGCGTAGTCAAGGAGCTTGTGCGAAGGGAAGTTCTTGATTACGAAGTCCTTGACCAGCTCGACACGAAGATCGGGGTTGTTGCGTGACTTGATTCGGTGACCAATACCGGGAACTGCATGGAATTAGCGAAGAGCTTACACACGAACAGAAGCTTGGCTTACTGAGCTTGTTTTCTTTTCTCATAGTGTCGACGAATTCTCTAGGCGTCCAGCCCTTGTCCATCGCCTTGCTGAACTCCTCAGCGGCGCCATCAAGAGCACCACCAAATCGGGAGCCAATGGTCAAGAGACCAGCGACGAGCGAAGAGATCAAATCTTTACCAGCACGAGCAGTGATGATGGTGTTCATGGCTCCAGACACCGCCGGACCGTGATCGGCAGTCAACATGAGGACCATCTCCAAGAATCTGCTGGCGTAGGGAGGAATGCGGCGACGGAACCAAAGAAGAGACATGACACCACCGATGCCGATTTCCTCTTTGAAGACGTCTGAAATAGGCATGCCAGCGTAGAGCAGTTCTTGTCCTCTGTCGTCCGAGATGGTGGAGATGAACGAGGCAGGTTTTCGGATGAGACCGAGTTCCTGCGCCCAAGCGTAATCCATGGGAATCTTGGGAACTGCTGGCTCTGGAGCAGGCTTGATAGAACCCTTTTTGACGAGCTTCTGGTATACCTCGCTCAGCACCTTTGGCATATCCTCGAAGGTGTCTGGCACGAAGAAACCAGCCTCCCTCATCTTCTGGTTCTTGACAACCGCAGTCTCGAGTTCAGAGTTAGCCGAGGCGCCGGCGTGACCAAACTGGACCTCAGTCTTGAACATGCTGGCGCAAGTACCGATAGCCCAGGCGACAATTGGCTTGGTGATTTCGCCATTCTTCACCGCTTCGATAACGCGGTATTCTTCAACACCACCGACTTCACCAAGCAAGAGCAGAATCTTGCATTCAGGCTCTTGCTGGTATCGAAGTATATGGTCAATGAAAGAAGTGCCGGGATACCTGTCACCGCCGATGGCGATTCCCTCGTACACGCCATCGGTGTTCTGAGAGATGATGTTGTTCAGTTCGTTGGACATACCACCTGACTTGGAGACGTATCCAACTGAGCCCTTGCGGTAGAGTTTGGAAGCAACAATGTTGTCCATCATACCACCAGTATTACCGATCTTGTAAGCACCAGGCTTGATACCACCGACGGTCGCAGGTCCAACAATTGTGATTCCCTTCTCTTTTGACTTGATCATGATCTCGCGGGCACGTCGCTCGGGGACACCCTCGGCGATGATGGCGATCGAGCGGATTTGAGGAACCTCCATCAGCTCCATGGTTGAGCTGTAGACAGATCGCGAAGAGGCAAAGTTTACGACGGTGTCGACATCGGGGTGCTTCTCGAAGGCCTTCTCCACGGACTGATACACAGGCAGGAGTGTCTCGCTGGTGCCCCAGTACATCTTGCTGACGAATTGACCGCCAAAAGTGTAGATGATACCGGCCACAGAGGGAGTCGATCTCTTGCAGATAAAGTCGAAATCAAGCATTCCTTGCACAGCCTTGGGCTGCATGCCACTGCTTCCTGTCAGACTCTGTTCATTGTCAATCATTGTGCCTGCTTACTATACGAAACATCTAGTCTTGTTGTGGAAGAGAGCCTCTTGGGACGGGCTCAATGCTCTCGAGGGAGGAGCAAACCTGCGGATGTTGTCGTTGGCTGAGAAAGGGGCGTCGTGACCCTCGATGTCGCCCTCAGGGAGGTCGATTTTGGGCACGCCGTTGGTGGCAGTACCTTGGGTAGCGGAAGGCATGGTGGGGGGTGAGTTTCGAGGGGTGTCTTCAGGAACTGGGAGGCCCATGATGTTAGAAGAGAGTGGTAACGATATAGTAAGGTGTAATGATCGGGGGTAGAAGCCGAATGAATGTCTTTCGTCTCTCGACTACAGTACAACAAGAAAAATCCGAAGAGATTATAGGTAAGGGGATTCGGTGAATGGACTGAGACTTTCAAAAAGACTTACTGTGGGCGGATGCAGTTGTTGGGTGAGGTGTTTGTAGATAGGGAGAGCAAGATCAAGGGAATACTGTTGGAGATTTCGACAATCGCCGACGAGAGGAAAAAGGGCGACTCTGGTAAATTCAATCGGACCGTGGTGAGGGATGGGATGGTGTTCACTTTCTCAGCCAAAAGTGTGGAGTGCGAATATGATGCTGAGGGACCACCGAGTCGTCCCTGACTGGATTGGGGACAGTCTGTTGAGGCAGGTCCGGCTAGCTTAGCTGCACCAGAGCTTCCAGGTGGCGCCCGAAAATAGGAATGGCGGCCCCCAATATCCAACGAGCCCAGCTTCACGCATTCTTTCCGGGCGGTGAGATTTTTTTGTGGGGGACTTCTACATTGAAAGGCCACACAAGCGTGCCCAGCTATCATCACTATGCGCACTATCTGCCGCCACTATCCCCTTTCCGCGGGCCGCATGGCAGAAAGGCTGAGACCCCTATCACCATCTATCGCATATCCGTCCGAGAAATAGTGAGGAAGCGGGCCTGAATGGCAATCCTACCACTATCGATTGGAGGAAAAATGATCTTCTCGCGTGCCTCGCCATCCGGAGTCCGGCTTCCCGTGACAAGTGAACGTCGTATCTCGTAAGGCCAGTGGGACAAGTATGCAGCCCGTAATGTCGGCGCCAGGACAACGAGTATACGATTATTCGCAACCGGTGCTTGAGGCCGAAGTCTAAGAAATGCGAGTTTCGCTTGTGTGACCTCAGAATACTGGTGGAAAGCACGGAGGGAGACTCGCTAGAAATTTGTCGCTATCGAAAATCTACGTCAAATGCACGTCACAGGGTTCAAATTGGCGGTGACTACAGTTGGGATTGTCGGTCAAAAGAGCATGGAGAGCAAAGCGACAGCGATGGACGCGGGGGTCGGGCCCCTGGCGCTGGTGCGGGTTATGGATGTCTAGCGCCACGCCTAAAATCTGTGCAGGACCCCTCGATAAGTTTAGCACGCCTCGTTGAGCCACCCCTGCTCCCAACACGAAAGGTCAGGATCCACCAAAAAGTGAAGGACAGAATTGTAGCCTCCGAAGGCCAACAGAGTGCAGACTGCGTGAGCATTATTGATTTCTGCCCCCAGCGTTCATACTGTCGATTTGGCACTCCTTACAGTTGACCATTCGCACTTTCCTTTCGGTGACCCAAATTCGACGGTTGCTACTTCTCTCCCTACTTCAAGTCCTGCTTCTGAAAAGAAAAGACTTACGTTCTTCACTCACTCTCCCCTGATCATTTTACCCCACACCTCACCGCCGCAACAATGTCAGCAAAGTCGATTCTCGAGGCCGACGGCAAGGCCATCCTCAATTATCACCTAACTCGTGCTCCCGTCATCAAGCCTACTCCTCTGAAGGCCTCTGGCGTGCACAACCCTGCTCCTAAACTAGCCTCAATCTTCTTCCCAGAGGACGAGTCACCAAAGGCCGTCTTGGACCAAGCTGAGGCCACATACCCGTGGCTCCTGCAACCTGATTCAAAATTTGTTGCAAAGCCCGATCAGTTGATCAAGAGAAGAGGAAAGAGTGGTCTTCTGTGCCTCAATAAGGGCTGGGCAGAAGCGAGGGCGTGGATTGAACAGAGAGCCCGCAAGGAACAGAAGGTTGAGCATGTCACAGGTGTTCTGAGCCAATTCCTTGTTGAGCCCTTTGTGCCCCATCCTCAAGACACCGAGTACTACATCAACATCAACTCTGTTCGAGACGTAAGTTCCACAGACCGCTGAATGAATTGCAGCAGACTAACAGGGCGCAGGGCGACTGGATTCTGTTCACCCATGAGGGTGGTGTCGACGTCGGCGATGTGGACGCAAAGGCAAAGAAGATCCTGATCCCAGTCGACTTGAAGAGATTCCCTTCAAATCAACAGCTAGCACAGACTCTGTTGCCAGATGTGCCCAAGGGCGTTCACAACGTTCTGCTCGACTTCATTGTCCGACTCTACTCAGTCTACGTTGACTGCCAGTTTACCTACCTTGAGATCAACCCCTTGGTGGTCATTCCCAATGCCGCTGGCACTTCCGCCGAAGTCCACTTCCTTGATCTCGCAGCCAAGCTCGATCAGACTGCCGACTTCGAGTGCGGTACCAAATGGGCCATTGCCCGAAGTCCTGCTGCTCTCGGTCTACCCGGCGTAAAGTCCGATGGGAAGGTCTCCGTTGACGTGGGCCCGCCTATGGATTTCCCTGCGCCGTTTGGACGTGAACTCAGCAAGGAAGAGAAGTACATTTCGGATATGGACGCGAAGACTGGTGCTTCACTAAAGTTGACCGTCCTCAACTCCAAGGGCCGTGTCTGGACCTTGGTTGCTGGTGGTGGTGCTTCGGTCGTCTATGCTGACGCCATTGCTTCTGCTGGTTTTGTTAGCGAGTTGGCTAACTATGGCGAATACTCCGGCGCTCCCACCGAAACTCAGACATACAACTACGCCAGAACGGTGCTCGATCTTATGCTCCGTGCACCCATGCACCCGGATGGCAAAGTGCTTTTCATTGGAGGCGGTATTGCCAACTTCACCAACGTTGCCTCTACTTTCAAAGGTGTCATCCGCGCCCTGAGGGAAGTCGCTCCCGTCCTGGTTGAGCACAAGACGCAAATCTGGGTTCGTCGTGCTGGCCCCAACTACCAGGAAGGCCTCAGAAACATCAAGGGTGTCGGTGAGGAACTTGGACTCAACATCCATGTCTACGGCCCCGAGATGCACGTCTCAGGCATCGTGCCGCTAGCTCTCCTTGGCAAGGCAACGACGATCCCGGAGTTTGGAGGCTAGACGGGCAGATATTGAAGTATTGTCGTCCTACTTGCATGGCTTTGAGATAGATCGCAACAGAAAATATCGAAACGAGGCTTTTGATGACGGATTGACTGGCATGAGCGGCTGAGCAATGGGATACGAGAGGTGCTGGGTTGGGCTCTTCGTCTTTACCGGAGTTCTTGTGGGGCACATTCCCAGCAGTAGAAGCATATGTATGTACGGGCGCGGAAGGGAGTGTATGACGATCGGCGAGAGATGATTTCGCATAGAAACAGGCAGCTCTGCGATTCCAATTGCAACTGCTTGACAGCGGCAAATTGAGTTCTCAATGACAACTGATTCAGCAACGATAGTTATCAACCTTGTCGTCTGGTACTGGTGTCAGAACTCGAAAATGGCCCGATGTATTTTAACTGGCATCATGGATAGTGATGGCGCCCGCAAGCCATCCAGAGCAATGTCGAGGATGAGATATCTCGACTGCCGTTGACGCCCATTCATCAACACCTTTTTTCCACCTCCAGACATAGCCTCATGCCATCGCATCCCGTTGTCGTAGCATCTTGACGCCTCATCACGTAACGCCCATTTCAAGACCCTGTACACGTGACAATCCCTGCCGGTACGTTCACTCACTCCACAAGCACAACCCGCCCACCGGCCAATTCATCAATATACGCGATCTTGCCACACCCCTGACTCCGTCCCCGCTTTCCATATTTCAAGCCCTCTTTCGCACCGTCACCGCCTTCTTCTTCGCGAAGCAGAACGGCCAGCACTTCAATGGGAGGTTGTAGGTTGAGAGTGTTGGCGCGGCGCCACCGAGCGAGGCGCGGGATGCCGATGCAGGGACCGTACTGGGAGGAGAGGTCGAAGTGGCGGAGGATCTTCTCGTGGAGGGGGAGGGCTTGTTGATGGACTGCAGGGGAGTTAGTCTGGGAAATTGGGAAGGGCATTGCATGGGAACAGGAAGCAGCAGGATTCCGGCTTGGGCTGATTATACCTCTTGGAGCCAGTCTTGAATCTTCTTCCTTCTGCCAGTACTTCTTCAACTGAGCGTCCGTGATTTTCTCGGCTGCAAGTTCTCTCTCATCTTTGCCTTTAACCGTTTTCACCTTCCGTCTCGCTCCGGCTCTTGAAGGCTCTGGTTCTTCTTCGACGGTCTGGCTCGTTTCTTCTTCGTCGTCTTCTTCGGTCTTCGGCTGTGTGGTTGCCAGCTCATCTTTCACCTCTACTTCTGCGACTTCTGTGTCGTCTTGTGATAGGGTGTCTTCGATCTGGGATAACTTCTTCGCGGATGCGGCTTGTTCGTCTCTCTGGGCTTGTGCGCTGGTCTTGGTCACTCTGTTGTTGAAAGAGAGCCTGGACTGGGCGCCGGCGGCACTCCTCGCAGCCGTGGATTTGCGGCCTCGAGGCATGATGGTCGGGTGGGTGGTCTGTAATATTGAATGTTCGCAACCGCTATGATTAATACTTTATGCAGTGTTGTGGCTGTTTTCGACGTGAAGATGGTGTTCACAATGAGGATCTGGGTTGGAGTCAAGCTGGTCGAAGGAGAGTCAATCTCAGGTGAATGACGTTCTTGGGGGGCGCTGCCTCAGCAACCAGCCCGAAATCGATTTTTGGTTGTGTTAAGTGGCCGCTGGAAGCAATGTCAATTCACCTTGAAGGCTATTGGCTCTTGGACGCGCGTCAGAATATCATATCAAAGCAGCATGAGCTTTACGTGTTTAATTGATTGCATCCAGATCACGGCAGAGCGGCGCTATGAGGCGACCTTCAGTATTTCTCAACCTGCCAGAAATATACCATCATTACCACTCCTGCATGCAGATATGCAATAGTCACCGTCTCATGCGAGTTCTGGCTTGACCTGAATATACATAATGGTTATTGTCTCAGCGATCAGCACGAACCCGAAGCTCCTTCTTCTGACTAGATCTGCCTGAGCTCAAGACTGCCGTGTCGAAGCCAGTCGCCACGACAAGACTGATCTTTCATTCGGAGTCTGAGGAGGATGACCCGGCGTCATCGTTGTCGTCTCTTGAAGTCCGCCATCTCTTAGAAACCATCTTCCCATTTCGGACCACCATCCGATTTCGTGGCGACTGGGTGTTTCTAGATCCTCCTTCTGTCTGCTCTTGCTGGGAGCTTGTGTTGGGGACAGCTCTAGAACACGCGAAATAGGCCGCTGTGACAGAGGTATTTGGACTTCTAGGACCGGAGACTGTTGGTTCCTCTGACGCAAGGTCAACGATAGCCGACCCAACCTCCACTACATCATCTCTGAATATTTCAGAGGGCTCAGCAGACACCCCAAAATCTTGCTCCGACTGGTCGGAAAACAATGCATAGCCCAATCCGTCTCTGTTTGGTTCATGTGGTGATGGAGTCCGAGGAATCGGTGGTGGAGAAAGAGGTATAGCACTGTTTCTGCTTCCAGTCTCCGTCGATGGCGACAGCGCTTCCTCCCTCCCAATATCCCTCATGATGACTCTTGAGGTCGAAATATGCTGTGTTGCCAGATCTTGGACGTGCTCAACAATTTGTCGTATGGAATGATCCCAATCCAGCTGGGAGACAGGGATGTTGGCCTCGTAGGTGACGTGGGTACGCAATGCTTCATACTCGCGTTGTTTTTCTCTCACTTCCGTCTTCAGCATCTTTATTTGGCCTCGATAACACTTTCTACACCAAAGCATGAGAGATTGCAATAATATACAGATTGAATGGCTGTCAGAAGGGGAGGAGGCTTACACTTTCATGACCATTTCTTCGGAGATGGCTTTGTTATCTCTCCCTAGCTGGTCGATCTTACGCATGAGGAGATCACAATTCGATGTACTGACCAGCAAATTCATAGTTGACTTGATGGGCTCGAGGCTCGCGAGAAGTTCCTTCACGTCTCGTGCATCGACGATGATCCACATGATTTTGGCCTTGACTTGTGCGATAGTTGAGCTTTTTGGATCCCCTAGAGCTCCTAGCCTGCTGAAGGATTTTTGGATATCTCGTGTTTGACGTTGCACTAAGGTATGGATGTCCACCAGCAAGCTTCTCATCCCTTTGTCTTTAGCAGGACCAAGCTTCTCCTTGATCAGTCCATCCATAGTGTCACCAAAATAGTGAAGTGTTCGAGAGAATATAGAGACCGACGAGCGAAAATCCTGCAGATCCTTTCCGGATCTTTGATAGCCCCGTCTCTTCCTCAGGCACAGGTTTGTTAGTTGCACTGAAAGCCCTATGATGCCCAAGGCGGCAGCTGCACAGTCAAAACCGGTAGCCATGGTGTTGAAACGAAAGAGCTGGCTCCTAATCACAGCTTGACAACAGTATGTGTTCAACAAGATATAACTGTGACCTGTCAGGCAAGCATATTGAAGACCTATATCGTGATCAGCAAACTCCCACGGGCTCATCAAACCTTTCCAACAGATTCTAATTGATGCTGTGCATGAAGGGTGCTGCACTCAGATAGCCTCCCGAGGTGACTGGTCCACACGACTGATGGCTCCTGCAAAACAGACGAGTCAGAGAAACACACTCGTTCACCGGTTGTCAAAGTATTTTTACATTGGAAGAAAAAAATCGCCCCTGGTCTTGGCACCTGGGGTGCGTCCGTGAGGCCCGAAGCGAGATGCAGCAGACCGTCTTGAGGAAGTTTCAATTGGTAGAGGTTGTCAGTGGTTCATGCATGCGATGTCCAAGTCATAGGAGCATCCCTAGCCACTGGCGGGTGATTCGGCGCCGAGAAAGCACGCTACAGCACTCAACTGATCCCCAGGTTGGTGCAAGTATCTGCGAAGTCGACCGCTCCTGTTCATTGTTCTCGGTCTTCGTCTTTTGGGCAAGCGTCAGCCAAGCACCACCTTCCGTCCGTGTTAAGAGGCTCTTTATTTCCAGCGTCGGTCCTGATCAGGCTCTGCCTTACTCGCACGTCTCCCACGCCTTCTCATGCCCGTCTTTAAACATCTCTCACAATTTCCTTCATCTCATCTAACCTTCTCTCCGCCAATTTCACAGCCAGCTCCAGATCCCGAACCTTGGCTTTCAGCTGCTCGTTCTTCTTGTCCTTCTTGCTCTGCGACTCATCTTGTAGACGACAAAGGTGCGTCTGCAGCTCCGCGATTTTTTTATTGAGTTCCTGCTGCGTGCGCTTGAGGCTCGATGCTGCTTCCGGATTTGCGGCCAGAGCTTTCAGGTCACAATTCTCCTGTCTCAAGTCTGACACTTGTTGGATGAGGTTGTACCGTTCGTCTTGGAGGGTGCGGAGTTTCTTGTGTATCTGGACTACAAGTCAATACCCTGTGGGTTTACTTGAAGAAGTGACAAGGTAAGAAACCATGTGACTTACCGGTAGCTCGCTGAAAAGTTCTCTGTACGGGTTTTCGCGCTTTTTAACAGCTTGCAATGCCTTCATCTTACGCTTCGTTTCGATCTTTGCGCGGCGTACTCTCTCACGGTGCCGTCGCTCTCGGGTGATTCTTTGATAGCGATGAAGGCCTGAGCTATTATGGCGGAGGGCCTTTGCTTTCGAAGGCGACGTAGTGGTCGTGATATCAGCCATTTCTGACCGCTCCGGTAGAACAAGAGAAAGTGGTTGGCATCAGATAGTGATGAGAAGTTCAGTTGAAATTCACTGAATGAATGAGGTCTGGTACAAAGGCGAGCCCGGGTGAGGTTGTTTCGAAATACCAACAGGTATTCTGGCTCACCTTCCCTACTGCCTTTTTTATTGTTAGACCTGGAGACGTGCAATTGGTCCTGATCGGAAGGACAGCCATTTTCCCGCCGTGCAGTCCTAAGCACAGCTCGGCGTGCCCTGTGCAGCATAAGCACAGCTGTGATGCCATTTCATATACTTGAACAATCATGCTTTTCACTTGAGTCAGCTTTTCCAACATAAATGCCAAATCTCCCTTGTTGTCTTTGTTGTCGTTGACTGTTTATTGCCTCCGTTGATGCATGATTGTCCCACTACCTATGGCTGGATACGTATCCCTCAAGACACCATTGTCAGCTGTTCATCACTCACACATTCTGCTCCAACTGATATTCTCGCATTTTGTGTTCAAGCTGATCCCAGATCGATCTTACAAGTCGGGCAGGTTGTGAAGTGGTTGCTTGTTGGGACGGTGCGGAGGGAGATTGGCCGCAAGTAATGACGCCTCTCTAGGCTGATCTTGTGCTGACTTTACCTTTTCCAGCTCGGCCTTGACTGCGATGGTTTCGGGATGCTCAGGTCCAAGTATCGTCTCCCTGCCCAGCCACGCACGCTGAAACATGATACAGGCGTCTTCTTTCTTGCCCATATCACGGTAAAGCAGCCCGAGGTTGCGGAGAGTGTTCGAGGCTGCGAGCAAATTGGCTTGCGGAGTCTCGTCGTACCCCTTCAGTACTCGAAGGTAAACTTCCTCAGCCTTTTCCAGATCCCCTCTGTCTGCATACAAATTTCCGAGGTTGTTCATGGCGTGCAGTGTCGCCGGGTGGCGTTGGCCCAGGACCTGCTCGAAACCGGTCAAGGCGCCACGAAGGCAGTTCTGTGATTCGGTGTGCCTGCCTTGTAGTCTGTACAGATTTCCCAAGTTGCTGGCTGTCTCGAGTGTCGATGGGTGCTGAGGCCCAAATATGTGCCCGAAGCGACCCAGAACGAGTGTGTAAATTCGACCCGCCTGCTCCAATTTTCCTTGTCGTTTATACAAATTCCCTAGAGCTCCCAATTCGTTAAGCATGTCTGACACCAGAATGTGGCTGGGACCAAACGGCTGCTCAAATCGGACCAAAACTCCCAGATAGATCCGCTCTGTCGCCTCCAGATTGCCCTGGTCTCTGTGAGCGTCGCCTAATGTCTTCAACTCATTAATCATCCTCAGCGTCGACGAGTGCTTCGAACCCAAAAGTCGCTGGTACGCTTGTAGACCCCAGACATACATTCTTTCTGCCCTCTGGAGTCCGTAGTGATATGCAGACAAGTCTGCCAAATCATGGACCAAGCCCAGCATCGATTGAAATTCAGGTTGCAACTGGTTATAATGGTTAGTGGCCCACTGCTGGTCGGAAGGGGCCAACGCCCATAAATACAGCTTCTCCGCTGCGTCCACTCTTCCCTGACTCTCATACATGGATCCAATTCGACGAACACTGTTCACTATTGATGGGTGCTGGCAGCCTAGCCGCTTTTCCATCTCCGAGATGAGCAATCGGGCTATCTGCCGGTGGTTATGCAGTAATGCTATCGACAATGGTCTTTGTCCATCGGCATCTCGACAGAGGAGGTTGATGTTCTCATGACTCAGAAGGGCCTGGACTATTGCTTCATGGCCGTTTCCCGTGGCGACGATCAGTGGTGTTTGTCCTCGGCTGTCCTTGATATTGACATCAACATTTTTATTAGCTAGCAGTAGCTCAGCTGCCATTAGATGACCTCTTTCTACCGCAATTGCGAGCGGCGTGCTGCCGTTGTGGTCTTTGGAATTGGTATCAACCTTGTTGTTCGCTAGAAGGAGCGGTATCACGCCTAGCGAATCTGTTTGAACCGCAACCGATAGCGGCGTTTGATCGTTGCGGTCTCTGCAATTAATTTCGATGTCTTCGTCCGCCAGTAGCAGCTTCATTACTCCTGTTTGTCCTACTTTCGCGGCCAGGTGGAGCGGGGCTTGTTCACGACTGTCATTGGAGTTGATCGTGATGTATCCTTGCGCCAGGAGGTTCCTGACCACCTCCTCATCTCCTTTAGCTATGGCTTGTCTGAAAAGCTCTTGACCTCTTGTCGCGGAATGTTGGAACACGTGCTTGGGCCGATCTTCGAACTTGATGTTATGATTGTGTCGCAACTGATGCAGCATGAAGATTTGGCCCTCGACTACCGCCCAGTCAAACAGGTCGCGTCGCAATTTGTTTAGGTCTTGCGCGATGTCAAACAGACTCCAAGCTGGAAATCGATATAGAGAATGATCTAATATTTCTCGGAAGAGAAGAAATGAGACGGTATCTCGAAGAACCTGCGTAAAGGACTTCGAGTAGTCTACTTGAAGAATATCGGTGTCAGCAGCATCTGATGATATGCCTAAGAGAGCGTATACTTTGTCTCGCTGGTCAGTAGCTTGACTTGACCCAAACTTCGCCAAGAGAGTATGCAAGTCTCGCTTTTCGGTCCACCAGGACTTGGCACGTGAGAAACCCGGCATGATATCTAAGACGGCCTGGCAATGGGGTTCCAGCTGTTCGCCCACTATGGAGGGAATAAGAGCGAAGGTCTTTGCAGAGACAGATTTGTTGCCGCAGACAATCATTGCCGCTCGGGCATTTGCTATTTCTTGCAAAACCCAAACGCGGCGCCACCATGGCTTTTGCCAGAAGACCTCCAAACCCGGGAACTCTGGAGCAGATGAGTATATCTGCTTGAACAGAATCTGGCGCCTAATTGGCCACGTGGTTTCCGCCGAGTGTCTCCAGTCTCCAGGAAAATTGATCGTCTGTCTGTGGACCTCCTGAATAGTATCCATCCAAAAGTCGGTCGCGTCGGTTCCCTGACCCAGCCAGATGAGTACTTGTTCTGCGTGCTGGTAGATTTCTCTCATTAATTGAACCTGATGACCTCGCTCGTTCACATTGTCTTGATCAATGCATATTGCGTCAACCCAAAGGATACGATCCTCGGCGCCGATTCGCAGATGTCGCAATGCTTCGTGCAGATTTTCGGTGATAGGGAGACTGAAGGAGTTGACGGTGATGTTGGCTTTCCTTTCTATACTTCCCCAGGTGTAGGATAACGCTTCGTAAGGTATCGGGCCTCCCTCTTGGAAAAGCCATGTGTGGAAGATCTCGCACACGATATCATCTGTAGATTTTCCCTTCAGAAGTCGTACGAGGCGGATGGACCGTTTGCTCAGGTCAAGCGGCTCGTACTTGTAACAGGGCATCGGGTGGTTCAGCGCGAGCTCTGAGCGATTGCGCCCTTGTGTGTTGTTGTAGCAGAGAGTCCTTAGCTGCTCAAGTGCTGCAGAGACGGATGATTGCTGAGGATATTCGGGAGAATCGGTCTTCGAGCTGGAGCAGAAGCTCTGTCATGCAACTGCGACATCAGGCTGAAGAAGAGGCCGAGAGTGGCAGCTTCGAACGTTGCATTGCTGAGCATGATAATACGTGGACGCTCTGTCTAGCTGCTGTCGCTGAGAGATGGCATCGAATTGCGCCATGTTTGATGAGGAACCTTGCAAAGGCTTGCAAATGGTTTCGCATCACCAAAAGACCAAATCTGGAACTTTGGAGTGAGTTGCTTCGAGCTTCCCTATTTCGCATGCTGCGCAGCTGCTGCCACGACGTCAACGCCGCTATCTTGCGTTGCAGCATTTGCCTAACCAGATTAGTCTACGGCAAGCTTTAAGCAGCACGCTGCCCATAAGGTGTTCCCCAAAAATATTGTAGTGGTCACTTTGCGTTTCCTCGCTTCAAAGCATATACTTTGGCTCTCAACGTGACTGGTTTCTCAATTATACAGCCGCTCATTTTGTCAAAAAATGAATTTGAGGAAGCGGAATAATCTTACTCCGGGGAGCCATCAGCCAGTCAAGTTCAAGCAGCATGATTCCTGCCCCGTCGCATGCCTTTCCCTACTCGCACCGTCACCAACAATCTCCAGTACTTCTTTCGTGCTGTCATCTAATACACATCTCCTAGCCCGCTTCAACTCAGCGTCAAAACGAGCCATCGTCTCGCCCAGATGCCTCGTCTTCTCCCGACTAGCCTCGAACAAATCCGTGTAATCGCGTCTCAGCGTCCAAAGCTGAGCCAATAACGAGTTTTCGTCCCTCTCGGCTTGCTCGCCCCCTTCACTTCTCCCCATCAGAGCCACAGTAATAGTTCCGGAGGATGTGGACCCCAGGAATTATCTCTAGTCGCAATCATCTATACATGTCGTTGACATGGTTGAATATGTTGGACTTGTCGGCTTCACAACTTCTTTGTGCAGCTAGGGACTTTTTTGTGTAGCTAGGGCTTCGAAACATCCGTGCCAGTCCTCAAGGTACTCTTCGGCGCGCTGTGCGACATGGTGTGGTTGATGTCGAGAGGGTCGGCGTGGGGCTCCGCCTCCCTTGTTGTGTTCTGCAGCTCCTGTCGACGTGTACAATGGTTCAGTATCAGCATTCAGCTCCTGTTCCAGGATGTGGCCTGCTGGACTGGGAGTGACTTCGAGGTGCGTGGTACCGGGCGCTAGATGTCGTCGAATTGACCGAACAACGATGGTGGAGGGACTGGCGACCTCCGAGGACAAAAGTTTGTGGGTCCAAGTCCAGGGCAGGGCGGATGGGACAGAGCAGGAGGAAGGACTGAGCCAAATTGTGTGAACGTATATGGCTGCGTAACTGACGGTCTCTGCTGCCAGACCCACGGATCAGGCGGAAAGACGAGGCCATGCTTGTTGTCGGTCTTCGGAAACGGCCGATCTGATACAATCGTTGCTCTCTGCAGGTTGCGATAGCAGTGTATACCAGTGGTGAGACCCTTGCTATTAAGCGAGGAAAGATCGTTGCAGTTGGGCTTCGTCTGGTCCAGCCCTGACGACGTGGAAAGCATGATCGGCGTCTTATATACTCAAGATCTGCATCCTGCGCAAAGTGACAGGGTGAAGCACCTGGGTTCCCAAAGCTTCCGGCCAAGGACCAACAAGAGGAGCATTAGGAGCCACTTGCAGCTCTGAGTTGGAGTAAAGACAATATCATTGTGCTTACTATTCAGCGCGCGTGAAGTTCAACTCCATCTTCAGCCTCCTCGGGTGGTTCTTCTGTTCCTTCCAGTATCTCATGCTCGTTGTTATAGTCATCTGCAAAGTTCCGACCACGGTCGTTTCCAGCCACTCTTGTCCACCCATTGGCTGTTCGAGGACTCAACTTCAGCTTGCCTCGGGACAGATTGTTGACCTTGTCAGCAACATAGTCATGAATTCTGGCGAGAATATCAACGAATCGCTCTTGCTGTGGTCCAGAGCTCTGGTTGATCGATGTTGAATGTTCTTGTGCTTCAACCTTGAACTGATACTTCAAGCAGTCTTTGACCGTGACAAGCCCCTCGAGGCGACCGTGGTGCTCTACCAGAATAACGCGTGGACCCATCTTCTTGAATAGCTCCATGACAGTCTCTAGAGGTAATCTAGGGTGGACGGTGATAGGAGTTGAGTCGACGAAGGCCGTAAAATCCACGTTCTGGATCGACATGGCATCGAAGGTCACGGCCGGACTTAGAGGTGCTGGGGTTTCGCTACCGTCATCTCGTTCCCTCGCAAAGAGGCATTTCGCATCTTGAGCGAGCGAACCTTGCTTCTTAGCCCGGACAATGGCAAATTGAAGCTCAGTACGGCCAACGTAGCCGACTAGAGTCTTGGAGTCCTTGTCCTCGACAATGGGAAACCCGTTGTACGAGGTATCGTCCAGCAATTTCTGAACAGCTTTGACTTGCATGCCAGTGGAAAAGAGCATGCTGTTGTTGCCTGTCATGACCTGAGACACTGGAACGCCGAAAATATGTTCTTCCTTGTTATCGAGGAATGGGAAACCATTGAACCATATCATCTGATCTGCTATGCCAGCCTTGCTGAAACGATCACCAACCGCCTTCGTGACACCGACCACGATCATGGTCGGGAGGATGAAGGTGAGTGCTCCTGTTAGCTCGAACATGATGACAGTGACCGAAATTGTCAGATGCATGATTCCACTCAGTGCTGCGCCCGCGCCGAGAAAAGCATAGGTGCCAGGGGTAATGCATGGGACATCAGGTTGGCATGTAGAGAAAAACTGTGATTCAGGGAAAGATTCCTGCAGCCATTGCACGATGATGCCCAGCATGCGTCCGAATGAGGCGCCGATCGCCATAGAAGGGACGAATATGCCTGCGGGGACCTTCGCGCCATAGGAGATTATAACAAGGCCTATTCGCATGACTGTGGCGAGAAATAGCGACCCGATAAGAGACAATCGATTTTTGGCCTCACACAGCCCGTCATAATCGTAATCGCCCTCGCATTCTCGGAACAGCATTTCCATCATTTCAGTCATGTCTCTTCGCAAAAACATATTTGGATAGCAAAGTAATGCCGTTGCGCCGGCCAGGATGACAGCTTCCGGAATGGCGTATTTGGCGAGGTACTTCTTCCTGAATGCCTGGACAGTTAGATGGCCTTTGATGACAAAAGCGCCATACAACCCCCCGAATATGCCGAGAATGATGTAGAAGACAATCTCGAAGAAGTGCCAATCCCTGTCGTATTTCACCGAGAACATAACCAGCTGTCCAGTCCGGAAAGGATTCATGGCGCTTAGGACAGCTGTTGCAACGAGTGCACAGAAATAGCTTCGCCACAATGTCTTGAGCGGGAAGTGGGATGCCATCTCTTCCAGGGAAAATAAGACGCCTCCGATCGGACTGCCGAAAGCCACCGCAACACCAGCCCCGGCGCTGGCGGTCAAAATCTCCCTCGTCTTCGAAGCACTTTTCTTGTACTTGTCAAAGTATCGTGAAATGACATTTCCGACGCATGTGGCGTAATGCACACTTGGTCCTTCCTTGCCAACGGACAATCCTGACGCGATGGACAAGGGGAGACAGATGGCCTTGATGAGCAAAGTCCAGAAGCCTAGGAAACCCTTCATGATGAAGCCAGCGATGATGCATTTGATTTCTGAAATGCCGGAACCTGCGGCATAGGGAGCGTAAGCCTTGACCAGGAAAGCGGAAACAAAGGCCAGAAGGACAGCAAAGATGGCGTAGATGAAGTAATTGGCAATTGTAAAAGACGACCAGCGTTTCCACTCGTCACAGCCCTCCTCGGAGCCATAGCAGCAGAAGTCTTCGTTGAGATACCACGCCGTTGTGCAATAACCTATTTTGATATCCGACAGCCATTCCGTGATGATGTTGAGTGCGGCGGCGATGAGGCCAATGACGACGCCGACAATGGTGATGACTATCCACGCCTGCGCCGCATCGTATGCCTCCCACAGCTTCCTCCGCCATCCCAATACGCCATCTCTTTCGAAGAACTTCGACTCTTTCCGCCTGGCGCGTCGGCGTAGATGTTCTTGGGCCGCGTCTTGGACCCAGTCTATTGTGGTGAAATCCTCATAGCGCTTGATCTCTGCTATTTCTTCAGTTATTGCCTGTGCCGCGGGCGCGACCGGAGACGAGGTCTCCCCATCTTCAAGGCCCGAGATTGAGGAAAGCCGCCGTGAGAATCGTCGAGCGGAGATGGAGGGACGGCGCGTAGACGTGGCGACGGAGGTAGATATGCGCGAGGTCATAACATTGGATCAACTATGGTGACCGAACGAGTCGATGGCGAGTGTCACTGCTCACGCTTTGGAGGTCGAGAGGAATCTCAAGTTGCCTGAACCGCATTTGCCGATGTTCCTCCGTCCGCCTGACAAGCCTGCCCCCTTTTCTAGTTGGGCTACGTTTCGTCTCTTGCTTCGACACAGCCCCTTGAATCAGTCATTCACATTGCTGTGAATACGAGGATAGGTGACCGACGAGATGGTGTCCTCTGATGCAAAGTTACAGATTGACGAATTCTCTTCTATCTCTGACGATGTATTCCATAAGCATCACTCATCATAAGACCAGCCAATCGACTTCCTGCCTCCCACCTGGCCAAGGGGTACCCTTCTGCCTCGTCAGGATAAACCTGCCCAACACAATGAGCGTCCCAGGCTGCAACTCTCTCAATAAGAACCCTTCTGAATGATGGTCGTTTGATCGCACACTAACAGCATAATTTTTGTGTTCCGGTTTGAAATTTTCCACCCAATTTTGTAGATCCTTGAGCTTGGAGCTTATCGGTCTCGTCTCGAAGGCCTCACTCTTGAAGACCAGTGCACGGCATTCCATTTCGACTTGTGGGGATTCGTTGTCTTTTCCAAGATGAATGAAAGCTTTTCTAATATGCACTCTTCCCTGCGTGTCGAGAGTCCAGTCGGCTGTCGACGTATCGTCCTCCAGCTTGACAAAGTCGGAGGTTGACAGGTATACCGGATTGTCCCCAAATGGGAGAAGGGATCCGACAGAGCTCAGCGATGCCAGAGGCTGCTTTTGATAGACTGCAGCATATATCGCAGACATTTTCAACGTTGCTCCAGCAAAGAACACGCCACTTCCATATCTGGCACGGACTTCCGAAATGAATGCCATGGGGTACTTCTTCATCACCAATTGTTCTTCAGGTTCTCTGCCGGCTGAAACGGCTGATGTATACCAGCTAGTAGCTCCCATCACTGACATGACAGCTTCAGCTCTTCGGGCTTCGCAATATCGTTGATTGCCCATGCTCAGGATAGTGATAGGGTTCCACTCTTCGTTGAAATTGTAGAATGTGTCCCAGAAGCGGGATTGCAACTCAGAAGCATGCTTCTGTGACACAACGTGGTTACCATGACTTTGGGTCACGAGAGCTTGGACATCGAAAGGCGACAACGGGCGGTCTTCGCCTGCAATGAATAATGGGTTGAATCGTCTGTCGCATATAATCATCTGAGGACAAAGGCACAGCTCCTGCAATGTCCACAAAGACGAGAAGTATGCGTTGAGGGTCTTATCGTCTACAAGCTCGACCTGAATATCAGGAACTGGCGGGAAATTGGCTTCTGATCCCGGTGGAGGCAATCCAAGACCGGAATTCTCTCGTATGATCAGTGCGCAATAGCTTTGCAGAGCGGCACGCGTACCCTCCCAACTATTGATATCACTGAACCAAGCAATGGAAGCCGAGCTATTCTTGAATATTGAGGCTTGCCTGCTGATCTCCTGTCTTGCTAATGGCGAGGATAAATCTTCCTGGGGTATGCAGAAAAGGTCAAACCATACGTATTCCAATTTCTCAAGCTCACTCAACAAGAAGTCTGGTAGCTCGCGAACCTCGAATCTTGTGTTTTCTGGGACTTTCCATGGGATGCCATCAACACTGGCATAACATGGGCCGCTATCGTCATGCTTTCTGAATCGGCCCCAGGTATGACTGATAGCTGTGTAGGCAGGAGGTTGGTCGAGGTCTTGCACTCTGATAGTTCTTCTGGCTTTGATGTCCCAGAGATAGTAAGGATGGTGAATTAAATGACTCCGTTCCAGCCACGGGGTCATATCAACGCGCGGAGTCAATGTCCAGGGCAACAAACTGTCCAACGTAGGATTTAGGCGTTCTCCATATGTTTGATCGAGGTCTTTCGCCGTGCGACAGTGCCATTCGAGGGCTGTTCGATAAGCCGTCGAGAGATTGAGGGCCTGCTTTCGGAGCCACTGATGTTGGTGCAAGAATCGCGGAAACAGTTTGTCGGCGGCAAAATTGAACTGCCATAGTGAGCGCATAACAGTGTGATACGTGTTGCGTGCTTCGATCGATCCGTCAACCTCGCTCAAGAACTTAGACTGTGCTGTGGCTGTTATTCCACTCTGGTGCATCACCCGGAGCCATTCGATCAAGATCATGCAATCATTGGCTTGCTGAATGGAGATGCCTCGCAGAAACCGAGACCTCTCAGATGGCGTCTCCATTATCTCCCACCATCTTTGATAGGGATCTGCTGCGCAGGAAGGGTCGAAGTGTACAATAGCTTTCGATAAGCTATCATGGTCGGAGGGAGGATCGGTGCTCATTTTGGCTCTTTGTCCGCTGTACACCCAAGTAAATCACACCGCGAATTCGCTGGAAAGGGCAGGGAAGCTTGCTTGTTGGCGCTGTCAGATCCCCGCTACCGTGATATCGTCGCTGAAAGGCCTTGATGAACAAGGAACTCAACATGGTGCGTATTGAGGCTAATTGCAACGCAGCCTAGATCTACAGCAAAAGGTAAGGCAGGGCAGATTCGGGTACGTGTCTGGACCATGCGCTGGCACGAATCAAGCCCGAGGACAGCTTTCAACAGGCAACTGCCACCGCTCAGGCGCTGATCAGCATGCTCAGGTGCAACGCGCAGCATCTCAGGCCACTCTTTCAGCACTCACATTCTTGTTGCGGTCGTCTCGCGCCAGAAGACGGCCATGGACGTTGATAATGTTGAATCATCCCGTAAGTAAGATTGGATTTCATTGTTTCAGACTCTGCTTGGAACTTCGTATCTTTCCGTATCTTGGCTATTGTAAAAGCGGCACTTCCCGGGCTCGGAGCACAGTCCACCGCCCACGAATCGTTCGCCTCGCTATTCTTCGGGCCCGCCTAGACCGTGACATGTGGACGACCCGCGCGACATGGTCCACGTCCTCGTAGAATCAGTATCGTCCCCAAGTAGAGGTTGATCATGAGCCAGACCGCTCGCACAACTCTGCGCGTACCGAGGGCAACTTCTACGCTTATTTGATTAACTGGCCACGCGCTTTCCCACCAGGAAAAACAAGTTCAGGCTGGCCTGAAGACGAACCTTGGTTAACGATCTTGCGGCATCCAAGCAAACTGGCTGTCTAGGCGCAGACGGTTGACTACTATCAGCATCGCATCAAGGAAACCCCCAACATTGGTAGGACAAAAAGACAACCCATGCCTTACAACAACGCTCCTATTGAGCCGCCGGAGGAGATAACAGGCTCGACCGCTCTACCCCGTCAGTCGTAGCCAGCTGCCTTGTTCGGCAATGAAAGCTAACATGGCCAGTTGCTCGAGTAAAGAAAATCATCGCCCAAGATGAAGACATTGCACAGTGCTCTAACTCGGCATCGTTTGCAATTGCAGTCGCCACGGTGAGTCCAGACATTGCTTCTCTGGAGACGGGCTGATCCCTTGGCAGGAAAATTTCATACGCTATTTAGCAGAACAAGCGCACACGGTGGTCAAGTCGGAGCGAAAACCTCGGAGGAACATTGCATATAAAGACATAGGTAAGTCGCCTCAGATGACCTGGCAATTCCCGCTCATCGTTGTGAAGCCACTGCTGTCTCCAGGATAGACAACCTCGAGTTTCTATCAGATACGGTACCAAAGACCAAGACATATCGACAGTACAGAGAGGAGAAGGCGCGAGAGGCCGAGGAGAGAGCAGCCGCTACAGGCCCGATGAACGGCACGAACGGCGAAAATGGGGCCTCAGTCTTCGACATGATGAGGAATGGTCAGAACGGCGCGAACGGAGTAAACGGTACAGGTGATGCAAGACCCCAGTCTTCGCACTCTCGGACACACAGCCATCCAGATCCCATCAGAGACATCGAGATGAGTGGCTAGTGGCACATGTTTGGGATTTGATGCGTGGGTGGTTTGCATGGCGTACGAGATTCGCGGCTGTGTATTACGAATTATGTCAAGAGGCCGTATCATGCTAGCATCGCAGGCGTCTATATGGGCATTGGAGCTGCGAGACATTGTTCACTCAGCTATGCGGCATCATCATGTAGCTGGATGCATACCGTTGTCCCTGACTTCGTTGCAGGAGCAGAGTCTCGCCCAGCGTCGAAGCACTCAAGTTGTACTGTCGAGCACGCGTTGTCTTCACGTAGTCCCGGTCGTTTCTTCCGCCAATCACAGTGTCCATAATCAGCGACAGCTCCACCTTGTTCTTTCTTCAATTGCGCACCTCGACCAGCTCAACATCTTCTCAAGCTCGCTCCACGACAACCACCACCTCTCTCCTCCTCCAATTCTCTCAAGATGCGTCCCGTCCCCGCCTCGGCAGGCTCAGCCCTCCGCACCTGGACCCGACACACCCTCCCCACGAGCTCCTCGTCCTCGCCTAGCACCACCCGTCTCGTTGGCGTCACAGCTTCCAACGTCCCCCAGCGAAGAACAGTCTCAGGCGCCGAATCTCAAGCAGCCAGCTCTTTCGAAAGTCCCTTTGCCCCAGCCACCAAAGGCGCTCCTCGATACGACACGCATAAGATCCCTAGCTTCAAGAACTATGCCTCCAAGAACTCCGAGATCTCGAATCGCGTGTTCCAGTATTTCGCGGCCGGATCGATGGGCTTGCTAGCTGCTGCCGGAGCAAAGAATACGGTGCAAGGTGAGAACACACGGGACAAGCTTGATCAGTCCACCAGACTACGATATACAGTGGCATTGAGCTCAGGATCAAGGGAGAAGCGCCAGAAGCTAATCATGCCACCTTAGACTTCCTACAAAACATGTCCGCCTCCGCCGACGTGCTCGCTCAAGCGAAGGTGGAAGTCGACCTGAACTCCATTCCCGAGGGCAAGAACGTCATCATCAAGTGGCGAGGCAAGCCAGTCTTCATCCGTCACCGTACGGAGGATGAGATCAAGGAGGCCGAATCTGTTAGGTATGCAAACTTCCCCCTTCAGACAGTCATTCAACAACCCATATCTGTGGAAGACCATGGTACTGATGGTCTGTTCGTTTGACAGCCTCTCCGTCCTCCGCGACCCGCAAAAAGACGAAGACCGCGTCAAGAAGCCCGAGTGGTTAATCATGCTGGGCGTGTGCACACACTTGGGATGTGTCCCCATCGGTGAAGCAGGCGACTTTGGCGGCTGGTTCTGCCCGTGCCACGGTTCACATTACGATATCTCAGGCCGGGTGAGGAAGGGTCCTGCGCCGTTGAATCTCGAGGTGCCCGAATATGATTTCCCCGAGGAAGGTGCTTTGGTTATTGGTTAGACGGAGAGGGCGATTCGAGAAAGGATGATGCCGGGTGATCCATTCCCTTGCGTACAGGGTGGACCGATGCAAACCGCGGAAAAAGAAGTGCAAGGCACAGACAAGGATATTGTACATACTAGACGGCACGATGCTCGTAGGTGGCCTTGAAAGGACTTGGAGCTGTTCACTGCTCGTTGCATGGTAGGGTGTGAAGGAGAGGAGATCAATGAAAACCATACACATCAGAACAGTCCCTCAACCTGCTCGATTGTGACTATCGCAAGACGCGCCCAAGGAGCATCGATTAACGGAAGAAGAGCTGTTGCAGACGAAAGGTACCCCCATTTCCATTGGATTACGGATATCTCACATGTCTCAATCGCTGCGTACCGAACGCCATGCTATGCTATACAAATCATCTGGCGGCTCTATACACTCCCAAAGGGTTTCGTATATACACAGCACTTGCCCTAGAGTTTGCGCTCTACACTGAATGGTCGTGGCCTTGCCGGATCGAGCCTCGTCCGAAAAGAATGCCACGCAGTCGCTACCGCGGCCGCAACAACACGAAAAGCAGTCCCATGACCGCCATCCCACCGGCAACGCCCTCCATCGCCACGGTAGTCAGATCCCTCTGCGAAACCAGAACCATGTGGTCCTCGCTGAAGAGCGATCGCAGCCAGTCTTCGTACTTGCCCAGCGTGGAGGTGGGAGATGTCCAGCGCGACGAGCCATTCTCGCCTGCCTGTGAAGCAAGGCTGGTGGGTTCAGGCATGAGTGGGATATCTGGCGATCCGGGGAGAAGACCCTCTTCGACGGCGATTTCGCCTGTGGTTAGGGTGTCTGCCACAGCTTCGATGTTTGCTTGTGAGGGTGGTGTTGCCTCCGACGAGACCTCGTCAGATGCGCCCGTGATGGCGTCGACGATCTGTCCCGCAATATTATCCGCCACGGCCTCGACCTTCTGGCCCGCCGTCAAATCCTCCACAGCCTGACCGGCGCTCTGATTCGGCTGCACCGCACCCGCCGTCACAGCTGCATTTCTAGCTTCTCCCGTCTCCTTAATCGCGAGCTCGACCTTCTCTTCAAAGCCCTTGACCAGCCGTCTCCGCCGCCAGGGCTCCAACACGACCTGAAAGATCACGAACAGCAGGACATTCAGCCCCATCAACCCCCACGTACCCCACGTCGACATCTGCCGGATCTTGTCGCTCCAGATCTGCTCTTCATGGTAGCGCGCTAGTATCGCCTTCGCGAGTTTCGTGCTCGCTTCCTCGTACCGGGCCTCCGCGTCGCCGACCCGCTTCTGCGCTGCTGCTTCCGTCTGCTCGTTCGCGTGATCACTTCGGTAGAGACTCGTGAACCGCTCGAGGTCCGAAGGCGACCAGGTATGTTTCCTGTGTAGCAGGTCGTTGACTTCCCTCTGTGTATTTGACCTCTGCGTGATCGCCTCGGAGTATTTTTCACGCGAGGTTTTGACTTCTTGTCTGCAGTTCTGGACTGTGGACTCTTGGGTCTCTATCTCGTTCTTTAGGGCTTCGATGCCGGAGTAGCCTGTTAGGTCGTTCAGACGGCGGGAGGCGGTGAAAACGTGGGTTTGGAAGTTGTCCATGAAGTGGCCGAAGCGCTTCTGGAGGTGGGCGTAGCGAGATGCGACGGAGTCCGGGATAGGCGTACTTGAAGGCGAAGGATCTGGTTGTGACTGAGGCTTGGGATCGGGATACTTTTGAGGCCTATGTGGTGAGGTGTGCACGATTGATGAGGACTCTGGAATAGTGTGAACGATCGTCTCGTCTTGTGGGTTCTTCAGTGTCTGCTCTGTCTGCGACACTGCTTCTGCCCTTGAGTCGAGGGAGTCATCTATCCTGTTCTTGGCATCTTCGACTTTCCGATCAACCTCGGATTTCTTGTCGCTATAATATCGAGCTTGGATCGCTATAGTCGACCTTTGGTAGCTCCATTCTTGCGAAGAAGGTCTCCGTGTTGCCAATGGAGAAAACTGACAGGCTCGGTTGAAGGGTCGATGGACAGGTTTCGCTGCGCGGAATGCGGACCATATCGTCTGGGAGAGCCGCACCGGAGCTTGCTGCATCTCGAGCAACAACTGAATGTCTCGTACAGCCCAGGCTTACGCGGTGGTCGACGACTTTGCGCATTGATGGCTCGACGGGTCCCCAAGGCTTAGCTCCAAGTGATCGCGGACAAAATATTTGAGGAAAGTAAAGCGAAAGTAATCTAATCAGGGCAGCGACGTCAGAGCTGCCGGGATGCCTCTTCGGGCATCTTCCCGCCAGAAAAATGTTTGCGTTGGGTTGGGTTGACGACAGCCTCGAGACGAGCATCCCCTTGCCACGTGTGTGCTCCGGTTGATTTCATTGTGACCGATTTTGATATCGGCTATAGACCTTGCCTTCGCCGATATAGACTTCTTCTTCCGCTCCTTCTTAGATCTCTTTCTCGGCGCTTGTGATATTTTACAGATATTCAATTTGCAAAGCAGTACTACTACGCAAGTCACAACAATATCTCGGAAGAGTCGTCAGGATGCCATTTCCACAGACTCTCAACGCCGCTCCTAAAGTAATCTTCTTCACCGATTTCGACGGCACGATAACACTGCAAGATACCAATGACTTCATCACCGACAATTACGGCATGGGCCTGGAAGAGCGCCGCCAACTCTTCCACGCCGTCATTGACGAAACAGACACCTTCCGCAACACATTTCAGCAAATGCTCGATTCCTGGAACATGCCCTTCCCTAAGGTTTTAGAGATCCTGAAGGACAATATCAGCCTAGACCCCGGGTTTAAGGACTTTATGGTGTGGGCGAGGGCGAACAAGGTGCCGGTGGTGGTGTTGAGCAGCGGGATGGTTCCCGTGCTGGAGACGTTGCTGAAACACCTTCTGGGCGAGGATCTGTTCAAGGATATCGAGATTGTGGCGAACGAGACGCAGACGAGACCGCCTGGAAACTCGCTTGACGCGCCTGATGGATGGACGATTTTATTTCACGATGAGTCTGGATTTGGGCATGACAAGTCCTTGACGATACGACCTTATGCAAATGCGATTGCGAAGATGCCGGTCGATGAGAGACCTACACTGCTCTATGCTGGCGACGGTGTGTCCGATCTCAGTGCAGCAAGGGAAACCGATTTGTTATTTGCCAGAGAGGGGAAAGATCTGGTTGTCTACTGTGAGAAGGAAGGCATTCCATTCACGCTTTTCAACAACTGGCATGAGATCCTCAAGGAGACGCAGGATATCTTCGAGGGTAGGAAGACGGTCAAGAATTTGGCCGAGGAAGGCTTGAAAAGGCATCGCACGAATTCAATGGAGGCGAATGGCCATGTGAAACCGACGTTGAAGTGATTGTGACTAAATGGGTATGTAAGGTACCATTCTGCATTTCGGGCGTAACGTTGCATTACAGGAAAGATAGAACATGGGAAATATGAGCGTTGGCTGCAACCGTGTAGATGGGACTAGAAGGAAACAACGGGCCAGTTGCAAAGACAAGTGGCAGTGAGGCCAAAAGACAGGCCGTTTCAAATTGCCTACAGCACATTCAATGGCATGTGGGCGCCCGTAGTGTCCACCGATCTCTTTGCAGCGGGGTGGTTAGACTGTGTGCCATTTATTCTTTGAAATGGCTGGACAAGTTCAGAGACACCACAAAGGTGCCTTGCATTGCATTCTTGACAGAGAGATGCATTGATTCTTAACACCACTTTGCAGCGCTACATGCGATTGAATAAAAGGTTCAACAATCTCAACACATCAATGCTTCACATCATATTCCTCCAGCGCGGTCCTCAGCCCAATCTCGTTCCGTGGTACAACCCGAAGTCTATACCGCCTGGGCACACTGACTAGCTGTGTTTGATCCACCACTCCTTCTACAGGATGAGTTTCCATGACGCCGCCGTTTTCCGCCTGGACGTCTTTGAGCTCAAAGGCACTAAGAAGCCTCAAATAGATGGTGTACATCTCCCTGTTTGCGAGAAGGGAGCCCGCGCACATCCTGTAGCCAAGACCATACGTGAAGATCGGTGCATCGGGTTGTTCGAGCCAGCGCTCCGGGCGGAAAGTAAAGGGGTCAGTCCACACCTCGGGATCCATGTTGCAGGCCCACGCATTCAGGAAGATGACAGACTTGGCGGGAATGACATGGCCATTGTATGTGATGTCCTTCACTGTCGCCCTGGGTAGACTGAGTCGCAGCACAGTGTAGTATCGGAGCAGTTCCTTGACCAGCGCCACGATGTAGGGGATTGATTGATCATCATTCGCATCACACAGAATCTGATCCGACGGGTAGACCTTGCGGATCTCATCTTGGGCCTTCTTCTGGATCTCCGGCCGCTGTGCTAGAAGCGCCATGGACCACGCAACAAGTGTGGTCAATGTATCGAGACCGCCAGATAACATGGTGAGGGAAATCGAGATCAGTTCCTCCTTGTTGAGTTTCGCCTCTTCATCGAGGATGACGTTCGCTTGAATGCATGGCTGGTGTGTTCCCTTCGCCATTCGGTCGTCCAAGTCGTCGTTGAGTTTCTTCAGGTAGACGTCTCTTCGGCGCCGCATCTCGCGAGCATTGGCACTTCCAACACTGAACGGGTTCAACCTCAGGAGAGGGAGGTAATCTTGAAGGTTGCCCGTGGTCGACCGGAATTTGGATACTTCTTCTTCCACGTGCGTGATCTCTCCAAAGAGCTCATCGTTTTGGGACGCCATTCGCGTTCCCCAGTTCAATGTCAACGCCAGTGACAGTGACAATCGCTGGATCATTGGCATAGGATCCACAGCCGTCCGACCTCCCTCGCCATAGGTGAGAAATTCGTTCAAGAAATCCCGTGTCTCGACATCGATGTGGGGGATGTACGTCGCCACGCTAGGTTTGTTCAATGCGCTTGCAGCGCCCTTCCTTCTTCGCTTCAGGCTCTCCGAGAAAGGTGACGTTCCGATTGTCGTCCCACTGGTTGAACTAACCACTTTGTGGAATGTGTAAAACTCCGGTCGCGAGGACAGCGCCTGTGAGTTCGCGCCGAAGATTTCTCGTGCTGCCTTGGACGAGTTCACCACGATAACGGGCACGTTGCCCAACATGATCTGATAGACCGAGCCATACTTCTTGGACCATAGTCGATATTGCTCTGCTGCGTTGACTCTGATCTGGTGGAGATTTCCAATCATAGGCAGTCCCTGCGGACCACTGAAACCTGGAATGCGGAATTGTTGTCTTTGGACTTCGGTGATGAGCAGGTATAATAGTGCAGATGCCGCCGCGAAGTATGCCAGAAAGGATATGGGTGAGTCCTGGGCATGGCCAAGGACGAACTTGATGGTTTTGTCAATCATTGTGAACGGCTTGCCGATGGCGGGTTGGGGATTGGTCTGCAAGGGTAGCTATACTCAAATAATGGAATATGCCATCTCTTGAAACAGCACATTCCGGTCATATATCTATCAATCGGCATGTCAATCCACCCCGGAATTCTGCTGGGAGGGGAGCGTGAACATTCATGTGGGGTGACACGACCACAACCAACCACGATTCCAGCATTCCGTGACGTTGGAGTGAGGGCGGAATCACCACCGCAGAAAGCACCAACGGAGATGATCGCACGAATCAGACAACGCATGGCACTGGGAGTGACCACTTAGAACAAACACCCGATGCTGGGTAGCGAGAAGCAGAAAATTTCGTGGGGTCATTCCGGCGAGCTTGCTCGACTATGCCGCCGGCCCAAGCCTTGCAGATCGGAAAAATTCTCATGACTCGCAACGGGAGGTGAGGCTGACAAGACGAACGCGCCGAGAGAGCAAACGAGGTGGTGACAGAATGTGAGAAAGGTGCAAAGAGGTAGATGGCAGTTGCTAGGAGGGCCACCCTTTCCAGGGCTCGGTCTAAAATTATCCGGGCACGGCTTGTTGGTGGCCGGACCAGGCTCTCAACACTCCCGAGCCGACTCGTAGACAATGCAACAATCATGCTGGTTTACTTCAATATCACTCGATTCAGTACTAAGATGTCAGCGTTGAGACTGCGTATTCAGAACCATGCTACAAAGAAAACATCTCAACCCAAAACTCGGACTTGTGTCTCTGCACGTACCGATAGGTAGCAGACAAGCACTGGAATATAATAATGTCACTCTAGTCCGCACCATCAACACAGTGAACAATCCCAAATTTCCCAAGCTGTATCGACGTTCTCAGCATCCAGCAGCAAACAACCGCGCCTCAGTCCACACCATGGCAGCACAGAAATCCATCCTCTCAATGGGCATCACAGTCCCACCCGAGCTCCAAGGCAAAATCGACGCTTTCGCAAACCGAGCCCTCGAGGCAGGCTATGACATCGAATTGCTCCAGTTTGACCCCGACAACTTCGCGCCCTATCAAAAGCGTATCGAAGAGAAACTGGGTTCGAAACGATGGGATGGGGTGATGATAGGCTTCGGCGTCAGAGGGAATCCTAAGCTCACCGAGATATTCGAGACGCTGGTCAACTCTGCGAGCGAGGCAGTGCCAGGCGTCAAGTTTGGATTCGCCGGCTCGCTGGATGATGTCTTTCCATGTCTTGTAAGGAATTTTGGGCGAAAGGAGTAAGAAGAACGATGCAAAGTCATGTAAAGGAATGGACCAATTCGTCGAAGAGCTTGTACATCCGCATCGGTCGATTGGTGTACACTCTCACCTCAATATTTCTTGCGTTTCATAGCATGTGCTAGATCAATTCAGCCTTTAGACATAAAGAAAATGTTCGAGGGCCTGTGGTTCGATGGAAAGACTCGCAGTTGGTCGTTGCCAAGAAGCAAGAAAACCCTGTGCGCAGGCATTCCGTGTTAAGGGACCTTCCGGCGGCACATCCGCTCCGCTACCCAAATCCTCATTCTTGCGGAAAGGATTGCAAGAACTTCGTCCCACCGGTTTCATGATCGGTGATTCCAGGAATCGCGTTGTTCCAGAACAAATGCCCCATGTTTGGCGTGGTAAGCTCTTTGTAAAGTCCACCCTCTCGCTCAAACTTCACACCCAGTTCGGTCTGCTGCTCGGTGCCGTCGGCCTTCTTGCCAAGCAGATACACTTCATCGATCGTGCCTGTAAAGATGACCAGCATATCATCCATTCCAATGATTCGCCATGTGAGACCGCTTCCACACTGCGAACAGAACGATCGAATTGCCGACTCTGTGGAGTGATATTCCTTGTATGTTACGGACTTCGAGATGTCGTCAACCAACTGAGACGGATGGATCAGGATTTCATGAGATATCAGTGACCCTGTCCATTTGCGACAGATGCTGCATTGACATGTAGCAGCCTGAGGATGTTAGAACCTGAAGATGAAACAAGAAACAACGATTTCACTTGAGCTGGCCAGGCGGCATCTCCAGGGAACACAATCTTGTACCTGATGGAACCACAAAGACATCCACCAGTTATCGACTCAGGTCGCGAAGCCATCGTAGAAGATACAGGAACAAGAGAAACAGGTCTTCTGAGTGTCCTTGTGGGGAAGGGGAAGGGTTGGATTGCCAGGATTGATGACCTTCAGGGAACCTGCGACTTATATCATCAGGTCTGTCGTTCAGCGCAAGACGTAACAAGGCAAGTGTCAGGCAACGGCGTTGCTTTGTAATTCATCTTCGAGGAAGACATGGCGAGGATGCTGCTCGTCAAGGGTGGGTATCTCGCCAAGCATGTATCTTGCTGAACAGCAGTCGCACTGTTGGTAATAAGACTGGTGTCGTACAAAGGCGTGCGTGGATAAAGCCACAGGATGCCTTTGACCACTCGTTATGACATGGGAGGTCGGACGCGTGTGTGTGTCTGTGGACTTTGTGCCGAGCATCGTGAAAGGGCTTGGCTGTGGCTTGCCAATTTAGGCATCCAAATCTCGCAAACCAGTGATTGCTCGAAGTGTTCAAGTTATGAACCGAGACAGGAGCTTGACGTTTGGCATGCCGTAATCAAACGTCCTTTGAAGAATGCGAATACGTGAACAGTCACTTCACTTCACTTCGCCTTTCGACTCCTTCTCGATCCTGCAGTTGGTTCTTTCTTTCCGGCAGATGATGCAGCATCTGTTTTCGTTGTATCGTCCTTCGTTTTCTGTTTCTTTTCTTCTTCCTTCTTCGCGAGGGCTCTCTTAACGGCACCTTGTTTCTCCAGCTGCTCGACCTGCTTCTCGCTGAACTCCCAAAGCTGTTTTGCGATCTCTTCATTCTCGACCTCTGGCCTTAAAGGCTGGTACTCTCTGCACTCTTTGAGCAGCTTACCGCCTGCTCCTCGACCGTACTCGGCATCCATGGCAGCAAGAAGATAGGTCTGGGCACCCTGTGTTGGCGACTTGAGAATGAGCCACCACAATGGCCAGGTGATCAGATACAAAAGGAGACCCCAGATAGTGCCACCAGAGAGCCATCTCCGGGTGCCTGGAGTCCGAGAATAGCCGGGATCGACGATGATAGCTCTGGCATTGCTAGCTTGATTGTCAGGCCTCTTGTAGGCGTCGAGGTGCTTCTGAAATGCGTATGCGAAAGTCATGACTGCCAATTTACTCCTGGCGTACGCAGAGCTTCCTGACTTCGTGGCTTTTTCAGTTCCGTTGTAATCCAGCTTGCCGCCAATATAACTGCTGCAAGTGCTGAACAAAACTCGCACCTCCCGGTCAGGAGGTTGTGCTCGAATGGCAGGTGACAAAATGCTAAGCAGGTGAAACGTGCTGAGATAGTTGATCATCCACTCAGCCTCCAATCCATCTATTGTCGTCTGGCTCGTGCCAAAAGAGGGTGTCATCACATTCGCACATAGAATGATCATGTCCAATCTCCTTGGAGGCGCGTTGTCCACCCACTTGGTCGCGAAAAGTCGAATCGAGTGCAAGGAAGAGAGGTCGACTTGCTCTGCATATACGAGTTCGTTGTTTGTGACAGTCCGCACATCTTCAATGTAGTCGACTAGGAAGGGGTCGGAAGGGGCATGATGTGTGAGGAGAATGATCTGGGCTCCGCGGGTAGCCAATTCTTCTACCACGGCTGCACCAATCCCTGACGTTCCTCCCTGCGACGACGTTGTCAGCGGGTCTGTTTGGGTTCTGAATGGCTTCTCATACTGTAACCATAACCACCTTTCCATGCATCACTCGTTCGGAGCGACATGTTGCACCGCCAAAGTAGGACTTCAGGAGGGTGACGACGCCGATCACCACTACGCCTTGGAGAATTGTCCAGATATAAGGAATGCCTGAGAGACCTCTGCCGAAGCCCTCTGCCAGCAGAGGAATAGGCATTGTTGAGATCAGTTCTGATGCTCTGAGTGGAAAGGGAATTGAATGTGGTACAGTATGTCCACCAAACTTGAAAACGGGCTGTCAAAACTCCGCAAGTTCCGCCTATCATAGCTCGCCGGTGCCTGGGCTTGGGTGGTCCTTCTTGGGAAACGCTTAATGAAATGCAGAATGACGCCACTGCGCGGCCGTTGCCTGATATTCTACATATCGCCGAGGGTGTGCCTTCCTTCATGGTGAACCTGCTTGCCACTTTCCCAGTGTGCCCTCGTGAGTAGATATCTGAGCATGCGAAGGTGAAGAGAAGAACACTTCAGGCAACGTCTTAAGGATCACGTTGATGCCTCCATTTCCAGGCTTAGAAGAAGAAGTTCCGCACATCCTCAAAGGAACGTGTTTTCTCGCTGAACGGATTACGGATTAAGCCTGCCCGTAAGCCTGTGGAAGACACCATATGAGAAACTGGATCCATCTCACGAGGAGAGATTACCCCAGGCTGAAGAGTAAGATTGAGGAATAGGCGAGCAAAGCAGAGAGAAATATCTGGCCCATTTGGCGGCATTTGGGAAATGTATGAATGAGGTTCCGAAGGACTGTTGGTAGGATCGGAGGTATCGTCGACACGGACAGGACCCTAGATTGGGTTGAGTCGCTGCGCAATTGATCTCGTGCCGACATCACAAGCCCGGACAATGGCAGACTCAGACGAAGACTACTACCTCCCTCTCCAAGACCAGCGTGTCTTCGGCGCCGGCATCAAGCGCAAGAGGATAAATTTCGTCCCGGCATCCACCGGAGACCAACCTCTACCTGCGAACACTGGTCAACCTACTGACATCGGGAACCGCTACCTCTCCATCGTCCTCCCGAAATCCCAACCGGAAAGTCCAGATACTACCTCAGCGCCAACATCTGGGGTCCTAGAGAAAGTCTCGCAGCAGCACTTGAACGAGACTGTTGCTCAGGCCGTCAACGAAACCCCTAAGACCACCTCCGACCTCTGCTCAATCTGCGCGCAACCAATGACAAAAAGCACGAACAACTCCACAGAGACAACCCATACCGCCCACGAATCCTCAATCGCGCACCAGTTCTGCCTGACACACTCTCATCCGCCATCCCATCTGCCCCGCGACCACGTCGGCGTACGGTACCTAACGGCCCACGGCTGGGATCCTGACTCCCGACTGGGGCTCGGCGCGAAGCAGGAAGGAATCTCTGTTCCGATAAAAGCGCGAGAGAAGCATGATACAGTTGGATTGCGCGAGAAGGAGGATGAGGATGCAGTAGCCACGAGAAAGAAGAAGGCAGAGGCAAAGAAGGAGAGCAAGGTCGTCAAGCTGAATGCCAAAGAGCTGAAGGCACGCGATATCGAGGCGCGGAGGCGAGCTGAGAAGCTGCGAGCAAACTTCTACGGGCCTGACCTTGAACAGTATCTTCGCACGGATGCAGACAACCTTCCGGTTACTGTTAAACGCGGAAAACCCAGGTAACACGGAATCCAACTCATAATCTGGTGTGCGCATCACATCATATTCAAGACCTGCGACCGCTATACACAGCACCAACCCCAGCAAAGCACCTCTCCGTTCCCTACCGCGGAACACTCGCATCGCCCACCAACGCCACCCCCGCTAAAAAGTCATACTCCTCCTTACCAGGCCGCCAGCGCGCTTCTAATGCTTCTTGAACAAGCCCAGATGATGCTTCTTCTCCTTGTCTTTCTTTAACTTGTGAGGAAAGCCTTCATCGGGTGAGGCATACGCCTTGCCCATCGGAGGAGCGGGAGATGGTGCGGGAGAAGGAGATGGTCGCGAGCCAGCTGGGGAGGTGCCCACGCCAGGACGGATACCATTGGGCGGTGCACTGCTCGACGGTCGACTACCGCCGCCACCCAGGTTCATATTCGCCATTGCGTTTGTTGGTGGATTGGGCGAGCGGCCGTTTGTGCCGGCTTGTCCAGGAGGGCGGGGCTGTTGAGCCTGTGGAGGAGGTTCGTTCATCCAAGCGGGCAACTTCGGTGGCGCGCGATCCATCGGCAGGTCGAGTTGTTTCCTCCCTGACGAGAGCAGGCTGACTTGTCGGAGGAATGTCTTCGGCGTGATCATGTGCGTTGTTGCGAGGAAGACCTCCTTGCCCGCCAGGCGCGAGACTTCGTAGCAAGCCCTTGCTTCCGCGTACGTCGCGCCGCCGCCCATGAACACGATGATTCGTTGGCGCGGTTTGTTCGATGTAGACCGCGCTTGTGCCCATGTCGGTTTCCCTGCGTTGCGGAGAGAGCTCTGAGACAGGTTGGCCTGGCTGTTTGGATCGCTGAGGTGTGGTTTCACGGGTGGGAAGACTGTGGAGTCTAATGTGCCGGTGCATTGCTCTTCGAGCATGTATCGTAAGGCAGGCTCGAAGCGCGAGAGGGACACTTCTTCAATGTTGCTGTTGGCGTCTCGGAGCTTCGGCGGGAACAAAGGCGGAGGCGTGACCGTCGTGTCCTTCAGTTGCTTCTCTACCCGCGCTCCAAGCGTTATTAGATTGTATATGATTTCGCCGTCCATGGGTGAGAGTTCGCCGTGGCAGCGTAGCTTTTCGATATCGCCTCGCAAAATACCGTTCTTGTACAGGATATATAGGATGAGGAGTCGGACTCGGTCCTCGTGGACGACACTGTCATCGTCAAGCAGCCGCACAACCTGATCTGCCAGATTCTTGGGCTTTTTGTTGTCCTCGTCAACCGCCGTAGAGAGAGATTGCTCGACAGAGACCACGTCCAACAGCTTGTGATCTGCGAATATTTTGGCGCATTTTTCTGCCATGTCGATGTGCAACGAGAAGGCTTCCTTGCCTTCTTGAAATTCGGGCAATCCTGCCAACATGTCCTTGATGGTATTGATACTCGCGGGCTGTCCGTCATTATCTGCAAACTGGGGATTTCTGGCCTGGAACTTCTTGAATTCCTCGCTTAGCTGTACAAGCAGGTCTTTCATGTGCATATGTCGGTGACCGACCCAAAGGTTGTCCTTCTCTGTGATTTCGACTTCTTTCTCTTCTTGATCGGGTTGACCCCGCCGGATGATGTTTCTGTACGTGATCTTATCATCGTCATCACGGATGGGGAGGAGATCCATCGCCATTGCCTGGTACGTGAGTTCATGGACGAAGGGCGACATCAGGTCCATGGACCGGGAGGTGACTAAAAGCACTGCTCGAGGACGGTTTCCCTGGTTCTGTGGAGGGAAATCGTTCCGCGGATCTCTTGCATAGTCGTCCAGTGCGCTCTGTACGAAGCTGGCAAGGTGATAGCACAGAACATCCGCCGGATGTCTCTCATGCTCCCTAGGCTTGTAGAACCGTATCAGAGGATATTCGCCCAATGATACACATATCGAGACGATCTTCTGGGTTATGCTGTCCAAGTGGCTCTTAACCAGCGAGTCGCACTGTGAGTGGAACAATAGGTGGAAGCTCCACGGCTCTCGGAAGGTGACCAGATTTGCCTCCCTAGGGAAGTACTCGACATTAAGGCTTCGAGAGTCGGCGATCAGCTGTTTTCTCGACTCGGAGCGAAAGAGCTCTTCTCCCAGACCACGCGGTAATTGGGAGGTCCATATCAGGTATGCTCGACGGTATCTCTTACGAGCCAGGTCTGCTTTTAGGCATTCAACGATGTGCGGAAGAGGGGAGAGGAGGTAAATTGCGTCGGTATCCGAGGACCCTTGCCTGCGGTCTTCGATTGACTCGATGTTGATTATGTTGCAGTTGAGTATGTCGTCCTCCTTTGTGGCATTGTAAATGAGTCGTTTGCTCTGCTCGTCCAGTATCAAGATCTTCCAATCGCGCCCGCTCGTTGCGCGGATCGTGTCGAGTATAAGGTTGCGCTGGATGTCGAGGATGGAGGTAGCCATGGCGGGGTTGAGGACTCGGTGTTGCTGAAGCTGCGCTCACATGGTCATGTAGCATACACCCAGTCCAAACAAGCAAGAGCTTTCCAGCACGAACCGAGCGGGCTTTGTCACCAGAGGCGTCTATGGGTGATCTTGTTGTGAGGAGGAGCGTTTCGTCGTAGGCAAGTTACAATCGAGGACCCTTTCAACTGCTTCAGCCTCGCCGCAGGTGGAGACAAGGCGGTCGCCATACCTAGTGCAATGCTTTTTTGTTCATGACGACGAGAACCTTATCTCTCGTCTGCTCCAGAATTATGGAATAACACAGACGGCGATGGGTTCAATGCACGAATCTACTGGTGTATTCTAGGTTTCCCCTTCTTGCGTTCGATCACTTCAGCTGTTCGCCACCGTCCCTTGGTATGCTCGCTCTCTCGACCCGGCGCGGGCAATGCCTCTTCTGTTCGTTTCGAGCCGCCTTTACGGCACTGCCGTCGCGATACCCCGAGTCTCACAGCCGAAGCCTTACGAGTACAGCCAAGCGGAAAAACCGAGGACCCCGTAGAGCGTCTTTATCTATCAAGAAATTTGCTTCCAACCCGAAGGACACTCTAATCAGTCGACGTCCACTTAGACACGTACGCCCCGACCAAACCGGAGCCCACGTGCGCCGCAGCTTGACCGCATTGAAAAAGCAGTTGGAAACTACGAAAGTCAGTGCAGACACTGATGTCACGCAGCTAGCGGCACTGGATCCTCTTGGGACGTATTGGCCAGCGTTCAAAGAGCAGGTTCAAGATACTTTATCAAATCCAGGACAGGCCGGGGAGGCAGGCTTTGATGGCCTGATACATGATATTGGAGTTGCTGAGAGCGGCGACTGGGAGGTTGAATTACCGAGAGTACTGCACTTTGGCTTCGTTGACTATGTTTTGATGAGAAGGGCGCAGGACACCCCAGAAGAGGCTTCTGCATTGGAAGAGCTGAAGTTCCCTACTGAGTGGTATACGAATGCCCGACAAGTACAAAGAGACGTTCATTTGCACATCGGCCCAACCAATTCCGGGAAAACATATACTGCATTAAAACGACTGGAGGAAAGTGGCGATGGATTTTATGCCGGGCCTTTGCGACTGCTGGCGCACGAGGTATACTCGAGGTTCAAGGCAAAAGGCGTTTCGTGCGATCTTGTGACCGGGGATGATGTCAGACTGGAGGAAGATCCAGATACGCGACTGAGTGCTTCTACAGTGGAAATGGTTGACGTCGGCAAACGCTGCGAGGTGGCTGTCATTGACGAGATACAAATGATGGCCGACCAAGACCGAGGATGGGCCTGGACTCGAGCTTTCCTAGGTGCCAACGCGAAGGAGGTCCACATCTGTGGCGAGACTCGAGTACTTCCCCTTGTTCGAGAGCTTACAGCATCGACTGGGGACATTCTCCACGTGCACGAGTACAAACGATTGAATCCGCTTAAGGTCATGACCAAGAGTCTGCGAGGAGATCTGAAGAACTTGCGAAAGGGCGATGCTATCGTCGCGTTCTCTGTCATGAACATCCACGCTCTGAAGAAGCAAATCGAGCTGGACACCGGTCGTCGATGTGCCATTGTCTATGGTAGCCTGCCGCCGGAGACTCGAGCTCAACAAGCCGCGCTTTTCAATGATCCTAACAATGACTACGACTTCTTGGTTGCTAGCGACGCCATTGGCATGGGTTTGAACTTGTAGGTCGTCCCAAAACGGAACCCAAACCACCACTAATTTCAGAGCAGGAGCGTGAAGCGCATCATTTTCCACAGTGTTACAAAGTTCAACGGCACCGCACTCGTAAATCTATCTACGCCCCAGATCAAGCAAATAGGTGGTCGAGCTGGCCGTTATCGAAATGCCCATCAGGCCATGAACAATACTTCAGCCGGGTCAGAAGCCAACGTCGGACTCGTCACTACTCTGAACGACGAGGATCTCCCCCTGGTCAGAGCAGCAATGCAAACAGAGGCTGCGCCCATCAAAAGAGCAGGCGTGCTTCCCCCGGGTGAAGCGATGGAGGAATTCGAGGGCCGCCTCCCGAGAGGTATTCCGTTCGAATACATTTTGAGACGTCTATGTGGCAAAGCTGCAATGCATGATCGATTTCGAGTATGCAGCATCCGCGACCAAACCCACATTTCTCGGACCATTGAATCCGTTCGGGGATTGAGTCTAAGTCAGCGTCTGATATTGACTGCTGCACCTGCCAACATCACTTCATCAGCGACACAAGAAGTTCTGAAGGCTTTCGCGGAATGCGTGGCGGAGCGGAGACAAGTCACCGTTATCGATATACCTGAAGTGAAACTCGAAGTCCTAGAGCAGCCGGTCTCAGGAGAAAAGACCTACCTCGAACGGCTTGAAGACCTACACAAATCTCTTGTGCTGTATCTCTGGCTCAGCTACCGATTCTTGGGCACTTTCAAGGACAGGGAAATGGCGATGTACGCGAAAGAAATGGTGGAAGAGCGAATCAACACCTGTCTCTTGGAATTCTCTGCAAACCCTGACCTCCGCAAGAGGGTTTTGTCGTACAAGAAGAGAATGACTCTTCCTCAGGTGCAGACTCAAGGGGAGAGCACGACAGACGCAGAGACGGAGCTTGATGTACCGGGCGAGGACACAGCACTTCCTGTCGATTGGGTCCGAGGCTCGGAGCAGGTCGAGTTTGATGAGACTCCAGCTCCCCAGCCCGCTGTTGCGGCTCATGGGTGAGTCGACAGCGTCAATGTCCTAGTCATAGATCACACGACGGGAAGATTTCTCGGAGAATGATGGTACTGTTCATCCTGAGACTGTAATGCTACCGTGTACCAATATTTGAGTTGCCGCCGCCGAGCTTAAGCTTTAGCTTTGGATGCCTTGCCATACTGAATCTCAAGTCATGCTGAAGGTGCCAAATCCCCTCATTCAATATTTGTGTTGCCGCCGCCGAGCTAGCGTCTTGGCTTCGGATGCCTTGCCATACTGAATCTCAAGTCATGCTGAAGGTTCCAATCCCCACATCTCAATTTTTGAAGTCGACTACTGCTGGGTAACCTGTCTATCGGTTTGGGCACTTCCTACGGTTCCAGTGGTTCCAGTCGTTGTAGAAGTTCCAGTGGTTCCAGCACCTGCAGCCTGCATCCGTTGACGTTCTGCGTGCTCGCGAGCAAGCTGGTCTTCAGTCTTCTTGTTGCCGTGGAGCTGAAGCAAATTATCAGCTTGTTACGAGGCTAATGCAGGTCTTTATTGCGGTGAAGGGCTACTCACAATCAATCGGTTCAAGAAGCTTCCCGGCTTCCCAAAGTCCTGGTTGCTTTCTTCAGCCTCATCGACATCCTTGGTGACGTAGCCGATGGTCTCCTCATCAGCAGAGTCGGCGTCGTCGAAGTCGGCTTTGAAGTAAAGGTCAGCGGGAGTCTCATAACTGGTCACAAACAGATGTGGAAGGACACAGAGTCTGTGTTGAAGACAAGAACCGGTATGGATAGCTGTAGAAAGCTCCTCAGATAGATGAAAGGACTGATCAAGTACATACTTTCCTTCGCGTCCTTGTGGCTGAGGCGTCGCTTAAGCTTTTCGCGAATGTTTTGCATCTTGAGTAGAAGGAGGGATGTCTAGGTAAAGTTTTTGAAATGTCTAGGTATAGATTGAGGGGTATGCGGAAGTGTAGTTGAGATGGATTCGTAGAGGCAGAGAGAGAAAGAAAAGCTCAGTCAAGGCGGGGTGAAAATATGCCGTCTTTTAACAGCTCCAAGCTAAAGGCAGGAGGGGTGATCTGCCGACCATGGAGGATGATGCAGGCACGAGGCGCCATCACCTGGGCAGCTCCCTCAAGCTCCTTCCTTCGGGATCGCTCCAGACCGCCAAAATCAACTTTCCCAATCCACAATTTGGCCGCCTGCAATACATTTGGAAGGGTCGATCGTCAAGCCACTACTAAAAGATCCCCCGCCACTCGAGCCACCCCTCGGTTGTCATCAGATCGGGCCAGTGCAAGCGAGGCGGCTGAGGCGCCCGTCCGTTGACCTTGGCCACGGAGCCCGCTCGGCCCACCTGCGAGGCCTGGACTTTTTGGAGAGCCGCGTGGAGATCTGCAGACAACATTTCGCGCTCAAAAATTACCACCACACTGGCAACGGCGGCTGCCTGCAATACAAAACCTCGAATTTTAAGTTGTTCACTCTGCACCAATTAGCACTCAAATTGTTGACAACATGGACGACTTCAGCTCGCTGGAGCTGCTGTCCCTTGTCTCCAAGGTGACCGCCGAGTTACAAAACCACCTGGGCATCACCGACAAAGTCCTAGCCGAATTCGTGATCGACCAGCATGAAAAATGCGGAAGTCTCGAGGAATTTAAGGACAATTTGGCAACAATGGGCGCAGATTTCCCGAACAGCTTGATCGAGAGCATCGATCGATCGATCCTGACGATGCACCCCAAGCACAAGAGCCAAAAACAGCAAACACAAAAAAATGGGCACTCTGATATGGGTGAAGCGGACGCCATGACGAAGAGAGCGAGAGTTTTTAAGGGGCTTGCTGTGCCGGATCGTGAACAGGCTTGGACCGATTCCGAAGACGAGGTGGCTGTGCAAAAGGCTGCAAGCCGGGTGCGCGTCGGCTACAATGACGATGATGATACCTTTGCACTCCTCGAAGGATTGGCAGCGAAACCGAGTAATGGGTCAGCCCAGCGAAGCAGAAAGAGAAGCCGGAGCCCCGAACTCGACGACTATCCAAAAGAGAGAGAACCCAGGCGGAAGCATTGGTCTCGAAGTCCAAGTCCAAGTCCCCGAGAAGAGAAGAGATCGCGCCGGCATCGGGAGGCAGATCGCGACGACGGACGGAATGGGCACAGGGACCGCCACGATGAGAAACGAAATGGCCACCACAAGAGCAGACGGCGTGACTACGACGACGATATCCGGAAGCCTCCGCCGCAAGATATTGATGACCAGCCCGTTCTCTACAAGGTCTACGATGCTGTAGTCAATGGAATCAAGGACTTCGGCGCATTTGCCAACCTGCAAGGCGTCAAAAGCACACCCAGCGGTCTCATCCACGTCTCGGCCATCCAAGAAGGAGCAAGAGTAAATCATCCCTCGGATCTTCTGTCCCGTGGCCAACCTATCAAGGTCAAAGTGGTCAAAATGGAAAACAACAAAATCAGCCTGTCAATGAAGGAGGTGGACCAAGTCAGTGGACAAGACATGGTGCCGTCACGCAGGATAGCTTCGGGCGCCAACATGGAGCGCTTGAACAGCGAGCCTTCGGATGACCGTTACGGAGCTCTAGGCAGCACTGTCCCGGTCATGGAAGACGGATTTGCCTCGAGGCCAGGAAGAAACAAAAAGAGAATGACTTCTCCGGAGCGATGGGAGATCAAGCAGCTCATTGCCTCGGGTGCGATTTCTGCAAAGGACTATCCGGATATTGACGAAGAATACAATGCGACGGTCAATGGCGAGGGTCAAATCGAAGAAGAAGAAGATATCGATATTGAAGTACGAGAGGAAGAGCCGCCTTTCTTGGCTGGTCAAACAAAACAGTCTCTCGAGTTGTCACCCATTCGGGTTGTCAAAGCCCCTGAGGGGTCATTGAACAGAGCGGCTCAAGCTGGTACAAACCTTGCCAAGGAGAGGAGGGACCTCAAACAACAAGAAGCTGCGGACAAGGCAGCGGAAGAAGCCTCGAAAGTCGATCTTAACGCTCAATGGCAAGACCCCATGATTGCTCCGGAGCAACGAAAGTTTGCTTCGGATCTTCGGCAAGCGCAGCAACAATCCTCAAAAGCGATCGAAGCTGTGCCGGAGTGGAAAAGGGCAATGCAAGGCAAGAACCAGTCTTTCGGCCGGAGAACAGATATGACGATCAAGCAGCAAAGAGAGTCACTTCCAGTCTTCAAGTTCCGCAAACAATTACTCGAAGCTGTCGCTGCCAACCAGCTACTTATTGTGGTTGGCGATACTGGTTCCGGAAAGACCACCCAACTCACTCAGTATCTCGCGGAAGCAGGCTTTGCGAACGATGGCATGATAGGTTGCACACAACCTCGTCGTGTCGCTGCCATGTCCGTCGCCAAACGTGTCTCTGAAGAAGTCGGTTGCGAATTGGGCAAGGAGGTCGGCTACACTATTCGTTTCGAGGACCGAACTTCGCCTGATACGAGGATCAAGTACATGACGGACGGCATGCTCCAGCGAGAGATTCTACTTGACCCTAATCTCAGGCGCTATACTGTCATCATGTTGGACGAGGCGCACGAAAGGACGATTGCTACTGATGTCCTCTTTGGCCTGCTCAAAAAGACATTGAAGAGACGACCCGACTTGAAGCTGATTGTGACTTCTGCTACGCTCGACGCAGACAAGTTTTCCGAATATTTCAACCAATGTCCTATCTTCTCTATCCCCGGTCGAACGTTCCCGGTCGAGATAATGTATTCGAGAGAACCCGAAGAGGATTATCTGGATGCAGCTTTGACAACCGTCATGCAGATTCACTTGACCGAACCACCAGGTGATATTCTGTTGTTCTTGACTGGTCAAGAGGAGATCGACACGAGTTGCGAGGTGCTGTATGAAAGGATGAAAGCTTTGGGCCCGAGCGTGCCAGAACTGGTCATCCTGCCTGTTTACTCTGCACTCCCGAGTGAGATGCAGACTCGAATCTTCGAACCTGCACCTCCTGGGGGTCGAAAGGTCGTCATTGCCACCAACATTGCTGAGACTTCTATCACCATTGATGGTATCTACTATGTCATTGACCCAGGGTTCGTCAAGCAGAACGCTTACGACCCAAAGCTTGGCATGGATTCTCTAGTAGTGACTCCAATCTCTCAGGCACAAGCTAAACAGAGAGCTGGCCGAGCAGGCAGGACGGGACCAGGCAAGACCTTCCGACTGTATACTGAAGCAGCGTATCAATCAGAAATGCTACCTACCAGTATTCCCGAGATTCAACGCCAGAATTTATCCAACACCATCCTCATGCTGAAAGCTATGGGAATCAACGACCTGCTCCACTTTGACTTCATGGATCCTCCACCCACCAATACCATGTTGACAGCCCTTGAGGAACTTTATGCCTTATCTGCCCTTGATGATGAAGGTCTACTCACTCGGCTCGGTCGCAAAATGGCTGACTTCCCTATGGAACCTTCGCTGTCAAAAGCCCTCATCGCCTCTGAAGATATGGGTTGTTCGGAAGAAATGCTCACGATTGTGGCCATGCTGTCTGTTCAGACAGTCTTCTATCGGCCAAAGGAGAAACAGCAGCAAGCCGATCAGAAGAAAGCCAAATTCCATGATCCTCACGGTGACCATCTGACTTTGCTGAACGTCTATAACGCATGGAAAACGTCCCGGTATTCCGACCCATGGTGCTTTGAGAACTTTATTCAGAAACGCCAAATTGCCCGTGCGAAGGACGTGCGTCAACAGCTGGTCACCATTATGCAGAGGTACAAACACCAGATCGTCTCTTGTGGCCGGAATACCCTGAAGGTTCGACAAGCGTTGTGCTCTGGCTTTTTCAGGAACTCGGCAAGGAAGGATCCTCAAGAAGGCTACAAGACGTTGATCGAAGGGACGCCAGTGTACATGCATCCCAGTTCGGCGCTTTTCGGCAAGCCAGCAGAGCATGTGATCTTCCATACTCTGGTGCTGACGACGAAGGAGTATATGCATTGCGCAACGGTGATTGAGCCGAAGTGGCTTGTCGAAGCGGCGCCCACCTTCTTCAAAGTCGCCCCCACCGACCGGTTGAGCAAGCGTAAGAAGGCGGAGAGGATTCAGCCGTTGCATAACAAGTTCGCGAGCGGTGAGGATGATTGGCGGTTGAGTGCACAGAAGAGGCAGGGTAGGGGAGGTGGTGGTGGAACGTGGGGATAGTGCCTGTGGCGGGTGACGCTGGAGGGCGCCCGGGATGCAATAGAGTAGAATAATTTGCGAAAATCGAGAATGAAACGATGCCAGTTTCTTCATATATCCACCTTCAGATTCATCATGATCGGCGTAACTCAACTCACTACTTTCACGCACGGTGCCCCCAGGCCCGTAAATTCACGCCACGACCCCGCTGCGTAAATGCCCATCCGGCCTCTTCTCCCTGAAGATATTCTTCAATGGCTTCAGCACGGGCGGCGCAGTCACTACGTCCTGCAGACTCTTCTGCCTCAACTCGCCCTCCTCGCGCCTCTTCTTCTCCAACACCTTCCACGGATCCGCGTCGTCGACGTCCTTCCCTGCCACACCACCACCCTTTCTTTTCCTCTTCCGCGAAGCCAACGGGTTCGACGGATCGACACCCGCGCCCAACCAGATCATCTCGCTCTCCTCGCGCTTCTCGGCGAGTTCGTCGTCGAGTTCTTCGTTCTTGTCTTTCAGCTTTTGTTCTGTGGCGCGCCATTCCTTCTGCATGCGCGCGAGGCGCTTGTTGTGTTTCGTGAGCGGGGTCTTTATCTTCTCTAGGCCGGTGATGGTGTTGAGTTTCGTGGACTTGTGTTTGGGAATGCTGGTTAGGGGGAGGGATTGGTCGACTCTTTGGGAGAATGTGGAGAGGGATTCGTGGGGGGAGATTTTGAGGGTCGTTGAGGGGAGGGGTTCTGATGTTGTTGCGGCGGTGGTGGTATTGGTATCTGAGGGCATTGATGTCGATGTTGCAAGCGCTTCCGTCGTTGAACGGCCGTTGACTTTTCGCTTCTTTCTGGCTGGCGCACTTCCGTCGTCGAGTCCATTCCTCACCCTCTTGCCTTCTTGGAACGCCATTAATCTCCTGAACGCCTTTGGTGTGTCATCTTCCTTGTATTGGTCCCGTTTCTGGTCTTTTTTCTGTTTTCTAGCTTCGTACTTTCGCTTCCGCTCGATGTCGGATGTGAAGATTGAGTCGGCCTTTTTGTGGATTGAGAGGGGACGGGCGCGGGATGTGGGTGGGAGGTCGTAGGACGCGGTGTCAGTGGAGGCTGGCTTCCGCTTATGTTTATGAGGCATGTTTTCCTGGTCGCTATCACGGCTGCTGGTTGGATCAATTCTGTAGAGTGGTCTCTAGATTTCATGGGCAGGAGTTCAACGGCTTCAGAAAAAAGTCGGCGAGGCTGAGTGCGGAGATTTCACCCCGCATTACAGCCTTGAGCTCTTTTTATGTAGAACGTAGGGATTTTCCTCGTTATCCCTTCTGTCAACTTCGAGGGGAGCAATGCTTGTCCGCGATGCTAGTAAGTGGCGTTGAGGTACGTGATCCTAGAATGCTCAGGCTGGAGCATCACGATACATTCTTGGGATCGAGACCAACTTCGCCAAGTATATGTTCCAGACTCCGTCGGGTTAACTTACGCCGTCGCTGGCTCCCACTCCAATGACGGCCATCAAGGCGGAGGAGTTGCTTGGCTGGGCTTGGCCTCAGCCTCAATTGCCTTTGCTTATTACGGAGTACGAGTCCCTGAAATGTATCAAGACCTCGTGGGAATTAATCATGTAGACACGCCGGCTAAGGGCATACGCCGCGTCTGGTTCTGTGCATCTCTCCGAATCTCTAACTTGCTAGCCTCAGAAACGCTGATGATAGTCCGATCCTTTGGCAGGGACGGTGGATTAACGACTGGTTTCGATGGATTTTTACCATTACGACTCGATAACCGATCCGAATGAGTTTAGGGTAATCGAGGTTCACCCGGGCCTACACGATGCGCCTCTCGTTTGCAACCTCAAACACGTTGTGCCAGGAAATGAGGTCAAATATGAAGCACTTTCCTACGTGTGCGGAGATCCCAATGACCGGGTTGAAATCACTTGCAACGAGAAGCGGCTGTCGACCCTCGCCACCCTTGACATTGCCATCCGCGCTTTGCGTCTGCCGGATAGGACCCGGGTCCTCTGGGCTGATGCAATCTGCATTAACCAGGAGAATTTAGCTGAGCGCAGCCAGCAGGTAAGAGAGATGTCTTCGATTTACAAACGAGCAGAACGAGTGGTGGCATGGCTTGGAAAGGACCCGGATGGTGTGGCAAAGATAGCGTTTGACTTAATGAGACTAAGCTCGGAGGATGATCTTCGACTTTGGACGTCTGACGAGATGCGATCCATTCCCGCACACGAAGACGAAGAAACAGGCCGGAAACATATAGCGGCAGTCTACGAGTCGCCGTGGTTCACACGAGCCTGGGTGTCGCAGGAAGTCGGGCTATCCCTCAACGCCGTCGTGAAGTGGGGCGATGCTGAATTGGACTGGCCGCTGGTCAGTAGCTTTGGATATTTCGTCTTGGCGGATCCTCACACGGGTATCATCGAGATGCCTTATGCTGTCAATGCGAGGTCCGCCGCAATGACTTCTCTCCTCTGGGGCCGGGGGAATCCCAGAACTCTGCCGCACAGCTTTCTGCAGGTGCTCGACCATGCCAGGACCCTCAAGACGACCGATCCACGGGATTTGGTTTATGCGTTCCTCGGTCATCCAAGAGCACAAAGCCGGCTTCATGACGGCGCCCTTGTCATACCCAATTATGAGCTTTCAACTCTGGAGGTCTTCCGTGAGATCACGTTGAGCATGATCGAAGAAACGGAGAGTTTGGCACCGATCCTGCTCACCGACCACAATCCCGATCTGGATAAGGACTGGCCGTCCTGGCTACCACACTATGGCCACTGGGACGAGAAGTATCATTCACTTGGGGCTTTCAAGAACCTCTCTATTCCCAATTCGGCGAGTATCTCAACATCTTTCGACTTCACATCCGCCGGCTTGCCGATGGCCGAGCGTAGAGGATCAGAGCCCGGCGTCTTGTTTGTCCGCGGACTCACGTGCGACACTGTATCAAGGTGCGATCAGCCCTTCACCAATTTGGGAATCCAACATCCTTCTTCCAAGCTCGCAAGGTACCAATTTATATGGAGTGCGTTTGCGAATAAGCCAGATCCAGATACTTCGAGATATACCCCTGGGCAGCTACCATTTACAATCGCTCTTGCTCTCACCATGGGAGCGGCGTTGAAAGGGACGGCAAAGGAGAACGTGACGATGGCCATGGTCTTAACACAGTGTCGCTCTGACTTCTTTGCCTGCGTTCTCCGAATAGCTAACGAAACCTACTTTCCTAACGAGTCAAAGACTCTTGGTCAGATGCAGCCCGACGCTACAATGCGAGCAGTTGAAGAATATGCAAAAGATGGAAACGCCGACGATTCGAAATCGCCATGCTCGACTCTTGCCATGGCAGACGAATGTTCCGCACTTCCACTGGATATATTGGGCTCGGGCCAGCCAGAATGGAAGCTGGGGATTTGTGCTGTGTGGCCTTCGGTGCAGATGTTCCTTTCATTCTGAGGCCAGTCCGAGGAGAGTAATATTCCCTCCTTGGTGGTTGTTATGTGCACGGGATCATGAACGGCGAGGCCGTGGACGAATGCGTCAAGCAGAATGGAGGTGTTCTGGGTCTCAAAGAATACCGCCTGAAATGAGACTACAGGAAGGACAAGCTAGCCTTGTTCTCACCTAGTCGAAAGGGCTCATCACACCGATATTGGCAATTGATTGAAGGCAGCTCCAGCAGAACTTCAATTCAAGCATCATCTCCATGTCAATCCTGCTCGTAGCACTACATTGAGTATCGAAGCACCTCTATCGCCATTGAGACGGCGCCAAAAGACAGACCGGCCCGCAAACTCCTATTGAACCTCGTTGTCGACGAGGCATACGCCCCTTTACCACGCCGCTGTTGATACCCAGACCAACAAAACGTCCCACAGTTCATTGCCATGACGCTTTACCTGCTTTTTTAAGCAAACGCAGGATTTCGGAATGCCATCCAACGGGAAGACTCTGATGCCTGGCTTCGAAGGAACGAATCGAACGGCGCCTGCTTGTGTCTAGTACGACCAGCCCATCCTCATGAACCTTGCCGAAGTCGAATGCCTTGCCGTTTTGCATCGATTGCCTGATTTTCTGGATCATGCGCCAGCTTTTTCCAGGCCGTTTGTACAATCTGATGCGACCATCGTGGCATGAGAAGTTCACCTTCCAAAAGCGTGCTGTCAGATACACCGCTGTATTGGGAAGCGTCAGTGATCAACGATCCAGAATGTCCAAGGCTGTCGGAGATGCAAGACCCACCAGAGATGAAGTGTGCGATGCCATCCGCATGCTGATATTGCCATCTGCTGCTTGCTCGAGTTTGAGCGAGCCTGATGGACGGTACGATTTCATAAGTGCCGAAGTCCTGGGCTGCAAGCTTTTGTCAGTCAAAGCATTTTGTCTCAGCGGGGACGGACCACTCACTCCGCAAATGTTCATGGGTCAGCTCGTGCAGGACTGTGACAGTGAGACACTCTTCCAGCAATTCTGAGAGGTACTCGCTCTTGAATGCCGCTCGATTGGACCTTCTTGGGCGAGGTTCGGCAATAAGGTTCTCAGCCAATATCTCGATCACTTCTTCAAAGGTCCTATCTCGATTTTCATCGAAGTTGCCTTCAGTCGTATACGTCGTTACATGTCTATTGGTTGAGTGCCATGCTATCGTGTCCGGATGCAAAGCGTCTGTCGAGAGCCTGATCAGGGACCCGCTGGAAAATGGATGCACCTTGCAACTTGCATAGGCCCGTGGCTCATCCAGGATTGTCCAGTCAAAGTTCTTCTTCCACAACATCCCTATACACAATTGTCAGCAGAGCAACAACGCAGCGGGCTCGAAGGTGATGGCACTTTTGATCAGTCGGTGGATGGGTTTGACTTTGAAACTTGACGAGAAGTAGGCGAGCATCAAGTTCTTGATCTCCCGGGTGCGCCAGTATTGTGCGAGAACGTATTCAACAATGGTCAAAATCCAGTATACTTCCCTTCTGGCTCGAATCATTCGCTCGGTGCGGTGGGAGACCGTACTGGTCATTCTGATGGGCGTCGTCAGGAACTCGGGCACCCATCGGGGATCGACCGGTCCTGCCATTGGTGTCAAAGATTTGCGTGAGATACCGCAAACGCAATTTGAACTTGGTTAAAAGACTTATTCCAGTCTCGAAGGCTTGATATTGGGAAAGCTGGATAATCAGGGAAGTACTGTACTCTGTGCGTGAGTCGGACATCCTTTTCGCTGACGGGATCCTTATACTGCCCTGCGCAATCCGTAACGCCCTGATTGGATGCGACATGTCGCTGGCGAACGCTTCCACACATGCGACAGTGTTTCAAGACTCCATGCGAGGCTGATAAAAGTTGAATCGAGACTGGAACTGTAGGCATTGCTGTCAAAGGCATTGTTGCGTCGCACCATGGATAAAACAAAAATCTTTCTCATGACTTCCATCATCTATATCTGCAAGGCTGAAACGCCAGAGATATTGCATTGAAACCTGAAAATGGCAAGATCTTTCCTTTGTGGCCGATGACTTGGAAAACAAGCTGTTTTGGAAGCATGGAGACTCAGGCAAAACAAATCCACAAGTCGGTGAAACCGCTAGACCACCGGACAAAGGCCATAACCAGAAACAATTCTGCCATTGTTAGGTGACTGCAGCGGGCAGCAGGGTGATGTTCGTCGATATAGTGCGAAGACTGTGCCTGAATGGTAGGAGGATGGATTCGGCAAGCTGTTGAAGCCTGCATTTCCTGTGTTACAGGCTACTGCACTAATCCTGGCCAGACCAAAGAAGCCACGATGATGTCCAACAGCGCTAAGCTGAAGATGAGTACACTCATGAGGGTAGCCATTTTCAGCTTAGCGTTGTTGGTTTCCATCATTGCCGTCATTGACCCATTGTCCCTATGAAACAGCCCAGCCAGACTGACAGTCAGGTGCGAGGCAGAAATCCAAGCAAGCGGGTGACAGGGTCAGCTGGAAGGGTCAGCAAGATCCTCACCATTTCAGCAACGCTTGTTGTGGTAGCCGGAATAGAGTGCCTAATCGCATCTGAGGAGCGACCTCGTTGTAATTGCTTCGGGAAATTCCACTCGACACAGGCTGTTTTCGACGCCGTTGGAAAGATAGCGAAGTGACACTGATGGCAAGGTTGGCTCCTTCATAACAGGCTGAAAGGAGGGTCGTCCCCTAATTAGTAAACAGATCCACACCCCAAGCACTGCTATAATCATTTGTCCTTCCTCTTCCATTGGGGATCTCCATAGCGTCCAGAGCCGCCATAGTCTCAGCGGACAAGGATCTCACAGCGAAATTTGACTTGATACGGGCTACAGATCCGGACGTTTCATTAGCAGGCCATGAGGGTGGAAGAGAGTGTGTTCGAGGAACGTAAACTTCACTCACCTTCTGTCTGACTCTTTCCCAGAGGTACCGTGCATCGTTGGACAGCCCAACTTTGCAACAGCTGCCCAACATCCATGCCGTTTTGCTCCGCAAGTTTCTTTACCGCAGGATCTTTCAGCAACGTTGCCCCATCGGCCTTTTGTCCCGCGAAAGGTGAATAGCAGGTCGTGAGAATTGCGTGCGCATTCGAGAAGCTGATTAGTTCATTCTGCGGTAGCCATGGATGTACTTCAACTTGGTTGCAGGATATGGGTATGTCTTCGGAGTGCGGGAGGATTTCTTTGAGCTCGGCGATGGAAAAGTTAGAGACGCCAATCGCGCGTGTCTTACCGTTTGACACCAATCTTTGCATTGCCTTCCAGGTGGGAACGAAGCTGCCCTGTTGGCCTGGATGCGATCAGTCAGCATCCGGACGTGTCGGGAGGTTTCTAGAACCTCACCTGCTTGAGTTGCGATGTTGGAACACGTATGCTCCCAGTCTATGACGGGATCCTCGGTGCCAGGACGCAGCAATATCCCTTTCTCGGTTTTGGATGCCATCTTGCTTGTCGCAGCATTTTTGAGCGCCTCCGCAGATATGGGTTTGAAAGCAACCGGCCAATGAGCCAGCAGCAAGTCGACATGTTCAAGGCCCAGGTTCTCCAGCGACTGATCTAGACATATCTCCACATTTTCTGGCGCTCCAAAATGAGGCCAAAACTTGGTTGTCACAAAAATCTCCGACCTGGGAATTCCTGATTCGCGAATTGCAGCACCAACTTCTTGGTCGACCTAACTTGCCGTTAACGTTGGTGCTTTCGCAGAGGATTGTAGCATGTGTCATACACCGTACATCCAGGCACAATCCAAGTGACGGTATCCAAGCTTGAGGGCCGTCAGAACGGCATGTTTGCACCAACCAGGATCACCTGCCGCCCAGGTACCAAACCCGACAGATGGAATGTCGATTGTTTTTCGACCTGCCACGAGCATCGAAAAGTGTGTAGGGAGGCCCATCTCTCCCGCAAGCGTCGCAATCGATCGTATGATTGTGATCTGGCCCCCGTGCTGGTGCCTGAACAATTGGCCTCGAAGTACCTTCTTTGGAATTTAAGTGTCGTCTGCGATGACAAACTAGCGGCCTTCGTACCGGAAAGGCTTAGGCTGTCGAGCTTCAGATTACTTGAGCCAGTAAAAGCTCGAGACACCTGCATCAAGGTTGTACAGGCACAGAGATTCGATTCGAGAACTGCAAGCTATAACTCGGCAGAGGCCGAGCATGAATGAAGGCAAAGCGTGTGACCACTCATAGTCGTGAGAAGTTTACCCGAGAGTGGCATGGAGGTCGAACGAAGCAGTGCTGAGAGTGAATGACGTGTCTCAACAAGTCCTTGTGCAAACCGGGCCTGAAACATGCATTTTACATAGATTGTGCTCTTTGAGAGCTGGCTCGTGGCATCGAACTTGCGAGGACTTTCAACGGCGACTTGAGGAGACAAAGGAGAGGACTTTGAGTGAGTTGAATGGGGTTGAAGAGAAGCTCGGCGCAAATTCGGTCAAAAGTATCTCCGTCTTTTCACCTTTTCTCTCCAACCTCGTATCTTCCTCACCAGCTCGTGCATTACGCGTTACGAGTTCACAGCACGTTTGCCATCTGTGGACCATGTGCGCGTGTTTGTCACAGGCACGCATCTTCGGCTAAGCGGCAGATGACATCAACTTGCATTTCCCAAGCCTGATGGGGCCGACGTTGAAGCTGATTAACGCGCAACGTTCTTCCTACAGCCTGGCTAATCTTTGACGCGCACCTCATTGGCTGATTCTTTCGCCAGAACCAGTAACGTCCCTGCCTTTCCCTGGAGAGCGAGCATTTGGCGATACAACGGCGTGACTACTCATCCTTTTGATGATGCCGAGAGAGTGGAATCGTGCCGTTGAAGCGTCGGCGTTGTGCGCACAATACGCGTTGAAGTAGGCAGCTGCAGTATAAAAGGTAATCGATGTCCTGTGCTGAGTTGAATCAACCAGCTCCACGTTATCATTTCCACGTCTCAATATAGAAACTCCTCTCATCAAGCAGCCCCTTCTTTCAGTATGATTGTTGCAGGGCCTCACAACTTTTACACCCTCGCTGAGGGCAAGCCTCTTCCTCGCAATGACACCAGTGTTCAGGTCCGAAACCAGCATGGCGGCGGTCTCGTCCTCCTCCAGGATACCCAACTGATCGAAACCCTGGCTCACTTCTCCAGAGAGCGAATCCCGGAAAGAGTCGTCCATGCTAAGGCTCTTGGTGCCCGTGGATATTTCCAAGTCACTCATGACATCTCTGATATCACAGATGCCGACTTCCTCAACGGCATGGGCAAGAAGACAGAGGTCTTGACTCGAATCTCGACTGTCGGTCCTGAGGCTGGCTCCGCAGATACCATTCGTGACTTCCACGGCTGGGCTCTCAAGTTCAAGACTGCTGAAGGCAACAACGACTGGGTGTTCAACAACCAACCTGTGTTCTTCGTCCGCGACCCCATCAAGTTCCCATCCCTGAACAGATCTCACAAGAGACACCCGGCCACCCACACGAGCGATGCTGATATGTTTTGGGACTTTCATGTCGGCTCCCCTGAATCTGTCCATGCTCTGATGTTCTTGTTCTCCGATCGCGGGACTCCAGCATCCCTGCGCCATATCAACGGTTACAGTGGACACACTTACAAGTTTACGAAGAAGGACGGGTCATTCCACTATGTGAAGATTCAGATTCACGCAGATGGTGGTGTCAAGAACCTCAGCAGTGACGAAGCTGTAAGGCTAGCTGGTACAGACCCCGACCATCTGATCAACGACATGTACAACGCTATCGAGGATGGCAATTATGCATCATACACGGTCTCGATTCAGACTATTCACCCTGCCGACGTGGCATTATGTCCAGTCAATATCTTCGACATGACCAAGGTCTGGCCACACGCCCAATATCCTCTTCGACCCATTGGCAAGCTCGTCTTCGACAGGAACCCCGTCAACTATTTCTCCGAGATCGAACAAGCCGCCTTCTCGCCATCAACAATAGTCCCTGGCATCGAGCCGAGCGCAGATCCGATGCTCCAAGCTCGTATGTTCGCGTATCCCGACGCAGCTCGGTATCGACTTGGCGTCAACTACCAAATGCTGCCCACCAATGCCGCAAAGGTGCCGGTCTATGTCCCCACCGAAAGAGATGGCTTCATGAACTTCAGCGCCAATTATGGCCCGGACCCGAACTATATCAACTCCTCCATCCACCCTATGGGCTTCCACACTTCTGCTAAATCAGAGTACAAGCCGACCGAAGATGTCCTGACAGGGCCTGTCGTTTTCACCTCGGAAGTGACCGACGAGGACTTTAAGCAGCCTCGCGCTCTCTGGAACAACGTGTTCTCCAAAGAGGAGCAGGAGAGCTTCGTCTACAATATCTCCGGCAATATCGCAAATGTGAAACGAGATTGGTTGCGTGAGAAGGTCTTCGGTAAGCACCGCCTTAACACTTCCATGTTGAAGCTTGCCACGTTCAATACTAATTACATTCCCTACAGATCTCTTCCGCCGAGTCGATCAGTCTTTGGGCGATCGGATTGAGGAGGCAGTCAGTAAGATCATCAAGGTATAGATTTTGTAAGCGATAGAACGGGTGGGCGTCCCGGCGTTGTCGTCTAGCATCGGACGAGCACGGCGCTATTGGTTCTGCGTTGCATACTACATCGATAAGACCAGGAGACCTAGAGTACGCCATTCACAAGGCGAGCATACCTGTAGCAATCGTACTGTTCGAGTTGGAGAAGGTTTCAGCCCCCACAATCCACCTCCACAATGGCTCGTCATTTAGCGGCTCGGCATTCATCTTCTCTTCTCTTCTCATCTCACATTCCAACCACGTAAACTCCGTCTGGCGACATCCCATTCTCATCGTACTGCATCCCACGTCCGTCGAACTCATCGTCCGTGTCAGCTTCAAGCTCCCCATCATCTCTGTACGCCAGGGTTCCCACCGGGCCCAAGAACCAGAAAGTGCTGACAGCAAAGGGGTTCTCGCGAAGCTCGTAGACCTCGTACTCCGTGTCCTCGTCCATTGGCGGCAACCGACCTGCTTCGCGAAGGCGGCGATCCTCCTCAAGCTTCTTGGTTACGTCCTCTTCTTCCATCTCGGAAGCCATGCGAACGAATTGACGGAGATGAGGTGACTCCTTGGTCCTCTTGTAGATGGGGCCTCCCCCAATCATTCCGACGAACTCGCGTTGATAATAGCTGGAGATGTGCACTTCGACTCTCAACCGGCGATTATTACCAGGCAAAACATGCCGTTCCAGCCAGCGGTGGAACTGCACCGTCTCGGTCCAGGTGGTCACCGTGAACGTCCCACCAGTTTTGTGAGAGGTGGAGCCTTGTAAGGCAAACCTCCGAGGACATCTTTCGTCGAAGAGATGGTTTCGGACCTGCTCACGGATACGCGCCAGATATGGATTCAGGTATGACTGCTCTTTCATGGTTTTTTCGAGTTGAATCACCATCTCTCTCATGGTTTGGCAGGTGGACGCAGGGAGGAAGAAGGAGTCTGTCGTGCGGCGGCGGTTCAGCACAATCCGAATTTCGAACCACGCGTCGCTGAGCGGTATTTTGAGTCCCAAATTCAGCCTTCTGTTCAAATTCACACCGCTGAGGATCGTTTGCGTCTCTTCCACGCGTATGGGCATGGTGGGTGATTGGTGTTGATGAGCTGAGACTGAGAATAGGGCAGGCAGTCGGGATTCTGACGGGTCTCCGAGGCAGGTTCTTGTGGTCTCGCCGGGCAGGATGTGCTCAGGACTGGGTTATCAAATAGGAGAAGGTGAGGACGTCAGGCAGGCTTGAGGCTTGTAGAGACTTGAACAGGCAGTGCAGCTTGAATTCGAAGGTTATCCAATGTTATCGCGGCGGAGGAAGTTGCAAGAAGATGAAGGAGAAGGAACGCTTGCTGACAACTTCACAGTTGGCTTGCAACGTGAATCGTGACCACCAAACGGGCAAGCATTCACTGCGTTGACTAGGCAGTGAATCTTGACCGCACCCCGTCTGCACACGAAAAGAAGGCGACAAACGGCAGGAGCAAAAAGTCATCTCAAGCACTAGGCTCGAACCCTGCAACTTGGTATCCCACTGACTTGCCGAAGATTAAAAAATTGAGGGAAGGCATGATCCCTCGGTGAGCAGCATCTACCTGTTCACAAACAAAAAAGTAATGTTGTCGATGTCGAAGAAGCTGCAAGCCAACACGAAAAGGTCATAACGCCCGGAGGCATAATAGTTATGGGAGACATCCGTGGCCACACTCACAGGCAGAGAAGAATTGTTTAGTATCAGAGTTTGCTCTGACGAACCCGCACAGACTCATGCATGAATTCAGACACAAGTTCTGGGGGTGCGATCTTTATATTTGATTTATCGGATCAAAGTAATGCCTTGGGGTGGTGTGCTTCACTGACGATCTGCTTCACCAATCTCAAGTCGATTGATCCCGGAACTTTTTGTGCCTTCTCGCACTACAATCTAGCCTGAACCTGACCCTGGCTCTCACCCTTGCCGAGCCCCAGTTCGTTGATGAAGATGTCCGCGGCCTTCTCTCCCACCACGAACGCGGTGTTGCCAGTGTTCGCACCGACATTCTCAGGAGGCACGCTCAGATCAGCCAGCTTCAATCCCTTGACACCATACACGTTCAAATCCTTGTCCACCACACCCTTCTGGTCGCGCGGCGCCATCTTGCACGTCCCCAGGGAATGCCATGTCGTCGAAATGATCTCGCGGATCTTCTGATCGATCGCCTTATCGTCCTCGGCAGAGTATTCGATACGCGAGGCGTCGTCGGTCACGACGGGGCCGTCCGCTTTCTCGATCAGGGCGGCTTTGGATCCGGATGGGAAGCGAGGATGCGCTGCCGCCAGCTCCCCGCGGAAGATGGGCATGCGGCGCCACATCTCGCGAGTGACCTTGTATGCCCAGATGTGCTTCTTGATGTCGTTGTCGCCAGGATCCGTCAGCCAGCCGGTGTTGAAGTCGACGGGGTCGGACATGGCTGGGCCGGTGACGTGGATGTAGCCGCGAGAGAAGGGGTATGCTGTCCAGTTCGCCATCGAGACGTATTCGGCGTCGTCTGGGAGGACGGAATGGTCGCCGTAATAGCTGTTCTCTGTAAGTACAATGCTTGGGGAACAGGAAGGCGCAGAAGAAAGGGATTCTTACCAGGTATACAGGGCAAGAATCATCAGAGGCCTGTCAGGGCGATTCTTGAAGTCCCGATCCCAGGCTTTTCTAAACTCTGGCCCAAGAGCGTCGACTTCCTCCTCGGTCGGTCTGAACTTCCCTTGCGCGTCCATGCCGTTCGTGCCAAGCAGCTCGTCAGTTTGCTTGATTGACTCGTCGATGTCGAAACGACCGTCCTGGTATCCATTGATACACTCCCGCGGTGTCAGATTCGTTCGATAGGCCCATAGCGAGAGGTGGTGATCCTGATAGTCGTTTCCAACGCCCGGTAGATCTTCCAGGACGGGAATGCCGGCCTTCTCAAGGACTTTGGCATCGCCTAGTCCCGACCGTTCGAGGATGCCTGGTGTGGCATTGGCCCCGGAGGAGACAACCACCAGTTTGCGGGCGCCCACAGTGCGGCGGGCAGTGTATGCAGTGGACAAAAATTCCGGATTGGCCATGTACTTAGGATTGGTCTGGTATTCGACTCCGACGGCCTTCTTGTTGTCATCGAAGAGGACCTTGACCACTTGCTTCTCCACCAAGACATGAAGATTGGGATAGTCTTTGCTCTGGAGCTTTGGGTGGAGGTACCGATGTGCCGAGTCTTGGCGGCGTCCGTTTTGTCCAATGTATTTGTAGTAGCGCTCAATTGCGTTATTGGCGTCCAAGTTCTGGAGATCGTTCGCCTCGGGATACCCGAGCTTCGCTGCGGCTTCGACGAAGGCGTTCTCGGCGCGACTACATGTGTGGGTGCCCTTGGAGATGTTGGTCGGACCATCGAAGCCGTGCCGGTCCTTGTCGCCTTTGCCATGATAGGTCTCGAGCTGTGAAATACAGTAATTAGTGACAAAGAGCTGTGTTGTGAGAAGGCCGGAACCCTACTTTCTTCAAAAACGGGAGAATCTCGTCAGCAGTCCATCCCGGTGTATTGAATGAGTCGAAGTCGGACCGTTGGGCTCGGGTGTAGACCATCCAGTTGATAGCAGAGCCACCACCGAGAGTACCTCCAGAGGGCACAATGGGCGATCGATTAGCTAGTTGCGGCGCCTTATTTGCTGGCCAGAAGAGTGTGATCTTGCTGCTGGGAAAGAGATTCCGCGGATACAACGCCGGGTGAACAACCTCGGGCATGCCATAATTGTTGGGGCCTTGCTCGATAACTAGGATCGATAGGTTGCGATCTGCTTCGGCCAGGCGCCCGGCCACGACACATCCAGCGAGGCCACCACCAGCAATCTGGTTTTCGTCAGTACTCGCGGCTCTGCCCAAGGAATATCTGAAACACCGACAATAACGTCCACCTCCTTCAAATCCTCTGGAAGCTTCGTGTGCATAGGCATGGTGAGTTGGGGTCCAAAAAGATCTGTCTAAGTCCTCAATGTTTCTGTTTCCAAGGCACAATACTCGAGATCAGATCATCTGTGCGGGTTAACAATGCCTTTTGTATATAGACAGAATACAATGCCCAAGAGCCGGATGACGAAAGACGTTGGAGTCAACCCCCTCATTCTCGCCCGGACGGAGACTCGCCGCCAAGATGCCGTACCGAGATACACCGATGCAGCCATGGCCCAAGATCAACAGGAGAGATTATGTTCAGACTCAGCTTCAACCCCGCATTTTCGCTGAGATGGAGGACGACGCGTGGTGGCCCAAGTCAGGGTATTGTGGACAAAATGAAGTGAGGAGGGACGCCCAAATGCTCTCCGAATGCAAGTCGCTAGCATACTCCTCGAACTAGCTGCATTCAGGCTAGCGTCATGTATCTCGGTAAGCATGGTTCTGATATCCTTGGGGATCGAGTATTGGAGACGGCAATGACGGCTGAGTCAAACGGTCGTGCAGATGGAATGTTCCGACTGTTTCTGGTTGATGTTGAAGTCAGTCAGCTCAGTATTGCGCAGAATTTCTCAATAGTGTTCATCGATGTCACGAGACTCAAGACATCCCATGTGCGAGGTGGAACACGGTAGAGATCCCTCAGTCTCATTTGTACTTGCGCAGCCGAACTCGTAGGGCATTCAGCTCAGCGGAATCCTCTGACAGACCAAGCTTTCGGTAGGCATTCACCAGGTTCATGAACGTCTCCGCGAGATCCTTCCTTCGAAAATCCCAAACTTGCTCAAGCAAAGTCAGCGCACGATCCAGAACAATCACAGCTTCGCCAAAACGGTTTTGAGCCATGTAATTAAGTCCGAGAAGTTCCAGGATTTCGGGGAAGTCTTCCGGCTTGAAGCATTCCCGTTTCGCTTCCATCATTTTCATAATCTTCTTCCAACTGGCTTCAGCTTGGTGGTATAGGTGCTGTTTTTCAAGGAGCTTCGTCTCCTCGACAATGTTGAGAACCACATGTCGACTATGCGGGCCATGCTTGGTTTCTGCTAAGTACTGTGCTCGGCTCAGCGTCTCTGTAGCTGCGGCAAAGCGCTTGTCATTACTCAATGCCACCCCCAGGTGCAACATTGCCTTCCAAGTTGAATCGCTCCACGTTCCTTGTGTTTTCTCGAGTATGGTCAACAGCTTTTGCAGCAAGTCGATTGCATCGACCCACAGCTCCGCAGAGATGCAGCGATTGCTGAAATCTTCCAGCCAGTCCATGACCTTCTCACTCGCTGGTCCATGTTTCATCTCAGAGCTAGAAACGACGCTACGATACTGCTGAAGAGCATCAGCGAAATTCCCTTGACCCCACAGAATATTGCCCAGTCTGACATGTGTATCTATGACTGTAGCCTCATGAGGACCCAAGAGCTCGGTAGCATCTTTGAGAACCCGCCGAAGAAGTTCTGTGGCTTCGTAGTTGCGACCTGCTTGGTGGTAGAGACCGCCCAGCAAAGAACTGATGGTAAGACGGGCGGCCTCGCTGCTGTAACTGCGATAGGACGGCATTGAGCTCAAAAGCTGTTCGCAAGTCTGAAGAGCTTGTAGTGTATTCCCCTCTCCACGATAAACCTCTATCAGTGCGGACATCGAAGTTAAGTAGATGGTGTTGAATTGCCGTATTAGTCGCTCGCCCTCGCGTGCAACACGAGATAGGAGGTTCCGTGCATCCTCATGTCGTCCCAAGTTCGAGTAAACGCTGCCCAGAGACTCTGCGGCAGACAGGGTCAGATCGTGGGTAGGTCCAAGTAGTAGCTCAAGTCCTTGTAATGCCAATACAAGATGTGGCTCTGCCGTCATATACTGTTCTTGTGCCGCATATAATGATCCGAGATGCGAGAAAGCTAAGAGAGTATCAAGATGCGACTCACCGAGCTCTTGCCTCCGAAAGTCGAGAACTGCTTGACATTCTCGTTTGGCTTCTTCGTAATGTTGTTGGTCCCGAAGGGAAACTCCGAGCCAAAGCCGAAGATCCAAGGTGCTATCATCGTTCCTACCTTTCTGCAATACGTATTGGTCGAATGCAAACCGATAGTCGTCGAAGGCAGCTTCGTGCTCGCCCCTGAAGCGATGCAACCTGGCCCGTAACAGAGTAACCCGTATGGTCTCCGTATGCACGACACCAAACGTAAGTTCAGATTCCTTGAGGAGGTCTTTTATCTCACGCTCGGCCGCGTCAAACTCCCCCACGCTGAGGTGTATGTTAGCCCGTATGCGCCTGAATTGAAGACCGGGCACCCTGAGTCGAGGCTGCTGAATGTTGCATAGATGAAGCCCTTTGTCACAAAGCGTGGCAGCGGCCGCAAAATCTTTCTGGCATAGAGTTAGTATTGCTAAGTCCAGCAGTGTGGTCAAGGCCTGACGATGCGCGTCGCCTGAACGAGATTGGCAAGCCTCGAATCGCGAAGTGCTAGCTTTGAACAACGAATCTTTCTCCGACTGAGGTAGATGGCACACGCAAGCTGGTTCCTCAAGGATTCCGCAGACGTCATTATTAGCTGTTGGCGGATTGTATGAAGGAGTCGGCTGTGTAGTGTTGTTTGTATCGGATAGAGTGGGGCCACCATTCGGTTTAGTCAAGGTCGATGACGGATCTCCGCAAGAGCTAGTACAGTCATCTGGAGACTCCTGGAGAACGTCCAGAATGTTGGCTCGCGGTGATCTGTCTGGTATGAGGAAGTTTGAGGGATGTTGGTTCCGGTGCGGCAACTCAAAGTGGTAATCTCGCATATGATTATTGAAGTGACCAACATTTCTGAAGGATCTATGCTCGCAATTGGTATAAGGGCATTGGTACCGCTCCTTCTCGTTGCTACGAGGATCCAAGGGCCGGGATAAAGAGGCTAAACCATGGTCGACGGTTGGCGATTGTTCTCCTACAATTCCGGCGGTATCCCGAGTGTTAGGGTGAGGGTGATTTTCATTGTCCAACTGAGTCGGTTGTTGTCCGCCGTCAAATGGGGGATATATGCGACTCGCTTGCCACTGATAGTACCGTCGCAGCGATGAACTTGACATTTTATGGCAGATACCCTCCATTGGAACATTCAGTCCGTTGGAATGATTCCTGAACACCGGAGTGTGTGCTGTAGCATTAAGAAGAGCTGAGAAGCCTTGCCCAGCACTGATGGGAGATGAGGGCAAGTTCCATTCGTGTTCCAGCTGGGTCCGAAATGACTCGACTTCCATTAAGTCGGCAGTACGCTGCAGGCCTTCTTCTATCGCAAGCTTGGCTGCAACACCTTGCTCATTGACTGATTCGATCACTTCTGCCCTCGTGAGGGCGTGCTCGGCACCGGCGGTCAGGACAGACGCTTCAACGATTGACGTTAAGGAAAGTCTCGTCACTTCTTGCTCGTCCGAAATATGGGTCCTCGTTTGCTCGTGCTCCATAACAACAAGTTCTCGAGTCTCCCCTGCCGTTCTGACTATTGAATCGCGGGTAGCTTCAGACTCGGTTCTAATTGCTCCACGGGTTTCCATATGTGCCTCGTGCACCTTGGTTTGAGTGTTTTCATGTTCTGACTTGACCAGATCTGAGATTGCAGCCGTTTGTCTGATCGAGATTTCTTCGAGTAGATCCGTTCCTCGGCGTAATGCGTCGATGAAACGCTCGATTCCTCGCTGCTGCTCTTGATTGAGTGTCTGAAAAGCATCGGACAAAGGAATGTCGATCAGAGTCACCTTTTCTCTTCAGTAACAATTAGCTTCTATGATTGAGTGCTTCATTGGGATCTGACTGACAATATTTCGACTTCGATGTGAATGTAAAAGTCATGTCTGAGCCTGTCGAGGCTTGCGAGCCAGTCCGCAATTTTCTCTTTGCTATGAATGGATTTTAGAGCCTTTCTCAGACTCTTCCATTTTCCGGGGCTCCCCTTGACCTTCAGCTTGTCCAAAGCCTCCAGAAGTTCACTAGCGAGTTTGAGGCTCTCGTGCTGGAAGCGAGCGAGGCTTGGCCATCCCGATGAGATAACATCCTTGATTCGATCCAGCTGGTCTTTGAGATCATTGACTGTCATCTCGATCAGGGCATTTTCTTCCAGAATGCCGTCCGCTGATCTACATAGTTCATTGCTTTTGGATTAGATCTTGTAACCATACTCAATGAATTGAACCACGTTAGCCGCAAGACCGACCGCGGAAACTGGATCGACGACCATTCTGCAAAGCAAGCTGATATATAAACATGAAGCGAAGTCAAGGATTCATTCCAGGCCGTACGTCCAGCCTCGGACAATTGTTATGCTCATGTTCAGGAGTGTCGCGGTCAAGCGGGTGAATGAGGGATGGAGCGTGGTTGCGAAGGACGCACACCACGCATAACGGCCAGAGTAAGGCGCAAGGTTATAGTTAATTGGCTTGACGCAGAGTGCATAGCCGCCCAAAACTAGGCACCGATCTGGCGAGGCGAAACAGAGCGCCCCCGGCATGGTTCGCACCGACGTAAGAGGCTATAGCCACGTTGCGCATTGTGACAGCCAATGGTCTGCGAGGATCAAGGCGTTTGTCGAGATCCCATACACTTGTCGCCATATACTTTTGAGCACGAGCAGTGAGCAAATCAAACTGTGCTAATTCGCGGTCGCATCTAGTCATGCCGTGCGTTGTCTTCTTAGGCTTCTGGTGGTTGTACGATGGACACCTGCCTTTGAAGAGAGGCGCGTGATGTAGCTCTTGGTTGCGGCCAATCACATCGCAGAAGGACGCAATTTCTGACCTCGATCTGACGACGCTGTTCGCTCCTCTCTGGCATTTGCCTCGAAATCTAGGGCAATTAGCAATGGAAGTGAGCGCAGATGCATTTTGACAATGCTCCAATCACGATGGGCGATTGAGAAGGTGGTTCTCGTCTGGGTCCTCCTTCTGTTCTTCACAGCATCGGTCGTCTTGGCCTCACAGCAAGCAAGTCTTGCAGCTCGACCCAGTAGGGAGGCCGATTTTGTTCCACACGTTGGAGCGTTCTGTCACAAAGGATGGTGTCATGGGCAGAATATCAATACAGGTGTTTCAGCATGGAAGACACGCACTCCTCGAGATGATCCACACAGGTCAAACTCAAGCTCTGGCTTCTACAACACCACATGTAAGTCAATTGTGGCTGAGACGCAGAGACCATCTGCTAAAAACCACCAGTGTTGCCATTGAGGTTTGAGCCTTTGCCTTTCGGCTCGATCAAACCTTTAGGATGGCTTGATCGACAGTTGGACTTGATGGCCAATGGCCTCCCGGGTCACTTGCATGAGTTCTATCGCCCTATCAAAAATGCTACTTGGCTGGGGGGACACGAGGAATACTCATGTATGAAGGGTTTGAGCCCTGTTACATCGTTGCTAACACCTCGCAGGGCTCAACGAGGCATGGCCATACCACTACAACGCGCTTGTTCCGTTGGCGTGGACGACCGACAACGCCCGACTCAAACATCATGTCTTGCGTGTCACGGATTGGGTGATTGACCATCAGCATGCCGATGGATGGCTAGGACCGGAGCAAGACGCGGCGCGGCGAAATTTCTGGGGCAGATATCCGCTCTTTCTGGGCCTGATGCAGCTGGTCGAGGCCGAGCCGGAGCTGGGTACGACCATGATTCTTCCGGCCATGCATCGCTTTGTCCATCTCATGTACTCCATGCTCCGTGATGGTCATCAGGGTTATGTCTGGAAGCCAGGTGATCTCTTTGACGAGCAATGGGGTCGCTCTCGTGCTGCCGACATGGTTCTCGCCCTGCAATGGCTTTACGAGAAACATCCGATGGGCAACGAAGAGAAGATCCATTATTGCATGAGGGAGATGTACGAGATGGCCTATGACTGGTCATACTGGTTCAGTGAAGACCAATATCTGAAGGAGGACCTGGATCTATATCCCGAAGAGCTCACAAGGAGTCTCTTTCCTTACGTCCACGGCGTCAATGCTGGACAAGGGCTGAAATGGGGTGCGGTCATGCGAAGATTGGTGCAGGACGATCAATTCCTCAACACCACCAGAAACGGAGTTAATTGGACCTTACAGTATCACGGAACACCTTCTGGCGCAGTCATCGGCGACGAACGCTTAGCAGGCCTGAGCCCGGTCCGAGGCACAGAACTCTGCAGCGTTGTGGAGTCGATCTTCTCGTTGAGCTACCTCTATCATGCCTTGGGAGACCGCGATTTTGCTGACAAGACCGAGCGTGCCGCATACAATGCTTTACCCGTGATGCTGATGCCCCATTGGTGGGCTCACCAATACATTGCTCAAACAAATCAACCTGTCAGCCACAGACTGGAGAGCACACCTTTTTGGAATGTTGGGCCTTTTGGGCAGACCTTCGGTACAGAACCGAACTTTCCGTGCTGTACGGTTAACATGCAAGGATATGCAAAATACGTACCAGCGATGTTTGTGAAGGACGGCGAGGATGGACTGGCTCATGCCTTAATTGGCCCTGCCCACGTCAGCGCGACCTTAAAGAAGCGAAACCATGTCCGAGTCCGCTGTGACACGAACTACCCTTTCAGCAATTATCTAAATTATGAGATCACAGCCACGAGGGCGTTTCACTTCAGTTTTCGAGTTCCTTCTTGGGCCCTTCTGGACTCAAGCGTCGTTGTGGTGGACAGTGGCAAGCGGCATGCCCTCACGCCACACAATGCCAGCGGCCTGCACACGATGATCATACCAGCTGGCCGAACTCGGGTCGAAGTGTCCTTTGGAGCTGACCTCCGAGTTGAAGCAAGAGCGAATGACACAGTGTCGATATATCATGGTGCGTTACTGTATGCGTTGCCACTTGCCGGGAATTATTCCACTTCGCGGCCTGCGAACTATCCTGGGACGCAAGCGCCTCCACAGGCCAAGGACTGGTCTATCTTGCCGAGAGAACCCTGGAATGTGGCCATCGATATTACGACCTTGAAGTTCCATGAATACGCAAATCGCTATGACCGATGGCTGCCCCATCCGATCTGGCATGAAGACCAATCGCCGGTCAGCGTTTCAGCCTTGGGCTGCCAGGTCGACTGGGAATTGAAAGATGGATATGCCCCGAATCCACCAGCAAAGGGTCAACGGAACTGCACTGGAAGAGCATTTCCAGTCGAGTTGCGCCCGTACGGGAGTGCGAAGCTACATATGGCTGAGTTGCCTACTGTAGACTTGAGGCCTCGAAGTCGGGATTTGTGGCGACCTTGACCAGGGAACAACAAATCACGGTGATTTTGGGGAAATGGACCTTTTGTTCTTTGACTCTCTGGCAGGTGCCTGCTGTTGTTCAGAGTGAGGTTGAGCGAACACTGCTGACAGGCTGTCGAGCCAGGTACCAAAATAAGTGGCAGTCTGACATAAATACAGGCCGTGAAGTAGTGGCAGCAGAGCCCTCTTTGGCGATAGGGCGCCCGTCTGATTCAAATGAGTGTGCCATGCATTTTGTCACCCAGCTCGCTGTGTACCCTGGGTGTCCCAGGAATGTTGCCGATCGGGGGTGTTGAGTGCCCGTGGACCGAGTGCTCTCTGTCACTTCCCGCATGACATCAGCTTGAGCATGTCTTGATAGGATAGCTCAAGATACCAGAATAAGTCAAACAAAAAGTCAGTCTTGGATGTGATCCCAGTTTGCAACTGCATTAGTGTGTTGACGAAGAGGGAAGCACGACACGAAGCGCTCACAGTTTGCCGAGCCGTGGCGTTGGGAAACCTTCCCCACTCAGTCATGTTCCCGCTCCTCACAACCACATCCAGCGCTTCGACACCTGCTCTCGTCCTTCTGACTGGCGGCAATAGACCAGCGTCGCTTGTTTCAAGAGATGCCAGTGGGTTACCGCGACTGGCGCCGGGGTGCATCGCATCGGCCCATGTCCACCTTCACCTATTTTTGTGCCCTCGTAAGCGCCCAGCTTTAGCCGAATCGCAAGCCTCATTCCTCACAGCCCAATCGACAGTCTTGACGCTTCCAAGCACGAGTGACGATGACTGGCGACCAAGAGCACACTCCTTGAATCCCACGGAATGCCTCAGCGGGCGTGGATTGAGGCGATGTTGAGCTTCGCAAGGTAGTCGTCGTTTCCTTTCCCATCCCTCGTGCTCGTCTTCGTTCTGCATCTCTGTATACTACAACGGGCCGGCATCGTGCTTGGATAGAAGAGTAAGGCCGCCATTTCGCGTCATTGCTGACATTTTACGTTGCAACGAGTCCACTATCACTGTACGACTAAACGGGCAGCTGGCTGTCTGGTTTTCTTTTTTGCCAACATGAAAGGCTACGAATACCCACGAGTCCGTCCTCCCACTTCGCTGCTGCCTCCACAGCAACCAGACGGAACTCGCTTCTCGTGGATGGACGCATCAGCAGAACAGGAGGATCGAGTAGGAGCAAGAGGTCAAACACATACCCCAGTGCCCGAAGCAGCACCACAATCTCAAGAACCAATACAACGACCAGAGCAGGCTCAGACGATGGAACCGCCAACCTATGGTGGGGGAGTGGTTCCGTACCAGGTACAAGACCCCAGGGTGGCACAACAGCAATATGCCTACCCTCCACAGCCGTATGACGCGTATCCTGCACAACCATACATGACAGCTCAACCACCTTTGCAGCATTCTTACACGCAGCCACCTCAAGATCCCGTGCCTCCTCTACCAGAGCCTCCCGAGCCCGTGAAGCAGCGACCACCAGTACCCGAGGAGGAGCGCACTGGACCAATTGGGCCAGATACGAACCCTTTGACACCAACTACTCCCAAACGCCCCAATCGAACCAGTACCAACATGGCCATCGTCCCACCTCCCTCAGCAGATTACGCACAATTCTCAACCAGTACCTTCACGCCGAGTCCACAATCAATCAAAGGAGGCTCCTGGCAGCACAGCTTTTGCTCCTGCGCCGAACCTTCCATTTGTATGACGGGATTATTCTGTCCGTGCATCGTCTACGGCAAAACCCAGTATCGACTCAGTTTGAGAAATGAGAGAAAAGATCCAACAAACATGCTGGGATATACTGCGGTCAATGGATCGTGTCTAGCGTTCGGATTGCTCTGCGGGTTTAACGGAATACTAGCCGCAATTCAGCACGCGCGGGTGCGCAAGACGTTCAATATGAGCACGGAGGCGGGGAATGTCGCCGGTGATTGTTTGAAAGGCATTTGCTGCTGTTGTTGTGTGGTCGCTCAGGATGAGAAAGAGGTCAAGTTCCGCGAAGAACAAGCCAGGAAACCTGCTGGTTCTGGGGCGAAGAAGGAGGGTTATGTTGCGCCTACGTCTATGACTTTCAGTCCTCCTCCAAGGTGAAAGAGCCCACGATCTACTTGAGTCAAGAGAAGGGGGCCTTGAGCAAGAGACGTCCGCCTGGAGCTATGATGTGACTGGCTGTTGGCTGATACGACATTCGATTTGCTTCGCCGTCAGATCGAGTTTTCTGCTCACCAACCAGTCCGAGACGCTTGCTGCTTTATCTGGTCCTGCGGTGTACTTTCTCGACGTCCTAGGTCGCGAGCTGCTATGCTGGTTCAACGATCACACTATGGTCTCGAAGCCCTGCCAGTGCTGAGGCTTGCGACAAGCCACGGTACCATCGCTTAGTATGAGCGCGCTCACTCAGCCCTCCGCCTTACTCTTTCCACTCTAGTATGTTTCGAACCCATGCTCGGGGACGGCATGGCTACTTGTACATATACATAACGAATTGGACCATCGACTGTACGATATTGACGAAACGAATGTCCATGAAGGGCGTCACCAAGTCCAGTTATACCTAAACTTCTCTGCAAAACGGCATGTCGTTGTCATTGACTTTTGAACGGGAGGGTAACACCTGGCGAGGACAGTGACCAGGTGGCCAGGATCCTGCATGACCCTAAGAAGGTGCTGCAACACCTGCATGGCCACCGCCCGGTCTGTATCAGCCCCAGCCTCCTGCCTCAGCAAGGCGCCTATATGCAAGTAGTCTTACCGCTGCATGACAATCATTTGTTCTGTCTATGTCCCTGGAATCTTGTCCCTCAATTCCTTCATTGAAGCAGTATTCTGCTACTGTGTTGCCCTCAAGATGGGTCTCTCTGGAATATTGTTCCTCATTTTCCTCATTGAAGCAGTATTCTGCTACTGTGTTGCCCTCAAGATGGGTCCCAATCGTGTCGTGTATTTGAATTTACCGTTCCTGGTCTCCCGGGTGGTTTACTTATGGGAGAAGCTCACTGTCGAGCTGAGGGTGCGCTTTCTGGACCTTCAACGATCATTCAAGGCATTTGAACCAGGAAACGGCTTTGAATGTCTTTGCATTATTCCCAGAAAGAAGCGCAAGTGCATGAAAGACATCTCGGACGAGGCGGAAATATTTGCTCCTATCTTACGAACTGCGATCCTCTCCTCGCTGGGGCACCCGGCGCTGCCATCTATGCTACGTCTCTACTCGCGGCTCTGTCACTGTGAAGCTCATCAAATTGAGAATGAAGCCAATAACGCGAGCATTAAAGACCTGGCTGAGAGATGGGAGTCAGAGCTGAAGCGAGACTTTATGGTGGCCGACTCTGCCAGCCTCTCCGTTGGACCGTTTCCACCAGACCACCAGCCGTGCGCAATCAGCATTGAGTCTATCGAGTTCGCCACGGGCGAAGATCACGCTGCACCTCAGCCCGAAACTCCTCACGGTGCCTTGCTGAATATTCCGGAGGTGGCATCTCAGGATGCCAACAGATCGCTCCGTCGAAGGAACAGCAAACCATCCTGGTTTACTGCCATGCCAGCAGAGATTGAACTTGGCAAGTCGCCGCCGTTCCGTCCGTATTCGAAGAGGCATAAGGATCCACTGCATCTGGCAATTGTGGGCCCGCTCACTGAACTGGACTTTGCTCCCGGCTTTGTCTATGTCTTCTCTCATCCTGACCAGGAGAGTTTCGTCAAGATAGGCTACACCAAACTCACGAAGCCTGCTGATAGGTGGCAGGAGTGGAGGGCTCAGTGCAAATTGGAGTATACTCTGCATGGGACGCCCGTCCCGACGCCATTTGCAAAGCGGGTTGAGTCTCTTATTTTTGCAGATCTTTGCGGGCTGCGTTCTGTCTACTCCTGCCCTAGGTGCAACAGGAATCATAATGAATGGTTCAGAATCAGCACGGAACGAGCAGTTCAGGTCATCAATCACTGGGTCAGCTGGATCGCAAAGGTGGACCCATATCAAGGCGCCACTCTTGGACCGCGATGTGTTCGGTGGATGTTTCATGACCCAAATGCGCTCACCGAGGAGTCCGATAGAGACAAAGAGCAGCGAGAGCTCTTCTCTATCGACTCCAACCTGGAGCCATGGATTGATCACTCTACAATTCTTGGCAAGCGAGCTCGAGGTGCCAGTGCAACGCCAGAGATTGTGGCCTCAACAGACGCCGATATTGCCGCTGGAACGGTCACTCCGTCCCACAACGGACGAAAAGGCAGTGTGAAAGCAGCAGCCAAGAGGAAGCAAGACAAAGCACGAGACTCGAGTCCTCTAGGAGACCCAATTCGAAATGAGTTGTCACCGCCGGAGAGCTTGGTCTCCTCCACGCCCCTTAGTGCAGCAACCCGGTCATCTCGCCGAAATCTCTTCCAGCAGGGAGATCAAGGCCAGAAGGCCGTCTCTTCCTCGTTGTCACCGCCAGGGACCCCAGCTTTGGATGATTCCTCGTCAACAACTTCTACACCGGATGCAGGACAAGGTCTGTCAACGGATGTTCAGTCAACGCCATCAAAACCAAGTGCAACGCGAAAGCAAGGCTCAGGCAGGATCGGTTCGCGACTTTCCAGCCGCTCTGGCTCTGTACAGACAATTTTCGCAACCACATCAGTCGATGAAAGTCCGTCTGCAGCATCGGGCGGCCACGCGGAGAACGTTACGGATCAATTTGGCCAACCCCTTGGAAGCTCCTCTGGACATGCCGAGGGCGTCGAGACTGCCACCGATGCTATCCCACCACTGAGATTACCACCTGTTCCGAAAGTCCAGAATGATCATCACGAAGAGTCTGACATAAGTGTCGTCAATGATAATCACGAAATCCAAGAACAAAGTAGTACTGGCAAAGATACAGAAGAAGGGGAACCAAGCTCGAACGGCATTCCTTCACTGGCATCAGCGCCAAAGAATGACAGGAAGGATGGCAGAAAGCGATCACTTAATCGAACCAGCCTATCGAGAAGCTCTGCCTCCATTACTAGCTCTCCAAAAACTCCCGGCAGGCGAAACAGTCATACATTATCAGCCGGTAGTATTGAGACCACGAACAACGAGAACGTTGAAAGTGGCAGTCGTGACGTATCACCCGTTCCTGCTACAGATGTACAATCGACGCCACTCGCGATGAAAGAGAGCAAGAAAAAGCCTGCGCGGCAGAGGAAGGACAAGCAGACTGCAAATGAGGACATCGAGGCTGTGGATCCATTTGCATCGACATCTCCAGCTCAGCGTGTGTCTCGGCGGAAAGACTCCTCTCCGTCTTAAGTATGGACTACATCGACCTCCAATCCGTATGAGACCTGACGGGATGGTCTTGTGGCATGCTCGTGCTCGAGGGACGGAATGATATGAAAGCTTGGCGAGGTGGGAGGATAGAACGGTGTACAACAAAAGTGCAGACTTGATGAATCTGGAGCTGTGTATCAGTTTCATCGGAGACGGGCCTTAACGTAGCACTTCTGATACATCGCAATGACACAGTGAATAGTAGGTCACAGTCTAAACAGTCTCCTCTTGCAAAGTGCCTGGTGGCCGCTGCAGGCGCCCGTGCCTATTGAATATGCTGTTGGATTTGAGCAACGGCCTGTCTTTGGGTCTGACTGCCTCGTAGTTCTGCCCCCGTTGCATCGCGCTTGATCGAGGTGGTAGACACCGCGGGCACCCTGGTGTTTATCGAGCGTTTTGCTGGCACTCCGCAACGGCCTGTCTTTGGTCTTTTGACTGCCACTTTATTCTGCGTCTGGCTGCCTCGCCGCGTGCAGATTTGCATTGCAGAGCTGGAATTGAAGCGTCTACAGGGCTAAGCAATGCATATTCATTCTTAAGATCTCGTCCCAAGGTCGCCCATTACACGCCCAAAAAAGCAGACACCGAGAAACTCCGTGCGCTGAGGAGCAGGAAACCACGTTCATCACCCTTTCGAATCCATTGTGCCTCGAACACTCCATCCATACCCAACACCATCCCCTTCTGTAAGCAAGCCACACCTCCCATGCTCTTCCCTCCTCTCCTTCCACTCTCACGCCGCACAAATAAACCCCTTCTCCTTCATCCTCTCCCTCCACAACTCCTTAAACCTCTGATGCGCCGCCCGATGACTCTTATCCGTCGTCGCCTTGATATAGTAACTCAACAGTGCATTGCACTTCAACTCATTGGTCTCAAGGTAATTGACCACCCAGCCGCGGCCATCACTCGCGTCCAGAGCCTTGACGTCGCGCGGCTCGGCGACGCGCACGCTGAAGCGCCCGTGGATGGTCACGCCGCTGCCGGGGTTCGTGAGGGCTTCCATGCCGTCGCGCGTGCGGCGGATTGCGCTGTAGTACGTCAACTCGGTCGTGTAGCCTGGAAACGGGTTCAGTTTGTCGGTGATGGCGTAGTGCCGCCAGTCTTCGGTCACGTAGTCGGCGGAGAGGTCGACTTTGAAGTCCTTGGCGAGGGCGACGTGGTCAACGGCTTTGGGGTCCGAGGGTGGGATCTCAACCACCTTTTGGATCAGAGGGTTTAGGTGGGCCATGAAGACTGGGTCGGTGCACATTTCGAGTGCGGTGGCTTCGCCGGCGTCCAGGACGTCCCGTGGGGTTTGGACTCCTGTTGGGGCGGGTAGGACCAGGTCGGTGATCCAGCCGGATTTGAAACTTGTTTGGAGGAAGGACATCGTCGGGAGTGAGGAGAGTGTTGGAGGATGAGAGATGTCCTGGAGTGAAGGGTGGTGATGGCCGGCAGTGGGCAGGTCCCAGCCTGGTGGGAGTAGGGTAGATGAGATATCGATTGCTTTGTAAAGGGAATCGCCTCTAGTGGTTGTGACAGGGCTAGATCTCGGATATCAGATCTCGGTCATCAGACATTCCAGGCCGCCCAGAGGCTTGTTCAATCGTGCGCGGAGATGAGGGCGCTTATGAACAGCACATGCATGACCAAAAGTGGCCAACGAGAGCGCAATGTGTATATCTGATCAGTAAGGACCTCCAGATCCAATCCAGCCAATGATATCAAGTTCGATCCCTTTCGAGGAAGACTGAAGACAGTGTCGCTCGAGCCTTTGATCCAGGAGCGCTCCTGCGTGCTTTTCCGCGTAAGCCACCTATCTGTCTGTTGGGCAGGGACAGCCCAGTCAGCTCCTGATCCGCCTCCCGACCACAGTGACAGCGACTCTGAAGAACTCGCGGAATGGCAGTGAAGAACGATAGATATTCTCCGGAGGAGACCACGTCTCTTTTACGACGTCGAGAAAAGCAAAAATCTAAGTCTTCATGGAGACAGTTCATAAAGTCAGCTGGGAGGAGCGGGAAGGCAAGCATGTCAGCCGCACCGCGACGGGATAGGATTGGTGTGGAGACAAATCGAGCGAGCTGACGCCGTTGGCCGTCCCCTCAACTCTTGCTGCATCCGGTACTAGAGAGGTAGATATTTGGCCCGATCCGACTTGCAAGGAGGGCTGGCGGAATACACAGATAGCGTCGTCGACGGTCCGAGTTCACAGGAGATGTTCCAGTCAAGTGGGGCCCATTGCCGAGAGGTCGGGCTGCTGCCCAAAGAGGTCTCAAGCGGCGAGGACGCTCATAGTGGCAGGAGAATGCACGTTTAGCGAGGCAAATGCGATGGTTTGAATTCTTAGATCACGCCGTTGCCCAGAAACCGCAAAGCACACAAATGCGTCGAGGTCTGGACGGAGTGCACACCACGGACATTGATGCTTGTGGTGGGTGGTTCTCAAGACAGGCTGCGAACACAGTCATAGACAACTGAGAAAAGGAGAAGAGCAACTCATGCGAGGCAGAGTCATAGAATACAATCTCTTCCTTGCACCCCTACTGAAAGGGTGTATGTGCCGCCGGCAGGTACCAGGGCTAAGCGGTTGGCAGCCCAACTTTTCCGCAAGGGCTAGAACGCAGCAGATAATCAACAAAGTTAGCGTAGGTATACACAGCGTCCGCCCCCTTCCCTCTGTCCTTCCTTACTCCTGTTCCGGAGCCGTGGAAGTCTATGCCCCGAGCACAAACTTGACTGGAATGACCCATTCCACTCCAAAGTCGACGCCGTACTTCCTCCTGGCACCGTGCTTCTGCCACGCCGCGGCTGAGATGCCAATGTCTGCCACCCACACTTGCCACGTCGGCTCGACGAGGGCTTCGACCGCCATGGCGTGGAGTAGACCCGTTTTTGGTGCACCGAGACTAACAATGTGTTTGCTGTTCATAACGAGAGGCTGTCCATCGACCTCGGTTAGCAGACCGGAAGTGGCAGACAGACCGCTGGGGACGTCTATCGAGAGGATGAGAGAGCTTCGATTAGCCCATCGAATCATTTCGAGGACGGTGGCTTGGTCGTCAGTCCGGAGCTCTTCGAACGTAACGTGCACGCCAAGCAAGGCATCTACAACCACATCTGGAGCAGGCCCTCCGCCGGTGATCTTGGCCTGATACTCGTCCCACCGCTCGATATAGCCCTGGCCCTTCTTGTAGATGGCCAGCTGTTTCTTCATGGCTTCTAGCAGCATTTCCTCCCGTTCGCCTCCAAGCACAATGATAGTGACCCGAAGCCTCCGATTGCGGAGATGCCTGGCTGCGGCGATGGCTCTAGCACCAGATTTGTGATTGCCAACCAAGAAGACCACACTTCTGACCTCTGGAAGCTTCAGCACAGCCATTGCTACGCTTCGGCCGGCGTTCTCGGAGAGCATGTCCTCTGTCAGCCCCATCTCCGAAGTACAGAGCTGCTCAATCTCCAGCATTTGTAGAGGTGATAGACAATGACAAGGCTTGTTGTTTTGGAGTTTGAACGAGGCGCGAATCCCAGACACCGATCCGTTCAAAGGCGAGGACGTCTGCATTCTAGCCAGCGGTCGCGGTGATTCGGTCCGGTCAAGATGCGCGGGAAGGGCACTACCCTTCCGCGATTGTAGCGGACGTCGTGATCCCGCTCTTTTGGAGCCTCTGCCGCTGCTGTAGTGCCCGTCGCGATCCACGGCATCGTCCTCGGTTTCGCCGGCTTCACTCTTCCACCGGTCCTTGTCCTTCCCCTCCGGTGTGTCAAGCACGTTCTCAGTGTAGTGGAGGTTCCGACCACCGTTCGTGCCAGGGCGGGCTTTCCGGTTGAAACTCACAAGCCGATCTGCCTCTGCTGTGGTGTCCGCTTGTCGGATGTCGTCAAATACTCGGCGCTTGTCGAATTTGGATAGATTGGACTCGAAGTCGAAGTCGCCCATGTCTTGAATGTCTGTTGCATCTTCTGTAGCCCAGCCGTTCAAATCATCTGTGGCTTTCCGCCCTCTCTGCGCAACTTTCTTGGGTTGTCTAGGCACCTCTTCTATCAGTGGCGTTTGACGCCAGCCTTTTCCCTTCCCTGCCTTCTTTTGGTTCTTTAACGGGCCGTTGTTCACGTCTTTCATGTCAATGATTCCTGGCCCGGTTTGTGACGGTCCATCCTGCGCCTTTTGTTCCTTCTTCGGAAGCGAGACTCCCTTGCCCCGCGCAACTTGGTTCCCTAATGTTAACGCATCAAATGGCTCTGTGAGAGTGGCGCTGGCCGGTGTATGCCTCTTCTCGGACCTCGTAGGTATTGTGGTAGCAATACTGGAAACCGAACTGTGGCCTGCGAGACCGTTGTGTGGTCGCTTTTGAGATGGACTACCAATAATGCTATCTGCAATCATGATCGGAGATATCGGATGCATTTGCTGCGTCGGAACGGGTATCGAGGGAGCCTTTGCTGGCGGCTTTGCGAAACTGATGATGGCGGGGTCGACAAAGGCAGGCGCATTCTGCTGCTGTGGCTGCGCAGGAACTTGAGGGAAGACATTTCGAGTCGCGGCGAGAGGTGTGAGCAATTCCTCCTCTTGAATCGGGCTTCGCGGTGTTGGTGAGACTTCTAGATCGGCAATGGCGGAGGAGTCGATGGCATATGACGGGAGTCGTTGTCCATTCCAGAGAAGGACAACTACACTAGTTATTAGCATTGCTCAGCAGGAGGACACCAGGAATAAGAACACGCACCATTTTGCATGAAGAGCTTCTGGTTGACAACGTCAGCGACAACGCCCTGAATTTGCGCGTTTGGTGGATTCTGAAGGGTCACCAAAATGGTGTACCCGATGAAGTCGGAGGCCATCGGAGGGACAACTGGTAGGCAATAGAGATGAGAAGGGTGGCCGCTATGTGACCATGTCTAGAAGCATATATGGAAAATGTGACAAAAGAAGCACGCTGCACGCAATAAATGTCAGCGGAGGGAACCTCAGGAGCAAATGAAGCTTCTTCAGTTCCCTGGTCACTTCCGTCTCAAAAAAGTTGTAGAGTTTGGAGTTTCCCCTTTCGTCACGCGAGCATGAGGAAGGTTCGCTGGCGCACGCCTGCAACAACGCAACATGGCTCTACCGTTGCTTTGATGACTTTTCATTTGAACGCAGAAATTATCGTAAACACACGAAGGGTAATGTCACCGGCATACTCCAGTGACCTAGTAGTACATTGCCCCAGCTGTGGAATTCTGACCACGATGTAATCCTCTAGGAGCAGGTCACCCACTCGGTTTGCATTAGCTTTGGGATTTGGCTAGAAACTTGATGCTATGGTAATGCAACGATGCTTCAAGTGAATGCATTAATGCCAGACGTGCCAGTACACGATCAATCGAACTTCGCTATGCGTTTGAACTGGACTCACTCTTGTCTCAATCGTCATCTCATCCAATCTGAGCTAGTCTTCTCTTCAACTGAGCAACTGCCACATCTTACAGCTTCTTGTACACAGGCAACATCCTCCATGTGATGCTTGCATTCCACGCTTACTGGACTGTTTAGCCAGTAGGACTTCCGCATTGCCACGCGCTCAAATTCTTCGAACCCTTGTACGCATCGACCATGGTCGAGAATCCAGCGTACAAGCCCAAAATACAAGTCACACAGCTACCCAGGTAATAAACCAAGTCAAACAGGTTCCACCAGAGTTCCTTCTTGAGTCCTCGCATCCATCGCTTGATACCACTGTCTTGTCGTTGAACTGCACCAGTGGCAGGATCGAAGGTCTCGCCGGGTAGCATTGCGTCTCGCTGAGCCTTGAAGCCGAGCATCAAGAACGGTGGGAAGGTGTAAGTGAACTGCAAAATGCAGCCAGCTCCGACAAGGACGATCCATGTGTTGATCTGGGGAACGGACTGGCACACAACCCAGGCAAGAGTCCAGTAGAGAGGCACAAAGAAGACCCAGATCCATTTTCCGGTTCTAGTCTCCAGAAGAGGGAAGTTGAGGAGATCGCGGCCGACACTGTTGTATAAGACCTTGATTCCGATGTTGCCATATAGAACCGCTGCGATCACTCCGGTAAGGAGACCAACGATATTGCAAGCCGTCTGCCAGCCGTAGGGGCTCACGCCCTGGTACGACACATTGTAGACATACTGTCCTTGCATACAGTACGTGTAGATGCCGTAGACCATGTAGCAGAGATAGATCAAGATGTCGGCGCAGAGGAGGCCCTTCCAGAAATCCATGGGTCTGCGCATTTCGGCCATGAGCTCAACGAAGAGCGTGGCACCACCGAAGGAGAAGACTGCGTTCATGAGGCCGTTGACGTTGTCGACTATGCCCAATCCGGGGGGCGCCGGGCCGGCAACCTGGATCGGATCGGGATGATTGATGTTGAAGTCGGGATGCGAAGCTGCGTAGAGCTTGTAGTTGGGGTCTGAGTGTGCCATGACTCCCATGCTGCCCGGTTGTCAGTTTTGAAGGCTATATCTGGACGGTGCCAGGAAGACAACTTACGTTGCAAAAATGATGAACAAGTTGAGGAACACAGCCCAAGAAGCCAACCAGCCGAATCGTTGAAGCGTCCGGATTTGGCCAATGATGCAACCAGCGATCATGCAGACGACCACACAGACAATGAAACAGAGATTGCCTTTGGACAGCTGGCTGATGGATTGACCACTGCTAAGGACAATGAGTGCAACATTGAGGAAGAACTGGAACGATTGCAGCGCGTTGCAAGTATGCCGGAACCAGGTGCCGTAGACGCGGAAGCAGATGTCGCCGTATCCCTTCATCGGGTAGCGGTCACTGTCCAATTGCAAGTACAATTTCCAGAGCTGATAGCCACTGTAACCGGCAAGAGCACCAAAGACGGTGAAGAGAGCGACACCAGGACCCAAGCCCATCTGGGAGAAGGCATACCCGGTCGAGAAGGGTCCAAGAATGTCGGTGGTAATCAGGTAGAAGACAGCGCCCCTGATCATGCCATTAGCGAGCCATCAGTACGAGAGACTGCGAAATGCTTACCATGTAGCTGTTCGGGCAGCTCGAGACGCCTGAACCCATTCATCATCAGAGATGGTCATCGGCTCATACTTTCTCTCCCCGAGCGCCTTCTCGTTGCCCGAGTCAGTCTCGTCGGGCCTGTGGATTTGACCCTCGCCCTGAGCACTGACGGAAAGTCTGGGTCGTGTTACTGATTCTCGGCGAGTGTTGTCGACCTGTTTGCGCATGACTTTCTCCTTGATGAAAGTCATGGTCGGGCCAGAGCCGGCGGTAAAGTCGCTGTTGGGACCATAAAGACGGTCTTCCTCGCTACGTGTAATCTTTGCATAGTGCATATACTCCTCGACGACAATGCTAGGATCATGAAGCTTCTGGACTAAACGATGCGGCATGGTTTGCGCATCCATGCCATTTTCATGGAGGCGTTTGTCGTCCACGGCACCAATCCCAGCAATAGATCCAAGTCCAGACGCCATGTTGCTCACTTGAAAGAAGCAGGTCAATCAGCTGTTGTTAAAACAGGGAAGATGAAAAGGAAATCCGCTAGAGAGCTGGGAGACTCACTGTCTTATACGGGAGCTACCCGGTCGTGTTGACAGTGGAGAGGGTGGGAACGTAATGATAAAAGAGTTTCACTTCAAAGTATGGCACGACTGCAAGATACCATGGGGGATACTCTACCTGCATGATCGGATCGAGGTCGACGCCACGCTATCCATGATCCACGTCCTTTGCCTCAGCTGATGCTGATAGGACAAAGCCAATAAATTGATGGGTTTCTAGAAGAAACCCTGGCACAAACGGCGGCGAGTGAATCCGTTCAGATAACACGACCACCAACGAAAGCGTGGAATCTGAGATTACGACGTCAGCGCGCGATGGCCGTTTGATGTCCCCTGTGGTAAGTTTGCTGCTAGACGATGGAGGGCTAGGAGGCGAATCCCGTATCGCGCAGCTCCTAAAGGTTTCCTATCGAATTAGCGGCGCAGTGAGAACAAGCTCGTGTTAATCTGCAGCGATGAAATCATGGGATACGACAAGACCCGAGGTGGTGGTGGTTGGACTTACGCGAATAGGCAGGTAGAATTGCGATCGGAAAGACGGACCAATGTCTGCGACAGGGAAAGATCCTCTCCGAAGGTTAACTAGACTCCGACACCCCAGTCGGACTTGGACAGCTGTCCTTAGCCCTCAGGTCAGAGATAAATCTCTGAAAATGGCAGCAGCGAGCCTCTTTCGAAGTCTGCCATGGCTCTTCTGATTCTCACCTAGCCGCTAGGCTAACTGATGGACATGGCGCTGAATTTCAAACAGGTTCAGTAGTGATAACGCGACAAACTGCGCGCTCTGCGCTTCGACTGGATGGGCGGCATTCTTCCCCGCTCGGGCTAAACTTACGTTTGCCTTCTCGTATCCACGCTCAAGCCGCTCCTTCGGCCAGTCAATCATGCATATCGAGCAACGCCACTGGAAGTTGGCCGTCGATTTCTGGCGCCTTTGACGTGCGCGCCGAGTGCAACTCTGTTCGCTTCAAGCCAACAGAAGCAATGCTAAGCTTCTTCTCAAAGCTTGTGTCTGGCGATTTGTAGCGTCACGACCGGCACACGCGTTGCCGGGAGCAAGAATTTGCAACGACCTCAGAGTGTCTCAATTTAAATGGATGGACCGTATCTCGAAGGAGTGTCTCCATCGCGGGGAAAGGCTCCAAAGGGATTTGACGTCCGTTCCTCAGGACCCACCGAGGACGCCGGCTTTGCCACATGCATTCAGTTCCGTAAATGTCGCTGCCAGTGTCGTGTGCTGCGCAGTGCTGGACGCTCACTCTCCAACGGTGTCGCAGCAGCCAAACGCGATAAGCCTAAGTAGCTGTAAGTAGGTGCGATTTCGATTGCTGTCGACAACGCTGCATCTCAGAGAAAACTGATGACTTTTCGCGATAACACGATGCTCACATTGCCCAATATATCTCGTGCCGTTTAGTGTATTAATGCGTTCGCAAATTAGGGAACCGTACCTATTTGGAAGAGCTATGATCACTGACGGCGCGCGCCGTGTCTGCTTGGTTAGGTCCAAAACCAGTATGCTGGCGCTCACGCTTCGGGAAGGTGTCATTGGGTATCAACGGGATATTTTTGATTTCGCTAAAGGTCAATAGCATAAGCGAATAGAGTGGATCAAATGCTCAGGACTCTGGAGATGGAGCACGCGATAGGATCTCGCAGTCTTGAACGTCCTTTTGATCCCGTTGTGTGGTAAATGACTGGTAGTTGCCCGGTAATAACCGATTGAGATCAAGGCCAAGCAGTGCCATGTGCTTGCAATTCGGGGAGGAATCTGCCCAGTAGTTGAAGTCGGCACCTCCAGAGCGGGAGGAACAACGCTCGAAAGGCAGCTCTGGCGGCGTTTCACCGGCGCCTTTCTGAGGGGTTTCCTTAGGAAACTTAAAGAGCCTCGAGAGCGTATCAGAGGCATTGCGCAGATGCCGTTCTGGGGTAGTCTCTAATACATCGTAGCCCGTCGAATACTTGAGATATATGGAGGGAATCGACTGTTGAACAGCGATTTGAATGTTGTTGAATTTGAGTGTCTGACTGTACTGCTGCGTGGAGATCGGATCCCTCGGGAAGGATGAGTTGAGATACGTCGATACGTCGAGGACGCATCTTCTTTTCCAGGGCTTGGCGAGTAGAAATGCGATCCCGAGCTGGAGACATTCTCCACCGCAGGCAAGATCTCATGCTCCACGAACAGCCTGAGCACATCACCTTCAATACCGCGTCTTGACCGACGGGGCTGTTTTCTTGCGATGGCGTACCTTCAATGACAGCCTCCGCGACAGTCTGCAGCCAGCAATGACGCTACTGAATCGTATGCGCGGGCGTCTGCGGGCCGCAACATCGCGGCCATTCGTCAAGGGCATGTCAATAGTAGGAGGTGTGTGTATTGCGACAATCTCTTCCTGGACTCTGATCGCGCACAACGTTATTACATATGGAGTAAGGACAACCTACCACAGCGATCCAAGATTCCGAAGCTGATTCCTGAAAGGCCTCTGAAGGTCCATCGATGTACCCAACGATCTCCAGCGGACTCTCCTACAATGTCTCATCGCGGAGACACAAGCATGGCAGGAACATCCAAGTCGGTGACATCGTCGTGTTCAGAAGTCCTATCTTCGCAGAGCAAGAGTCGTGCAAACGGGTGATTGGCATGCCTGGCGACTACGTCCTCCGCGACCCCAGTCTTTCTCCCACCGTAGGCGGCGCCCCAGTACTTGGGCTAGGGGAGGAGAACACGCATTCAGTGCGAGAAGAGCCGGTTATGGTACAAGTCCCTGAAGGCCACGTATGGGTCGCCGGAGACAATTTATCATGGAGTAGAGACTCTCGGTTTCACGGCCCAGTGCCGATGGCGTTGATACAGGGCAAGACTTTGTATACCGGGCCCAGTCTATTCAACTTGACATCATTCCGCAAACCACAACTACAGCCAGCTATGGTGGCGGACGAGGGCTCACCCGGACCATCGAGAGAGAATGTTGAGCCACAAGTCTTACAACCTAGTTGAAGGTGATTGACCTCCAAAGCCATATAAGCAAGGCCAGGAGTGTCTACAAAGATCCTGTACAGAACCACGCAGGCTAACCTCAACCCCTCATTCTTCGGGTTTCGCGACGTTGGTATGGCAGAGGCTCGACTTTCTTCCTCTTGAGCTCAACGTCAGCGCCCTCAAGGCCTGCCCTCCTCATGACGGCAGCAGTGCTTTCGTCCCACTGCGTCCGAAACAGCGAAGCGCTGATGGGACTTAGCATGTGTCGGCTCATCATACTGCGGACGGTGAAGCCATCGCGTTGGATCTTCTTCTTGGCAATCTCGAGATCAATGGGGATGTTGTCTTTTTGTTGCAGGATGATGATGGAGAGCCGATGGTATGGGCTACCCTTTTGTGCGTAGGGTGGTAACCAAGGCAGCAAGACCTGAGAGTCTGATGACAGGACGGCCAGGTCGACTATCGGATGTGTTGGTGAAATGACGATATTGGACGCTAAGAAGTGGCACCTGAAGTTGAAGCTGTCTGTGTCGATATTGGGAACGTCTGGATCGACCACAGCAATGGTGACCATCTTCTCCCCTCGCTCGTAGGACTGTAGAGTCAGACGGCACGGGTGCTCGCTGATGTGGGATTCCACAAATTCACCCGGTTGTACCACCCTGTTGTCAAAGACAATCTTGACATCGAGTATGGGATCCACGTTGGGGATCACATCCGGCATGACCCTCATTTGCGTGATGCGTTGGACGAGGACTTTCCGGGGATATTCTCGCCATTTGCGGTCCGCTAGATGTCTGTAAATGGGCTTGCTCAAGTCACCTGTGCACGTTAGTCGGCGTCTTACAGATCCAACAAGTGTTGCATACCGAGTCCATCTTCGAACCTCCTCTTCACATTGGGATCATTGATATCTGCCAGGATCTTGAGCTTCTCCAGTTCCTCCACCATGCTCCTCAATCTCTTCTGCTTGTACATGTCACCCCCTGGGAAGGTGCTTGGGTCCACCTCCTGCAAGCGGGCAATGCGAGCTCGTTCGGTCTCGATCTTCTTGAGCTTCTCTGCTCGGTCGGCAATCAGGACTTTGCGTGCTTCTTGAAAGCATTGATAGGGCAACTCGTCGAAAGGCACTCCAGGGGAGTGGGCGAGCGCTGCGCGTCGTCTTCGCGATCCAATTGGAAACATTCCATCTCGCATAAGCTTGCGCTCCAGTCGAGGGACATGTACGGTAGCTGGGTCAGGATTGTGGTAATAGGAGGATTGCTGGACTTCGACTTCCTGCGGTGTCGGATTTGTCGTCGAGAAGACACGCAGGCCATTTTCCGTACATGATTTTCCGATCGCCAACCGCCGTAAAGAATGCAACAGTAGTGCACTTGGTGCCCGAGATGGAGCCATGAAAATGAAGTGGTGCAGAAGACCTTGACTTTGCATAGAGCAACGAGTCAACCCAAAAATGTCGAGAGCCAGCAGGTGTGGATACGGTGAGGTATTCAGCTAGACGACGCTGGTCACTACGGTCGACTCTGGCTCTCTAAGCGCATTTGTCACGATCAAGCGTCGGCCAACCACAACATTTCTCAGTCAGCAGTTTGTTCAGCAGAGTTCATCTGCATGTCCAATCCAAAGCCGTCCCGACGCGAGGGTTTCGCTCCATGCTCACCTTTTCGGTAAAAGGCTTTCGTGGTTGCGAAGCTTGAGCCCCGCCAGCAAGGAAGAACAATGCGATTCCGCTCGGCACACTACTCGCTTGGGTAGCTGGGTTCGGCTCTCGTCAAATCAGCGACGAGTTCTGTTTCTAGCATTGCCTTTTCAAGTCGAAACAAGCCTTTCCTAGGCGATACAAGAGAAGCGTGGAACCCGGACTGATGATTAAGGCCTTGCCTTGAATCTTGTCGTCGGGACGTTCCCGAAGACGAGGACGCATATTATGTAAATTCTGACTACTTTATCTCTGCTCGTGTTCTCGACTTCTTCCTCAATCCACAGGTTCAAGCCCGCGACAATGTCAGACACCGACCGGGAACACTCGGACACGACGACGAAGGCGGGAGACGGCGGGGCTGTCGCTGACAAGGCTGGCAATGGCCATGCAGACGCCGAAGAGACAAAGCCTCCGAAGGTTGGGCTCTTGAAGAGGCTGCAGACGAAACTCAATCTCGACCTCCCCACGGTGTTATTGATGTTCAAGTGAGTGCTGTGTTACTCTACCCATTTATCCTAGCTAAGTGGGTGTAGGGGTGGTTTACCACCAACAATTGCTCTTGCAGCGTAAGTCTCCTAGGTTCCTCATGGGAAGAAAAGCTCACACGTCCAGGTACGAGAGTGACGGCTGGGCTGAAGTTTATACGACGCTCGGATACCTGATTGCCATCACATCGTTTCTGTCACTACCAATTCTTCCACGGGCCAAATTTCTCCAGTCCATGATCATATCATGCATCACTATATGCTTTGCCGCAGCCGTGACGCTGCTGTCGATACGGACGGCGGTTGCTGCACATCAGCCTCTCCGTCTAACGCCTGCTTCCACAACTACCGGCTCCTCTGGAAGCAAACAAACGTTGGAATACAGTGCCGCAGCAAATGTAACGGCGTGTGCCTGGCTGTTCTTCTGGCTATACGTCGCGAATACGGTTCGCGCGGCTCGCCCACAGCTTTTCATTGTCTCGATTCAGTTCACAATCTTCATAACTGTTGGTCATACCTACATACCCGGCTTCCCCACTATGAAAGCTGGAATCAACTTTGTCGAGAGATTGTTAAAGGTCTTCCTAACTGGATACGCCTTGGCTACCGGGGTATCGCTGTTCATAATTCCAATTTCTTCCCGGAAGATCGCCCAGAAGCAGATGGCCGGCCTTCTCGGGTTGATGAAAGCCTGCCTTTCGACCCACACCGCGTATTTACACGGCATCACAACGTCCCAGACTGGCAATCCTGGACTCCTAGATGAAAATGGTGTACCTCTCCCCATCGAGAAGAATCCGGAAGCCAGGGTATCGATGAAGGCGGCCGAGGAAGCCGCACAGAAGCTGAAGTTGACAGTACAAAAAGCTTCGCAGCTGTATGGCCAGCTCAAGTTGGAAATTGGCTTCGCAAAGAAGGAAATCGGATGGGGGAAGCTCCAACCAGAAGACTTCACGAAGATCTTTGAACGGCTACAACACATACTCCTTCCCGTGGCAGGCCTGTCGACTTTCGCTGACATCTTGCAATCTGTCAAGAAGCACAAAACGGAAGGCGAGAACATAGTATCGGATCTCGACGCCGTGGAAGCAATTCGAAAACTCGAAGCAGAGGAATGGCACGAAGTCATTGTCATGTCCCGGGTGCCTTTCCACAAGATGAAAACGACTCTAGTGGACGGGCTGACTCACGTGGCGATTGTGCTGGGGCTCACTCCCAGACCAAAGGCGCCCAAGAAGGATGTCGAGAAGTCTGCCGACGCAATCCCACATCCGGGTGATCCTGCATTTGCGCAATACCTGAAGCAACAAATTGACACCTTTCAGAGCCATCGCCAAGAGACTATGCGAAAGTGGTGCGAACGGAAAGGTATCGACGTGCCCAAAAAGTTCTGGGAAGACACCTCGGCCCAGTACAAGTTCAGCGATGCAGCCTCCGTGAACGATACTGTTCGACAGAAGCAAAATCATCAGCAATTGTACCTGATTCTTTACCTGGAGTACCTCCTCTTATCCGTCTGCCAGTCAGTTTTGGATTTTGTCATATTCGCCGACTCGAAAGTACAGGATGGCACAATGACCAAGAACAGATTCATTTTTCCTGGTTGGAAACGGATTCAGAAGTTGATGCAAAATGCATTCAAGCAAATGGATGCGAGTGAAGGTCTGCAAGATGGACCGGCATCAGGCATTTACATCTGGCTCGGTGATGCTCTGCAAAAGCGCAAAGACCCGGAGCATCTACCACCTACCAATCTCTATCAGAAAGTGACGAACAAGCTGAGAGCTATACCGAAGTTCTTGGCCTCTGATGCCTCCCACTACGGCTTCCGAGCAGCCACCGCCAGTATCAGTATAGCTATCATCGGCTACATTCGTCAGACACACACGTTTTACTTGGCCCAGCGTGGAATTTGGGCAGTCATCATGGTCGCTATCAGCATGGGCGCGCACGCCGGCGCTGGCGTTCAAGGCTTTGTGCTTCGAATTCTCGGGACTGCAATCGCCGCAGTCGTATCAATCACAATCTGGTACATGGCCGACCAAAAGCCGGCGGCCATTATCCCACTCGTGTACCTTGTGTTCGTGTGTGGGCTGTACGTGCTTCTCAAGCATCCCAAGCATATGATCACGGCAGTCATCTCCATGGTCACCACAATCCTGATCGTCGGCTACGAACTGCAAGATAAGAAGATCGGCACCAAGGCCCTCACCAGCAACGGACAGGAATACTACCACGTCTACCTTCTCGCTCCATATCGGCTCGCCACGGTCGCAATTGGGCTCGGAGTTGCGTTCATATGGACATACTTCCCCTATCCGATCACGACGCACGCAACCCTACGCAAAGACCTGGGCAATACCCTCTACCTCCTGGCAAACTACTACTCCTGCACGCACTCAACGGTGGAAACCCGGTTGCGCACGACCCCCTCTCTAGCCGCCAACCCTAAGACCGACCCTATGTACAAGCTCGACAAAGCCCGTCAACGCGTCTTCTCCAAACTCATCGTCATGCTTAATCGGCTCCGCGAACAGAGCAGCTTTCTCAAATACGAACCCACCTTCGGCGGCAAATTCCCAGAGAAGACATACAATGAGTTGATCCTGCACATGCAGAGTCTGTTCAACTACATGGCCCTGACGGCCTACTCGTCACAGACCTTCCGAACCGACGGTCCGGAGTCCGAATGGCTGAGAGATTTCCGCCGCATCACCGCCCGCTCGCGCCTCACGTCTCATGAACTGACGTCGACGCTGTGTCTCGCCAGCGCGAGCATCACGAACTCGCAGCCCTTGCCACCGTACCTGACTGTCCCGCACCCCATCGACATCGCCGACCAGCTCGCCGCCATTGACCCGGGGATTCTCTCCATCACGCACATTAACGAGCCGTGCTACGCGGCGTTCGCGGTGCTGGAGATCGCGAGTATTCTCATCAGGCAGGAGATGCAGGCTGTGCTGGATCGCGTGAGGCAGTTGGTCGGGGAAGTGGATTTCAGTGTGAATTTTGCGGATGTGGGTAGTGGGAGTACGATTGCTGGTGATGGTGATTTGGATGGGAGGAATGGGAAGAGTGGTGGGGAGGCTGAGCTTGGTAAGGGGAAGAGGGATTGATTGAGTAGTTCCAGGGATGTTAAGGAGTCAGTTGAATTCAGCAGGCAGGATTTGTACATTGGTGGCCATGTCATGAAAATGGAAGCAGGCGCTTCATACTTAGGTCAATTGATAGATTGCTTCTGGTCTCAAAGCCTGTGGTCTCCATCATTTTCCGTTTCTTGCGCGCTCAGTACTGTTGATCATGCTCGTATGACGGTCCGCTGCTGTTATACAATGGTAGAAAAGAAGTCGTGTATAGATATATCTGCACTCGAACTCGTCCGCGTTTTGGGTATCCAGTACCTCGTATCCAACGCTGCCCTGGCCCTGGTATCTCTAGAGAGTAATTGCTAATATTAACAGAAATATAAATGCCGCTCGTAAGCATTCGCCTCGTGTACTGAAACAATAAGCCTGCCATCAACGCCTTCGCTAACACCGAAGTCTGGACATCAGGTCTCCATGAGGCTTGTTTTTTCGTCGTCCGTTCTCACCCTTGCGTATAACTGGTCGCTCATCTTCACAGGATTTCACAGAGTTGGGAACTAACTGAACATACTGTCAAAGTCCATGTTCATGTCGACGTTCTCCATGTTGTCCATGTTCAACATGCCGTCGCCATCTAGGTTGATGGGATCGTCAAAACTCATGTCGTTGGCATTGAGGAAGTCGTCGAACTCATTGGGGCCTAGCTGTGGAAGACTGAAGTCATTGGCTTGTGGCTGCTGCTGGGTATTGGGAACGGTGTCGGTTTGAGCTCCCATTGTCGACAGGTCATTCCCAGTTGGTAATCCATTCATTGTGGTCCCGGACATGGTGAAGGTGCTGTCGTCTCCGGCTTGATTTGCGTATGACTCTAAACCAGGAAGTAGAGAGTTCAGGGAGTTGTCTTGCACGTAGCTATCGCCACTGAGGTCATCAAGGTCGAATGTCATGTCGTTCCCGCTACTGTCCATCATGTCCGCGGAGGGTTCACCGAACATAGACTCAAAGTTGAAGGCCTCGCTGCCATCAGCCGGGGTGTCTTGTGGCGTCGGCTTCGGAAATTCGTCTGTGGTTGTCTGTGTCATTGTACGCTCGGGAACAGGCGCAGGCTCGGTTTGTTTGGGTTTCGCTTGTTGTTTCACGGCTGGCGGTGCTTGCGGTTGAGGTGCTTTGGCCCCCGGGACGACAGCAACCTTGGGCTTGTCTGGAGGTTTCACTGTCGCGGACTTTTCTGGCGCACTTGGTGCGGCTTGGGCGGTAGGTTTGCTTGTGGCTGCGGGTTGCGGCTGTGGAGGAGGCTTTTGACCGGGGGATGTCTGTTGAGGATTCTGCTGCGGCTTGGGCGGCGGCTGAAGCGGTTCTTCAGGTTCTTGTGTCTTGACGCGCTTGGGCGCACTCTCTCCTTCTTGGGTTTGGGTTTTGTCTTGCGCATCTTGAGTCTCTTCTCGCTTTCTCTTTGCACTTGCGGCGCTGTCTTCTCTTGCCTTCGCCTCCCGGCGTGCCTTGTTGATTCTCAGCTGATCCTCGAGATACCATTTCGCATCGAGGATCTGAAGCTCGCAGTCGTCCAGCGCATCCTGGAATTTCTTTGCGGTCTCGGCCAGAACTGCTCTCGTCGCGGGCGCAAAGTTCACAGGGTCTTTCATGACATACGCGATGCGAGCCACTGAGCCCATGAACATTGCCTCGACCGTCTTCACCGGGTCATACGGCGGTTTGCTGGTCGTCATCGTGCGAGTCGTATTTGCCTAAGGGGTCGAGGACGTCGGAGAAGTCGTCTGGCGAGACAGTGAGCATGGAGCATCCGTCAAACATATGAGGTACGAGACGACTTCATTCTCCTAACGCGAATGCCTTCAGAAAGATTGGCTTCACCAAGCCAGCGATTTGCGCGCAAGTGAAGATTGAAAGTCCGAGCAAACCTGGGGTCAGCCGCGTGGTCCTCGAGGCAGACTGCGGAAAGCACCTCCGCCATTAATCCACACGACCAGGAAGCCCAAACGGAAGCGAGGGGCCAGGCTTTGTCTTGCCGCAAAGCTAAAACACACCTAAATTCGGCGACGGGGCAGTCACCTTCAAGCTTCCACAGCTAAAGAAGCCTCCGGAGAAGGAAGGACCCTTAGCCGGGAGTGGCCAGGTGCAGTTGCAGTGCAGTGCCGCCGCACATCTGTCAGCAGGCAACCCACCTGCACTCTTGTGACCGTTTTGATCTCGTCTTCGCTCGAGTATCTTCTCTCTCCATCTTCACCTCGTCTTCGATTCCTGCGTTGTCGTTAGTTCCTTATCGTCTCTCTCGTCGTCGATTGGAATTCTTGTGCATTGCAAGTTGGGCGTTGGGACAAGAACTCGAGCGATTTCTAATCTCTCCTTCTCCATCTATCTCCTTGACCTGTCCTGTCAGCTGGCTACATTGCGTTGTCTTGCTCTCTATCCAAACCTCTTGCAGCTGCGGCCGGCCTGTCACTCTTCTTGTCTCGGCGCGACCTTTCTCGCGGCCATCTTACCTATCACGCAAACGAGTCCTACCTCTCTCTCCATCTCTCCTACTTCTACGATATTCTTGGTTGGCTTGTCACTGCACCTTGATAGCGATTCTTTCAGCGGAATTTCCTTACCTCTATCCACGACCCACTTAGTACGACTGACTCCCCGCAATATCCTTACGAGGTACTCCACGGGCACGAAATAAATCAAGTTTGCTCAAAGCTCCTGCCTGCGGTACCAAACCTGCAAGACCTGCCTGTTTGGTTGAGTGGCTCTCATCTTGTCAAGAGCTAGTCGTTCATAAGGTCCCTTCTCTATCCAAGATGGCAGAAAATATCCCACCTGCATCTCTACCACCTCCGCCTTTGGCTGGTACGGCGCCGGGCTATGATGCTGTCTCTGGAAGCAATGGTCATGCTCCCGCCAGCATGGGTCCTCCAGCACTTCCTCCCATGGTCATTCCGCAAAACAACAATAATGTCGCGGCTCCTGTCACCCCTGGCAGTGCCTTGTCACCAACCTCTGGAGGAGTGGTCCGTAGAGCGGCACCCGAACCCAACAAGAGAGCGTTGTACGTTGGCGGCCTCGACCCTCGTGTAACCGAGGACGTTCTCAAGCAGATATTCGAGACCACGGGCCATGTTGTCAGTGTCAAGATCATCCCGGACAAAAACGTGAGTACAGTGCACCATGGCACAAGAGTCTGCTAACCGACCAGGCACAGCAATTCAACTCGAAAGGCTTCAACTACGGTTTCGTTGAATATGATGATCCGGGTGCCGCTGAGCGAGCCATGACCACCTTGAATGGCCGCAGAGTCCATCAGGCTGAAATCCGTGTGAATTGGGCTTATCAATCGAACACTACAACCAAGGAAGACACTTCGAACCATTTCCACATCTTCGTTGGCGATCTCAGCAACGAGGTCAACGACGAGGTGTTGATGCAGGCCTTCTCTGCCTTCGGCACGGTCTCTGAGGCTAGAGTCATGTGGGATATGAAGACAGGCAGATCGCGAGGTTATGGCTTTGTCGCGTATCGAGAGAGACCCGAGGCTGAGAAGGCGTTGGCTTCCATGGATGGAGAATGGTTGGGCAGTCGTGCAATCCGCTGCAATTGGGCGAACCAGAAGGGACAGCCGTCTATCTCTCAACAACAAGCGATGGCAGCAATGGGCATGACTCCGACGACACCCTTCGGCCACCACCACTTCCCTACCCAAGGTATCCAGTCCTTTGAGATGGTGGTCAATCAAACCCCGACTTGGCAGACCACTTGCTATGTTGGCAATCTGACACCATACACCACGCAATCAGACTTGATCCCGCTGTTCCAGAACTTTGGCTATGTGGTGGAAACCAGATTCCAATCTGATCGCGGCTTCGCTTTCATCAAGATGGATTCTCACGAGAATGCTGCCATGGCTATCTGTCAGCTGTCTGGATACAATGTCAATGGCAGACCACTGAAGTGCTCGGTAAGTCCGCCAACGCTTTATCACTTCCCACCGTCTCTAACAAGTATTCAGTGGGGCAAGGATCGTCCTCCCACCGGCCAGTTCGACACATACTCCCCACAGACTTCGATTGGATCTGCTTCTACTCCTGGCGGCTATAACCCAGCCTCACCATACTTTCCACAGTACGGTGGTCCAGGACCGATCACTCCGCAAGGTATGTCATACAGAATCCCCTCACGAGGTCGTGTCTGACAAGTGCATAGGTCCTAGTCCCGGTGGCCGCCCTGGGTGGGACTCGAATCATCTCGCAAGTCCATACACTGCGTCACCTCATTCTGCGTTCGGCCAGGCCCCTCCGTCTGCTGGAGGCTACGGACGCGGTCAGACCACACCCGGCGGAATGTATCAGCAGCCTCCACCTTCCTACACCAACAACTATCCTCCTTATCAGGGATAGCTTACGAGAACATGATGTAAACATGGCTTCTACATTGCATTGTCAAGGCTCTCGAGAGTGTCTATTGGCGTCACATTGAAACAACAATCATCTCAGCTTGTGGAGGACTCTATGATCAGCTTCTGGGCGCAGACCGGCAGATGAAGTGGTGAGAATTATTCGCCTTGAGCCATGTTGGCAAAGCTCTAATATGCGCACGGTTGGATGAAGTGTTAGAACGCTTGGGTGGAAGTGGTCGATTGCAGTCCGGAGGTTGTGTTACTGGTTGCCTAGGGCTTGGTCGCCATGAGAGCGAGATTGGTCCCGGAATTTTACAGGTCGCAGGTTCAGTCAAGGCGATGCTCCTCAGCTACGTGACCTTGTTGGACTTGGACTTGAAACCCCCAGAATGTCACTGAGCAGGGGGCTTGGGAGCATGCAGGGCACAATCGATCATGGCATTGTTGCTCAGTGATTTTTAGCCATTAGCAGGATACCCCAAAAGCAACTTGGATATTCACATAGCAGCCTATATTATTAAATGCTATGTAGAGAACGGAGTGGTGAGCAATAAATAAGTGGGGCAACCTGCAGCCCGAACGCGTAGAGCATCATTCTTGTGCCTCACGCGTCGAAACGAGTCTTCACTCTTGCACTGCCGTCTTTGCGACAAAACGTCAATCTGTTAATCCAAGGGCGACGAGAGTTGCGCCTTCCCTGTCACTACCTCTTGTCCTCTGCTCTTTCTCTCCGCGGCGTACATCGTTCATGCAACTTTGGCCCGCAACGTCCTTCCTGCGCTCCTCGCCCGGCGCATTGAGATCGCCCAAGTCCTTCGTTACTGCCATTATGCTCAGTCGCGCAGCCAACAGAAATGCCTCAACATCCGCCAGCGACAAGAAACAGTCGTCTCTTCTGTCCAACCCCAGCGCCGCAAACATTCCCCCTGCAAATCATGGGAAGCGAAAATTTGACCGGAGTATGAGCTCACTCAGTAGCTTGGACTCCCTACACCAGTCGTCGTGGTCTGACGAAAATACCCATCCTGTCATCCTTGACCTCACAAACTCTCCTGAGAAGTCCTCAGAGGTGTATTACCCTCCACTCAAATCTATGGACGAGGTATCTTATCCTGCATTGCCACCGATGCCGAAGCGTTCACTTGGAGCACCATCCAGCAGTGCTCCTGTGCCATGGTCTTCTTCCCCGGCTGAGCATCACGAAATTTCAAATGCTGGAAACCTATCAAAAGCTATACCGTCACCAGAGCCGGCAAAACCGCCCCAGAAGAAACCTCGAACACTCCCGCCCTCCTTCGCCAAATCCGCATACGCTCCTCGGAATGATCTCTTCGCTAAGCGGGGCAGCGACTACAAAATCGAAAGAGAGGCTGCTCTTCGGCAACATCAAGGAGGAGTTGGCGGTGGGAAAGCAAGTCAAGCTATGTCAGACATGCTAGAGAAGCCCTCATTTCCCCGCTATCGAACAACTGCACACATTTCGCGGAGCACTTCTGATCGAGCTATTGACTCTTCCACGAAGCCGGATGAAAAAGAGGCGAAAAAGGCAGAGAGAGTACCTGAGGTCTTCTTGAGTGACGAGCAGAAGGCGGTGATGAGAGCAGTCATGGAGGAAGGCAAAAGTGTGTTCTTCACTGGCTCGGCCGGTACGGGCAAATCAGTCCTTATGAAGGCTATCATTGCTCAGCTGAGGCACAAGTTCAGAACGGAACCTGATCGCTTCGCCGTTACCGCCTCGACGGGCCTAGCTTCTTGCATCTTGGAAGGTCAGACTCTGCACAGCTGGTCGGGTGTCGGGCTTGGGAAAGAGCCTGCACCGGAACTGGTCAAGAAGGTCAAGCGCAATCAAAAAGCCAGAAGCAGGTGGCTCAGAACCAAAGTCCTCATCGTTGATGAGGTGTCCATGGTCGACGGCCAGTTTTTCGACAAACTCGAACAGGTTGCTCGCACCATTAAGAACAACGGTCGTCCTTTCGGCGGAATACAGTTGGTCGTGACTGGAGACTTTTTCCAACTTCCCCCAGTCCCAGAGAAAAACACGATAGCCAAATTCGTCTTTGAGGGCGTCACCTGGAACACCTGCATTCAACATACAATCCTGTTAACACACGTCTTCCGTCAGAAAGACGAGAAGTTTGCGAGCATGCTGAACGAGATGAGGTTGGGTAAGATGAGTCCGGGCACCGTGAGGGAATTCAAGTCTCTTTCCAGACCCCTAAACTTCCACGATGAGCTGGAAGCCACCGAACTGTAAGTGTCCCCGCCCGACACGACTCCCTCGTCTAATTGTCACAGCTACCCCCGCCGCGAACAAGTCGAGTCTGCCAATCAAAATCGCATGCGCAAGCTCTCGGGCCAAGTCATGACCTTCTCTGCAGTCGATTCCGGCAATGCCGAGCCTAATACGCGAAAAGCCTTGCTCGCCAATTTTATTGCCCCAGAAATCCTCGAGATCAAGAAGGGTGCACAAGTCATGTTGATCAAGAACATTGACGGGCAGCTCGTCAATGGGTCGCTCGGTATCGTCCAATCATTCATGGATGAGGGTACGTTCTTTACGTACAAGGACGATGAACCAACATTCCTGCTCGCGCATGAAGACGGCGAGGAGGATGAAGACAAGAAAGCCGCAAGAGAAAAGATCCGCGAGGCGAGGTTGAAGAATTCCACCAACGGCGAGCCTAGGAGACTCTGGCCAATGGTGCGCTTCAACCTACCTGACGGAACGTCAAGAAGCATGCTCTGCTGCCCGGATGAGTGGAAGACAGAAGCTCAGAACGGGGAGGTCCTTGCGAAGAGAGTTCAAGTACCACTTATCCTGGCGTGGGCGCTGTCTATTCACAAGGCTCAAGGACAGACTCTATCCCGTGTGAAGGTTGACTTGGGCAAAGTCTTCGAGAAGGGCCAAGCATACGTCGCATTGAGTCGAGCGCGGACCAAGGAAGGCCTTCAAGTGTTGGGGTTTGAAGAGCGCAAAGTCATGGTCCATCCAAAAGTGTTGCAGTTCTACGCCAAGCTGTCCGGTCATGAGACGCTGGAGAAGGTGCAGGTGAAGAAGGAGGTCAAGAAGGAATTTTTCGGCGATGACGAGTTCGACGATGATTTTGACATCGAGGACATGCTTGAGGCGGAGAAGCTTTTGAAGGCTGGTGCTGGGTTCTGAAAAGCCTGTCTGATCGAAGTGAGTACGAACCGGTGAGGAGGGGAGAGCACATTGCACTATCTGAGAGATGCATGCTTTATTGTGGTTTATCATAGCGCGGTCTGACTTACATTGACACGACCATCATGCCGATAGAAACAGCATACAATGACGGATGTAACGAGAGCATCAAGTATCGTCCAACCATAGTTCACAAGGCCAGTGTCCAAGAGCACGCTGCGTTCAGAGGATACTATGTCAACATGTTCGTCAGCCACCTTGTTTCGGGGGTGTCTTTTAGAGTCTGCTTTGACCGGAAAGTGCTGTCGTCCCAGGCCCCTTTGATAATGACAACTCACTCAAATATCTCATAGGGGTACTAGATTACAATCTTAACGAGCTGGCTGCGGCGTTGGCGAGGCCTCTTGTAGCGAGATCGCATCTCAGCCTCGTCAAACTTTAGATTCGTTCCGGACAGGGCACATAATAAGATTTGATATATCACTTCATCGACAGCGCATATGAATCGATTTTCCGAAGCCGTTGAAAGATGCCCATGGCTAGTAGAAGACACCAGACGCCTCTGCTCTAGGCCAGGTTGAAGCGACCATTGGCGTTGATGAGTCCCGTCGTTCATAACCTCAACCTCCGTCGGCCTCCTCTTGAACCACCCTCCATACGCTGATTGAGCACATCACGAAGCACCGGATCGTCCCTGTCTTTATCCATGTGGTGCTGCCGCACATGGCGCTGCAGATTGTCTGGGCGAGGGTACTTGAGTTGTTGATCCGGACAGAATGGGCAGATGTAGCCCGGCGACGTATGAGCCAGTCCGTGCCTGTGGAAGTATGCCGGTCAATATATAGGAAGCAACTCCACTCGAGGGCAAAGGTGGACATACCTGATCATCTCGTTCTTCCTTTTGAAACCGTGACCACCAGGTCCTCGGGGGCAGTTTTCCACGGGGCAAAAGTGAATTCTGGCATCAGAGTGGATGTTCATATGGGAGTTGAGTAAGTAATGGGTCTGAAACGGTGGGGCATCGCAGCCTTCGTATGTGCACCTGTACGCGGCATCTGTAGACACAGCCGGCGTGTCCTCGTCTTCGTCTGAACGATCGACGTCTGGCTGTGGTGGCTGCTCCTCCTGACAGCCAGCGCCTGAACTAACCTTCTGCAAAGCACGAAGGACTATGTCTCGAGAAGACTCGTAGATTTGACGACGGTCTCGCTCCAACGAGTCCGCTGGACCTCCGGGTATTATTGTTCCAAGCTTGATTTTGTCGCGCCGATTGGTTTCCCATCCGTCCAGCGAATCAAGCAGAGTCGTGTTGATGTGAGTTGGTACTATGCGGCAGCCTGCGTCAGATATGGAAACCTAGAGGTTTGCGTGAGGAGATTGTGCCTACAGTTAGAGGGATTTGAAGTCGATTCCGCTCCTGCAAGCATTGCACCAAGCCATACACGAAATCTGGCGTCGACACTTGCCAAACGTGTATCGTTGAAAGCAATCGAAACTTCCGGGTCCTCGCCCGAGCCTGCAACGCGTTATAGGTCAAGCAAAGTCTTCTCCGATCCATGAGGGATACTTACCTTCGCTTTCTGGTTTTCGCTTTCCTGGCCTCAAGAGGGCAATGTTCTGCATAAAGCTCCTCTCCCGCCCGACAAGCCAGCGGATTGTGCAAATATGGGTACCTTCTGCGTCAGGGTGTTCCGTCGCAAAGGAAGTTTCACTGTTGAAAGCATCCAGTTCATCTAAGGTATCCTCTCCAAGCAGAATCTCACAGGGGAGATCATCCAACACGAAGAACCACTTCCCGCCCCATTGGGATGCTGGTGCCTGCAAATTGGCTGAGAACTTGGCAAATATGTGCTGGGAGACCCATCCAGTGCTTCCATCTGCAAATTGCACCGGTAGAGGATGCTGGAGTGACTTGGCAGGCCTTTGAGAATGCTGGACAAATCCTTTTGAGACAAGATCCATGTCTGACCCGGTATCAGCATGTGCATCCACGATTTCATGGTTCACATAGCATCTGAACCTCTCTCGTGCGTTGCCAATATGCATGACTTGCAGATATGGCGTGGAAGTCACAACCCTTTGTCGAAGGCGTTGCATACGATACGTCGTCAAGGTCTCGGTTTTCCTCAAGAACAAACCACCAAGTATAGCAGGGTGGATCAGACTCTCGAAGACATGGAACATGCATGTGAGGAGGACCTCCGGCTGCTTTGAAAAATAGAGTTGCATTTCGACAGCGCCCAGAGACCAGACGTGCTTGCCACTTCCGATTGTGAATTTGCTCGAGCGATTAGAATCTAATTGGTCAAGGATTCCAAGCTGGTCGGCAATGGTCTTGGACAGGATATTGTGTTCGGAACCGGTGTCAGGACAGGCATTCACGCCAATGGATCTTGTGCCCCTGAGGACTATGGGCGCGTCCCATCTTGTTCTTGCTTGATTGAGACGCCGTATGATCTGCTCCGTGGAAGGGTAATCGGAAGAATCCTGTTTCCGAGATGACGTAGGACGGCTTCTGGGGACTTCATAGGTAGCATTTAGGCTCGGGGCAGGAATGTTTGGGGGCATGTCGCTGTTTTCAAGCCCGTCGTCGCTGTCAAGCCCGTCATCGCTTCGATCCTCGACTGGATAGAAGAGATCTTCCAAAGACTCGGAAGACGCTGATTCGACCCAACTTTCAATCGTCTCTTGTTTCAAAGCAGGTAAGAATTGCTCGTAAAAGCGTTGCTTGCCGTCGAAACGACTCGCCTGGATGAAACCGTCATCTTCGACTTCAAAGGAAGGGCGAATTAGGTATAGCACCTCATCATCAAATGGAAGATCGAAGCTGCCTCCTGCATCCATCGCCACCTTAGCGCCGCCTCCAGGACTTGTTGCTTCTGGAAGACGGCCTTTGAGCTACGTCGTGTGACTGCGTATAACGTCGTTCGTAGGAGATGGGTTGGGACCCGCGTTGGCAAGGCGCGGGGTCTCGGTTGTTGACCAATAGTGTTGTGCGACTTGGTTTGCTCAATGGGAGTGTAGTTTCCATGTTACATTATACCTTTTCGACAGAAATAACGAAAGCCTGCCTGCAACGATCACCATGGTGCACATAGATGGCTATCGTGGACTCGCGTGGTTCATGGTATCCGACAAAGACAGGAGCCCCTGTATTTTCCGACGATTCGACGAACTTGCGGCCAGAAACCTGCTATACCTCCAGAGTCAGCTGCTTGCAATCGAAGACAAGTTAAAGGAATTGGATGTCGATCACATTGCAGCGCCGCTTAGCGTGAAGGCTGGGCTGAGAAATTGGAACGGCATGGAGACCGACGTTGACGAGACCTGCCGTCAGAGTATGATGGAACGCACTGCCTTGATTCTCAAGCTGAGGGAGACGATGAGAGAATATCGTAATGACTCCCTCCCAACGACAAATGGCTTGTCTGAAAAGATCTAGGAGAGATGCTCGTGCTAGAGCATCAAGTCAGGGCAATCGAAAGACCGTCGAGCAGAACACTCGAGGCTGTTCGAAAGTGCTTCAACAATGTCACCAGCACATTGAGGCCTGGCATCCCGGCACTTGACGGCCTGAATTCTGGCATATTCAACGATACGAATGACCTCTTGTCCTTAAGAGTGGTCACCGAGGATGATCGCCTTACCAGGTTTCTCCAGAATACGTTTCCGGTTCTGTTCGCCGTAAGCTCGCAAACACACATTAACGTGAAGAGATTGCTGATCGTATGACCAACAGAAGAGGACGCCTGCTGCTGATATCGAAGCGGCGCAGAAGTACGCAGGCCGTCCCGGCCTCGACGATTCATTATTGTATTACTCTGAACGCCGGCTTCATGCATGCGTTGCCATCATATACATCGTTCTTTCCTCGTTGCTGCTGTTTGGGGCCATGTTCAACCTATACTTCGTGGATAGCAACCCGAAGCGACTTGGTTTCATTGCTGGATATACAGTCGTTTTCGCGCTTTGCGTCGGCTTTCTAACAAACGCCCGGAGAGCCGAGATTTTCGGAGCGTGCGCCGCATACGCAGCAGTCCTTGTGGTCTTCGTGAGCGGAGGCCTGGGTGGCGGTGGGGTACCAGGTTGACAGCATATGAGCGTGTGATTAGAGCTGTCTATGGATGTTGCGGTGTTAAAGTTCTAGCTGCTTTCTGCCGCGAATAAAATAGATGGGTACGCGTGCAAAGCGCAGAAATTTGTATGATGGCCTCACGCGTCATCTTGAGGTGCTTGAACCGAAAAGGCTAATTGAGAGCGCTGTTGTCCTATAAGGATGCTGTATGCGGTATATATCGAGGAAGAAGAGGTTGAGTGTCAGACGGTCGAAACGTGTAGTATGGGTGGATCGTGACTGCCATGGCCTAAGACTCCGAGGTCGGACCCCATCGACGAGCTCATCGCCCAACGTCAGGAACGATGTACAAGCAGTTATGGAATCGCACAATACTGCGATCTTTAACTGATGGTCAAGAGCCAAAGCCTCGACAATTCTGAAATTCACATTCAACAGAATGGTCTCAAGTTGTGCAGCCACGGGCTCGAGGCACTTCCGTCTTGTCCATGGAGTCTTACAGCCCTCAAACAACTACACGTCCTGTCCCTTCCTAAAATCCTGCTCAAGGTCCAATCCTTTCGTGTCCTCCCCCAGAGCCGCCGAAGTCACGAAGTCCGCAGACTTCAAATCCCCCAACCTTACACCCTCGGTCTCACTGATGCCTTCAATCGTAATGACATTCCCTTTCGACCGACTCCCCAAACTGGCCCGCAGGAACGAACTGAACCCAAACAGCTTCCTCAACAACGGCCACCAGCACATGATGTTCGCGACGTAGACGGCCGTGCTCGCCTCGCGGAGTTCCCAGATCATGTACACGGTGGTATTCTTGTGCGTGAAATTGAACACCTTGTTCAGAATCGCGGCCAGGATGACGAAGATGCCCAGCGAGAAGATTGCTACTAGAAGGGCTTTTTTCGCCTTGGGAACGCGCGCGCCGACGATGAAGGGAATCGGAACAGCCAGCATGAGGAGGTCGGAGCTCACGTTGAAGACCACCTGGATGATGCAGTAGGTCCAGTAATTTGCGCATTGCTGGTTGTGGACCGGCATGGCCCAGTACTGCGAAAACGGCCGGCAGAGGATGAAGAAATAGGGGATCTCGATTGCGAGGAGTCCGACGGCGATGTAGACGGCTACGATCTTGACGTAGAGATTATTCCTCGATGAATTGAGCCTATATAAGTCAGTGGACGTCGAGCCATCCTTCTGAGCGGCGAGACGCACGTTATCTGATAGCTTTGCCCTTATTAGCCAAACCATCTCGCGACGGTAAATGCTAAACTTACTACAATGTCAACACACACGCCTTGACGCCCCACAGCGTGAGCAGGTAGCACTGGTTCGTGCCTACCACGATCTTACTGCCGAAGATCCGGTTCTGCACTTGTTGCGGATCGGCGAGTACAGCAGGGAGTTCCGCCGCGAGGAGCTCATTCGTCGCATATCGGGATGAGAATTGCAGGAGCACGAGGAGGGTTGTATAGCAGGACTATTCAGCCTCAGAACGTTAGGATCGCCCACGGTCTCCGCCCATGCAAAGATGAGGAATCGTTTGGCTCCGTACAAAAGTCGCGACCATCAAATAATCATCCGCCTGGAATTTCTTCCACGACTGTTTCAAGATCGCGCGTGACCACCTGAAAGAACACCCCTGTTTAGTTCCTGTCGCCAAAATCGATACATCCCGCCACCGTCATAGCACGGATCTTACGCGGAACGGCGCGGGCCACTTACAATCTACCGACAAAGAGAAATAAGCCGATCGTCCAGAAGACAATAGCCTCTGTGAGGATCTGGGAGCTGCTGGGGCCAGCCATCGCGAGTGGTCATGGTCGCCAACGGCGCCGAAGATGAGGATAGGGAAGAAATGAGCAGGCACGATGGGGCTTTGTAAATCGGAAGAAGCCATCGGGTACTCTGACAGTCGAGGCGAGTGTATAAATCGCTAACTCGCTTATCTCTTCCCTGTCGACGCAGATAAGAGATTGACCTATACACGAGGGTTCAAGATCTGGATCGTTGGCAGAAGCGGGGAAGCGGGATGCTTGCGGACTGGAGCGACCGAGCTCACCATAGCGAAGCTCTACCCACTTCCCCAATATCTTCGACATCCATGAACACAACGAAACATACCGCTGAAGGGTAGAAAGTCTTGATTCTCCGTGGCTCCTGCGGCCCAAGATGTCACGGATGTTCTTCTGATTCGATTGAGCATATTATTGCAAAATTATAAACTAATATATCAAAGGACTCACACACTCACCTTGTGGAATACTTCTTGCCTCAACTTACCGGATTACTGGACGCCGTTGCGCTCACTGTCCGGCTTTTGCCTGTTTGGTTGGCCTGTGAGCTCCATCTTCTTCATCCTCACCGTCGTCTTCGTCGTCTCGTGGTCTCTTCGAGCCAGGCGCAGGGCTTTTCGAGCGCGTTTGATCATCATACTCGGGGCAAACGAGTTCGTCATCTCCCCACCCTTCGGAGTCCCTTTCCAGGACGTTGTCGCAAGGCGGTTCGCAACTGCTCTTGCCCCGGTACTTTTCTGCCCAGAGTTTTCGATTAGCTTCAGCATGCGCCCACCAGTATTTCCGGCGCTCCACAGGCAATTCCAACAGATCGAAAAGCTCTTCCAGGCTTCTCTTCTTACCTGGAACGAAGAGCGAGGTGTACTTCTTCGCCTCTTTCTCGAGATCGTCGCGCTCTTGTTCTACAACTTTGTACTTGCCATCTGCGTCGTTGACGAAATCTGGCAAAGTTGCGTCTTCCGCGGGTTCTTCGCGCCTCTTTCGATCTGCCGTCCGTGCGAGGGCGGAGACGAAGAACACCCACTCGCACACATCATCTGCTGAGAGGGTCCCGTGGTGTTGTCGGAACTCAACGGTTCGTTTCACGTAGCCGCCTTCAACGGCATCCAGAGCGCTCGTGAAGTTGACGAAGCGTTCCCGTACAGGTACTCTGTCGGGCTTGTCATTAAAGTCAGGTCTCATATTGAGACATCCATCTAGGAGTTGTCGATCTTCAGCTCTGAAGATACCCATGAAGGCTTTCTCGCACGAGTACTCACCTCCCAGCGTGCAGCGGTGGTAAAGTCGTCCTTCTTCTCTCACCACGTCGCGGTTGCTCTTGCCATACTTGAAGATCTTTGTACCCTGGTAGCTGTGTCTTTCAGGGTGGTGTAGCAACGTGATTGTGTCCTCGAATGCCATGCAAATGAACGCGAGATGCTGCACGAATTCGATTGGTAGACCCACCTGAGTGCCATCATCTTCAGGCTTGCGTCCCACATGCACATGGACGGAGCCCATACCCGGCCCTGTTGTGAAGAAGTACGGCCTTTCCGGCTCGAGGTTTCTCGGGATTGCGGCCAGGTGGCTTTTGAGCTCCTTCAGTCCGTCGGAGTCCAGATCTGTGGCAGTAGTGTCGGGCGCTGCCAATGGCCGTGAAATGAGCTCTAACCCGGCAAGACTCCAATCCTTGAAATCACCAAGGTGAATCTCGTCGTTGTCCTCTGACCATGCCGATAACTTGGCAGTGTCGTCGGGAACCGGCACTGCGTCCTCGGTCGTCAATTTCCAGCGCCGATATGGATCTTGCTCATCATCATCAACATCTGGATCTGGGGTAAGCCATACCTCAAGCTCAGGCTCCTTGCGTCGAATGATCTTTGCCGCCTGCCTCAGTGCCACTTGTGCGAGTTTCTGGCGTGAGTGCTTGGCTAGGGGGCCATCCAGCGGGGCCCCGACACCCTCAATATCGACGGGGCATTGCTCTGGTCGAAGCCAGGCGTGTTCTGGTCTGTTAGCTACTTCATCCTGTTTAATTCCAAAAAGATGTTCGATCTCGATCCCAAACGTGAAATCGAGAGGCTGGCTGGTGTCGCTTGCTGTTGACTCCGAATCTGACATGGTTAATTGTTTAGCTTTCGATGCTGTATATATTGGTATATTGCGTACCTTGATCTCTTGACTCCAGATTTAACTGGTATACCCCGGTTGGCTGACCTCGAGTATAAGCCGCACGAGGGCGAACAAAGGAGGAGTAAGTACAGACATCCCCGGACAATGGTAGAGGGGCCGGGAGGTATAGAGGACAATGCATGAAACTGAAAGACAACTCGCCGGAACAAAGAAAAGGCCAACCAATTTTGGGTGTTTCTTACCTGTTTTGGAAGCATAGGCATTCTGGTGAGCTGAAAGGGCAGACGATAGAAAGAAACCTCTTGCAATGATCAAAGAGATCCGTATTTTGGGCAGGCGGCATGAACCTTTGGGCTGTGCCGGTCAGCCGGAAGGAGCTCTGCATTGAATCGAAGGCAATCAAGGTGGTCGAAGGTCAAGTTAGAGCCTCGACCCTGGCCTTAAAAATTGTTTCTTGGCTACGTGAGTAGCACGATGAACCAAACAAGGCTTCCGGGAGGAGTTCACCAAGAGTCAAAATTTCCAAAGCCTCCTCCGCCCTTTGTCTTCTTTCGAGCGGGCTGCTCCGGCTCATCGTCGATGAATTCAACAACCTCATCCTCCTCAGGGGCGTTGAGTTGACTCGTTGACGATGCTTTTAAGTATTTTCCAACTTGGCCAGCAGCATCGCCGGTGTCCACAGTGCCATCGTTTCGTATTCTCTTTCCGGTCCAAGTCGTGCGGTCTTGATTTACTTCATCTTCTCGTTCTTTCTCGCTCCGTTCAACTTCGGTTTTCTGCTTCCAAAATTCCTCGAAGGGATCGAGGAGTACTGATGCCTCGAGGATCTGTATGTCCTCCTTTGGCCGGTCATTGCTGTCCACGGGTACATTTTCCAGTTGTTTCAACACGTCCATGGACTCGTCGTTGGTGTCGTCGACCACTCGACCAAAAATTGTGTGCTTGCCATCGAGATGGCTCGTCGGCCGATACGTAATGAAGAATTGCGAGCTGTTCGTGTTCTTCCCTTTGTTGGCCATGCTCAGGACACCTCTCTTGTCATGTTTGAATGGGCCCTGAAGCTCGTCGTTGAAGTTCTTTCCCCATACACTTTGCCCGCCTCTACCCGTGCCAGTCGGATCTCCACCTTGAAGCATGAAATTGCGGATATTTCTGTGGAAGACGGTTCCGTCGTAATAGCCTTTCTTGATCAGACTGACGAAGTTCCAAACGGCTTTCGGGGCGTATTCAGGGTAGAGCTCCAGAGTCAGCGAGCCGAGGGTGGTCTGCAAACGAGCGTAGCCCTTTATTTTTACGCGTTTGGGCTTCAAAATGTATTCTTCGTCGGTCATGGTAGCTAGAGCATTAGAGGTGTGGACTGTCATCCCCGTAGATGTGAAGGAGGCAGCTGCGAGTCCTGTCGTGTGCCGAGTTGCATTGTATGGTACTGGTTTGCCTCCTTGTAACGCCGATGCTGAGTTTTTGGAGACTAAACTCGACTGCTGCGACGAGGCCTTGTCTTTCTGCGTCAGAGCATTTGCTCGTTCGGCCCTTGCCTTTGCCACGGCTTCCTTGGCTTTCATAACTTTCAGATCTGCAGCTCTCCCCAGACTCGCAGCATTGATTGAGGCTTCTTCTTTCGGAATGCCAGAATCCTCGCCATCCTTGAGGTACTTGAACGAACTTAGGTTCCGCGACTCAATGTTTTGAGGATCTTGCAGAGTGATTATATCCTTGCGTGTAAACTCCTCATCCGACACTAGATCCCGCCACATCTTTGGTTTGATATTCAGCCTCTCGATTGTGTCGTACGCGAATGCATTCGCCGAGTCGCCATGGTGGACTGCGACTATATGCGTATTGTCTGTGAACACCTTGAAAGTGACCGGGTCGACATACTCGTCTGCGTCGTTCTTTGCGAAGTTCAGCTTTATCAGCTCATGCTGCTTCAGCGGCTTGCCTGTGGCTGGGTTCGTATCATGTTTTAATAGCCAACGCAGGATGTTCTCGTGGTCGAATATAATTCCTTCGGCCGTGCAAACAGGGGTTGTGAATGGTTGGAGGCTTAGGGCGCAAAAGTTGAATGGTAGACGTTTGAATGAGGCATGACCGCTTGTGTCAGCGCGTACACCGGAGCCTGCGCTGGCTGAGTAGGCGTCCGAGGAAGCCCATTCCGAGTGGGTGATCTGTAAAGAGTCAGTCTTCGCGAGTGGGAAGTGTTCGATGCGACGGCCGTACGTAAAGCTTGTCGGTTCCTGGAAGAGCTCGTCAGCGTGCTGAAGCGAGCAGTAGAGGACATCTAACCTTTGCCCATAATTGTTTTCAAGAGTTTCAATCGGATGTGGTTGTGGAGGAGAGTTTGAGGACGTGGAAAGAAAAGTTGAGGATGCGCCTGGAGAGGGCACCCCGCAGTCTTCTTTTTAAGCCTCAACAGCCTCGTGAACAGAGCGGAGCCTTGTCACGACGAATCAAGAGGTCGAGTGTACGAATATTGAATTGGGTCGTTGTGTATGCATCGACTTTTAATGCAGTTGATCTCCTCCAGGTCGGTGCCCATGCTATCTCTATTGTGTCCGATGCGCCATCGCTATGTAAACACCCGCTACCACCGACGCCTTCCCACAACGTAAGAATAGCCTAACCTGGAGTTGTAGCCGGCTCACCCTCTGCACTTGCCACCGCTGCAGCTTTGTGCTCGTCAAGCACCTTCCTCAACGCCGTCCGTTTGATCGGCTTGGCCAGGAAGCCGTTCATCCCAGCGCTCTCACACGCCGCTCGGTTCGATTCATGATCGAAGGCCGTCAAAGCCAGGATTGGCGCGTCAAATCCAAGCTCTCGAAGCTTCTTGGTGGCCTCGATGCCATCCATCTTTGGCATTTGAATGTCCATCAAGATCAGTGAGAAGGGCTTTGGCTTGTCAATCTCATCCTCCGTCGCAGCAAGTGATTTCTCAATGATCTTCACGGCTTCTTCTCCATCCTCCGCCAACGTCAAATCGGTCACTTTTTCCAGCTTGAGTAGTTTCAGTATCACCTGCTGGTTGACGGGGTTGTCTTCAGCTACAAGAACTTTGAGTGGACTTGCGGTGCTTGACGACGCCAGCGAGGACTTCATCTCCAGTGGCTTCTCTTTCTCCCGCGGTTGAAAATCTCGTCGATCGCTTTGATCTTCCGGTGTCGCCATCGACACGATGGTTGCTAGTCGAGCATTCGGAGATGTGAAGCTCTGCCGCCGTTCCGGTTTTGCCGGTGGCGTGTGTGGCATTGCCATGTCGACATTCTCGGGATCCGTATTGCCGTCTATCAAATAAGGCTGAGAGAAGCCAACCAGCCGTGGTACGTCGAGCGGGGATTCTTTGTCTGAGTAAATGGAGGCCTGCTTCGATTGAAGTGACCGTACATCTCGCGCCATGCCAGATCTTGTGGTGAACGTCTCGAATTGAACGCTGCTAGTTATGCTGCCTGCTCTGGGTCGGGCAAGCGAATCTGTGACTGACGGCACGATTTCCCTTGTATATCGCAAGGGTATGGAGAATGTGAACGTGCTGCCAATGTCGACCGTGCTCTTGAGCTGAAAGGTGCCACCCATCATTCCTGCTAGTTGTGAGCAGATCGCCAGACCGAGGCCTACACCGCCATGCTTTTTACTGAGCGCTAAGTCGCCCTGAACAAACGGCTTGAAGATGTCTTGCTGCAGGTGCTCAGGTATGCCGGGCCCGGTATCTTCCACCTCGAAATCAAACAATAAGCCCTTCAGTGACGTTTTCGGTTGGTGCTTCTCGGGACTGATCCGTTGGAAAGCTTTCGAAAGTCCGGCATGCTGCGGCGTCTTGGTGTGCGAGTACTTGACCTCAGGCATAGCCTCAGGTTCAATGAATCCTCTGTACCTTATCCTCACTTCGACGGTACCTTTTGCTGGTGTGAATTTCAACGCATTGCTGACAAGATCTAAGTAAAATGGTAAGCTCTGGCGCGCCTAATCTGCGAGTCTTGCTGGAACAGAAATGGCATCCCGCAAAGCATTTGCAACACAACAAAAACTCTGGAGTGGTGTGAACTTACTCATTAGAATCTGAAGGATTCGGTTCTTGTCGCCTCTCAGAGCAATTTCTCTAAGTGAGCCTAAATTCGCAGGGCCTTGAGCCAAGACATTACTTCGTTGTCTTTGCATGGCTCCAGTCATGTCGTGTCTGGCGACAATTGCATCTTCTTGGGCATCGTGGTCGAAGTCTCCAGGCGATGGTGGATTTGTGCCGATGAAGACCACTCTCAAGCTGATGTCGGATTCAGAGGCCTGCTTTTCGAAGATAGACACAAGCTGCGAGCCAATGTCCACCAGCCGGAAGGTGTCTTCCTCGATGGCGAAATTTTGTCCAATCGAGCTCTTACTAAAGGTCAAAAGGTCGTTTAACAGGTGTGAGAGCAAATCTGAAGACTTGTACATGATCTTGAGAGATTGCCTCACGCTCTGCATATCCTCTTCCTGCATCGCCACAGCACACATGCCGATGATCCCGTTGAGTGGGGTCCGTAGTTCGTGGGAGACGTTGGCGATAAACAACGTCTTGCTCTCATTAGCAGCTTCGGCAGCGGTCCTGGCCTTTTCGAGGTCCGCAGTCCTCATATGCACCCGATCTTCGAGCTTGCGATACTGAATGGACAGCTCGTCGGTCATTTCATTGAATTTACCAGTGAGTTCTGTCAGTTCGTCCCAGATGAGATGTTTCCGTTCTGGCACCCGCTCGGGGATTTTGAACACTCGAACAGGGCGAACAAAAGATTTCTTCTTCGCGGATCGTTTACCAGCGCTGCGGGAATGTCCGTTCTCCTGAATAAGATCTGCCTTCTCCAAAGTATTCTCGCTGGCAGCATCGGATTTAGCAGAAGGATCGTATGCTTCGTAGGTGGTAACTGAGTTGTTGGCTGCAGTCCTCAAGGCAATGATCGGCTTCACGGCGTAGTGAGCAATCGGACTGCAAAGTTCCATTAGTAACTCAGGATTCAGGTACACAGGTTAAGGTACACGTACAAGCAGATGATCAGGATCGCTCCCACCACGCTGAAGATGGTCGCTATGATTGTCCTTCGGAGTTGATTGATCGGAGCAACAGCTTCGCCGTGTGCCTGGGCAAAGAGAAGGACCCAATCAACGATGTTGGAAGAGATTCTGGCATAGCCAACGGATATCGAGATGCCTTCTTCGTTATGTGTCGACATGAGTCCTCCGGCATTGTTGAGTTCCCCATTGATGTCAGACCACGCTCGCAGGAGTGCCGGGTATTGCTTCATGAGGAAAGGCAGGTACGGATTCTGAGCTCGCGTAGGATGGCGGCCACTGTAAGTTGGTAGCATGAACTGAACAGGGACATCTGCATTCTGAGCTCTCGAACGGCCAGAAACGTTCTCTGCGAATAGATTGCCAGGACGACCACCCGGCCCGATGATGACAACCTCTCCGGTACGTCCTAGTCCTACCCGCGACCCAACGACATTGTAGAGATTTCTGGCGTCCAGAACCACAGTCAGCCACCCTAGAATGTCGGTTCGGCTCGTGTTGTTGTTGATTGGGACTGTCAATGAAATGAGTGAGGTGTTGCTTTGCAAAAAGAGCGGACCAAGCAATAGCGTTGAGTTGTTGCCCAGACGTCTGGCTTCGTAGAAAGCGGCGCGTGTGCTCGATGTCTGGTCGCCATACGTGAGGTTAGGGTAGAGTTGGGGAGGGTAACCGGCGCCATCGTCTCCGAGAAAAATTGCGGTGCCGTTTGCATATGTGCTGGGAAGTTCGTATTTGCCACCCACTCCGGTGCCAGTCAAATACGTGAGTGCACGATATCCTTGATCAGGCACAGATGCGCGAGGATAGACAGCGGCTTGTAGCAGCATAGTGTTCTCGAAGCCATCCGATAGGGTCACTCCGAGATTATCCTTGCCTATGTCAGTATTTCCGTCCCGGAAGATTTATATTCAATCCTTACGTTGATGCCGTCGAATAACTCCTGTGAATGATTGCCATTGTTAAAAGCGCGCAGGAAACCCTGGAGCGGCTGTCTCGTTGTGATTTGCTGTACCGAGGTTCGAAATAGGGAGATCTGCTGTGCTATCTGGTCTGCTTTTAGATTTGCCGTGATCATGAGTGTCTGTGCTTTCGCGTCCCTGAGATGATCGGAGCTCTGATACCAAGTCGCAACAGCGAGGACCATCAAAGCCACCCCATTTGTGAGAAGAATCAGTAGACATAGCTGATCGCGAATGTGCATGTGGAGCCGCATTTTTCTTCTCGGGCGCTCTGAAGGGTACTTTTCAATCTTCAGGGAGTTGTCGGAGGCCTCGGAACCGAGGGTTTGGTGTGATTCAGGATTTCTATCCCATTGGAAACGATTCGAAGCGGTCATGGAGATTGTCTGCCAGACCTTCCGTTATCTTGTCCACAGCGCACATTGTATGAAGTAGTGAACGAAGGAAATATGTTGAACGTGAAAGGGTTTGACGTATCTCCACGCGTAGCGAGATGGCCGAATCTAGGTGTGGCGGGTTTGCGGTTAGTCAACAGCAAATCCCTGCGCGGGGCTTCAGCTGGGCTACCCTGAAAAACAACCGTTAGACGGAGCAGGAACAGGCAAACTTAAAGCCCGAACTTTGCCTGCGCACAAGCGCCCAGACAGGGGCATGGCCAACTTCCAATCCCCATGTTCGGCAGGATCGAGAATCAAATTGCCAGCTCGCGTGATGCTGCACAGTAAACACTCTCGCAGGCATAGCGACGTGCAACTTTTGGCCGTTGTCTTGGGGAGTCAACATCTCGTAGCCGGTGATGTCCTTCATCCATATGCATCGCGCGCATACACATTCAAAGGGCAAGCATTTTGCCACACATCCAGTCTTTTCCAGGGCAGTAGCATTGGGGTGCCAGGTGCGACTTTCTGGAGTTGGGAGATGAGGCCATTCATCAAGCTTGATATGAAAAACTCTGCACTGTTAGCGACCTGACAAGGAGACAGTATGAACGGATTGCGACATGGAGTAATTGCATTTGTTCATCTATAAGTGAATGTTTTAAGGCTTGCACGCCTCTGTTCATGCACGCTTGGTGCCTGCTTGCCAGAGAATGTGCGTGCACTGCACACGGCCAACTATGCGCGTCCGTAGTACGGTACGGTTGCGTATATACGGCCGCAAGGGCAATTTCATGAATCGTCAATCAGTCCACGCTCTCCAAGGTTGAACAGACTTAAATCACAACAAGCTCTTCCACACCGCGACAAACCCTCGACACCGAGTAAAAGCATTATCCACCGTGCCGCCTGCTCTTCAATCAGCTTCACACCTCCTCAGGAACAAGTTGTCCGCATTGTTGACCGCGCCCAGAGCGCGAAGCAGTTTCGATCATGGTTCACAAGATCCTGTTTTTTGCCGGCTTCGGTGAGCAGACACCAGCGTTCACCACAAAGACGCGCAGTGGAGTATTCAGACTAACACGAACCGCAGGTATCGCGACACGCTTCGTCCAACTCGGCATAGAAATGAGACCGTTCTTCCAACGCGGCACGTTATGGGTGTACCCACTCTTCGCAAGCATTGGAGGTTCATTCGGATATTGGTTGAAGGGAGTGGAGGACAGACAGGTGAAGCTGCTACAGCAGCGGAAAGAGATGCTTATTGAGAAGAGACGACGGAGAGCGGAGAGGGAAGCTCAATTCACGGGCGCGGAAGATTCGTCGCTGATAATTTGATGGCAGCAAGTTGAAGAGCTCACTGGAGGGTGCAGCTAGTTGGATCACCAAAGAGCTAGTTGCGGACACAGCACTTGTGTGTTGGTCCTAACAAGCTGGGAGAGGACGATGGGAGAGCATGAACGTCCACACCACCCCTACGCTGTACAAAGGCCACGACATATGCATGATAATGCCAAAATAGAGCATCAAACCAATGGCCCGATGGGCTGAAAACCACATTATGCATCAAAGCTCACTTGCACATGACAGACTCATGGACCTGACTCCCTGGCTTGGAAGACCTCAGTGTTCCTCGTTAACCAACCCTTTTCCTATCCACGGTCGCAAGCATGGCTATGTGGCGCTGAACTCACAAAATCATCGGGTGGAGCACGCTATACTCGAGCTTTGGCGGAGATCAGCTTGTTTGCAAGTAGACCTCGCCCTCACTGCCCTCTCAGTCCCTCTAACTCCGTGGCGGTGGCTCCCCTTCGAACCTCTCAACGCCCTCCGGGATAGGAACCAGCGCACTCGTTGTCCAAATATGCGTCGCATTGTTCCAAATGTTCCCATTAATGCCCTCGAGACAACCTCCCTTGACGGCTACGAACCCGCCCTTCTCGTTCCCCGGGACAACACTGAGATTCATGATGCGCGAGCCGCATTTCTTGCAGAAGTAGCACCGTTTGGAGCGGCCGGAGGTGGTGTTAGCGTGGGTGTATGTTCCTATCAGCTCATTCTCATGGGGACTTGCTTCTGAGTCTGATGTTGATGTTTTATTCGCGCCGGTGCCCGGATTTTGGGCGATCAGGTCGAAATTCGGGAAGATCGCGGAGATGCCGAAGGCGCTGGCTGATTGTCGTCTGCATTCTAGACAGTGGCAGACGTACCACTTTAGAGGCTTCTCGCTTGGAGTGCGGAATGTGACCTCTCCACATTGGCAACGGCCTTCCATGGTACAGATGGATATAGACTGGTTTTCACCGAGGATACACGTCCTGTTAATATGCGTGCTTCAAACCCTCTTCTTGATGTATGATAAGCGGACGCTGTTGGCCTCGAGTGGAATATCCCAGACTCCTAAGTAGTCAGCCCATGCGGGTGCATGTCAATTGCCGGCGCACCATTAATGAGATGGAGCAGCTGCTCCCACATGTCGGCACAACGCCGAGATCGAGGCCAAGAGATGGGGTTGGGGAAAGGGCGAGGAGACTCGGATTTGGGGGATATGTTGGGAGATCGTTCGGAGTAAACAGAGCAAGAGAATTCTCTACAACCACTAACATGCTTAGACACTTTTGAATTGAAGTAGAGAGGTTGGTTGGTATATGCAAGCCTTTTCTTCCCGACTCCTAGTATGTCCCAATGCCTGGTCATTAGCTCTTTGCAGCCCGGATCCCTAGCAAAAATGTACAAGAACTGTCGAGTATTGAGAACATGAAGACATGACACTTTTGATACACGACTTCAAGGCATCGGCAACGGCCTAGCAACCTCCTCTTCTTCCATGTAGGTCTTGAAAACTCTTGTGCGCCATCACTTCAGGATCCTCGTGATCAGGCCGGTTGCCACAGTTCGTCCACCTTCTCTCATGTTGAATCGCTCGCCGGCCTCCATTACCACGGGGTGATGTGTCTTCAGGACCATTTCGAGGTTGTCTCCAGGCATGACCATTCGTGTGGTATCCTCGGTGCCATCCGGAAATTTTAGGTGTGCTGCCTCATCTGCGGTTCGGATGTAGACCTGCGGCTTGTAGTTTTCGGTGAAGCCTGACTTGCGACCGCCTTCCTCCTCTGTCAAGATATATAGCGAGACAAGAGCCTCCTGGTGAGCCTTGACGCTGCTGGGCACTGCAATGACCATGCCACGTCGGATATCTTCACGCTTGACGCCGCGCAACAGGAGACCAGAGTTATCACCGGCCCTTGACTCTTCGCAGGACTTCTTGAAGGTTTCAATATCGGTAACCTTGGTCTTGATGACCTGTTCGCGGCCTCCTACGACCTCGACTTCACTGTCCTTTTTCAGGACACCTCGCATGACACGGCCGGAAGCGACTGTACCACGACCGGCGATAGAAAAGACCTCCTCAACCGACATCAGGAAAGGCTTCTCGGTGTCTCGTTTTGGAGTTGGAATCCACTCGTCGACGGCCTTCAGCAGCTCATCAATCTTCTCCGTGCCGATTTCGGGTCTCTTTCCTTCAAGTGCACATAGAGCTGAACCGAAGATGATGGGCGTCTCGTCTCCGTCGAATTCGTACGTTGAAAGGAGTTCGCGCATTTCCATCTCGACGAGCTCCAACATTTCGGGGTCTTCGACGGTGTCAACCTTGTTGACGAAGACGACTAGCTTTTGGACACCGACTTGACGTGCCAGGAGTAGATGTTCTCTTGTCTGTGGCCTATCGGGTGTAAGTCTCTTGGGAGGAAGTCCGTGGTTGAGCATGCTCTTACATTTGTCCATCTCCTGCGGCAACCACAACGACGGCGCCATCCATGAGAGCAGCACCAGTGATCATGTTCTTGATGTAATCGGCGTGACCGGGACAATCGACGTGGGAATAATGGCGATTATCGGTTTCGTACTCGATATGCGCAGTGGCGATTGTAATACCACGTTTCCGCTCTTCGGGAGCTTTATCAATCTTGCCATAATCGAGAAACTGTGCCATTCCTTTCTCCGCTTGTCTCTTCGTGATGGCTGCAGTGAGAGTCGTCTGTGGGAAGGTCAGTACGTGCATCTCGATGGCATGCGCGAGTCCCGTACCTTGCCATGATCGACATGGCCGATTGTTCCTAGGAAGCGTCAGACAAGTGGCCAGAAGAAGCTGGTGAGCTGCTACCGACCAACATTCACATGGGGCTTCGTTCGCTGGAAAGCGGCAGCGTATGTTCTTGCACCGAATCTATCATGGCCAAAGACTCTGTTGACAGGATTGAGACCACGAGCAGGCGAGCCTATGTGCCGCGAAGTGCGAAAAAGATAAGTGACCGAGCGAGAGAAAGTCATCGCGACGCCGGAAGAAGAATGAAGGAATGTACAAGAAGAAACCCGAAAGATGCTACAAGCACGAGCGCAGCTGTGTGACTTGAATGCACGACACGAGCCAGAAAATAATTATACTCCGGCCTGCAGGGAGCTCCCAGTCGTGATTGATCGGGCTTAGCGTTCTACGGTGGAATGTGACTGCTTGTGTAGCAGAAGCGCGACTCTTCAATGGCCTCTCACCGACCACTCTCAATAATTGTTCTTTGTCATTGACAACCTCATGATCTTCGCTTGACAGCTCTCAAGAGCACGCTGCTGATGCCCGACAGGCGCAACTAAGCTTATACCCTAGTGGCAGCCGCCTTCCAGACCTCTTCAGGTAAGGGTCAGCGCATCTGTTTACAAATTTCATACCACGTTGCACGCGGTCACTTCGAGCGAAGGGTTGTCGGACCAGGCGCCCTCTGCCGAAGCAGACCGGATCAAAACAAATACAGGGCTTTTGTCTGCTTGGTGCTACCTGAATGAACGAAGGGGATTAATTGCAGTTTCCTATTGTTCACATACTTGTTGTCTTCCTCCAATAGATGTCTCACTTCCAACCACCAAGCCAAATCTAGACACTTCATCCACGATGGACAACGCTGAGCCGCTTCTGGAGGACGAAGACTTGATATCCAAGGCAGCGGCGACGCTGCCTGCGGATCTGGAGGGACTCTGCATTGCAAGATTCGACGAGCTTGTTGCCACTGGGCAGCTAATCTACGAAGATTCGACAGCTGAGAACGTTGAAGACCAAGGATTCAGAGTAAGTACCTTCCAAAAGTTCTGAGCAGTACAAAGATGCAGAAAAGTTTAAGCTCTGTTCATTCCCGACTGACTCGTGCAGTTTAATTTTCGATTTGTTCCCCATCTGCAACGAAAGCCCATCTTGCCCGCGGATGCGCCACAACGAAAGACCGGGAAAGGTCACAACCCCTTCCTCGACCCTACTCCTAGCGAGGTTCTGTCGTCAGTCGGACAAACCCACCGCTTGCTGATCAACAAGTTCAGTGTTTACAGACCAAGTCTGCTGCTGATTACCCGCGAATTTGCGCCCCAGAAGGATGGACTTGACCGCACAGACCTCGCAGCCGCGTGGACAGTCTTGCGTCACTTCAAGCAGCCATATATGATGATCTACAACTGTGGCTTCGAGTCAGGTTCGAGTCAAGGCCACAAGCACATGCAAATGTGGCCCTACCCAGATGAGAAGGAGCTCGGCTTTGAATTATTCCCCAGTAAAGCAGATTCGGAGGTCTATGTGTCGAATGATATAGCCAACGTCCCACACAAGCATTTCGCGCTTCGCTTGTCCAAAGACGTTGATTTGGAAGGGCTCGTCGAAACCTACGACAGGCTTCTTCAAGGTGTTCGACAAAGCCATCGCGCTTTTGGAGGAGGCAAAGATTACAATGTGATTCTTGTCAAGGACTGGATGTGTATGATTCCCAGACGGCATAGTGGACTCGACAGAGGAGCTGGAGCTAATTCTGCATCCGCCATCGGACTCGTGTGGATTCAGAATGACGAAGAGAAGAAGGCATGGACTTCTGAAGGGCCGGCCGAATACCTCAGATATGTGGGAATACCTAGATGAGTATTCCTGGAGGGCTTTCGGCGTACTGAAAAGAGGGTTTCACCATAGAAAGGGTCCAGAGGCATTAAGGGAATACTTGCTGTGCACTGCGCTGGTCACACGGCCGTCCCTACTCCTAGCTGATGCCGGTTACAGACTGACTGTTCATGAAGAGCAATGCTTCCACCGCACAAAAGAGCTCTTCTTATCACCGAGCAGCGGCAACAGCGCATCTAGCCGCTTCCCTCACGTCGTACGACAACAACCACTTCTGCAAGTTCTCTCGACTGTCCACTACGTACGTCAGATGAGAGCTCAAAGCTATCGTCGGAAAGTGACTCACGATGAGATTGGGCTTCCCCATCAAACCATTTACGACATTCCTTCAAGACTTCGGCAAACCTCTCCTCCATATTCCTATCGTCTTGTCGAACTGTGGACATCAGCTGAGCACACGAGTATCTTGGGACTCGCAGCTTATCGAGGATTGCAAGTCTGTGGGGTAACTCTGATTTATCGGTGATACCGGCGAGAACAACCTCCAGCGCGCCAGCGTCTTCGATAGATTGAGTTCCTCCCTGGGCTCGGAATGGCGGCATCGGGTGCAAAGCGTCTCCTAACTGGCACAGCTTGTCTTTGCGCAAAGTCTTCAGTGGCTCTCGGGCGCACACCTTCCACAACATTGGAGCTTCATCAGCTGCGTCGAAGAGATCTCGATACAGTGGATGCCAATGTTCAAAGTCTTTCAGGAACACCTGCTTGTCACACTTCGCCGTCCAGTCCTCCTTGCTGAGGTACTTCCCATCGTCTGGCATGATCACGTCGAACGCATGGATCTTACCAAACCGGCAAGTCCACCAGACCACCAATCGTTCGTGCTCGTGAGCAAACCAGATTGTTCCATCATGGTGGAAGCGATCACTGATGAATTTGTTGTCCTTGTATCGTTCCTTGACGGCTTCGAGGTCCTCATCCCGAATCAACAGCCGCAACGCGGAGCGACCAGTTGGCTGTGCGGGATCTTCATATCCGCAGATGACCTTTGTTGCTCTGCTACGAATACCGTCGCATGCCACTACCAGGTCTGACTCTACCCAGGTCCCGTCCCCAAACTTGACCGCCGGTCGTTCTGGGTCGTAGTCGACCACTTCCCATCCGTACCGGAAGTCGACTGTACCCTCACCCAGCACTGCCCTTTCAGCTTCATCTCTCAACAGCATCTTCAGATCCTGCCTCGTTGTCAAGTACATCGCATCCCCGTCGTCGTTCCTCTTATGCAGTCGACTATCCTCTCCAAAAGCCACATTCAGCACCTTGAGCGTGGCCCCGTTGACGATGTAGCCAGTCTTGTGCTGGAACATTCCTGCTCTCTCCAGGTCGAGGCCCCACTGCCGAAGAACCCTTACGGCATTCGAACATATGACGATGCCAGCCCCGGCGTCAGCATCCGCGGAGTACTTTTCGTATACGGTGACACGGTGGCCTGCTCGCCGAAGGGCGATAGCCGCAGACAGCCCACAGATGCCACCGCCGACAACTATAACGTGGAGAGAAATCGGGCTGGATATGGATCCCATGGCTGTTCATGAGTACTGAATGTCAGGGAGAAGACCACATCTATTCCCACCACGACATGTGGCAGCTCAGACATTTTAAGGCATATCTGTGGAATCAGCTCGTATTTCCACCATCCATCACACTCAGGCCCATTCGTGAGAGCTTTTGTTTTGCCACAGGAATGGGTACATCTTATCCTATCAACACCAATGCCCCATCACCTCGGCCTCAAATACTCGCGATCTGGCCAGCCTGAAGATGACACCCCTGCGCTGACATCGGGTGAGACCGAAGCATCTCGTTTATGTAATCCTTCTGGTCTCTCTTGACGCTGGGTATAAACTGCAGGATCATTTGAGACCTGAAATGCGACGCCAATAGTTGAATTATGTTGAGGCTTTGCTTGTCGTACCGAACCCGAGCGGCTACTGAGATATCGACACACCGCCTGGACTGCGATCCTTCTGCGGCCAGTTGTGTTCGTCGAAGACACGAGTCTTCGGGAACTCGACGCGGTCTGTTTAAGTGCCTTCTCCAAAGTGTTCTGCAAAAGCGCTAGGGAGCCATCAACTAGGGAGACCATTCACGACGACCTGAAAGCTTGATATCAGAATCTACCAGTTCGACTATCTTCATCGTTGTTGAAGGAGCCTTTGCAGCGCCATCTCTCTACCGCTCCGCATTTGCGCCATGGACTCCATATAGGAAGGCAAAGGCGCATGTAACTGCAGCGATCGGTATCTTGTGCTTCGAACGGCAGTTTTGCGCTATGAGTGAAGGCCGCTTTCGGTCATCGAAGCTTGCCGGTGGAGAGCTTGCGGGCTTGTCCGGTGTGCATGATTTCGCAACGTAGAGCTATCCTCCTCAATGAACCACCACGCGGGTTGCCCTTTACAGGAACAGCACCATAGTTGCGGAGCAAGTTCATAGGCTTTCTACGAGGGAAGCTTGTTATCACCACTCGCCCTATGATTGCGCCATCCATTGGTGCAACCAGTCCCACCTTTCCAAATAAGAGTCATATGAGGGATTGCACCATTGTCACACAGATGTTGTCAACCAGTTCCAGTGCAACGTATGCAAGGTTACAAATGATCTAACCTCGGGATCGTCGCCTTTTCAAAATGTCGAGCGACGAGAGTGCTCCTCTTCTGGCCTCAAGTTCTTCTGCCGTACCAGCCAGCGAGCCAACATCTAGCATGGCGCTTTCGAGAGTCAAGACGGCGATATGGGGTCCTCCTGGCGTAGAAAGGACGCTGCTGATCAAACTAGACTTCACCGTTCTGATCTACTTCTCGCTGATCTGGTTCCTGTTCGGGATCAATCGGGCAAGTTACAGTACCGCCTACATCAGCGGCATGGGCGAGGCGCTGCACTTCCACGGCAAAGACTTCAACTACATGCACACAATCTACATTGTCACGTATGCGGTGTTTCAAATGCCTTCGACCTCGCTGTTGACCATCGCGCCCCCGAGATATGTCTTCGTGGCCGCCAATACGCTGTGGTCGATCTTGACGCTGGTCACTTTCCGCGTCGAGCACGTCTATCAGGTGTTTATTCTCAATGCCTTTGAAGGTGCCCTTTCGGCCATCTGCTAGTGCGCGGGCCTATTGTCTTCACACGTCGAAACTGACTGACACAATTCTAGCGTGGGAGCACACTTCATCTACGCCTCGTGGTACAAGCAGTCCGAGCTCGGCAAACGAGCAGCCATTTTCTGCGGCTTTGGGAACATCGGGAATATGGCGGGCGGCTGGATCCAGGCTGGCCTGCTCGGTTCTCTCCAGGGGAAACATTCGGGTCTTCCCGCCTGGCGGTTGATCTTCATTGTTGTTGCTTGCAGTAAGTTTCCCTCAAAACGTTTGGCGGGTAACATGGAGTTTCCAATCCTCCAGTCTTGCCCGCCGAAAGGTTCGAGAACTAACGACAATATAGCGACCATCCCCGTCGCCTTGTTCGGTAAAGGATTACACCAGGCGAAACACTGCAGACCGAGGGCTGACGCTTTCTAGGTTGGTTCGCCATTCCGGATCTACCATCCCATCGACGAGCATGGTTCCTGAACAAGGAAGAAAAGGAGCATGCGGCAACGAGGTTGGGCGTCAGTAGGAGGCACTCTTGGGATGTGACGGTCTTCCAGCGCGTTCTTTTCAGCTGGCAGTTCTGGCTCTTGCCAACCATCTTCATGCGTAAGCAGCTCTCATTTGTTTCCCGGCGTTTCAAATCTGATCATGACCAGTCTACTCTCTGTCCGTGCAAATGCTGCAGAACAACGTCATGGCGTTCTGGCTCAGATCCCGCGGCTACACCGTCATCCAGCAGAACAACTATCCCACGGGATGCTACGCCACGGGAATAGTCGCCACATTCATCTACGCCGCCATCTCCGACCGCATCGGCTCGCGCTGGCAAGCATCCCTCTGCATAGGCTTCACCTTCGTCATCGGCAGCGCCATCCTGGTCTCCGATCCCTCAACCGCGGGCTACTTCTTCGCGTTCTACTTGATGGGCACGACATATGCACCCCAGGCGCTGTGGTACTCGTGGATGGCGGACCTGACGGCCCACGACGTGCAGCTGCGCGCCATCACCACGGGGTTCATGAACTCGTTTGATTTTGCGTTTGTGAGCTGGTGGCCACTGATTTTCTATCCGGTCACCGATGCGCCGAATTTTCATAAGGGGTATGTCGCTAGTTTAATTACGGGGGCGTTCACGATCCCGCTGATCGGACTAATTGCGTGGTTGGAGAAGAGAGGGAGGGCAAAAGGCACGATTGGACGCACGGTGGAAGAGACTGTTGATGATGATAGTGATGGTGAGGGCGAGCCGCGCACGCAGGGCGATGTGTCGACGGTCAAGGGGGACGATGCGGTGACCAAGGGCGCGACGACGATCAATCCTGTGGCGGTCGTGGGGGTTTAGCTACCCCATGGCTTTGCTAAGGACGGCTGATGCTTTGGCCACGGAAGTAGCTATCAGTCCAAGGATAGAAAGCCTCGGGCGGTCCTCCTGCCTGTCCAGTCGCATCATGTTACCGTCACACTCTAGTGTTCACATGTTGTCGAACAAAGAGCCAGCAAAGGTGTTCATCCCAGAATTAATGATTCCGTCGGCGCAATTCGTATCTTCATCATGAATGATGCGGAACCATGTGCGCGAAACACTATAGATCCCAGTCGACGGGCTATCCATCACTCGTGAACAATGCCAGATCAAGAGCCTCTTTCCTTCTACACCAACACCAAACAATCCCCATTCCGCACTTCTCTAAAATCAGGCTTTCCTCCCTCCTTCCCACCCTCCTTACTCTCCTGCTCCAGCGCCCAATCCACCGTCCTCGGCGTATCATTAACCCACAACAACCGCATCACGACTCCACTGTACGCCAACGGGCTCGAATGCGTGCTCACCCAGTACTTGGCGCCGCCGATCTTCCGATACAGCGCCAATCCGCCCGCCGCGCCGTAGGTGTTCATACTTCCTCCGGCGCGAGACTCCTTGAGGCCGTGCAAGAGCGCCAACTTCTGCGTGGGCGGCGAGGAGGCGAGGAACGCTTCCAGTGGGCCGACGTCAAGTTTCGTGCCGTGCGGAGTTTGTAGGATGGCTTCGTGGGTGATAGACCCATTGGGGGAACTATGTGACCAGATGAGAACGGTCACGTAGTTCAATTCGTGGTGGCCTAGCAGGCGGAGTGGAGTGAGCCACGACGGGAACGGACTTCCAGGATGTAAGCCCTCATCGCGCCAGGAGGTTGCCGAGCTATCAAAGTTCGAGATAGTCTTGATGGTGGTGAAATGGTTCCACGGCTTGACGATTGCAATGGCCTCGGGGGTGCCGATTACGGGGATGGAGGCGTCGAAGAGCCGGAGGGTGGGCTCGTGGACGTGGTCGAGGTAGTGGAAGCCCAGAAATATGGCGTCGATGCCGTTATCTCGCTTGTCCGTTTCTCCGTTAGCGACGCCATTCGTACTCGCCCCGCTGCTGGCCGCCGTTTCAATTTGACGAATAGCGGCATTGATAGCTTCAGGGTTGCCTAGTGCTGGCGTCTGCGTTTGTTGAAGGTGAATGACCCAAGATGTGAACAGGCTCGTCGGTCCATTGAGCCATGGCTCAAAAACAATATGACAGTATGCTTTCCCCGTGGATGAACGCTCTTCCTCGGGGCGCGGGAATGAAAGAAGCCAGCTGTTGTCGCCGTTGAGAGATGTCAGTATCGGGCGGAGAGGCCCGTCTGAAGCGAACTGCGACTGGAGCGTCTTTTGTCGTTCTGCTTCCATCATATTTGAGCTGGTGATTTGGTTACCATGGACCTGTTCTCATGATAAACAGGACAGGGTATATATGTATGTTGGCAACCTCGTTGACGTCGTTCTTCTCGAAGGATGCCAATGCTAGGCCCCCCAAAGGATCCCCACACCAAGCCTTGGGGCGGCCGCCTCGGCCGTGAGCGTATCATTCGAACGATACGTCTGCAAGAGGCATCGTGTACGATTCTTTTCGCCAGAAGGAGTTGAGTGGAATCAGGCCATATCTACGGTGGAAGCATGCCGTCGTGCTCAGGCCGGCGCCGGTCAAGAGATGACCTTGATCATGCTTTCGCCGGCACTTGCAAGATCTGAAACGTAGCGCACAGATCGAGACTGCAACCATAGACGGTCACAATAATGCAGAGGCAGCCGAATTCCTCACACCGCGCAAAAGTCAAAAATCAAGAATTGCGATTCCATGCTATTCAGCTTTGCTCGCCATCCCACACTTTAGCGCCCGCTCGCATTGCCTCCGGACCCCTAAGCGCCGCAGCCTCGTCCACAACCAATCACCCTCCCCTTCTCACTACTCAGCGCGTAAACGATGCAAAGCTCTCCACATCACGCCCATGGCCATGTTTCAGATCGTCCAAGGGCCGGGTTCGTCTCAGGTCGATTGATAACGCGTATCGGTATGGCTGCGGACCCCCCAGGCTTATGCATGGAGGATGACGAATATGGCCATGGTCACGTTTGGAAGGGAATGAGATTTCTGGAAATATGAGAGAAACGAATCTCCCGGGTGGTGACTCGTGGAACTTGGTCTTCGAGCATAGGGTTCACTTTAGGGAATTGGCTGATTTCTGTTTCGCGACATACCAATTCGGGGCCATCATGTCTTCCACCGCAACGACAACGATGCTCCATACCACATTGACCTTACCATCACTGGCACCTCCCGATAGTACCATCAGAGCACCCAAATCCGAGCCTGAGTCTCGCCCAGGCCTTCCCCGCCGCTCTTCCTCCCTGCATAAACTCCTGATCACGAAACTTCGCCCGCTTCCATTCCAGTACATGTGGTCGGTATGGCATTCAAAATCCAGCGCAAGTATGCCCGCACCACAAGCCATTCCGCTCACCCAAGCTCAACAACTCGACGTATACCATTTGAACTTGCTGGTCGACTCTGTGGCGGACATCGGTGCCTTCTATCGCATATTCAACAATCTGCCCTGGTCAAGCGTGAGACAAAAGGATAGCATTCACATCTTTCGGGCTGGAGTTCGGCCCTTGTGGGAGGACGAAGAGAATAGAAAGGGAGGAAGGTGGTTACTTCGTGTGAGGCCTGATTTTGAGAGCGAGCTGGACGGGACCACCACAGGATTGAGCAATGGAAAGAGGAAAGACGTAAGGACGTGGGAGGAAGTCTGTCTGTTGTGTTTAGGTGGAGAGTTGCAGAGTGTTATTGCCCAAGGTGCGTGTCCCCCACCGAATCCATGTTGAGTGGCAGCTGACTGTGGCTACAGAACGAGACCATATTCTTGGCGTGTCTTTCTCACCACGCAATAACTTCACCCATATCTCAATATGGACAAAACAAGGCGACAATCAGCGGAGTATTCTGTTGCTGGAAAGGGCCATCCTCAGCGGCTTGTCGGCTGATCTGCGACCGAAATCGAGCGCCGACTTCAATTATCGCAAGCATGCGGATAAAATTGGATATACGAGTGGTGTTGGCTTTCCGATGATACAGAGTCGCCAGCAGTTGCAGGTGCAAATGATGGGTCCGTTTCTGCCTCCTTTGCCGTCAATAGGTGCTGCCGTGATGAGTCGACCGGGACCGATCCGAGCATTGACCGTGGGATGAGAACATTCGAGCTCCCGGGCAAGCATAAAATCATATAGAATTTTAATGTTTCGTTATGTTGCGAACAAAAGCTGATTGCTCCATCAACGACCTGGGATGTAGCGATCAATCTTGACAGCATCACGATCCCGAGCAGCGTCGCCCCTATCTCGCTCACGTCTGCGATCATCGCGGCGGTCGTCACGACGGTCGTCCTTCCGATCATCTCGTCGATCGTCTCTTCGGTCGTCTCTTCGGTCATCCCGCCTGTCGTCTCTCCGATCGTCGCGGCGACGACTTCGGTCTCTGCGATCACGGTCTCTATCACGATCACGATCGCGATCCCGGGGTTTGTCTCGAGAGCGGTCTCTATCCCTTTCCCGATTGCGGTCCCGGCTTCGATCTCGATCGCGGTCACCACGATCTCGCTCACGGTATCTGTCTCTGTCTCTGTCTCGAGACTTCTCCCGATCACGAGATCTATCTCTGCGACTGTCTCGATCACGAGTACCTCGATCGCGTTCTCGATCACGATCTTTATCGCCACGGGCATCGTCGTCACGATCCTTGACCTTGTCTCGCTCGCCGCGAGTGCTGTCACCCCGATGGATGTCGTACTTCCTCCGCGAATCCTTGTCTTGGTCTCTGAGTTGGCGTCTTTGCTGGTCGCGCTCACGTTCTTCCAACGATCGGTGAACACCACCTCCGGGCACGTACCTGTCGATGCCCAGTGGTGAGGCAGAACGAGGTCTCCTCTCTCGAGCTTCCCGGGCCGCGGCTCGTTTGTCTCGAGCGGGTGAGGGCGAGTTTTGTCGGCTACGTGCCTCACCCTCTTCGCGGTCTTTGCTCGGACTCTTGGCGCGCGGAACGTCGAATCTTTCTCTTTCTTTCTCCTTTTCTGGAATAATTGAAGATTTCCGATCTCTGGGTGCATCTGTTCTGTCTCTCTCCTTCTCCTTTTCTGGAATAGTTGAAGATTTCCGATCTCTGGGTGCATCGGTTCTATCTCTCTCCTTCTCCTTGTCTGGGACGATGGAAGATTTTCGTTCACGAAGAATATTGTCTTTCTCTCTCTCTTTCTCCGTAACAGAGGACCTCCTTTCTCGAGATCTACTCCGCCGCTTATAGCTGTCTCGCGACTTGTCTCTTGTTCGCCGGGAGTATCGGTCTGTCACTGAAGCATGCTTGCGAGAGCTGTCGTGAATTTCAGACTTCTCGAAATCATATGCAGGTCGCTCTTTAGCTTTCTCGGCCATCTGCTTGCCTTCGCTGAGTAGCAATTCTAGCGCTGCTGCTTCCAGGTCCTTTTCCTCAACCGGTGCTGGTTCTTTGATGACTGTCGCTGTTGTTGACTCTGTGATAGAAGCGCGGCGGTCGGTGCTGCGTCTCCGCTCCCTCTCACGGTCTCGTGTGCGACTTCTATCACGGGTACGGTCGCGGTCGCGATCGCGACTTCGGTCTCGATCACGGTCCCTTTCACGTTCTCGCTCCTTCTCGTAGCGTGCGTGCCGCTCTCGCCTCTCCTCCTCACGTTTTCGGTGTCTTTCGTCTCGGGCCTTGATACGTTCAGCTTCTCTCTCATCTTCCTCTTTCCGCCGCTTTTCGCGGGCAAGTCTTCGCTCTTCAGCTTCGGCTTCGCGCTTCTTCTTTTCTTCCTCCTCTCGCTTGGCCTCTTCCTCCTTGCGCTTCTTTTCCTCCTGCGCCTTTATCTTGGCCTTCAGCTCTGCCGTCTCACGGAGCAGTTGTTCCATCCTTGATCTGTTCTTTTCTCGTTCGTTCGCTCGGCTTTGCGTCTCTTGTGAATATTGCTCGTCTGTCTTGGAGCCACGCTGCTCCTCCTCGTCCGCAAGCTCGACGCCGACATCCTCGCGTCGAATATCTCGTACCGCGTCCAACACTGTGGTTAGATGCTTTGCAATCTCGGCATCAATCCGACTTTCCACATCTCCGTAAAGCCCGCTTCTATCCACAGCACCTTGAATAAGCGTAGCAGCCTTTCCTCGCTCTCTGCTCAAAAGATTGGGGTCCTTCTCAATCTCTTGCTCCGCAATCGCGTGTATCTGGTCCGTCAACGCAGTTTTCGCATCCGAGGTGTTGTAAGAAGCCCAGACTTGCTTTCGCAGACTATCGTAGCCGCCTTGCTTCTTGAATTTGAGGAGGAGGGCATCGATCGTAGAGCGCTGCTCTTTCACTAGGGGGAGATCGGAAATCTTGAAGCGCGTGCGCAGGGAGAACGGTGCGGAGGAATCGATGGGCGGCGCATCGGTCATCATGATATCTGCCATGGTTGCTGCAGGTCCGCAGCAGCAATGCGGTGTGGTAGAGATTGAAGGAATAACGACCGCAGTCTGGAATACTGAAAACGTACCGCGATTTGCGCGTTTGTGAAGTGGAGCCGCGTATGGCGGAGCATATGTGCACGAGATGAGCCCCAAAGTCCCCCGAGACATGCCGTTTCTAGGGGCAGTAGAGGTCTCGTTGGCAACAGGGTGCCCATCTATTCCTACGTATCTGCAACGTTGCGCCAAGTCAAAGATCTTGTGTTTCTATAGTGCCGCTCACGACCGTGTGAGTTCAACCTCTGACGTGGAAATTCTGATTCGCGATTCATGGGCAGATGAGTTCGACCAACCCAAGAGCTTCTGAGTTGTCATTGCCAGATTTTCTTGCTTCGAGAGAGCTTCAAGTCCAAGACCTTGCAGTGCTCATTCTAGTGCTTGACTCGGTGAGCTGGAGTACCGGAGGAAGAAGCCTTTGTGACAAGGCTCGGCCTCTTTATCCAACAACTGACTTGTCACAACGGTCTGTGAGTTGACCACAGGGTGAGTGCGAGTAACGGGGCGGAATCATCTCCTTGCTCTGCTCTACACTTCTTGACAACAAAGTGCCCTTTGACCAGCCATTCGTCATCCACCTGTTCGAATCATCAAGATGGCATCGTCTGCCATGCGAACGAGTACGACTCAGAGAGGCAAATGAATGGAAACAATGACTGGGGTCACTCTCACTCTTATGACCTCAAAAGGCCTCCGGTCACAAGTTGTTTGATTCTTCGGGTCAGTCTGTGAAGATGTTGGCTGCGGACCATGCAGAGGCTGAAGAGCGCAGTCATGCAGAAGTCAGACTTTGCTCAATACTCGCCGTCAATGTCCAAGTCATGCGCGTTTTGTCCTGCACTGCCTGAATCATCAACCCCGAATCGCGGTGTATGTGCCTCGCAACAAGCCAGGGATGTGACGGCCATGACTTACATGTTCATGGTCAGTTCCCTCCAGTGTCCTTAGTCATTTTCTCCCTGTGACCCTCCTGTTTGAATCATCGGGCTCCCGATGGTGGACGCACAACTGTCAGTCATAGGCAAGTCGAGGCTATGACATTCTTCGAACTCACTGTCAGAACTCGACAAATCCTCAGTCATGCCCGTTTCATCTGCGCGTTTGCACCCTACTCGATGCCTATATAAAGACCTCCTGCTCCACTATTACGCCTGCCTTTTTCCTCAACATTCTCACAAAGCCCCCAATTCAACAAGCAAACCACATCTCAGGGAAATCCCCAGACTATTCTATTCCAATGGACAACTTTTTCAACTACCCGAACTACCAGCAAGGGCCCCAGTACATGTACTCGACTCAATACTTGAGCCAAGCACAATTCGAAGAGGAGAGAGATGCGTTGAGGAGTGCGAAGGAGGTCAAAGATCCCGGAGTATGGGTCATTGATCTTGACAAGTACTATCCGACGCACATCGTCACCAAGGAGGGTATGACTTTCATGGACGAAAATTACGAGTGGGCCATCAATCTTCCAGTATGGGTCCCCAAAGACAAGGACATAGCGAGCCAGGAGCGAAGACTGGAATGGATCGATACCAACACCTCAGCTCAGCCGAAGCCACGGGGAAACGTCTCAATTCCTTACATTTCAAGCAACGTACCCCTCAGAAACGTCCAGCAGAAAACTCGAGAATATCCTGATCTTGAGATTTCGTTCATTGCTGGGCACGTCTTGGAGCGTGACTTGGAGTTGAGACGGGAAGAGGTCCCTTACCCGGAGGGAGGGCGTGGGGGGCCCACTGGTAGAGAATACTATTACCGATGGGTGGACAAGCAAGGAGACGTGCGCATGCACGCCCACTACAGATTCAATATCACCTCCTACGGGACCCAGGGATGGCTGGTACACACCCCGAACAAAAAAGACCTGGCAGGGTCTAGGGTCACGGAGGAACGTTGAGCACTTCGAGAGGTGTTCCAGTCGAAAGTCGGCAAAGCTTTGTAAGAAGTATAATTATCATTGTATGCGCAACCCGGAGCTATCCAACATGGAGCTGAAGATGTCCAACATGGAGCTGAAGATGTCCAACACTGGAGCTTGTAATAGCTGAGCTAGAACTTTAATACAACAATATTAGCTGTTACACGTTAAGAATGACTTGCGTGCGAGTGAATCCGAGCTATCTTGGCTTGGAAAAAGTTCGAGATCAGAGGCCAAATGGTGGCCCGACCTTTGGGTTGAGAGATGCTTTAAGTGAGAGCCTCCCACGTGACCCAGATGACGTTGCCGCTAGAAAGTTGTGGTATAGGTCGCAGCTTAACGCAAAAGTAAGAGGTTATCAATGGATGCCACGGGGTGTTGGGTTGTACAGAAGGTCTGGATGTTGAGAGCGGCGACTCTCCAATCCACGGGACCAAGGCAATTTTCCTGTACAGTCTGTCGCCAAGGAATTTGGCTTTTCTCCTTCAGTCACTTAAATCCGGGACATGCTTTCGTTTCGGACGCAGACATCGAGAACAACTCCCTGAATATTTACGAGCGCAGTGACTTGTTTACCGACGCTTGGAAATGTCCAATTACCAGGACGTGCGACCTACAAATCAGCGGAAAATCCAAGATCAGCAGCAACAGCATAGCATAGCTGTGGATGAAAGATCTGACCACGATGGCGAGACCGAGGAAGCGGAGACTCGAGTTGATGAATCGACAACATCTTCCGGGTCTGACGACTTAGAAGATATCACTAGGTCGGAGTCAGAGCATTCGAGCAGCGAGGAGGCTGACGAGGAGGAAGGTCCGCTCGAGGAAGGAGTAAGAGCCTCAGTCTTCACCACGACCACGGTACCACCTCAAGGAACAGATCTCCAGTCGCGCCTGCAGGAGTTTCTGCCACGGCTGCAGCAAGCGAATGCTGCACTCGATGGAATGGAAGACGACAAGCGTCTTGACGAGGTATCAGATGATGACGAGCATTACATCGAGATGGATCTGGGTCTAGGCGTGTTGACCGAGCAGGAAAAGGAACACGAGAAGGTGAAAATACCGCACTCAGAGGATCAGAACGACGATGCTGCCGACAGCCAAGGAGCGGGCGAGATCAAAGCGCAACCACCAACAAGCGGCGCCGTCCCAAACAAAAAGGCAACCAAGAGAAAAATCGAAGAACTCGAGTGAGGTGCAAATGAGATGAGAAGAGTCCGTTTGATAGGTGCGGGGCAACGTTAAAGGGGAAAGCGCGATGACGCATTGTTTAGATCTAACCCAAAGTCGCTGGTCGCGGTTTCTTCAACTTGCTCCACGAGCACGCGGAAACGTTAGCGGCTGACCTTATTAATCGCCGTACCTTCTTTTCATGTATGCGTCTTTGCGTGACAGATTCCTCGTGGTCATTGAAGAGTGCGTTGAGCTTTTGGATACAGAGTACACAATGGTGCCGCCGGCACGACCGAAGACTCCCTCAACCGCCTCAAGCCCTTCTCTGAGATCCAAGACTCCCGTCAACGTCTCGATGGCGCCTACAAACGGGTTGAGCCCGGGCGGAAATGTCAAAGTCGTAGTCAGAGTCCGAGCATTTCTTCCGCGAGGTGAGCACCTATGATCCATGAAAAGTAGACCGCGGTCGACTAATGTGTCGCAGAGATTGAGAGAGGTGCACAATGTTTGATTCAGATGAACCCTCATACCCAGTCAACGAAGCTGCTAGCACCGCCCTCGTCCGATCCCGCCAACGCCAGAGCGCAGACAAGAAAAGTTGTGGAAGAGAAGCTGTTTACTTTTGATAACTCATTCTGGTCTCATAATACGAGGGACGAGCACTACGCCACGCAAGAGGATGTCTACAACTGCTTGGGTGAAGAGTTTCTGGACCACAACTTCGAGGGGTATCATACATGCATCTTCGCATATGGCCAGACTGGCTCCGGCAAGAGTTACACCATGATGGGGACCCCGGACCAGCCAGGGTTGATTCCGAGGACATGCGAAGACCTTTTCCAACGAATCGAGGCAAATGAGAGCGCCAACATCAGCTACAGTGTCCGAGTATCGTATTTCGAAGTCTACAATGAGCACGTCAGAGATTTATTCCAGCCTAAAACCGACCCTCCTCAATACCTCAAGATCCGAGAATCTCCTGTCGAGGGTCCGTACGTCAAGGATTTGACAGAAATCCAGGTCAAGAATTACGGCGAGATCTTGAAATACATGCGGATGGGCGACAACTCACGGACTGTGGCTTCGACAAAGATGAATGACACCTCGTCTCGTTCTCATGCCGTGTTTACCATCATGCTGAAGCAAATCCACCACGACTATCATACAGATGAGACGACGGAGAGATTGGCCAGGATACGGTTGGTTGATTTGGCAGGATCGGAGCGAGCAAAAGCAACAGAAGCCACCGGGCAAAGACTTCGGGAAGGTGGCAACATCAACAAATCGCTTACAACTCTCGGGAGAGTTATTGCTGCACTGGCAGATCCCAAGAATTCTCGCATGCAAAACAAGCAGCGAATGAACAGAGACATTGTACCTTACCGCGACTCGATTCTGACATGGCTGTTGAAGGATTCCCTTGGTGGAAACTCGAAAACCGCCATGATTGCTTGCATTGCACCCTCCGACTATGACGAAACTCTTTCGACACTGCGATACGCAGACCAGGCCAAACATATCCGCACCAAGGCAATTGTCAATCAAGATCATGTATCTACCGCAGAGAAAGATGCTCAGATCAACGAGATGGCGGAGACTATTCGGACATTGAGGTGGACCTTGAGCCAACAGCAACAGAATGGTAGTGTCTCTGTGATGAAGGCTGTACAAGACTCCGCCGATGCTCAGTCTGAGAAGATCCGTGAGTTTACCAGCAAGTATGAGAACATGCTGCAGATCATGGAGGACAAACTCGCCATCTCCGAATCCAAGGTGCGACAACTGGAAGAAGAGAAGGAGGCATTGAGCATACACTTGAAGCTCGTGCTGGATGAGCTCAGGAATCCTATCATCATTAACAAGGAAGAGACTGAGTCTGTCGGGGAGAGGTCTAGAGTCCCAACACCCGATATGATCTACGAAGATGAGACAGCATCGAGCGATGAGGTCGAGACCGATTCTGAAGTCAATGATGAGGAGGCGGCTGAGATGCAAGCAGATCTGGAAGCTTTGATGTCGGATCTAGGCATGTTCAAGAAGAAGATTGCCGCTGACCATGAGATGTTCGGCATCAGTCTTGCGGCATGATTGACAAACTTCTTTTTGGACGACTTTCACGACTGGATTGATAGCGAGGCGTTCAGGCTTGGTAGCAGGCTACAGCCGGTGTTGGCCATAGGTGATCAACCTAGTAGCTCAAAAGACAATGAAGAGGCTTGCAAGGGACATCCTGTGATAAGGCTTAGCACGTGCAACTGTGGAGAAACTGAACTCCAAGCGATTTTCTGGAAGATGTCGCGAATGACTCAAAACACTCACACTGACAACTGCTTCCGCCCTTGATTTCGTTCTCAGCATTTAACACAGCCTTTGTCCAAAACCTCGCGCATTGATCGTTCATATTCACGAGGCCGGCCATGGCGGACTCGAAGTCAAACTCGATCAACGCTGCAACGGCTCTCAATCCGAAAGCCGCGGCCTTCTCTATGCCTGCACCAAGCGCACCAGTGCTACCAAACGGAACCGCCTCAACAACGGGAAATGCAGTGGCCAACGGCAACGAAGATGCCAACAGTTCAAAGAAATCAAAGCAGCTTCGACCCGATCCTGCGCCCCGAACCACGACAGCACAAGATGTGGCCGAAGCGGGCGCGGGGGTAAAACTGACAGGAGCAGCCCTCAAGAAGCAGAAAGCAGCCGAGAAGGCAGCGAGAAGGGCCGAGAAAGTTGCCGCAAAGGGCGAGCCAGCAGCGGAGGAAAAGGAGGCGCAAACACAGGCACAAGTTGGAGCGTCAGGATCGAAACCACAAGTTCAGCGGAGGCCTTCAGCGACGAAGCGGGAGAGTGATACAGGTTCGCACCACAAGAGAACACCTTCAGGGAAGGGGCTGCCAATCCGAGGAATCCCTCAGCAGCAACAACCACCTCAGGCCGCCGTTGTTGAGAAGGAAAAGAGACTGGAAACCAAGCGTGTCCCTATTTTCTCACACCTATATCCAAAAGAAAAGAGAGCAACCCTCTCCGGCGCGGGGCGAGAAATCCACCCGGCAGTGGTCTCTCTAGGCCTGCAACTACGCGACTTCGTAATATGCGGAGGAAACGCCCGCTGCGTGGCAACCCTCCTTGCCTTCAAGAAGGTCATCCAGACGTACACAACTCCACCCGGTGTGGCATTGTCCCGACACTTACTGACACATCTCAACCATCAAATCGCATACCTCCGCAACGCAAGGCCTCTGAGCATGTCGCAGGGGAACAGCATTCGTTGGGTAAAGAACCTGATCTCTACACAGCCCGTCGATGCCACGGACTCGGAAGCAAAGTCCTCGCTGTGCCAATCGATAGACCTCTTCATCCGCGAACGCATTACGCTTGCCGACGAAGTCATCGCCCGTGAAGCCACCTCCCGGATCGAAAATGGCGACGTCATACTCACGTTTGCGAAGAGCAGTATCGTGGAGAAAACGCTCCTTGCTGCCAATCGTCAGGGCAAGGAATTCACAACCATCGTCGTTGACTCGAGACCCATGTTCGAAGGCCGCAATCTCGCGCGATCGCTCGTTCGTGCGGGACTGAAAGTGCGGTACACACTGCTCTCGGGCCTTGGGGATATCCTCTCAAATCATGCTCAAGGCGAAGGCGTGACGAAATGCTTCCTCGGCGCATCAGCCATGCTCGGCAACGGAAATCTGCTCTCTCGAGCGGGCTCAGCGATGGTTGCCATGATGGCGAAAGAATGCGCCGGAAAGAATAAAGCCCGTGTCGTGCCTGTGATTGTGCTGTGCGAGACGGTCAAATTCACGGCCAAGGCCGCAACGGATAGTATCATCCTCAACGAAGTGGCTGATCCGGACGCTCTAGTCGAAGCCGATGAACCGGCGACTCTCTCAACGCCGAAATCTGCTGCCACTCCCGCCGAGACGGCCAAGGCGGGCAAGAAGCAAGGTAACCAGAAAGACAAAGACGACGACGAGTCAGATGACAAGAATGGTTCCTCAAAAGGGCTAGAGGGATGGAAAGATCAGCCGAATCTGTTCCTGTTGAATCTCATGTACGATGTGACGCCGGCGGAGTTCTTGGATCTGGTCGTTTGTGAATTGGGGAGTTTGCCTCCCAGCGCTGTGCCGGTGGTTAATGGGGTGCACGGCGATGACCAGACTTTGGCTTGATGACTCTCTTCTAATGTAGAAGCGAACCATGGAGAGATGTATGATACCAGGCACTAGGTTCGCAACTGCGAGGCATTCCAGGAAGCAAGGTTGGACCTGGTCATTAGTGGGCATGATCAATTGCAAAGACCTGTTCAGTGAAAAGGCTCGAGGAGCGAGACGCATTTGTGTCATTGGATTTTCATTCCCTGACCATAGCCCTCTAGCATGCCATGCAGTTCTTGTGTCGCCGAAAAGAAAAATCGACCACCCCACACTAGCCGTCTGGAGACATGAAGCCTGATTCCTTTGGCGGCTTCTCTCGTTGCGCCATCATCCGCAAGTCATCGCGATCTCGACTTCGTCTCAAGGCATCTTCCCCAGGTCACTCAACTTCTCCTGTCGCGACTCCGTTCGTCATCCCCATCACCAAGTGCATTTCGTTGATTTCAATCCAGTCGTATGTTGGCCATTGGGCAGAGATTTATCGGTGCTGTAAGTGAAAATCGGGTCAGCATTCGTTTCCTCCGTCGATCTTAAATCGCCCGCGTGGTAATGTTCGCGTACCTTGATGAAACCGATGTCCTGGCTCTTTTCTCGGAAGCACTGACGGCAGATGTTAAGGCCATATTTGCGGATCAGACCGGCGGTGTGGGTGCAGACTCGGCTGTAAGAGAGTGTGTCAGTCATTGTTCTCGTAGATCGAACGTGTACATGGATGGTCCTCGTCCCAATGCTCCTTTTCATAGAACGCGTTTGAGTGCACTCTCCATCTTTTTACTGCCCGGCTACGCCTCATCTTCGTCCTTCAAGACCAACCTCATTCTCAAAGAGAGAGGACTCCGCCACGGACAGCTTTTCGAGAGATCAAGGTGTATCGCAGGTTTAGACGTACCAGGAGCGAGAGCCCTTGCCAAAGGTGCGGGGACGGGAGTACCAGACGCTCTCGTGAGACATGATTGCGAATTTGCGCGGAGGAGGACGAAGGTGGTGGTTTTCGAACTGCGATGATTGATGTTAGAATCGGATCTGCCTCATATGAAGTTCCCTTGCGAGGAAGTCGGCGGTGATTTGTCACTTCTCTCCCTTTGTGAGGAGGTCTACATGAATTGACTTACCTTCGAATGGCGCAGACGCTGGACGATGGTCGGTAGTCTTGTCGTTGAAATCGTATCTGCGGTCTGCGAAGTTGAAAGTTCGCAGACGATTTCGATTGTGGGTTCCGATACGCCAAGAGACAGAGGGTCACGTGGAAGAGTTTATCGCAAGGGTTTTGATTGGTTAGATCTGGACACTACCAACTTGAGCTTCAAGATTTCGTTCAACTGCAGAGGTCATCCTTCCTCAACATTACGGCTTCCTGTTATTATTTAGCGGCTAAACCGTTGTCTCTAAGCTACACGCGATGACTCACTGAGGGTATTGCCTTCAGCCGTTGTGTTGAGTTCAGGTAAGCACCCGCCGCTGCAGCTTGGGCCTTGTGATGGACGTCTCTCTGTGCCTCATACAACCTATGGGCCTTCCCTCGGTCCAGATCAACTCCCTATGGTAATTGAACCTGCCAATTGGAACTGCTTTGGCGTCAAGGTGACATGCTCTGCCATCGGTTGTGCATTCCGTCGGAAGTCACAGCATGTCTTGCGGGCGTACCCGTTCTCCCTACGATCCTTATCCAATTCTCGAATCACCGGGTATGGTGAGATGTTTCCATCTCTCAAGAGCCACATTGGATTTAAAAACGCCATTGCGGCTAAGGAGCGCCCGACACAACAGCGCCGGTGTCAATATTGGACGATAATACCCAGCACCAACTGATCTCGAAATATAAGCCTGCTTGAGCGCCCGACTGTCGGCGTTCAAAGGTATTCTCGATGTTCTGGTGACAAAGATATGGAAGTATTGTGGTTCCGTCAAACCTCTTTTTACTTATACCTGGTGAAGTACTTCCTCCAATCATGTTCTTCTTTGAACCCAAGCATCTCTTGAATCTTGCGGTTCGTGATTGGCGCCTCGTTCTTCTCAAGCGTCCTTGTGTGCGGTATATGCGGATACAACTTCATCAGGAACTCTCCGGTATCCTCACTTGTGTTCGTGATCGTGTTATTCACCGCATTGAAGATCTGAAAGCCCAGTCCCGAGACCTCGAGTCCTCGATGGCACATCAGTCCCAGATCTCTCGCATCCGTGTATGACCAGCCATGCTGGAACCACTTCTCGGGTTCGTGGACGTACCCCCACAGCATGTCACTGTCATATTCCTCCGGTACAAAGACCCTCCCGATTCTCAACGAATAGATATCCACTCCAAACCTCGCGGCATAACTTTGCGCAATTCTCTCACTGCAAAGCTTCGACAACGCATACGGATCCGTCGGATTTGTGTCAACGTCCTCCGTCACAGGAAAACTCGAATACTCAATATTGCCCTGTCCGAACGCCACTCCATAAACCGTCACACTACTCGCAATGATGACTTTCTTGATGCCCAGCTTACAAGCCGCCTCAATGACATTATGCGTGCCCATCACATTTATCCGGAAAGTCTCGCCATCACTCACCGCCATGGGTACATTCATTCCCGCAAAATGAATCACTGCGTCGACGGGCCGTGGGGGTTCAGCGGGGAAAGGCTCCCCTCGTCGCATGTGCGTATTTAGAGCGCTGAAAACTTGTCCGCTATCAGTAAGATCGCATTTTATGGTGTGCACGCCCTGTAAGTCTGTGAAGGCTGGGTCGTTCGCGGTGACCACGGCGAGGTCTACTAGATCCAGGTTTATCACTTCGTGATTGTGGTGCAAGAGGGACTTTATAACGTGCCGGCCGACCTTTCCGCTTCCGCCGGTAAAGGCGACTCGGAGGGGAGGCATGACTCAGTTGTGGATGATTCTGGAAGCTGTGTCGAGAAGAATGTGGAAGATACCGAGCAGTTGGAAGGTTCCTTTTGCATTCACATGAAGCTTCCATGACTGCCGAGATGGTCTGCATGCAAGGCTGCGACATGCAGATGAGCTGGATCGAGCGGGGTACATTGAGAATCTGCGACATGATCGACGTTCGGATGACAATCATTTGCACAAGTTAGAAGGCTCCAGAAACGTCTTGTGTCATAAGACTGCGCAAGTTTCAAAAGGTATAAGGTTTGCGAACCTAAGACAGTCCAGTACCACTCGTGAGCCAAAATCGTCAAACACCAAGCATTCGTGAGGAGGGAAAAGATGCTGCAGACCACACGTACTACTTGCTTGGTTCCGCAAGTATGCCTAGATTTCGACGAACAAGCTCAACAAAACCAATTAAGACATTTCGGTACCTCTGTCTTCATGTGGCTCGTGCACAGAAGATGACACGAACGAGTTTCGACATGGAGAGAACCGAGGAAGAGTCATAGTGCTACCTTCAAAGAAAGCATATACACATAGATATTTAACCATGTTCCTTTCCTCGATATAGGTTTGCTTTCCTTTAGACACTTACATCTCACAGAATTCCGCGTAAGGGACCTCCGCCTATAGGGTTTATCCTGCTAAAAGCAGTGTTTATACTGACAACAAGCCCAAGACACAATATTTCACATACGACAAACGAACGACATGTTCGGATCAGGATTATTCGAGTGGGCGATCGCCCTTATCCTCACCTTCCTGGGGAGCATCTTGACATTCCTATTCTCTTCTTTTAAACAGAAGGAGCTAGGACTTCGAGACCTGACCGACAAACGCCTCAACGAACGCATGGAACGTGACAGCATAAGGAAGAACTTCGATCTCCAGCGGGCACGCATGCCCAACTTGCAGACGACAGAATTGATAGCCTTTTCGCAGGCTGCTGCAGCGGAAGTCAACAAACGGAGAGAAGCAGAGAGAATAGAGCAGGTTAGAGAGAAAGAAGAGCAGGCTATGATCGACCAGATCAACCGCAGTCGAAATAAATTCGTTCCCAAAGCTGGAGTATACGGCGAGGAATGCACTGAAGTCATGAGGGAGATGAGCGAGATAGCCACGAAGCAGCGAGCCGAACTTGACCATGATGCACGTCAAATGGGTCGCTCTTGGGAAGCAACGCGTGCATTTCCGGAGCCTTGGACGCAAGAAGGTCAGGCACTGGAGACCCGGCGCAGGAGAGGCGCTGTTCACGGTGGTTTCAGTGCTCGGCAAATGAGCTTTCGGGACGAGGCCCGGCTGCGAGAGAGATCGAACCTGCTACATAACGCTTCCATTGTCGATATCGCTAGCGAGAAGAGGCACGGGCTGCGCATGGATGGCACGCGTATCGTTCCTCATCCGATGTTACGACTGGACTTGGAAGCGGAACAACGGGCCGCAATGGAAGCCAGAAAGCGGCAGGAAACCGCTGCACAGTACGCGGCTGCTCAAAGCGGATTGACCGAAACTGGCTCGAGATAATTTCAGGTGGGATGCCTTCGAAGAGAGGAGGCATTAGAGGACATTGTTTGAAGTTGTTTTACTGCGGTTGTGTTGAGACTCAATTGATGTGGAAGGTCAGGCACTGATACTCCCGATGATCGGTTGAGCTGGAGCCTAGAAGTGGTCACTTACAGGCCGGACATGTCTGGCTGTGCTGAAAAATTCGGATCGCACGGACCTTTCGGCCTGTCGGCGAGGTGTTCCATTCGGTATGGCGCACGCTGGTGCCGCTTCTTTGAGTCGATGAAGCTCGAAACACGACTTGTCTGCGGAACAGATCCAGAACGTGATCTACGGAAGAGGAAGGAACAATGGACGCCATGAGTTTAGATATCTGGTTGTGGTGGATTCGGGTTTGATAGACTTTTTGGACGACTGAGGTCCTCTCAAAGTCGAGGGCCCCAGCAATTCCGCTCTTTCTCTCTGTCACTCCTTAATGCTTCGATTTTTGTGTATCAGAGTTCTCACATATTCACTTTCAAGATTCCTGTTGCTCGACTATCACATACGCCACAGACAATGAGTCTAGAAAAGTGACTCGACGCTTCGATTCCTACCTCAAAAGGCAAGTTGGAACTTAACTTATTTACACAACGTGCGAGCTTTCTCAGCTTCTCGATCAAGCAACAAGCACTTCGATTACAGAGGCGGGATGGCTCAACGCTTGCAGCCATTTCGAATGTGGCCAGTCTTCCGAAACGCATTCGCTGGCAGCATCCCGTCGACAAAGCTCCTAACGGTCTCAGATCCACAAATAGATTACCGACCCTTTTTGGTCCGCCCGCCAGGGGCAAGGGGGTTTTGTGATTATATCGTCTGCTGCCTAGCTGGCCTAGTCTGTACCGGCCTTGTTGTTGCCTTTTCTTTACCAATCGTGGCCGACTATCAGAAAATGAAACTTTTGAGGCAAGAGATTCGAGATACAGAGGATAAAATTGCCCGACTGGAACGGATCCTGCAGCTGAAGGACAAAGATAGAGAATGGTAACTTGGATGTGCGAACGACAGCGAAAGGGCGCCAACAGAGCAAGACTCATAAGATTCAGCACAATTCGCCTTCCAACGAGGGGCTGATTTTATGGTTGTGGAGATTCTGAATCTGAACTCTTAGGAAGTGCTCCCGGGAGCTATTCTCCGTAGGGCATAGAGTGAAATGGATTGAAGTATTGATGGAAGGCGAAACTGGTCGTCACCCTCGAGCACTTGTGTCTCTGGTGGGCGTCCTAGGCCAACTGACACCGAATTGGTGCAAGCGGGAGTTTCCAAAGCTTTGAGTTGAGTGTCCTTGGTCCTTGAGCCCGCTTTACCGTGCATAGCAAAGATTGGCCGATACAAGGAGGACCCTAGCTCTTGCAGCAGCAAGCAGTGGTGCCGCCACGCTCTCGATCCAAAGGACACAAAACTGTCAGACAGAAACCACTCAGCGTCCCTCATGTTGCCGGCTCAAATCGTGTCAGGGCCATGCCACACTTTTCCACGATTCTGGCGATCCTTTTCAGCCGTTGGGCGAGCGAAACTCTCATTACAATTGCCCTTTCATCTACCTTCGGTTCGTCCCGACAGTGTAGTATTCAAGGGCTTGAGGCTTGACACGGCAGGCCTTGGAGATGTCGTTCGGAGGGTCGGCTGTTGGAGATTCAGTTGGAATTCTCAGCTCAAGAAGAAGACGGCATGGTCCTCTTCGACGAGATGACGGTCTTGCTCGTTCTGATGGCTGCGGGGGCCATCAGAGCCACAGAGAGGCGTTGTTTGCGCCTGGAGAACCAACACCGCCGCACGAGGGGGAAGTAATATGCTCTTGACAAATGAAGCACCTTCGTTGAATGCGGCGGCAACCTGGCGCCGAAAAGGGAGGAAAATCTCGGTTTTAGTGGATGAGACAATTTGAAAATCTGGTTGAGCAGGGGCCACGCCAGGTCCTCAATGAGTCAGTCTACATAAATACCACCATCAGTGCCGCCGTGGGACTTACTCCTTTAGTTCACCATCTCTTTGGCAACTTGAGGTGCTCCAACAGCAAAAGTCAGAGAACCACTATTCCCAATTCACGATCTACTGACAGACCTCCGAAAGTTGTTCTTGAACAATTGGAAGACTCACACCCACCACTGCCCTCCACCACAGATCGACGACGGCCCTGGAGTCATTCAGTACACCAAGCGATACCTTTCAGGACCCAGATCAGCGAAATGGCAATCTCTGAAGTCCTTGAAGTTCTCCTAGCCGTGGGGGGCACAATGGCTATCATCTGCCTGCCCATAGGAGGTTTCTTCTGGATAATGGCGAAACTTGAGGAGAAATTGGATGAATCTCACAGGAAGGACATGGCCCAGTCTCACAAGCACCAAGAGGCTGATCTGAGGAGTATACTGTCCATGGGTCGGGGTGGTCTTCGTAAGGACCAAATTCCGGACATGAGTGACGAGGAGTTAAGGGACATTGCTATAGCCGTTCAGCAGGAGTGCATGCGAAGATGGAGGCAAGATGAGTAGGCTATGGGGGCAGCTAGAGAGATGCGACAGCGGTAAACAACGGGGATATCGAGAGCGATTTGGAGGACGAGATTCCTGGATGACTGTACCATGAAAAGCTAGAGGACGGATTTGGTAAAATGGGTTTGGCGGCGGCGGAATCCTTGGAATCAACAGAGGAAATGTAATATATCGAGAAGGCAGGCAACGGCCTCATATTGTGTCTCTCGACTACTAGTACATGGCAACAAATAGTAGTCAGTGAGATCGAAAACTCACAGTTTCTGAAATCGGAGTTTTCGAGCCCCCGAGTCAAGTACAAAAGTAAGTGGCAGTCTGACCTGTTTTTCCTTAGGTAACTCTATTACAATGCGGCGGTGAACACGGCGTGCACCCCAACGCCTATTGAGCGTGCCGCTGGCACTCCGCAACAGCCTGTCTTTTGGTCTGACTGCCACTTATTTCTGAGACTGGCTCGCCATTTTCTCCTCTCGTTGCTCTCCCTGACTTGTTCTTCACGTTGCCTTCACACGGGAGCTTGCTAAAGAAAAATCCAACAGTCACGATGTCGCGCGACTCCTCTGCAACGTACATCCACATGCACTCATCACGCCTCGCCGACGCCTTCGAAGAGTTCTGCCGGCCTCCCTCGTCCACAGTCTTCGCACCACCAGGCTCAACCACCAACGCGCAACAACAATCGACCAACAACGCGAACAACACCAACAATAATGCCACACAAGGTACCCTCGCAGACGGGAGCGGCATGACCGCGCTACCGGGCCATTACTTGCCATTCGAGGAGATTACACTGCCACAACATCTCATGCCCACCAACCCCGAGGATGAAGACGATGTTGTCCCGGACATGCACGCCGCGTTTGGGATCAACCGCGCGCTGAATCAGAACTCGGCTGCGGCGGGTGTCATCATGTCAGGTGCGGGCTCTGCCGCAGCAGGCGGAGTGGGAGGGAGTGGTGGTGCTATGGGCAGTGGTGAGCCGACCGGGGAGGCGAGCCATGCGGGAGTTACGAGGGAGCCGATTTGGAGGGATTTGGGTCTGGAAGGACTGGTTGCGGATGTGCCGAGGAATGGCAGGAGTGGTGTTGAGCAGGGAGGTACAGGAGCACGAAGGGAGGGTCGGAGGACAGGATTGCTACTACTGCGCTGACGCGGCAGAAGACCGAACGGACTATTACGAAATCACGATCTGAAGAGGATGCATTGAAGGCATTATGGTATGCATTATTCTTGCAGCACGATAGCCAACTCATGATCAGGCGATATCGGCGCTGGTCTACACAGCAGCCAACAAACGGAACTATATCCTCACAACATCCACTCTGGCTCGCTCGAACACATTATGAGGAACAGTTCTGGCTGATTTCTCGTCCTCGGACAATATGCGCGGATGTAGGGAGATCTGCGAATACGTGCCGGCAGCTTTGCGCTTGGAGAGCTGGCCAGGGTTGATCACCATCACGCTGTCAACGACCTGAAAGTCCGGGTTAGCTGCGTCAAAACCCTGATTGTGGAAACATACCTTTACCGATGGAGTCAACATGCTCGGCAAAATCAGTACGTCGGGCTTCACCTGCATCCATTCTCCGAGTTTGAGATATCCAATATCCAGGCACGCACCTGTCGCCTTCACAATGCCATTACTCGACAGCTTGTCCCTTGACATTGGCGGGAAAAGTGGGAAGAAGTGTCGTTGATCGATCAGGTAGCCAGGCAACCTCGTCAACATGTCTGGTCCAGGACCATGGGACAACTGCTCTCGGCTAAGCTCGTATAGGACGTCTTGTGAAGAGACAGCGAAAACAACCTCATTGAGCGAGATGAACGAAGGATTAGGAAGCATGGTGACCTGTTTCGGAAGGTCGAGCTCTCGTCTTACAAGTCGCGCTTGCGGCCAGCTGACGTGCTTGCTCACAGCATCACGAACACTGGGGATCATGATGATTGTGATGTTCGGCACGGCCGAGCAGAGGCGTTGGACGGGTGCAGAGATCCATATCCGGAACAAGGCGGCGAGCGCGGCTTCGTGATCCAATCCTCGCACTTCAGGCAGGTCGAAGTCTCCTGACGCGAGCATCGGATGTTCAATATCGAGGAATGGACCGTTTAATATGAGAGCATCAACCATGGATTCTTCAGCCTTCTCGCACAGTGCCTGGAAAGGTTCGAAGTCGAGGTTGTCTTCGGCGGTGAAGGGACCAGAGGCAACCATGATATTGAGGGGTAAAGATGTTAAGTCCTCCGAGACTTCGAGCCTCTCGTTGATCGACTCGATATTGTTCGGCAAGGACGAGGGCATAGGGAGCTTCGGTGTCGAGAGTACCTCCTTCACCGTGAAATAAAGCCCCGAAGCATTCGTACCTCGTAAAGCCACGATCTGACCCGGGAAGAATTGGTAGGATGGTAGTGCATCAACTTTCAGTGGCACACGAAGTCCTGCCCCCATTCGTCGCGACATCTCCAGCACCAACGATGCCGCATTCAATTTGCCCTCTGCAGTGTCGCAGGCGATCCTTCCCACCGCAATGATTTCGCTGGTACTTTGGGCAGCAGCATTCCCAAATGAGGAATCTTCCATGCTGTGAGCTTTCTGAATGAGAGCCAGGAAGTTGTCAATCCGCTCATCAAGTACTTCGGACGCTTCTGATAAGTGCATTGCCATGGGCCTGTAATCGAACTTCTTGTAGTCTGTTCCCGAAACTAATTTCAAGCGTGCTTGTGAGAACGGAGCAATTGGTGCTTCTGCCACCGATAGATGCTCGTTGATTGTCTCGATCGTTTGACCTGGGTTTTGCCGCTCCGAGAAGGGTATCCCTGCTGGTCCGTCTGTTTTCCCACCCTTGCCAGGAGTTTTGCTTGTGTCTGGTCGACTGACCTTTCTCGGCATCGGCGTATCGAACTCGGACTTTCGTTTGCTGCTACCATGTCGCCGCGGTATGGCGTTGGGGGTAAGTTCGTCTAACCTGTTCTCACGTCAGTCGGGACTCCGTCAACACAAAGATTATGGTTACATACATGCCGAAGACGTCTGTGTTCCCACCAGCCCTTGGTGTAGCGTGCACATTGCTTCTCCGCTCTGACTTGACCGCGGACTTCAACCCTGCATGCTGTGTTCGTTCTCCTCTCTCTACTGAGTCCTGAACGTCTTTCGCAAGCAAACGGGAAGTCTCCAGGTCCAATTTGGTCTCTTCACTACCCATTTTCAAACAGTAGACCTCCCATTTTATGAACAGCTCGTCGGCAGTCAGGGAATGGACTCGTAGTACAGACTCCAGGACGTCCAGAATGTCCGGAGAGAGGCCATTACCGGCAGGATCAAAGCGTGCGTTGAGGTTTTCTTTCATGGCCGTCATGTTGAAGTAGTCTTCTGGTAGTCGTTCGACGATGCGCTTGCGGGTGTGGTGGTGTGTATGTGACCTGCGACCGAGAACTTTTGGAGAAATCAACGCGTCGACGCGACGTTAATTGCCAAGCTTTGGCGTCAACGCTAGCCGCGTTCTTGCTAGGCGTATTTTTCCATATTAATCACCGAAGTTGGAGAACACGCTGCGTGAAGCAGGACTCGTTCGACTGGATGGCGCAGGTTGCGATTTGGTTCATCAATCTCAACAATACAGTGTAGGTAGTCACTTCTAATACTAGCATGACCGCAAGTCGACAGATGTTGCATTTATCGAGCTGGATAGAGAGTAGTAACACAAGAACTCGAAGTCGGGATCTGCCGGTAATCATGCAATGTATTCCAGCCAAAGTCTGGCATGTCTCTGCCTCTGTCTATCAGCCATATTTATTCATTTTTGTGCAGTCTCTGCGAAGTCCCCATCTCCTGTATCGCTTGTGTCCAGGCTTGGACATCTCCGTTGTCAACCCGGTAATGGGTATTTTTCTTTTGACGGGTTCCAACCTTTTGCTTGGATGGTCCGTGTAAAACGCCCGGCAATGCTGATGCTGATCGTGTAAGTGTGTCCCTCCTTATCCGGCGAACCCTGTTAAATTGGCGCGCTTTCCTAACTCCTGCATAAGGCCTCCCCTGTGGTGTCGATGGTTCAGGTTCATGTTTTCATCCTTTTTTTCAAGGTCGTCTACCTCAAGCCCCAAACGTCTTCATTCCCTCAACATGTCCATGCTCCTCCCCGTCCACAAGTAAATAATGAAGAATGTCACTCAAGCTCAGTATGCCTTTGAGGTAATTGCTGTCGTCGACTATCATCACTCTGTGCACACGACTCTTCCTGATCGTCTCGAAGATGCTGTCGAGACCGTCGTCGATGCTGCAGCAGTAGATTCCTGGATGGTTCGGGGCCCGAGCGGATAAGGCGCGGCCGACTGTCCAGGTCAGGTTGCCGTAGTCGCCGGATTTGAGGATTTCGATCACGTCCACGGCTTCGAAGACGTTGAGTAGCACACCTGGAGTGGTCAGCCTGAGATCCAGAGAATAGGTCGAGGTGGGTCGGATGGTCACTCACCCTCCGTTGTAACGACTGGTACGCTCGAGATATTTTTGGTCACCATGATATCCACCACATCAAGGACACTGCTATCCATACTACAGCGTACAATGTCCGAATACGTTCCGAGCTTGATCATTTCAAGTGGTTTCCGCAGCATGTCCGTCTCCTTGACGTTCATGGAAATGAACTTCAGAATGCGGTACTGTGTGATGACGCTGGTGACCATAGTGCGCTGGGTGTCGGAGTCATAGCTGACAAGGGGAATGCGACGCGCTCTCGAGACCAGCTGTTTGCGGAGGGCGTCGTAGAGGATTGCTTCGGGAGAAGCGGAGACTGTTTCCGGAGGGCGGACATTGAGGACTTTCTCGACATCTGTGACGATGAGTGATCGATAAAAAGCAGAAGCGAAGAGGGATACCTTTCAGATCGCTGAGAATGAGTTTGTCCACATCTTTCAGCTTGTCGGCATGGAGGTTGTAATACCTCACGACGTTCAGGTAATCGGTCACTGTGAGGAGACCGGCGTATGTCGATGTACTCGAGTCCCATAGTGGCGCCGATACGATCCCTTGCCCAAGAGTCAGTCTTCGTATTCTGCTTCTTGAATTATCTGTGTTTCTTCGACATACCGCACTGTACCATAATCTGCAAGCTCTCCTTCACTGTCAATCCCACATCAAGTTCTATCAGCCGAAAACTCAGCGGCAGCACATCATAACATTTCCGCGCGCGCAGGAAATCCCGACACGCCTGTAATCCGGCTCTTTCATCTCTGTCTATCTGTCGCTCGGGCTGCGAGCGCTTCGGCGGTATTGATGCAGTCGGCGCTTTCGGGCGCAAAAGATCTGAGGGGCGCAAGAAGCTGGCGGAAGCATCTTGGGTAGCATGTGACGACGAGGAGGGAGGAGTCGTGGTGTGTTGAGAATGTGAGCGATGGTGATGAGGCCCGGTGGTCTGGCCGTTCAGCGGGGCAGCCGGTGTCACCTCTGAATCTTCTGACATGGCGACCAGCCGCCAACCTGCATGACTTTGCGTGCTTGCGCAATCGTCGTCGGAGACTTGCTTCTGCGGGCGGAGGTCTGCGCAAAGAGATATGCGGCTGGAAGTTGGGGGTATGTTTCCTTAAGTGTGGAGCGGAACGAAGCGTGGGATTTGTGGGCGGTCCGCTCTTCGAATCTGGAGAAGAATGGAGGATGGCAAATTGCGTAGAGTGCTGGCAGGTCGAGGCGAAGAGATAAAGATCAGAGTTCATGTGATAGTGGTAGTGGGGTTACACAAAGACCGTGGGCTGCGGATCACTGGCCGATCAATAAATCTTCCCAACGCCAGCTACGTATGTAACATGCCTTATTCTGCATCACAAAAAGGGTGCTTGTGAGCATATGCACGTAATATTCCGTTTCTCCCGTCTTCAAGTTCAGGGCTGCCAATTGCAGCCAGAGGGATGGTCCGGCGAGCCTGAGGGCTAAGATAATGGAGGGGTAGACGATTGTGTTGAAGAATTGGCGGGTTAGTCAGAAGCGAGACGCCGCTGGCTTGAAATAGCATGTGATAATTACCAGATTGCAGGCGCGCTTGCCAGGCGGGGTCACAAGACAGCGCGCCTGTTCCTGTCTTTTTGTCTGTGTGGTATTATGTACTCGGTGCCTGTTCCTGATCTGATTGACTACTTGACAGCCTCAATCTATGCTGTGCATACGCCAATCAATAAACACCTTCCCTCTCAGCAACTGGTCGTCCTCTAAGCGGATGACTGTGCCACGCCACCTTCGCGTTGAGCTAAAGGCTCTACGTCCGCTCCTTTGAGGTATCCCTCGTACTCTCCAAGGCGCTTTCCTCCCTTCTCCCATCGAGTCCGGTATTCTTCTCGCTTCAACTCACACAGCTCGTTGAGTGCTGGCCAATAGGCCTCGTGGTCATACTCGAATTCCACCAACCCTCCGCTCTCCTTGAGAAGCTGCTCTCTCGGCACGTGTATACCCGAATCCTCGTTGAACTTGATCTTCTCGCGTGTCAAAGGGTCGATGAACGGTGTGATAAGCTTGAAGAACCCCCAGATGTAGAATGGAACGTTCGTGACCAGTGCTCGACCAAGTCTCTCCGGATAGTGGTTTTGCAGAATATTGAGGGTCTGCTTGCCCTGTGACAGTGTCGCGCCTTGTCCTGACTTGGTTTCCGCGAAATTGATGAGCAGGGCCAACGTCTCCTGTCCAGCAGGCATCATATCAATCGACCTCTCAAGCATGAACACCAAATGCTGAATCTGCTTGTCACTGCGCTCCGTGTTCTGCTTCGACGGGCGCATGTACTGGCATGTCCTGCCCTCATTGTCCCATCCCAGGATCAGCTGCTTGCCGGTCGCGTTTTCGATCGAGATGTAGTCTTTGGTGTGCTTCTCAACTCCGTACTCGCGGCGCCAAACTAACGTGTTCCTGAGTCTCGTCTCTGACTGCGCCACATTCCAACTGGTAGCTCTGAGGTAGCGAAGAAGACATTCTCGCGTTAGGAACATACGTTCCGAGTCTGTCAAGGGTACGGATTTCGATGCTTTGGCCGAGGTCTGTGGGATCTCGGTCCATGCGGACACATTCTTGAGGAGGGTAGAATATTTCGTCTCTTGATCCGTGGTCAATGCCGGTCTTACGGCCGGTTTGGATGTCTCGAGAGGCTCGGCTAGTGGTGTTTTGACAAGTCCATCTGCGGCGGTGCGTGGAAGGTTGAGTTTCTTCGAAGGAGGCGTAGGTGGGGACTGGGGCAATTTCTCGACATGAACGTCGTTTGCTGTTACAGCAGCTTCGTTGGCACTCTTGAGACCGTTGACAGGTACATCTGCGGGCTGCGTGTTGTCGTCATCGATCTTTACCTGCTCGACGCCGGCTGCGAGATCAGTGGTTGCTTTTTCAGGATCTGTTGTCCCATTAGGCATCGCTGGGCTGGTTGCCACCTCCGCAGACATATTGCGGATTTCAGGCAAGTATTGTACCAAGAAGGAAGGTCAAGTGGTCGTAGCGACCATTGATGGAAGAGCTTACATTTTTGCGTCTGAGATTGTTGGGAAATGCGAGAGCAGCCGCGACGGAACCCCCTGTCCCGGGCAGCCTGATGATGCTGACTTCACCGCTTTCCCTGCAGTACCAAGAACCGGAGGATTTCTTCCGCCAGCGAGCCGAGCTTCCTTTCCCCATGCATTGCTTTGCACCGTTCTATATTCATACCTAGTACATGAAGTCTCCAAGCCCTTGGAAAAGACAGGACTCGCTTTGACTACGCATCACTCGAGTCTTCCCAGAGGTCGAGCCGGGTGACAAAATAAATGGCACACTCATTGAGTCAGACGGGCACCCCTTTGCCAAAGAGGGCTCTACTGCCGCTACAAGACGGCCTGTATTCATGTCTGACTACTACTTATTTTGGCGTCTGGCCCGAGGTGTATACCACGTCTAAGCACAAGGCATCGGGCAACAATGCACTTCTGAATGATTAAGTAACCAGCAATTGTAAAGCGAGTACTAGCAAAGCTCCAGTCTATGTATCCCTCTTCAGCAAGCGGAGGCGAAGGGAATCTTGTCCCCAACACTTTCCACAAACCTTGAAGTGACCAGCAAACGCCTCGGAAGCGTTTCAGAACCATGATGAAGCCTTCCCCGGCCAAAGCTCGATCGATATGTATGCAGAGCACCTGTCTTCCGAATCTCAGCTATGTGAGCCCAGCACGCTGTGATGATCGTTCACCCTCCTTCGCCAATCAAAGCTTAAGCTCCTTGGCCTCTGGCGGAGGACGTGTGGCATTGTTTTGAGGTCGCTTGCGCCACTTGAGTCGAAGAAGTCGCTTGCTGCCCTCCCAGTCGGTTGGAAGTTCAGGGCCCAGCACGATGTAGTCGTGGCCGTCTTCTTGGATGATCTCTGCGCAACGGACTTGCAAGGTGTCGATCAAGTTTGGATGGATGCTGATTTGGGCGTGGTGAACGATGGTCTGAGGTTTTCCGGGCGCCTCGTCGAGGTAGAAAGGTCCAGCATAAGCCATAGTACACTGCGCCGCAATTGCCCATTCTTCAGTGGTGCCGTTGTTCCAGCCCTTTTCGAACGGTGTGAGATCTCCCACTTGGAGCAAGGCTGACATATAGCCATCGTTGCTGTACATGATTTGCCCTCTTGCGTCTTTGCCCAACGGGTACATGATGTCTTCGGGATTCTCGATGTTGGTGCCGATGTAGTGGACCAAGTCCCAAGTTCCGATGATTCGGGATCGCAGTGATGGGGTACTGATAGGAGGGGATGTTGTGACTCGGTCTTGTACAGTGGTTGTCATTTTGCAAGTGTTTGTGGAGGGCGCCCTTCGAAAGAATATCTGACGAGCTTTTCTGAGAGGAACAAGATAATGACGCGGAGCAGGTTAGGTGCGAATTGGACAGAAAAAAGGACGGCAGGAGCTCCAGAGATATATATGCTGCGAAGGAAAGTACCAACGGGCTTCGCATCATGAAGTGAGATTGTAAACAAGATCAATTGACATATGAGAAGTAGTGGACACACCAATGACATAGGAGATCTTCTCCTTGCTGCTGAAAGCCTGTAGGTTTTGAGAAGTGTGACATTTCTCGACACTCACCATGCTCACCACAACCGCCTGTCTGCCCACGACACGCCCTCACTAACGGGCGTCTCCCGTCACGCTACTAGCATCACTCACAAAGCACTTAGAGTTTTGCTGCAAGACTAATGCTTGTTTGTAGCCATCTTTGCCGAGGGAACAAAGCGATGGCGAGGTGAAATGAAAGTGAGATGTCAGAACCAGATTGCTGGCAAAGCTCCTGGACAGCTGGATCCGATATCTGCGCGCCCCACAGTTTGCTTGAACGTAATCTGGTCTTACTCCACTCTGTGACTTACCGTACATCAGGCCGACATCAAGACGGCATATTTTCTTTCGAAACCGAATTAATACTATGAAAGCCAGAGCAGGACTCGGCTCAAAGGCAAAGACATTCGACAACTGACCTCCAAATAGTGCTGCACTTTCCTAAACTACTGCCGAAATGCCACCTCCAATGCCCAATCCCGCAAAGCGGTTTACCGCAAACCCAGCAAGACCTGTTGGAAGGTATCGTCCCGGAAAACCAGTCGCCGAGCAAGAGTCCTCTGACGAAGAAGAATCAGAGGAGGAAGACCCACAACAGAAAGCGTCGCAGAGGAGACCACAGCCATCCCGACCGCAACCTACAAAGGCGCAGCCACAGCGGCGGGAGGAAAGCGAGGATGAAGATGAGGAAGGATTTGTGACGGATGACGAGGATGCTGCTGATGCTCTGGAGCCAAAATCATCAGCAGTATCAGCAGCACGGCCGCCGCTGGTATCGAGGGAAGGCATCAAGCAAGACTCTGAAGATGAGGAAGAAGAATCAGAAGAAGAGTCCTCAGAGGAGGAAGAGAGTTCCGAAGAAGAGACACCACAGCGGAAATTCCAACGTCCCACATTCATCAAGAAATCCAACCGAAACCCTTCCTCGGCTACGCCAGCACCCTCCGCAGAAGCAGTTGTGAACGGGACACCTGCTCCCGACCCAGATGTCGATACGCAAACACGTCGCCTGGCGCAGGCCGAGCTGCTTATAAAAGATAAACTCGAAAAGGATGCACTTGCACGCGCACAGGGAAAGAAGGCCTGGGACGATGACGACGAAGTCCTGCCAGAATCAATGGTTGACGATACAGATGGGCTAGATCCCGAGGCGGAATATCAAGCTTGGAAGCTGAGAGAATTGAAACGATTGAAGCGGGACCGTGAGGCACTCATTGCACGCGAGAAAGAGATCGAGGAGATTGAGCGGCGTCGCAATCTGACGGCAGAAGAGCGAGAAAAAGAGGACAGAGCCTACATTGATAAACAAAAGGCCGATCGAGAGGAGACTCGTCACGAAGCATCCTATCTTGCAAGGTACCATCACAAGGGTGCATTCTTCCAGGGCGATGAAGCAGCCGAACTCCTCAAACGGAGAGACGTCATGGGTGCACGATTTGAGGACCAGGTCGGCGACAAATCTGCCTTGCCAGAGTATATGCGCATACGAGATATGACAAAGCTGGGAAAGAAGGGCAGGACGAGGTATACGGACATGAAAAATGAAGACACGGGGAGATTCGGAGAGGATGTCAAGCGATGGCGAGGGAGTGGCGGTGGACCTGAGGGTCATGGAAGCAGAGATCTCGACACGCGCGGCCTGGACGAGCGGTTCTTACCAGATGACCAGCAAGGCGGAGGTAGAACTGGGCCTACAGGTGCCAATGCTAGTGCTGTGGCACCACGCCGGGACCGAGAGCGACATGAGGAACGGAGCAAGGATGTGGACAGAGATGGGCCTCGAGATACATATCGACCTCGCGATAGAAGCCGGGATCGCCAAGACGACAAAGATCGCGATCGGTCCAGAGATCGAGAGCGCCGCAAGCGCACATATTCTCGCTCGAGGTCGCGTTCACGATCACCTCGGAGGCGGAAGCGGGAGCACTCTTACGGGCGAGATTCGAGGGATGGCGGGGATTACTCACGCAGAGACGGCCTCAGAGTTTGAGGTTGTGGATGAAACTCCTCGAAAGGGGCTGTGATTGCTTCGGCATCTGCAGGTGAGATCTCGTTACTGGATGAGCAGCTCATGAGACAAATCGCAGCGTGGCAGCCCACGTCTGCCCTTCTCGACCACGGCTTCTCCTGGTTTGTTATGATGCTGGCCTTATCGTTGCTGGTTACTCAAGCGAGCACTTTTAGGCTGTCTCTACATCCTTCCAGGCTCTAGCCTCCGTGATCTGCTGACCCATCCGCAGCCTCATTTTGCCAAAGATTCAAGACCGATAGCTTTTGAGAAGCCTTCTTCTGTGGCTGCAAGTCGGCTTTACAGAGGTTCGTTCGCAGCAGAAGCTGATTGCACTCTTTCAAGGTCTATCGCAGAGAGAGAGCGCTATGCCTTCCGACTCTATATCTCGTCGGAAGCTCTGCCGTCCATCCAAGCTCAACTTTGGTGCAAGTAGGCTGAGTCCATGCTGCTCGTCATCCTTCTTTCCAGTCGTTTCCGGCGTTGGCAAGATGTCCAGGTGTCGTCAATGCCACATTTGGCCGCTCTCAGCATTGTCAGAAATCTATGATTCGGGCACATTTTTGTCCGCGACTTTGCTGACGCATCGTTAAGCAATTATGGTCAGCGATCAAACGATTTCAACCTCCCACCACGACAAAGTCACCTATGACCATTTGCTTCGAACAGTACTTCACCTATGAGAAGTTATTCTTGTGTTCGTGTGCGACCACAGGTCATGGTATTGTTTTGGGAAACCGACCTACCGCCAGGTTTGCACTTCCCCGAGGCTGCATGAAGCGTCGCTCATTCTTCGCCTGTGCTGTGGAAAGGCTGCTCACAGCCGTGCTCCTCAGTCTTCATCCCCCTCAGACCATGGGCATCGTCTGCAATGCTAGTCGCTCGTTTCAGTCCGATGTGCGTTATTTGGGATGCCCTCTCATACACAGTCATGAATGGGCGATATATCGGTCACTACAAGAGATCATGCGCACCACAATATGACACAGGCTACCCAAACGATATTCGTTTACAGTCTCTCAAGAGACATAAATATGTAACCCTTTTCCGCATCTTTGCCGCTCTTTTTTCCCTTCTCACCATATTTTCACCCCAAAGCTCATCTGCCTCGAACCGCCGCACTTGATCATCGATCCCAAGCGAATCTATCACCAACTTATATCCATATCCACAGCTGTTCACTGCTGTATGCATCCCCCGTCCTGCTTGGATCAACCCTAAGAGGAAGGGGGCTGACTCTCTAACTCTAGGTTTATACATCAAGCCTCCATGCCCGACACACGACCCTCGGAATCTCATGGCTACCCTCGCATCTGCACCACATGCAAAGCCACGGTTGTAGACGTTCTTTCTCGTATACCTACACATGCTCCAGGCAACGCACGCGACTATTCTGCAAAAGTCAAGGTCGACCCTGAGCCTCCTGCTCCGCCTTGTGAAGCCCGCCGTCACTGCGAGGGATATGCTGGTGATCTCACTACAAAGACCAACGAACGGACCTTTCCTCGCCAGGCCCAGAATACTGCTTCGAAGCCAAAAATGCCTCCACCCGCCACTACAAATAAGCATGTTGCTTGGGCAGACGAAAGGGTCTGGCACGTGAGCCCGAAGACTGCTTTGAAGCCGAAGCCTGCGCCTACGATGATGAACCAGGTGAACACATACGGCTACGGTGAGTTGAAAAGCCCTCTTTCATTAGCTGAGGTTTGAGAGATTTTGATGTTGACCGTAGCTGACGATCATCATTAGGTGTTATCGGAGGCGATCCTCGAGCTATACAGGGAACTGGTAGGAAAGACGAGGTTTCCAGTCCCTTCAAGACGGCGGTGGACCTAGGTTCTGTCAAAGAGGCATCCAATCCGACCAAGTCAGCAATCGACCTGCGCTATGTCAAGGAAGCAGCCAACCCAATCAATACCGCAGTCGAGACAGGCGCTGTAAAGGAGGCATCCAGTCCCTCCAGACCGGCGATGAACCTCATCCCTGATTCCAAGACGGCGGTGGAGACAGGTGCCGTCAAACAGATGCCCGTCGCGGAGTAGCCTTGCAGTGTGGATGAGAACTTGCTGCTCTCTGGTTTGAGTAAGTTAGGGGACGGGAAGGTTGTGTTGAAAGTACATGCTTGCGCGAGCTTGCTCGTCGTGGGTGCTGTACAATCACGTTTCCAATCGAAACGGCCATGCTGGAGCGTTTTGAGCATTGTTGGGATGTGTATCTGCTCTGTTGTGCTTGGGCTGTCTAGATGACATTGGCTGGGCAAGGCACTTTGTAATAGCGAGATGAGTGTAGCTGTCACAAAGAGCGGTATTATTCGACATTTTTATATTACAAAGCTGGCACCTGGTTAGCAGGCCAATTGCATGAACAAGCAGCACAATCTGGCCATAGAGATTTCCCCCATCGCCCGATTGCGAGATCAATTGCAATGCGAATCGAATGAGACCACAGACACTACCGTCACTGCTGACCGGCCTATCAACAAAACGCAACGGCTTGTCTGACTGGTCTTCTTCCTTGCGCTTCATCCGCTAAGTCCGTAGGTCTCACACAGACACAGTCGATGACTGGAGGTTCCCAAGCTCATGAGGATCTGATCCATGCCATTTGGCGTTTCAACCTCGGCCATATGAGCTTTCTGCATTCACACCGAGTGCTGCATGACAGGGCTCGAGTCATATTGCCGTGCGTACACATCTTCACCACCACACACTTTCCCATCTGTTTGCTGTTTTCCGGCAAATGACGCAGCTTGAAAAGCCATGGTGGAGCCTAGAACATCGTTCTCATCAGTTCTCTGACAGTGAACGGCACAACATCACCTTTTAGCCGAGAACCATTGCACAAGCCTGACACATAAGCTCCACATAGCGTGATTCATACCACCGTTCTCATGGGAGACGCTGACTGTCTCGCACCAAATGGACTATGTTCGCGGACTCACCCTTGGACAACTCTGACACCTTATCATGACTCTCACCACCACAGTTCCTCAAACAGAATCGTTTGCACCCTTTCTCAGTGGTATAAATATCTGCCTCTCCCTCGACCTTTCGACCTTTTTTCTTTCCTCCATAACACATCCTCTCCCACATTTCCACAACCATTCCACTCCGATACAATATCAAATATCACACAAACTCTCCAAGAAGAACCTCAATCTCCAACTCAATATCTATCAACCACATCCATCAGCGGTCAAAATGCGTTTCGTCGGCACCGACAACGCGAATTACAGCGGCACCGGCGGTGGCGGTGGCGGCAGTGGTGGTAGTGGCAGCGGCGGTAGCGGTGGAGGTTCCAGCGGCGGCAACGGCGGTGGTTCCGGCGGTGGCTCAGGCGGCGGCGACAAGAAACCGCCGCCTTTTGTCCCTAAGCCACCTCCGAAGCCTACTGGCGAGCGAGCTATGCCTGGCGTCTCTTAAACGAAGACCAGTAGCAACGCGACTACTGATGTGTCTGGATACCACTCTGGAGTTCGAGCTGTGACAAGTATCGGGGATGAGCTGAAATGATCGAAAACAATCCAAAAAAAAAGAACAACATCGAGACAGATGTGGCAGGTGAGGACCATGCGAGAATTGCCGGAATGCTGCAGCGAGCTGGCATTGGAGTGCTGAGAGAATAACAATCCGAAAATCGAGAAAAAAAGTCAACACCCGTTCCTCGAGCCTCGACAAACCAATGGGAACCAGACAACGAGGGAAGCTGGAAGGGTGCTTGAGCCTAAAATGCAGACAGACACGTACAAACAATGAGACGACATTCTTAGCTGAAATTCGTGCCTTCTTCCGTGTTTCTTTCCGTGACGTCGTGCTGTTCTCTGATTTAGTCAGTATTGAAGTTCCGTTGAACTGGTGTTCGAGGTTGAATGGTGATCGATTGAAAACAGACTTGAACTGACCGGGTTCTCACGATCATCCAAGTCATGCCCATCAACCTTGTCAACCTCGTTGTCGGATTTCCGTTCCAAGCCGCAGAACAAAGCTGTTTGCACAAGTGGCGAAACCCCTGGTAGCGTTGGTGCCCGCTATTCCGTCGAGGCATGCTGTCTCATTCCCAATGGGCCTGCGCGACATCCTTCACATGTTCCCATATGATCAAGTTCCGAGAGAACACCCTGCTTTGAATTGACTTGCCCGGCCCTCACTCGTCGGGGCCGTAAAGATTTCGAAGCTGATCGTCACGCAAGGCTCAGGGACGCAAGAGCTGCCGACGACTCGCCTCTTAGCTTGGGAATGCCATAATTCCAGAAAGAGTCAACGAAAAAGCGTTTGCATGTCCCTGGCGTGTTCGGTTTGGCATCAGCCAAAATCCAGGAGTGTCGAACAGTGAGTCCCTGCTCTGATCGATATTGGTGACATCCCGGATACCGCATTGCTCAAACATCTTCGCATGCGTTTTTCGAAAACGGACCAGCAAGATGACGACCGAGAATATGGCATAGAGTCATGACTTGCCTGTTGTCGTTTGCATTAACGACCATTCGTCGACCATAGCTGTATCGTATCGTCACGCTGAATCTGTCGTTTGCAGTCTCGTCAGGAGCGCAATTGACATCGCACTCCTCGTTACCGATTTTGTCGCAAAGAGCTTTCAGCGTCACGATGGATGGTTCCCCTTTGTTTTCGTCGATGGTGTTCACACACCGGCACTCCAGCGAACCACTCACCACAGCTCTCACCATGAAGACAGCGAGTCGAGGTGGCGACAATTCAAACGGAGCTCGTTTGCACACCCTCCCAAGCATGTATAAAACCCTCTCTCCATCCTGCGTCGAGGTTCTTTCTTCTCCATACCCTCGCGTCAAAAACACGAAACCCACCACATTCAAACATTAACCCAACCCCCAATATATCATACCAATCTCACCCACCGAGAACCAACATGGTCAACACTCCTCCGCCGACCCCACCACCGACGCCGCCTCCCGCCCACCCCAAGATTAAACTCCAGGAGACCACATCAAGAGGTCGTACACGTGCCTCTATGTCTTCCTCGACCGATGAACCTCGACCTCCTCGGCCGTACAGCCCATCTCCTACCCGTCCCAAAAAGGGCAAGGTCGACAATCAGGGCATCACTTCTGTGGGCGGACCGGTTCAAGTCCCTGTGCCGAACCCTCCCCCAACTCCACCTCAGACCCCTCCACCTACTAAGCCAAAGAAGTAGGCGAGCGGGGCGGTAGTGTCGCCCGAAGTCATCGAACCTCTCGGATGGGCTGTCGAAGGGATCGAAACGTTGCTCCAAGATCGACAGTGCAGACGAGTGGTCCCGGAAAGTTGATACTTTGCTGTGTGAGTGCCTTCCGTAAGCTTTCAGGGTGCGCGAAAAGCTGATTGTTCGCGAGTATACCGATTATGCCTCGACACCATCTGAGCTTGAGATGTTGATGTGGTTCCAAGGAATGGCTTGTGCTTGCCCAGTGGAGCAGCGAGGAGCAAGATTGCTGGAATTGAAAAGCGGCTGATGAACGGCCGGAGCGATGAGCTCACACAAGGTAGCTGCAGCGTTGTCAACATGTACACTGCTGGACCGTGGTAGTGCTTGATCGACAGGCTGAGCTAGCACCTCAACAATATTCTTGAGCCGTACTAAGCTCTCATTGAGCACTCCTCTGTCTGTGTCAAGTGTATCGTTCTCATCGCGTATGCACTGCCGTCATTTCTCATAGCTTGTCGTCATCCCCTTTCTCTCACTTTATTCCCTGCCTCTCCAGCTCCCTCTCCCGTTCAAGCACGCTCTCCTCGAACTTGATCAAAAACACCGTCCGATTCGGCCAAACATCCGTGCCGGTATTATGCGCACTCGCTTTACAAGAAAATCCTGCTGCGTCACAGAGTCCCTCGATGATCCCCGCGATGTACGCCGCAACTGACAATTGATTCATCTCCTTTGGCACCGAGATGTACTGGTTCGTCAGCGGCGTGTTGTCGATGATCATGTACTCGCCGGGGTTCGTGGTGCTCTGCTCGAGACTATCGGCCGGGCGGGAGAACAGGAGTGGGTATAGCTTTGTCGTCAGCAGATTGAGCAGAGGGAGTAGTCGCAGCGGCCTCGTCACGTCCGACCGCTTGCTCTCGCTGCTCTGCGCGACTGCACTTCCCCTGTACAGCAGCAGATCCAACAATTTCACACCCAACGGATAGCCCTGCTCGTTCAATCTCTTCTCAAAGTCCTGAATGCCTTTGACGCGTTTGTGAGCGTATGCGACCATCTCCATGAAAAGATAGGCGAATGCTGATCGTGAGAGTTCGGCATTTCGGGATCGATTCAGGTTACGATCGTAGATTGTCTTACGTGTAGAAGGATAGCGGAGTGTGGATGTGCTGATGAGGGACGTAGGTGTGCCGGAGGAGCGATCGGGGAGGATTGTTGTAGCGGTCGAGGCAGAGTATTGCGAGAGGTGTCTAGAGGGTGAGGAAGTGTGCGAGGGAGGGTAGCTTGTCATGGAAGGCGGGATAGCTGCCATGGCAAGATAGGATTGAGGTGATGAAGGATTTGCAGTCGACAGAGGATTAGCTCTCGTACGAGTTTACACCATGTCGTCGTAATGTGTCGCAGAGCAAGAAAGAGGGTCGTCGAGCGCGGTCGAAAGTCGAAGGTGAAGTTGCTGTGGAAGGTCCGCCGAAGAAAAGCCCCTTCTTTGGCGGGGAAAGGTCAGCCTTGCATGCCGCAAACATGTTCGCTGAACACAGAGTGCTACCTTGTTCTAGCCGTAGACGGTAGATGAAGATGATCGCCATCGCTGGAGGCAAATAGATGCTAAAGACGTTCTTTGTAACTCATTCCCTGATCTGTCATCACGGATAAAGGCATTACCTTTATCATTGCCGACACGACAACTGATTCACTACTATTTGAAAAGCATATGGTGATATGGAAAAGCTCTTCGGTGTCCTCTAGGACATCTCAGCTACCATTCGATGGCTGTACAGCAGCTGAAGGTCTTGTCATTATGGAAAGATGAAACCTCTTCTTGAAGAAGGTGGAAGACGGCAAAAGGTGCCACTTGGGTGTATCTCTGGGTGATTCTTAATTCAGCTACTCCACAGTAAGCTCCATCTGTCAGGCCAAACGGCTCATTGAATCTGGTTGTGTACAAGACCTCCAACTCCACCAGTGTCTGTTGGACTCAGCGGCAGCTCGGCTTCTTCCTTGTTATTGGCTTTCCGTCCATCCCACTCGTGAAACGCCTTTTGTCGCTGTCTAGAATTCCATTGCAGTGTTCTTGAGATGCTGTTAATCCAGTCCTCGCTTCGGCGGCCAGGGGGCATGACGTTGGCGAAAGGGTATCTGGAGGCGGATATGGTCACGTAGTCACCGGGGAACAGCTCGATTCTGCAATGGGGGTCAGTTCTTCGGATCTCGGAGAAATGCTGCAGCTCGACTTACCTCTCTCGTCCGTCGAAACTTGCCCACGAATTTGATCTTGCGTCGTAAGGAACTCCCAGCCTCAGGACGATCGTGTCAGGAAGAATAATCGGGCGGAATGAGAGTGTATGAGCGCAGATGGCCGTGACCAGAATGACCGGATTTTCAGGATGGCAGAGTGAGCCGCCTGCAGCCAGATTATACGCAGTCGAACCAGTCGGTGTGGCAACGCAGATCCCATCCGCTTGAACAGTCGTCAAATGCTCCTCATCTCCGAAGAGTTCAATGGTAGACATGGTCGGATTTGGACCTCTGTCAACCACGATGTCATTGAGAATCTCGAACGTTCGATCCGGCTTGTGCGTGTTTCGATCATCGGCTTCCTCGCCAATGATTTCTTCGACAATGTCTCGGTGCTCGGCATCATCATCCCGCTTGTGTGATCGCATGACCGTACCCTCGAAGCGCAGTCGGAGACTGATGGTCACGCCGTCCTTGAGTGCTTGGGTAAGTATGTTTTGGTAGTCCTCGAAGTCGAATTTGGTGAGGAATCCCAGCGAACCCAATGCGAAGGATAGAACGGGTGGCACCACCCTTTGGAACAGCCAGCTTGCGTAGAGAACAGTTCCATCGCCGCCCAATGAAATCACAAAGTCGAACGTGTGAGGGCGTTTCCGAGCCAACTCCGTGTCCCAATATTTCAACCTCTCGCTGAATGAAGGGTCTTCGGCGCATAGTCCCTCAGCATCAAAGGTCGGGTTGTCTTTCAGATTGTCTTCGACGTAGACAATATAAGGCACCGATCTGTCTTTAGACAACAGCCATCTCGTTACCTCCCTCGTCTTGACGATCAGAGTCTTGTCGTATATCTTGGTGAGCAGGAAAATTGCCCGCACTTTCAGCCTGACTTTCAGATTACCCAATCTTTTCGCCAGGGTCCGCACGCTCACAGCCATATCACTCAACTGCTTTTTCGTGAGCAATCTCGATTGTGTTGTGCGAACCAAATCTTTGCCCGCGTCTCCCCCATTCTGATCTGATTTTGACTCCGGCTCGACCTCATCAATTTGTTCGAGTTGACCATCCTGCTTAGGCTGTTGGCTCAGGGAGCTCTTCTCGACGAGCTTGTGGACCAGACATTGTGATTGGGATCTTGAGGCAGTGATTCTTTTGGGCTTGTCGAGGACGGGCGCTTCGGGAAGGACGGTGGAAGACTTGCGACGGCGGGCGGCTTCGGTCTCGAATACAACCTGGCAGCATTAGCTCTTGGAAGTACCTACACCGCGGCACGATTTGGACTCACCTCGATCTTTCTATTATATTCGTCTTCGCTACTCGACCCGCTATGAGGAAACTGAAACAGATTCGTATTAGACCCATTCACAGATTTCGCGGGGCAATACATACGTCGTCCGGCGCGCGGTCTCGAATATTGGGGCTAAGATGAGGGGCAGAAATGAAGTTGGACATGACGGACTCGAAGGTGTAGGAACGAGTGCCCAGCGCAGATCTTCTCAGGACTTCAGACCCTTTATATGAGACGCCGCCAAGTCAGGCCTGACATTGAGAGTACAATATCCGCAGGAGCTCATCTGCGCAGGCTGGCCATCATGAATCGTGACGGAAGATGGTCCCGCCGCAAAGGCTTATGTAAACAAATTTTGCAGATCGCTCATGACTAACGGTCTGTTTTGGGTAAACTCATCGATCCCCAGATTGGCGAGGACCGCTTCTGCCCTTGTCACGAACCATAGATGTGGTAAGAATCTGCTTGCCAAATGCTCTTGGATGGAACGTTGGATGGTATAGTGCTGTTTAGAATCTATTCTCCCTATATTTATACAAAAGCCTGGCTCATTGGGTATCATGCGGGTCGTTCATGGGTCATTAATCATATCTCCGTGGCAACGTCTGGGCCTACAACACTGGTGCGGCTGGTGCTTCTCTCGCATGCTCGTCTTGCATAGTGTCCAGCACTTCGCTCACTGTCTTTATGCCGGCGAACTTCATTTTGTTCTCTTGCACATGTTCGTTGCCCACCTCGGCGTCGACGGGCGAGCTATTCTCCGACGATGCCGGGGTAGTATACTGAGAAACGTCGCTTGTTAGGCCGAACTCTGATTGTGAATCGACAAGTCCCTCGTCAGTCTCAGTAGAGGCCTTGCTCGCTGTGTCTGCTGCTCCGTGCAACGAATGCTGATCTCGACCTTGGTGGACCGGGGCAAAGCCTGCTTCAATCTCCTCTCTGTCAATTTCAGCAGCAACAGTTGCTGTAGCTTCCTGCAACATTGTCTCCTCTTGTACTTTGGGTGGAGAGACCATCGGGATAGCTTCGTAGAAGAGCATAAAGGCGTTGCCACGGGCCAGGACTTCCTCTTCCGAAATCTTGGTCACACGCTCATCGTTGAAAGTATACCAGTCCTTAGCTCGTTTCCCAAGTGCAATGTAGTGGCCATCGTGATGACTCCCATAGTGCGTGACAGCACACTTGAGCTCATATGTCGCCTCGACGGAGTCATCTTCGATGTCAAGCGGAGCGCACCATCGACTCAAGAAGTCTAACCTGGCAGGGAATCTAACAGGTGCAGTATTCTTCAGCTGATTCCCGTAGTTGTCGAAAATGCTTCGGTTGATGTGCAGAACCAGGTCCTTTGGCAGGCGTCCAATAGTTATCTGCTTGGCCTTGGTTCTCAAGACAGGCTTTTTCTTCTCATCTAGCTGCTCGGTCGTGTCCATAGCCACGTCGTTGTCGAGATGCTCCTGCTGGTGTTCCAGCTTGGTGTGAACCAGCTTGGTACAGTTATCGCATTCCACTCCCTCAATTTCCTCTGGAGCGGTGTACTCCTCGAGCAAGTTCTCAATATCGGTCTCGTCTTGTAGTCCGAGGTTCAACGTCAGACAGTTGAACTGGGTGAGAGCCAGGCCTTCAGTGAAACCGCAAGTCTTACATAGCAGGCACTGTGCTGTCATGCCCTCGATTGGATTATGCAGGTGACGTTGCCACAGACCCGTTGATACAGACGCTGGATCGCCACCAGTCCCTGACAGGCTCGAAATCTCTCTTTCCCCAGTTGACTTTGTGGTAGCTTCCTGCTTTTCGATCGGACTGAGACACTCCAGACCGGCGGTGTTAGTACGCCTCAATCTTGTCGCATATTGTTTAGTCTCCTTTTCAACCGCCTCCAAAACTCTTGAGAAGTACTCCTGAGCATCCTGCTGTTGCCAACTGTCCATAGACTTCAGCACCCTGGGTGTCCAGATGACGCTAGTCCGACAGCTTGAGTCCGCCAGTTGCTCCAAAAAAGCTACCAGTGCTCGATGCGTTGCCGCAGGTATGTCATATCTGTCGCACAAACTTTCACTCCGCTCCATGTAGTCGACGAAAGCCGGCAGAGACGCAAAGCCTTGGAGGACACTGTTCTGATAGCAAGAGTTGTCCCAATTGCCTAGTCCGGGAGGACCAATCTCGTTACTCAAGGATATGAAGGGACCAGACAGACTGCGGACCTTCTGCAGTGCTAGAGGTAATTGTGGTTGTCCGAACATCCTCCGCATGGCCTCTTGTTTGGCAATCATATCCCCGAAATTGGCTGGCTTGAATTTTGCATCCTCTGGGGTGAGGTAGCCAAGACGAAGTAGACCGTACTGCATGGCGTATATCAGACGCGACGGAGTGTAGTATAGGATGAATTCGTAGATGGTTCGCTTGATCGTGGACGGCCAGGCGTCGAAGAAGGACAAGGCATAGTAGCCCAACACAAGCAAGGCAAGTGTAGATACGATTTTGGTCTGGATGGGAGATGAAGTGTTCTGTGCGCGAGATATCGACTCGTGAAACGGGCTTTCGTCTGCCCTATCCGGGTGGTTGTTCATGTCGATTTGAGGGACGACAGACGAATGCTTTTAGGAAGAGGCGGTCCGACCGAAAATGGGGTGAGTTGGGCGGTAAGAGGTCTCCCATGGGTATTGATGCGAGGAAGTTATGTTATCAATTATTTTGGAGGTTGGATAGCCCTCTTTGCCAGGCTGCTTTGATGACGAGCAAACTGCGGAGCGAAATCACAGGCGAACATTGAGATGACATCGCTTCAACTGCGGACATCTTCAAAGGCCTTGGCGAGATACCACCATTGTCACCACAACTTAGAGACAAATGGACAACGGTCAAACCACAGATTCTCTGATTGTGAGTGTCAGTTCGGACTATTGTTTTCGTCTATCGCTGAAGATCTACGCTTGCGTGAGGTGGTGCCTGCCACCGCAAGGGAAGCCTCCTCCAACACATCCAGACGCTCAGCATCACGTAATGGGCCATCGGCGACCGTGTCGAAGCTGCCCTGAACCATTTCACTTGCTCTTGCGGCATCTCTTGAGATCCGTCGTCTTTCTTCAAGCTCCCTAATGGCCAAATCAGGGCTGCCGGCCGCGTTCTTAATCCACCACCTCTCCCACAGCCACTCCAGAGCTTTCGCCGTCATCCCCCTCAAATATGCCAGACTTGGAACATCACCGTGGGTAACTTGATGCCGTAGATCAACGAATTCTTGCGGCATGCCTATCGTAGCTGCGTGAGCATACATGGAGCTTTCGCCTTTGCCGGAAATGACCGTGGTCATGTCCTCATCGCTTTCAGCGGTACTATCCTCTTTGATCATTTCGGCAGCATGAGAGCGTGCGATGTCACGATCGACAAACCCGTTGACAAACCTCGCGAAGGCCATAGCGTAGATGCTCTGCATAGCAGCATCCGAGATGACTGTAGCTGGAGTGCTCTTTCTCGCTTCATCGTGCAAGATAGCCTCGGTCAAGCTTGCGGTTGCTAGGATCGCAGGGGGAAGCCGACCCGCCTTGAACATCCAGAGATTGACCTTGTCGACGGCCCGCTGCCTCATGTCTTGGGGTGAATCCGATACCGTGGCGGAAAAGAGATCCTGTTTCGCGTGGTGGGGGAAGAACCAGTCTCGAACCATGGCTAGGTGAGACTGGTGCCTCCATGGTGGAAATTGCGAGACCATGACTCTGGGGACAAGGAGGTAGCCTCGGTAGCCTGGCAGGAACGAGGTGGTTTGGGTAACGTCGCGCTAGGAGCTGGCCGCACCGCTTCGGATCTTTCACTGGAATCAGCTCAACCAAAAGGGTGCGAGACCGTTGACTCAGGGGGAGATGGGATGAGATTATTTGGAGCTGACATAGGAAATAGACCCTCGCGTAGAAAAACGACACGCCGCATAGTCAATGTTGGCGTTTCATGGATGCAGCGTCTGTGATCTTCTCCCCAAATTCGCTGCGTTCTTCTGACGGGAATGTTCCACTGAACGCCAGATCTCTTTGCAAAGAAGGAACAGATCCGAGATGCGCACAGACCGCGCAGGCCGCCTCCGTACCGCTTTTGATTGGCTCTTACCAGATAACAAAGTACGGCCCGACAAATCTAGACTCACTTAGCCCATTCCAAGTTCCAGCACATGACGTTGAGAGGATGTTCGAAGTTCACGTTGTTGGAATGTCATGTCTAAAATAATACATCGTTTTGCTTGAATGTTCTAATCTAGCTCGAAGAAGTTGAGCAATTCTAAAGGCCGTCAAAGTTGGGGTATCGTCGCTGTATCAACACTTCATAATCGCCATGCCCTGTACTAAAAATGCTTCGGCTCAACGGTCACCAGATACGTTGGTCGTGGGTCAAATCCATCCATATTCATGACCGTAGCCTGAATATTCAGATGGGTAGTAAGTACTGTTCATCTGTCTCAGTGTGGCCAAATACTCGGCTGCTAGAGGTTCTGGACGTGGCGGCATGTCGTACATCTGATAGTTGGCAACGGACTGGTCATGATCGGTGATGGCGGAGGGATGCCACCTTTCCGTGCACTCCTCGTTCGTCGTGCTCTGTTCATCTTGCTCGTCACTGTCGGCTTCGTCGCCGTCTTCGTCATCCTCCTCCACGGCGTTGCCTTCTTGTTCAGAGGGTTCAAAAGACTCTTCTAGCTTCAAACTTTTCCTCCCAGAGCCCGAGAATCCACCGAAGAGCAGTGAAGATGACTGAACTTCGGCAGGAGAGTCGTACAGACCCATGCCGACCAGGTCATCCGCGTCCCTTTTCGATTGTGAGTCCTTGATTCCGAGTGATAGTGTATCAAGCCCGATGTTTTGAAGCGGAGGGCAAGCCGGAGATGATGGGGCAGTTGGCACATTCGGGATTGTCACGACTTGATTGGGGAGCCACATAGGTTGAAGCAGACCCGGCTGACCATGACTGGCAAAATCGTAGGTCCCGTTGTTTTCCTGGGCTTGGTCCAGCCACGAGTGTTGCTGATAGTGTTGGTTTTCGAAGGTGACGCTATGATCCAGTGCAGACATATCGTCAAGTGGAACGAAAAAATCGTTCATCTGAGGTTCACTCATTGAGGGATAACATACTGGTGTAACAAGACCGTTGACATGAGCGGTCACGAAGCCCCAGCGGGAGTCTTCACCGCTGACCGTGGCCCGAACGTTGCAGTTGGACGGGTCGAAAAAGTCGGGATGCCAACTAACCGGTCGAGAACGAGGTAGTCCGGATCCCTGCCATTGCGTGGTCGAGCGAAGATGGTCGACAATAGATCTGTTTCGAGGAGAGGCGGACACAGCAGTCGTGGTCTTCCTCCTTGCAAGATTACGTGGACTGTTGTTTCGACTGTTCGGCTTTACAACCTTGCTAGGCCGGACGAAATGAGAGGAAATGTTCGTGGTGGCGGTGGGATTGTTGTTTATCTCTGGTAGAGGATACGTCCATGGAGGAAAGGTAGCCATGATCAAGGTGATGGTCGGCGGCGCGATGAGGTTGATGTTCTGCGTACGAGTCGACGGCACATATCTGTTTCCCGATCGAGAGTGGACGAATAGTGATGGAACCCTAATTCATAGTGGCATCTGTCCAGAGGGGAACAGGCGAGATTAAATTGGTACATCAGGCAAGTTAGCAGTGGTGAGAGTTGGTAGTGGACGCAAACAGTGTATAGGACAAGGGTGGAGCAGTCCGGACCCAGCACAAGGGTTTGAACTTTCAACATGCGAAGCGCAAAGTCAAAGCTATGACGAACATTGATCAACTGGCACTCACCGATGTGATTGGTGAGTTAGCTGATTTCGCATCTTGAAAGAAGGGGGAAGCGAGCAGGCGAGATGCGTCAAAGAAACCGGACTGTAGCGGTAGCGTAACCGTGTGGACACCATAAGATAAAACTCTCAGAAACTGGTCGGTAAGAGGGAGGAATTGGGTGTGGGCTAGCGGCAAACACAGGAACGCATATTTCCGTCTCAATGATCCCATGGCAAACAAGGATCTACCAAGGAAGGAATGTTGCAGTTCCAGGTGGTCACTGGGCTCAAAGGATGTACTCCGTGAACCGAGTGGCGTTGTGAGAGGCGCATAGTCGAATGGGATTGACGGCAGCCTGGGGCAAAGGCTGTCGCTGTCAGAGTTCCATGTCCAGGCGTCGGTGTCAGAATGAAGTAAAGGACGATCGAAAAATGCAAGGAGTCGGGCAAGCTAAGAAAATTTAGCCCCAGGCGACCCAAGAACACAGGTTTACCGACGCCCGGGCCCAGCTCGGCCAGCTGGCGAGCAGCCCGCACAGACCTTGGTGAGTAAAATTAGTGGCTCAGCCGATACTCGACAACCCCAGAGCGAGACAGGGGTGTGGATGATGCAGAATAATCACCCGGTTTAGCGCATATCGGGCCAAGACTCAGCATGCAGAACGAAAGGGCACGGGATGACGCGGTTGCGTTTCCTCGATTTCGAAGGATGGGATTAGCATAGCGCAAAGCTTAAACATGAAAGTAACTGCGCAAGCATTTGATGATGTCGTCCTTACGGGGATTGGAGTCACGACAACTGCCACCTTCTCACAAAGAAACGCTGTGGTCTTGTCACAGTGACTGTGGAGGAAGAACGGATCGTTGATACATTGCGGACAAACAACCTCGAGGCTCCTTGACACACATGACCAGCTTCGAGGATGTCGAGTCTTCGAGTGGAGATTCTCGGAGACGGCCAAAAGCAAGTCAACGGATGAGTCTTGTGTGGCTCGGGTGGTTTTAGCATCCCTTGATAATAGTTCCGGTGGAGCTCGTTGCAAAGGTGTTCCAGCCAGGCGTCAAAAGAGCCTCCTGGCCTATCGCGGTTGGAAGAGGGAGAAGGATCAACCAGATACGGAAGCCAGGCCAGGAAAGTGGGCTGCACAAAACGGGACGAGGGGATGGCACGAGATGCGGAACCCAAAGTCCAAACGCAACGGCTGGGGCTGCCATGTGTGGGGTGGGCCGGGAAGAAGAGCCAAAGACGACAGGGAATGTAGTGGGCCTGGCAAGGGTCACAGCGCTTCGTTGACGATGCGAAAGATCGAAACTTCTCGGTGCGGGACCAATGTGGATATATACTGCGGCAGGGCCAGGAGACTTTCGACCTTTTTGCGCGTTCTTGCACGCTGTGCCCCGTGAATGCCCTCGCCCATGTAGTAGTGATATCCAACACAGCCATTTGTAGGAACTGATGATGTACACTATCGCTGATTTGGCGGTGGCCGACACAAGGTCTCGGGATGATGAAGTACGAAGGACGAGACTCCTCAATGGAGTGAAAAAGGGAAAGATGGGCGATTCCGGAAGCAGCCACAGGAGAGAAAACCCACCATGGGACTCTGACCGGCGTCGGACAGCTCGGTTAGGCTGTGGAATGATGGGCTCAGCAAATTGCGAAAGGGTTAATGGTCGTGGGCGAAGAGCAAAGCCACGCTTGACAGCAGTCAGTAGTCACTCCATCATGCAGCAGACTTACGAAGTACGAAATCAACCCTTGTAAAGAGGACAGGTCCCCGTCGTAGATCGCCATGACTGCAGACACACACACATGCATCAACCAGACGAGCGGGAGGCAGTGACTGATCAACAATCAGACGAAGGCGTGCCGTTCGTGCACCTGGATCTTTGCCAATCGAAGCTCGCTTGAAACTCGTTCAGTTGAGAAGTTATTCGTTGTTCTTGCGGAAAGTATGCTTGTGTGGCACGACTGTCTAACTTTGCTGGAAGTGCGGGCGTCAAGTCGAAAGGTTGTTCAGTGGCTTCGCGGGGTGGGTGAACTCCTTGAACGCAAAATAAAGCGATGCGGACGATTGATTGGGCCATTTATTCTGCGCGGATTGCCTCGTTCGGAGCCTGTCTGCTACCAAGCTGATTTCGCAATCGCGCGCAGGCTTCCGGCCAGGCGTGTGAAATGCACCATCGGAAGGGTGAGGGAAGGTCTAACGGTTCCTGAAGAGAGACAGAGATGCCTGTGCCCGCCTCCAATTCTTGACATGTTCATACGCTACTTTTAGCCTTGCACCCTGGCTCCTAGTTGGGATGGCACACCTGCTCCCTGCGTTGACGAGACGTCGGCCTGAAGTTCACGATGCGCCTCAACCCTGTCTTGCCAGCGCTTCTCTTCTGGTGAACCAACGCACTTCGGAGTTTTCAGCGGTTGGCCCATGATTATCAATTTATCATCAGTCCTTTCTCACAGCCGCTGTCTTGACTCTTTGGTGAGACCAAAATAACCTCGGCCTCGAATTCCCCTTTGCGTCAGTCATGATTCGCTTGATCAGGAAACATCCATCAAAACTTGGTTTGGTTGTCGTACCCGCATGCCCTTGCAGCCTCGCCTGTGATCATCTTGTTTCTTTTCTGATTGAAGTGCAGACCGCCTGGGCTGGTCTTCTTCTACACACTTCCTTGAGACGGTCCTGGTTCTTGACCATGAGCTGTTTGGTCCCAGTAGGCAAGTAGCATGCATATTATTTGTGCTATCAACGTGAACAGTGAGAAACGGCAACTTCTGAGAATAATTCGACCCGCCTCGTGCCCGTCCTCAGGGTGGCTAGTTTAACACTAACAGTGGTCAGCTTGGCCACCCGCAGCTATTTGGGCGAGTATCACTCAAGGCCCTCTTACAAATGCGATACGAAGTCAGTGACATCCTTAATCATGTATGGCACGACACGTATGTGCTTTGGATCCGAGCTCATCTCCACGCGGACATCATCGGCTATCACCGCCACCATGTCTGACACACTTCTGTTCAAGGGTAAGCTTCAGGCCATATTCCGAGCAGCTCCTTGTCACCTAAGCGCCAAGTGATGAACTGGAGACTGGTCCCGTCCACCCTGGGCTAGCAAGATCTTCCAGGGGCAGGCGCGCGCCAGACGACCTCGCTACGAGCCTTCCACATCTTTGTCCATGAACCACAGCCGGAAGAAGGCAAGATACAATCATGATGGTGAGAGCGGCGGTCACTTTCTGGGACTAATTCATGCCGAGCCCTGCATAATTTCAGGATCATGCTGCGCCCTCGCCTGCAGATATGCTTGCCAAGATACTGACAGATCAGTCTTGCAGCAAGTTCCTGACTTTCAAGAGACGAGGTGTTGTAGTTACGCATACGGAATACTCGCCTCTGGCTCTATATCTCCAAATGAAGGGCCTTATCCACCATCAAAATCCAAGTTACCAACTCGTGTTTCAACAAGCAAGTCGAAAAATGTGGATTTCCGAGCAAGTCATATCCATCTCGTAGGTTTGCCCAAATTCACCTTTCGACGATTATTAGCGCAACTCTGACCGCTGCATCACACCTCGCTCAGCCTAAGTCATGACTAGACCGCCAGGACCTTCGATCGCGTGACATTAATGAGACAATACTCGTACTACATCAGCAGCAAACACAGGTCAAGCGGAAAGCGGCCCTAGTCGATATCCTGCTCTCCAGTTGAGTACATGACGATCTCCAACGCAGGGCTTGGAGGGGTTTTCCAGTCTTAATGATGAGCCAGTGAAGGACGACGCATCCTTTGTCACGGTTGTGATAGACGGTGGGTGGACGGCAGGCCGACTTAAGGAAGCAGTAAGCCCTCCAAATGTGGATCCCCGATCGTCTCTCGAGACGGAAGTCGGTCCCCATTCTTATGGAGCGCAGATTTTCCAAGCCAAGGGTAAGGAGAGATCTCCACCGACTCGCAGGTGGTCAAAAATCGAAATAGGCACCATCGAGACCCAAATAATCCCTGCCGAAGAAGGACACATGCGGGGCGTTAGCACGGCACCAACATGGGTGTGGGTTCAGCCGTAGTACGACGCACGGCATCATATGGACCACTTTCGGCCATGTTGTGGCTACCTCCAGCTCTCAAGGGACACCAAAGGGGTGGCTGCAGCGTATAGATTAGCAGCCCTCGGCCCAATGATAATCAGAGCTCTCTAGCCCAAAAGTCTTGTTCACGGGCGGAGATCTCACCAAGCGTTGGCTTGTGCTGCATTCCCTTTTCCCACCTGGATGCATCACACAAATCTTCGAAGAAAAATGACAGTGCGAGCGAACATTTGAACAGGTATCCCATCCGCTCTCCTGCAGCCGATGCATGTCGCTTTTATGACTGCGCCACGGCCCTAAAGACGCTCACTCCCATGCCTATCATTTATCGGCGGGTGCCCTCAACTTCGCTAAAATCCGCCTGCAGGAAAGAAATCACTCCGATTGTGACACTACTTTGCAATGGTTCCATGCTTTGCATGTGAGACGACAATCCAACCTGGCAAAGGACGGGCATTTCGGCTCCGAACCTCCTTGACCGCGCTTCTGCAGATTATTGGTTTCCAGGGCCAAACATCTCGGCTGCCAACAGCCAGAGGACCATGCTGTTGTCACTATTACACGACTTGCATGTTGGCTGCCCCGGCCGTCACAGTAGTAACTATGCCACGAATCATCATCGCAGTTAAAGTGTCGGGACAATGCTGATCGACCTTGTCGTTAAAGGTGGGCGGCCAGTTCAAGTTACTCAGATGGCTCAAATAAGCGTTCAGCTCACTTTCCGCCACGAATACTTAGCAGACACGGTCGACCTTGCCACTGTCGGTGCGTTTCCAACCCATACTTCACTGCGATGACTCTCAACTACTCGGACTTCTCCATGTTCGCCACTTTGCTTGACGTTTGGGAAAGGCATGTCCGGGACGCTTCTTTCCCAAATTGTCGTTACGTGGTTGACAATCGTGAGATCGTGCTTCATCTAATCCAAATCTTTTGCAAACCTGGCTTGTGTATATGCAATCAATTTACCCAAACTCACAATCCTAGTCTATCTGAGATCGGCAGCATCGGATCATATGTACTCTGGGAGACATCGGTCCAACTTCGAGGGTATCTGTCAAGGCTTTCTCACGCCAAAACTACTGCTCTCATCGGATCATGCTCTGATCATTCCTTCACGAACAGGTGGTACGGTGCGTCCGTTGAGGTGCAAATGCGGCCCTGGATTCCATCCGAAAACATCTTCCCCAAAACCTCACCCTCGACATTGGACTCTGCATTACAGCCGGAAGACAGAAAACGCATGGACATCTTCCCATTCGTTGTCGTACATTCCACTGAAATGCTATGTTGGTTCACCCGGGGTCTCAATCGCCTGATTCATTGTCAAAGTATCGGTGCGGGATCGGCCCTAGCTAAGAACTGACGTTGAAAGCTTGCGCGTGCATTTGAGCCGGACGAGTTTCAGCTCTTTCTTCTACTTGCGACCATAGTTGCCGATGCAGCGGAAGTCTGCTTCAGCGATCGTTGTCTCCGAAGTCCTAGTGTTTCGTGACGAATAATGCAGGAATGCCATGCCACAATTCCAACGACGAAGATGAGGAGGAAGGGTCGTTGGAGTGTGTCCACTGTACTTCTTGCTGGTACCTGCCAAGCCTATTTCTTTGGGACGCTGCGAGTGCCAGTAGGTGACTAGAGAGTTCTCAATGTTATAACGGACACTTGCATAGGTGGAAGCATCAATCAAAATAGAGACATGGCAGCGTTGAAGAAACCGGGCCGAGGCTGCGGCGACAAGGGCTTGCTAGAAGAGACTCGGGTTAAAGCCGTTCGCCCAGTCAAATCGAGGATCATTTCCGCAATCCTACGGCTCATTACCCCTATTGAACCGGAGCCTTGCAGGTGTTCTGAAGAGCCCATCACGAAGAATGCATAGCATATCCAACAAATTATCATTATGGTCCTATCAGATCTAGCTCGGTATGAATGTCCTCTATCATACAGATCTCAAGTTGCCGCATGACTGCACGCACTGCCCTTCCGTCCTAGCCGACGTCGCCGAGCTGCTTGGCCTCGCGGTAGCAGCATCAATAGCCCCCCAAAAACCCCTCACCGCCAGGGATGAACTGCTCACTGGAAAACTCGGGAGCATTTTCATCTTCTTCTTCTTCTTCTTCTTCTTCGTCAAAACGCATCCATTTTCTTGTATCATCAGACATATGAGTGAGCATGATTTTGTAGTATTTTTCGCCCTTGTCGGTGCCATCGGGACAATGCTTCGCCACCATGACAACCTGGCCATCATCCCTCATGCATTTGATCCACGTGCTATTGAGGTCTTTTGTATTGTCCCATTTTGCTTCGGTCCAGCCAAAAGCTCTTCGAAGGTACTCGAAGGATATGACATTCTTCCCTTTCGAATCGAACTCTTGAGGTCCGCAGACTTGGGCGGAGAAGAAATCCTCACCATGGTTGGCAGCGCTTGGAGGGATTGGGCAAACAAACTCCAAGTAGTCGTTACCAAGTTCATCTGTCCGAAGGAGCTGCGCGTCGTTGTAGCTGTGAGTCATGTTCTCCGGGTTGAGGTCGAGGATCCATTCCACCATCGGTAACATGTCGTAGCTCTCCATAGGGGGTTCAGGATGATTAGCTGCCATGTTGTCGAAGTTGTGTCAAGATGGAAAGTTTGTAGCTCGTAAGTGTTAGATGTTGGAGATTGCTGTTAGATCTGGTCTGTCGATAAGCAGAAAGCAGAACAGGTTGGTAGGAGACCGAATTTTATGCTGCTTCTTCAGCCCGCAAACGCGCAAAGCCACAGTGACCCAGTCATCGAATCCTAATGACGCCAAGGACATGACTGTAAAGAGATGACAGCACAAGGTGGACTACCCATCAACGGCCGGGCATAAGGAGTACTGACACAGCTTCTATCAGTATGACCGATGTGTGAGTGTATATGCGAAGGGCAGGAAGTGGACTCAAGGCTGGACAAGAAGTCATGAAGAGGGGGACTTCAAGCACCGAATTCGTTCTGCAGAAGAATGAAGGATCAAGATCTCTGATTCTGACCGTGCTCGCCTAAGCTGTGTTTGCCCTGTCCCGACACAGTCAGTGCATCTCCTGTGCCTGACCTCTGCGGTGGGTAATGCTCCATAGTAGTAGTCAGTGCTCGTTTGCAGTACAGATCATAGATGTTTTCGACACACATGGCAACAGTCATTGGACATTCGAGTCCTACAAAGCTTTGACTCGTGAAATGTCCAGGGCCCTACATTTCACTCTCAGATCTGACCAGCGCTGCGTTTCTTCATAGGGCAAACCTGTTGTAGTCAATATGCGCAGGGTGTCCATTTCACTGACTGCCTGAAAGTGCCTTGACAAGAACAAGAGCCACGCTGGACATCTGGAAGGCTTCGGCAACACAGCGTCATGTCGTAGTGCCTGTCACCTAAAGCCAGCGTCACCAGCTTCACATCCCTGAAGCAGCTCAGCCTCGACCCCGTTTCGTTCATATATATATCATACCCTCAGAAAAATGGCCAATAATTCAGCTTGAAAAACAAAGCCCTCTTAGCTCACCGGTAGTAAGTCTTTCAACCTACCACCATCTTGGAGGGGTTGTGGTTCTAATAAATATCTCAACAGGAGCGCGTCACTAGTAGTCATTGCTGGCTATGAAGAAATGACGAGGCAACTGGTTCGACTCCAGTAGAGGGCATTTGATATCTTTTTGGGTTTTTTTCTGAATCAGTATTCCTTCGGTTGTGGTGTGTCAATGATTTTAGCTCGCACTGCGGCGCCTCCTATGATCTGAGCTTGGTCGGTTGGGCTTCCTGGCCCTTCACAGTGGGACAGCGTGTGCCTGAATGACAGTCTTAGGTACTTCTAAAGTGATCTACATTCACCTCGTTTCCTGTCCACGACCAAAATTGGGACCAACCTCGCCTTTCCATGGTTCCTAACATCGGGTTGGACTGGTAATGCGATATCAGCGTAAGCAAGTTGCAGTTGCGCGATCACAAAGACTACATTCACGTCGATCTTCAAGACAGATCATACTCAGCAGGCTGTTTGACAAAAGTAGACAAGGTAAATTGGAGGCACATTATCTCAGCTGACGATCTCATGGATGACTGAGTCCTACCAGAGGATACATCGATTTACTTCGTTCATGTTGAGCATTGAGACACCACGCCAGCGAAGCTACGTATACTACCATAGCCGATGCACAGGTGCGGGGTGGCATTCCTCTCGACCTTATTATTTACAATCACAGGCCCTTTGCATCATCCCAGCCTCACATCTCGCACCAAAACTAGATCGACACCTGCTCCGCAAACCCGTCCAGCTCGCGGAAGAAGTTTCGGTGCTGCGAGATCTCGTAGAAGAACTCGCTGGCGAAGTCCTTGGTGCCCTTGGCGAGCTTGACAGTATCCTTGATGCTGCTTCCAGTCTGAGGGCTTGCAGCCGTGATGACGCCGTACCAGTTGACAATCTCATCGGACCCAGCGCCCGCGCCAGCTAGCTTCACGTTCTCCACTTCAGTCAGTGCGGCGTGAACGAGCTCAACACCTTCACCCACAGCACCAATAGCCTTCAAGTGACCAAACGCCTCCTTGACCCAGAACCGAGCAAGACCCAGCTTCTTGAGCGTCTTGATTGACTCGGCACCGCCAGGGATGAAAAGAGCATCGAACATGGTTGAACGTTGGCCGTTGAGGAAATGGTCGGCCTTGACCTCTTTGGAACCGTCTGCCGATTTCATGGCTTGACGCTTGACACCAATTGTCCAGGGGACTGCGGATTGGGCAAACACCGCGGCTTTCATGGCTTCATAGGCACCAAGATCGAAACCATCAGCGATAAGAATCGCGACTCGGCGACCCTTGATCGTCGGCTCCTTGGGCATGTAGTCGAACTGACTAAGACCCTTGGCCTTCTTGCCGTGGTTCGGCTGGAGCTGTCTCTCGGGGGATTTGGCGCCACAATTCTCAGCCACGGCCTGCGCAAATGAGAGGTCGATCTCGGCCAGGCGGGTGACCATTCGCTCGTAGACAATGTCATCGTCACAGTGGTCGAGTTCGAAGGAGAAGGCAGCAATGGAGTGCTTCTTCTCAATCTCGGACAGCGAGTTGAAGAACAACTGAGCTTGGGAGATGTACTCATTCCACTTCGGGGCGAGTGTGCGGGCTTTGATGCCTGCGTAGGATACCGGAGGAGACTCATAACCACCTTTACCACCATGGCCTGTGGGTGGGTTGGCCTCGAATCTGTTGGGCCAATAGTTTGCTTTGCCCTTGGAGATGGTGTGGCGTCCCTGACCATCACGATTGAAGTTGAGGACGGGACAGACAGGGCGGTTGATGGGCAGCTCCTCCCAGTTTGTACCGAGCCGCGACAGCTGAGTGTCCTGGTAAGAGAAGTTGCGGCCTTGAAGGAGAGGGTCCTCGCTGAAGTCGATGCCAGGGACAACGTGCGAGGTAGCAAATGCCACTTGCTCAGTCTCCGCGAAATACTCGCTGATATTTTGGTTGAGTTCCAGCTCGCCGACATAGCGGATAGGCACGAGATCCTCGGGCCAGACCTTTGTAGCATCCAGAATATCGAAGTCGAACTTGTCTTGTTCACCGTCTTTGATGGCTTGGAAGCCGAATTTCCACTTCGGGTAGGCTCCGTTCTCGATGGCTTCCCACAGATCTTTGCGGTGGAAGTCGGGGTCTTGACCGGCGAGCTTGAGTGCTTCGTCCCAAACCAACGAGTGTACACCGAGTTCGGGTCTGCTTGGTGTTAGTTTTCAAACCATTCGGCAGGAAGACTGGAGGTTGGATAACAACATGTTACCCGATGAATGTTTTGGAGAAAACTTACGTCCAGATGAATTTGACGAATGTTCTCTCGTTTTTCGCATTGACCAGCACAAAGGTGTTGACACCGAAGCCTTGGATCATGCGGTAGGAACGCGGGATACCTCTATCGGACATGGCCCAGAACAACATGTGGGTTGTCTCTTTGTGCAAAAATGCGAAATCCCAGAAGTTGTTGTGCGCCGTTTGGCCTTGCGGCACTTCGTTGTCGGGTTCTGGCTTGAGAGAGTGAACGAGATCCGTAAACTATACTAGGTCAGAATTGATGCCCAAGCTACTGCTTAACGGGAGCTCACCTTGATCGCTTCCTGGATGAAGAATACGGGAATGTCATTTCCAACAATGTCCCAGTTCCCTTCTTCGGTGTAGAATTTGACAGCAAAACCTCTGACATCTCGGACAGTGTCTGCGCTGCCTCGACTGCCTTGCACGGTCGAAAAGCGGACGAAAATGGGAGTAGTTCGAGAGGTGTCGGTCAAGACGCCAGCGGACGTGACATCTTCGCAGCTTTCGAACAGCTTGAAGGTGCCGTGCGCACCAGCTCCTCTAGCATGGACGACGCGCTCAGGAATGCGCTCGTGATCGAACCGATGAATCTACCAAGTGTCAGTATGTAATAGCGTGACGATGATCAGACGCACTCTTTCCCGGAAGACTTGATCTTCTAGAAGCGTAGGTCCGACACGATTGTTCTTTTCGTCGATAATTTTCAGTGCGTGGTCAACATCGGAAACTTTGGCGCCCCAGTCGGTGGTGGTGTTCTGCTTGGGATTGTCCTGGTTCTTTGTATTCTTCTCGAGGTCCGCAATCTTCTTATTATGTACTGTGGACTCGACAGCTCCAGCAGCGGAGTTGCCGATATCTCTGAGGGTGTTCGAAACTGAGGTAGCCATTTTCTGCATTTGTTTCTCGGTATTACGAAGGAAAAGAGGCAAAGAGGAATCTGAGGGCGAAATGAAGAAAAAGTGAAAGATTTCTCAGGCGGGGTTGCTGAGACGCGTTATTGCACCTGCCGACGTGTCTACCGATTTATGACGTTGCCAAAATAAGATCCCCTGAAGCGAAGCCTTCTGAAACTTCAAGTTAGGGCCGCTTGCATCATTGTCGTGACTGGATCACGGGCAGAGTGGTATGCTCTGACTGTCATCCAACACGCGGGGCAACACGAGAGTAAGACGAGCTCAATGAACGAATCGAATTGGAAGGATTTGAACATGTTCCACCGCAATAGGGATTTCGTCACGGTAGCGGCTAAGAGATGGAGAGCTTGCATGCACTGAATTGAGCCTCACCGTTGAAGATATCCGGAAGCCAATTCCGAGGATCCACTTCTTGCATCATAGTGACGACCGCCTCACCGGCCGTGTTCTCCGACACCATTGTAGCAAAGGAGTCAACGATGTCGAAACCCGTCATCACCCTTCGCTTCGAAGACTTTGCATATTGGAGACGAGAAAGCCCTAGGCTAACGGAGACAGTCTGTATCTGCGAAGCTGTTTCGGAGCCATTGGCCCAGCAGAAATGCGCGGAAGTTTTCCGAGCCTGGGGTGGGATGCAAGGCTGTAACCCTTTGTGAACGAATCCTTGCCACCAGCAGGTTGTAGGGCAGAAATGAAGGGAGTGAATCGGTACAATACTGGATAGTAATGAGTAGGATGTTAGAGCTGACTTTCCAGGTTGTGCGTGCTTATAATGGGTCAAAGTGAGAGCAGCACTCGGGGGTCCGAAAAGTGGTGACGACATTTATCTGAGCCTCGTTCGAACACCATGATCTCGAACCAGACTTACATTGATTTCAATCATTTCTTCCGTCTATCCCTACATAGCGGTACTCACAATGGGCATTTCATACAGCACCGCGAAATGGGCCGCCCCGGCGTGCTTCCTGATCGACTTTGTCGCGCAGAATTATGGAATGCTCAGCTCCCCCAACATGAAGGACATCCATGATCAAAACTTGTCTTTCTTCAGCCCACAGCCCTATTTTATTGGGGGTTTTTTCTTCCCACAGCAGCTCTTCCAGGTCGCTTGGCTGTATCGTCTGTGGAAGTTGGACCCGGCGAAACCTGTAGAGCGTACGGAGTTAGATCAAATGGTGGATTTCGTGCCTTACTACTGCGTAGGCAATCTTAGCATCGCAGGTAAGCAACATCACTTCGGTATCGAACAGGTGGTGACTCGACACTAGCATGGATGCTGGCATGGAACTCTTCTAGGCTCGATATCTCTCAAGGCTTCGTCACCATCAACACCCTCTCCCAGCTCTGGTATATGGTTGCGAAGCTGCAGCCAATGAATACCGGGTCAACTTCTTCGGTGCTTACACATATTGTGTCTAAGACCTTTGCTGGAATCGGCGTACTGGATTTCCTGCACAATGGCTCTGCAGCATTCTTCCGAAACGAATCCGCAACACTACCAATCAAGGTTTTGACGGGCGTCGGTTTTGGACTGGCAAGCGCAGCAAGCGACTGGATTTTTGGAGGTTGTCTAGTGTATGATCTCGTAGCTCTTGCCGTTGGTCAAAGCGGTGACTGGAGGAGGTGGTTGAGCGTCTACGCTGTTGGGTGTGTTGGACTTGTCACAGCGAGGAATATTGCGAAGTAGGTACTGCTCACTCATCGACATGTACCGTTTTTGAGTATCTCACTAATACCCTGCACGGCAGGCCGCCCTATTCAAACCAGTATACGCTGGTAGATGGAGGGAGCGCCGCGTAGGTGTTGATTCTTATAGAGGAATGGCCCGTGAGATTGCCGATTGAAGCAGAAGCAAGTTCGATACAGATTTGTCTCGACCTTGACCAACTGCCAGCACACCTTGTGCTCGGAGATGCTGTCTTGTCCGCGAGCTCATTACGGAATTGAGGATTTTTGTCATGTAATGAGTGAAATTTGAGTTTCAAGGGAATGAAGGGTTACCCAATAATCGCCAACGACTTCTGTATAAATGACGGACCTGCTCCGCAAACAGTCCTTTTTCGTGCCTGGGTGGAAAAGATTCCCATTCTTGCTTTTTCGGGTGCAGGATGCCGACGCATGGCAGTGGTCTCCAGATGTTCTGCTGTCGAAGACGAATTGCTATTGCAGACAGAAATCGAGAAACGACCTTCATTCACATAGTTATTCTCGGTCAGCTTGGGGCACTTATATCAAATGATTAGGGATGCAGCGTCGCGAAGATTGGAAGTCGCTCCATTTTGCATTCTGTGTGCCGACATCGCAGGCCGGCGATCTCCTTCCCCACGCCAAGAGATGAGATAGGCACGAATCAGAGGCGTGCTCTAGCTTATCAGTTCGTGTTGATGAAGCACTCGTTGTGACATTCCTCGTCTAACTCCGCCTCTCTGTGTCTCTTTTCGCCCTCCTTAAAGGGCCCCATCATGCAGGCTGATGTGGAATTTTGGCGCACCAGACCTCGTTCGACGAACTCCAGGTCACTAATGTGCCATCTGACCAATTCCCAGAGTCATCGTGCAGTGTCATCTGCACACAATCACCCGAGCCACTTCGGCTCGTTCCATGGCCGCACCGAATGAGCCTCGAGGGAAGGCTTCAGTTCCTATCTCAGCTTCCTTTTGCAACCGGGACCATGGGGTGTGCCTGCCTTATCGGGTTGCCTGTATCTATCATGCTCGGACGCCTGCCTGCGGTCTCTACAACTTCGTCTAACAGTACTGACAAGACGCCCAGCTTACCTTCAATACCTAGATATTTGTGCATTTTTTCTATCATTACAGTCCCTCCTGAACGTACTAATGCACATGTGCTAGTAGCCGAACAAACAACATCGACGACACCTGTCGCCCACCTCCGTTGAACCACGCGTAACGGCGCCATCTGGAACAAAGGCTCGTGCTTACTGGCAGTTCTCCGAGGGCTACAAAGAGAAGGTCAATGTCGGCCCCAGAAATAGGGCTTGACAAGAGACGGGCATTCCTGTGGACTATCTGATTCTATACATGTTCGGAGACGATAAAGCCATCGCATTCGAGACAACGGCTCAACGCCGTCGAGGCCTGCCGCTTCTCATTTGACAGAATATGGCTACCTCTTATATGCGCTCTTTGCAACAGCCAGCGCTCCCGGCGCACTGCACACCTACCCATCCGTTCCTATTAGACCTTTCCGCACAGCTGGGAATCTGTATACCAACTCCTCTCGCTGCTCTCTCCACTCTGCTCGGCAGTCTGTCCATTATATCATGGCTGTTTGCACAGATGCCCCAGATATTCAAGAACTACCAGATCAAGTCCACGGCCGGATTGTCGATATTCTTCCTGGGCGAATGGTTACTTGGAGATCTGACCAATCTACTGGGCGCATTATTCACCAAGCAGGCAGGTTGGCAGATCATCATTGCCAGCTACTATGTGTTCGTTGATATGTGCCTGGTATTCCAGTACTTCTGGTATAGCCACTTCGCAAAATGGATGTATGAAGAAAGTCTACACTCGTCTGGAAGTAGCGACATCGACGATGTCGACAGTGCCATCATCAACGGTCTTTCACCCATCAATTCCAACTTTGGGGACGACCGGCCGCTCCTCAGAGATTCCGAAGATCATTCTCCGAAGATGTCGAGCCCCAGAGAGGCCAATGGTCCTCAATTCTCAACTGTGAATTACGGAGAAAAGAAGGGAAGCGCTCCGCAGAATTTTGCTTATGGCGACTTGGCCTCAAGTTGGATTGCTTCACCATCTCCTCGTACGTTTTTGTATGCGGCCACGATGTCTTCCCTGGCTTCCAACGTAGCAGCTGCTCCTGTACCTTTCCCTTCGGATCACTACGCACACGGAATTCACCTGCTGCGCGTTGGTACCCCTCTCGAGATCGTCGGAACCGTCTTAGCTTGGTGCTCCACCCTTTTATATCTTGGTTCGCGGCTTCCTCAACTATACAAAAACTGGCAACGCCAATCGACCGCAGGATTGTCTCCTCTGTTGTTCCTCGCAGCCTTCTGTGGCAACTTCTTCTACTCTGCGTCCATGGTCACGAATCCGAATGCATGGTCAGATTACGGCCCCCATGGGCATCATGGCTGGGTAGACGAAGACGGCAACCAACGATGGGCCTGGGTTGCTCGAGCAGCACCTTTCTTTCTCGGTGCCGCAGGCGTTTTGTTCATGGATGCTATGATGGGCTGTCAATTCATCCTGTATGGCGAAAAGGAGGAGAGACTTGTAAAGGTGAGGGACGGAGATGGGTACAGCCACTGGGAGAAGATCAACGGGTGGATGAGAGGTTGGATCCCGAGTATTGCTGGAAAAGACAAGGTGGTCGATCTGGCGGAGAGCCAGCGCTTGTTGAACGAGCCTGGGCACTTGAGTTTGAGCAGGAGAAGAAGTCATCATCGTGCAGACTATGGTGCGGTAGAATCATAGAACAGTACATACCTAAGATGCCGTTCCCTACACACTCACCTGCTCGTTCGAGACGATTGAAGCAACAACATCATTCTACTGTACTCCAATTGCAATCTTGGGATTACATCATATTAGTACTCGGCTTCTCCAACATTTTCCGACTCTTCTCCATACGGATTGATTCCACGAGCAACAGCTCACTATTCAACCGCGCTTCAGCTTATCCATTCGCACTTTGCAGTCCCTTGATCTGAAAGGGACTTCCCACAACCTCTTATTCATGATCACTTCGCGCCTCGTCCGACCGTTGATCTCTACCAGCGCCCTTCTTGCTTCGCTCATACGTCCCGTGAATACCCCGCATATATTAGGACTGGTGTCGCAGCCCGTGAGAAGAATGCATGTCTTGAGTATTCCTATGTGTACGTTGTCTCTGCCTTTCTTTTATCTCGCTCGATTCTTGACAAGAGGGCAACAAGAACGGAAGATGGCGCGATCGAGGATCCTACCTTGAGTAGATGAAGCCTCCAGCATGACCTCGAAGCTGCAAGGAAAACAAGCTGACATTGATGTGACATACCAGGGGTTGGATCGTCCAACAACTACGCCTACCTAGTCAGCGACGATGAGACGAAAGACGCCGTCATCATCGACCCGGCAAACCCTCCCGAGTACGTGCAGGCCCTCCTGGTGGTTCCGCGTGCGAACGATCGAACCCAGCAGGAACTAACCCGAGAATACTTGACAGAGTCCTCCCTGTCCTCGAAGAAAAGTCCAAATCCCTCAAACTCACCGCCATAATGAACACCCACCACCACTGGGACCATGCGGGCGGCAACAAGAAAATCCTCGAAGCCCTCCCCTCAAAACTCCCCATCATCGCGGGCAAAGACAGCGATGGCGTGACCAAGACTCCTTCCCACGGCTCCACCTTCTCGATAGGCAAGAATATCCAGGTCACGGCGCTGCACACGCCGTGCCACACACAGGACAGTATCTGCTGGTTCATGGAAGATAAGTCAACGGACGAGCGCGTGGTGTTTACAGGCGACACACTCTTCATCGGCGGATGCGGCAAATTCTTCGAAGGCAACGGCACAGAGATGAACAAGGCGCTCAACGAGATCCTGGCCTCTCTGCCGGACGATACGAAAGTCTACCCCGGCCACGAATACACCAAGTCGAATGTAAAGTTTTTGAAGCAAGTCGACGGTGGGAACGACGCCGTGAAACAACTCGCGAAGTTCGCGGACGAGAATAAAGAGACGCAGGGCAAATTTACCATCGGGCAGGAGAAACAACACAACGTGTTTATGCGGACGGGAAGTGAAGAGATGAGGAAGGTGACAGGGAAGAGTGAGGCGAGCGAAGTTATGGCTGCCTTGAGGGAAATGAAGAATGCGAGTTGATCTGGGACCTCAACTGGCGCCTGTGGCCGTTTAACTATGCAGCTATTGTCAATATAGCCTGACAGAATCCGCAGAACCGTTCAAATGATCGCCACATCCTTCAAAACAGTCACACCTTGGAGCAGCACTGCCAACGCCAGCTATTCGGCGGAGCTGAGCTGCGTTGCCACATGCTGGAACACTTTCTTCGACTTCTGAATTCCTAACCCAGCTGTTTCCACGTCGCGACATCAATCAAACTCCCTCGAGTGCCGATCGCGATTAGCACCCTCATCCTGCCACAGAATAGAGGTGAGTTCGCTTTGCTCCAACCCAAGTGTCGTGTTCCTCGTCATTGCCAGACGCTGGCGCGTGCGGATTCGTGCATTGAAAGTCTCCTCTGTATTCGGACGAGGGCAACCACGCAGGAGAAAATTCGAAACTCCCAGCATTTGACAGGATCTTCAGTGGAAGTGCGTCTTGCAATAAACAGCTTTTGGAGTGACCGCGCCCCTTGTCGACATGTTCTCGCGGCCAAACAGCTTGGTCTAGCTTTCAGCAATCCTTCGTCTAGGGAACACCTCTGGACATCAGCTTCATACACCGGAAAGTAATCATCTCGAAGACGGGCCCGTATTCGTGGCATTCCCTCACGATTGCAGGATCCGTCCACCACCATCGGTTGGAAAGGTCTTCTTCAACGGCATTCATTCCGGGACTGCCCGACCGCATATGGCGACTTGGCACCTGGAGAAGTTCGCCGTACAGTGCCTCGTAAAAATAGCGTCCGACCGCGTTCCTGAGACTTTGAATCTCGCGATCACGCTGGTCAGCGCTCTCCCGAAAGCAGCGCTCAGCGTCTCGAGTTGGACTCCTCTCATGAGCCTTCTCGAAAACTGCAGGAAAGGAGAATTTGTGGCTTTCGCAATGGCCAAATTCCGCGATATCCTCTAACCACAGGGGGATGATCATGGCAGGATGCGTGACCAGGAACCTCCTCTCCAATCCGAGAATGACCTTTTCGGCTGTCCATTGTCGTAGTAGCGGGCCACAATTTCGCGGCATCGGGTCAATGATGCTGACCTCGAAGACACCTCCAGGTCTCAGAACACGAGCACATTCCTGAACAAAAGCTGGCCACTGGCTGGATCGGAGAAGGCCAGGAGTGTTGCCAGCCGAGATCAAGTCTGCCGAAGAGTCTGGGTACGGGAGAGCGGGCATGTCGGTCCAGCTTTTGGTAGGTACACCCAGCGGCGATATTGGAAATGGTGCTGAGGACTCAGCATGAAACGGTCGGAGACAAGATACGCGTTGTCGAGGAATTGTAGCAGCGTGGAGCCATGCTTCGACTGTGAGTCAAGATGAATCAGATTTGCTGAAATGTGGCGGTAAGGAAGTCACTGCCACTTACCTCCATCGTCGCTGATACACAAAAGGCTCATTCCGTCTTCGCTTGATGTTCTCAAGATCTCAGCTCTTCCTCTCAATGAGATGTCGAGCCCGCTTGCAAGGATGCTCTTCTCGCCCAACTGTTGCTGGATACGCTTCAACCCAAGCAAGGCCCATACCTTCTTTTGAGCATTCACTATCTTCCAGGTGTCAGGGTCTGTTCCCTCCCAATCTTCATTCAGTCTTTGACAGAAAGTTTTGTCCGGTGCATTTTGTACCAGCAGGAGTGTTGACGGCAGACTTTCTGTCAAGAGAGGAAAAGTGATCGGCGAATGTGGATTCAGGGGGCAGGCATGCTCATCCTGTGGTCTCGCCGCTGTCACCGTGTTTGATGGCAACTCGAAATTGAAAGCTGGCTTGTCTTTGGGTGTACCCAAGGCTCCGGCCAGAGAGGTATGAGTGTATCCCCTATGGTGGTATTCCGTCGGAGAAAATGACATGGGGTGCTCAAGACTGTATACTGTTCCAGGAGTGCTGCCAGGAGAATAGCTCGCATCTGATCTGTCCGTGGTACCAGTACTCGAAGTTGACGGATACCGCACGTTGGGGTATCTATGCCTTTCATCAGCTTTCAGAACGAACTATCGCCAGGCAGAGGTCTCAGGTCTGACCGTTCAGTCCGATGCCTCGAGATTTGGGCGATGAAGCTTCGACTCGATTGAATTGGGCTCGCTATCCGAGTCGTATCGACAGAACTGGCAGGTTCTCTGCAAGGGTTTCCATTTGCCGATGTATAGAGGTTCCGTGGCCGCCGTTGCGGAAGAGTCTGGTTCGTCGTATCACCCAACGGGTCAGCTGTGTCCAAGGCTGACGAGTTGGCGGCTGGGTTAAGTCAGCTTGCAGTCAGTATTGGCGAGAGGAGGGATTGACCTTCTTGCCGCCTAACGGAAGGAGCGAAGGAGAGCCCGGAAAGCGGTCGTGCGCAGGAAGGTGAGTGCTGGGAATACGACGGTGATGCGAGAGTCACTGGAGAGCCTGGTAGCTCTGCTGGGCCAGTTTCGAGGTCTTGGTCAACTGTTCCTCGTTCATCACAGCCTGGAATTGCCGGTGGTGTCTTTGAGCCCTTTGCGAATCTAAAGATCGTGACTTTCTTCGCTGCAACGCCTCGATCAACCAATTTCGGCCGGCGGCTTAACTTTGAACTTCGTACCGAGCCCTCAGACTCCCTTGCTTTGCGCTCTCGTCGTTCGCTCACGGTTTCGGCCTCAAGGGGGTTCTTGAAAGGAATATTGAACATGATTCAGAGGACTCTGAACGGCAAACATAACGCGTTGTTCCACGCAGAGTGAGGTTGGATCAAGATGAGCCTACTCGCACAGCCTCGCCCAAGTCCGGAGGATTACCAAAATCAAAAGTCCGTCGACAGGCAATCCTGGCCCTCACTTACGTGGCATGAGACTCGGTTGCACAACGACATCGGCCTCGCTTGCAATATTGACTGTTTTGACCGTTGACAGTCGAGTAACGGGATATGGGTGCGTCCTTCGGGGATTGTAATTGGCGGGAGTTATGCAACTGGGCGCTGTGTCCTGTACCACGGCCTGCTTGCGGTTGGCTGCAGATACGAACCCCTGCAAAGCCAGCATGCTGGCGACACCTAACAGCAAAACCATTTCCAAGGAGATTTTGTGTTGCCTCAGCTCCCAGCGCCTTGTGCAACATGACGTGCGCCGATGGTGAGAAGTATGCCGAGCTGAGGCGAGACACCGACACGTTGAACCAGCAGCAGCCTTGGCGGTTTCCCTCCTTCCCAATGAAAGGGCAAGGCTCGCGCAATCATTTATCTTCTCAAGTCGCACCCTGAATTGATCTGTAAGTTGTCTCGGCGAGACTGGTTTTAATTCAATATGTCTGTCTTTCATCAGTACTCCAATGTCATCAACGATTATGTGGCCACATCGACGTTCGGCAGGGTTTTTCGTCTACAAGGCTGCGGTCATGTGAGCATGTTGATAACCCTGCTTCGAGAAGCAGACCTATTGACATTGAGTAGGAAAAGCAGATTGCTGGCACTAGCTTCTTAACGGAGCTCCGTGCTGGGGTCACGACGTTCTTCACAATGGCATACATCATCGCTGTCAATGTAAGCATTTGCCTCGTGATTGTTGGATCGACCCTTCTGAAACAGCTTTCGCGCAGGCGTCCATCATCTCTCAGACCGGAGGCACCTGTGTGTGTGATGCAAGCAAGCCAGACTGCGCCAAGAGTGCAGAATACACACAGTGTGTCCTTGGTAAGTAGATCGCTCATCGTCACGGAATGATAACTAACCTTCAACAGGCGTTCAAAGAGACTTGATCACCGCCACGGCAACGATATCGGGATTGGCGTCTTTCATGTTCGGCTTCCTCACGAACCTACCCGTGGCTCTAGCGTAAGCTTTCCTGAGACATGAAGGAGACATCTTGCTAATTATGGCAAAGCCCTGGGATGGGCCTGAATGCGTACTTTGCCTACCAAGTCGTCGGCGTCAATGGCAGCGGGCCAGTACCATACCGACTGGCTCTGACCGCGGTCTTCATCGAGGGGTTCATATTTGTCTTCTTGTCCCTGGTTGGTATGAGGCAATGGCTTGTGGGCCTCATTCCATCATCGCTTAAGATCGCAAGCACTGCCGGTATTGGGCTTTTTCTGACGTTGATCGGGTTGTCGACCTCTGCTGGTCTCGGAGTTATCGCAGGAGCGGAGAGCACTCCGCTCGACCTTGCCGGATGCCCGGCTCGGTACAAAGATAACTTCGGTGCCTGCACAAGCCATAAGCTCCAGGATCCCACGGTATGATCGTCCTTGTCGTGTACAGATTCGTGCTAACCAGACGTGTCTCAAGGTCTGGATCGGCATATTCTGCGGAGGTATCATCACCGCCCTATTGATCATGTACAAAGTAAAGTCTGCAATTATCATCGGCATCGCCATTGTCTCGATCATGTCATGGCCGAGATCAACCTCTTTCACATATTTTCCAGATACGCAAGATGGTACCGATCGATTTGACTTCTTCAAGAAAGTCGTCACTTTTCATCCGATCGAAAATATCTTGGCCGCACAAGATTGGAATATCGCTGGGGCTGGGTCGAAATTTGCGCTGGCTCTTTTCACTTTCCTCTACGTCGACATCCTGGATTGCACAGGGACCCTGTACAGCATGGCCAAATTCTCTGGAGTCGTCGATGAGAAAACAGGGTCGTTCCCACGATCGACGCTCGCATACTGCACCGATGCAATCATGATCTCAATTGGCTCTCTGCTCGGGACATCGCCAGTCACGGCGTTCATCGAATCGGGTGCCGGCATCGCTGAAGGTGGTAGGACCGGACTCACCGCTATGACGACTGGAGTTTGCTTTCTCATCTCAATCTTCTTTTCACCGATCTTTGCCTCAATTCCACCTTGGGCAACGGGTTGTACGCTTGTCTTGGTAGGCATTCAGTTCACCTTGAATGAGACGAACTTTGTCTTTGCTAATGTTGCTCTAGGTTGGCTGGATGATGGCAAGATCGATTGTTGATATCAACTGGCGATATGCGGGTGATGCTCTGCCGGCTTTCGTTACTTTGGTCTTCATGCCGTTTTCGTACTCGATTGCGTATGGTCTTATCGCGTAAGTAGATCATGGCCGTAATCAACCACCCGCTGACATCGATATAGCGGTTTAATGACCTATGTTGCCCTAAATGGGTTGACATACGTGATAAAGCTGATATCGTTCGGACGAATTCTGCCGGCTGACGAAGACCTCAAAGAGTACTGGTCATGTAAGTTCAATCACACTCCTCAAGGATCACTTCTCTCTGACCTGCGGATCTCCACTCTCAGACAAACCTCGTTCCGGCGGCGCTCCCTGGTTCATGCGCGTTGTACACCAGCGACGATTCTGGGACGCTGAATCTCGTGGTGCTGCAAACTCAGTCCCTGACTACAATCTTGAGCAGCCATTGACCTGGAGGGGCCACAAGATGACACAGGAAGGAGTGGTGGAGCTACAAAGCCCAACCCACGAGACGAGATAGCCAGTTTTGGCACCACACTGGCCCTGGTGATTCAAGAGGGCTGTTTTCCGGAGCTCCTCCTGGAGAGTCGAGACTAGACTGCTGTGTGCTGATCGAAGTTCAGCTTAGACCGCTCTTCAAGCTGCGCCAAGCAATGGAAGGCGTTCGCGGAGGCAGTGCAACAGGGAGTTCTCGATTTTAGGATTTGATCAGATATCGAATAACAGAAAATTCGAATCGAAGTCTGAGATAAAGGGTAGAAAGATTAAGCTTCTCCGCAGCTCACTCTGCCTGGGAACGAGAGCGGTATCCTCGCCCATACCGATCCCTGTTTCGTCACACGTGCATCGGTTTTAGGGGTAGACGCCCGGCGCCCACAGGCTGCGTGACTTGATCTCTGCGCCTAGCCAGGGAGCCACGGGGGCCGCTGATCACTTACGGTACTAGTATGGATATCGCTTGGCAGTCAGCAAAATACGGTAACAAGCAAAAGCCACCTCATCGTTGTCACCGGTTTTTCCTTCTTTGCGATATTCTCGCAGCTTGGTCGCCCAATTTCCCGTCGCACTCTCTGACAGCGTACACGACAAGTAATCTTTCCCTGCTGGTGGCTTATATTCAAAGCGGCCGCGAACGCGCTCATCGTCTTCGTCCGGAGAATTCCAGACTTTGAAGGAGCCGCCAACCTCACTAATCCTGGGGTTGCCTGGTTGCCTGTTGCTGACACGCGGGACAATCGTCGTTTGTCCCTCCGCTTTGATGCTTGACATCTAGTCAGCCATGACTCCGACTGCCATCACATTCAACACAGCATCCCAGTATCGATCTGGTAACCATGCTGACTGTGGCTCAATGAGAAGGCATGCCCGCAAAGTAGATGGTCCCTGGTAAGGCCCGGAAGACGAAGCTCTGCTCCTCTGCAGCTGAAGCACAAGCCAGTGAGGGCGAAGTTGCCCGGTACAGGTAGTCGGCTGGAATTAGGCGCTACCTAGTGCGGAGATATATTCACCGCACCCAGATGAGCTTATTGATAAGCGCCATTGTCAAATCTTGACGCCATTTTCGAGGGTTGATGATATTGAGTATTATCGGACACTGCTATTGCCTCGTTCCCGATGCGACTACCAGGCCTGGCAGTATCATGGTGGCTCCCGCACACTGAGCAATCCTGCGGGCATGCTCATTACGGGACAAAAATCGAAAATCCAACCTCTCTATATTCTTTGAACGGAAGCTGAAGCTGCTGCAGTCGCGCGGGCTGCATTCGAGTGAGGCTTGCAGTGGAGGTCCTCCGCAGAGTCTAGCTGGGGAATGACTTTCAGCCCTTGTGGTGTCTTCAGGTAACAGCTCCGGAGGACTGAGGAGTAAGTACTTAAAGATGCCTTCCTACAATGCTCGGATCCAGTCCACTTCTCTCACCTCAAAACGCCAACTGCGACTCACAGACCTGATTGATTCGCAGCGCAAGTTCCTACTCATATACATATACACACCTTGACCGACCTCCACAACTATGCACACCATCTCGACTTTGTTTGCAGTTCTGTCGGTCTTCGGAGCTGGCTACGCCCTGAATGGCTGCGCCTATGATGACTCAAGGCTATTCACTGAAATAGACGCCACACTTGTGCTCGACGCCGTGAAAAACGCAGATCCGGAGGCTCTTTTCTGCAATGTCCCCCGGAATGGAGGCCAATTCTTGGGCAACCCGATTCAGATTGGTGAGGGTGAAGGGGCCCGGGTGAGTTGGGATCAAAGGCGTACCTTCGCCTTGCGTTGTGTGGTGGCCGGCTGACAATAACGACAGGTCTGCCTCCTTAACAACGATCAAATCAACACGGTTGACGCCTTCAACAAGGACGTTGTCAAAGGACTCCTTTTCAATATAGAGACATGCTGCACCGTGCGCACTCCTGATGACAATGCTTTCTGGTGAGCTTCCTCCAATCTCGAAACCCGTGCTCAACCACCGTAGAAGTCACACAGAGCTGATGCTTTTATTGCAGCTATCCAGTGTTCGCGGAACTACTCCCCGAAGGTAGTGGAATCAACATCTTCGTCGACCTCATACCTGCCCGCGAAGGAGGCTGCAGCTAAGAAACCGTGTTCTCCTCTTGGAAAACGGACCGAAGTGCACAGCTTTGCTGGCAAGGCTGCATCGGGTCGTGTGAGTCGAAAGGAGGGCGTTCTGGGCATGTAGCTGTCCGAGCCCATCAGAAATGATATACGGTCGTTACTTTAACCTAGACGCATCCGGGTTTTCAATACTTAGCCTTTTTTAGCGAGAAGGGCTTGAGACACTTAAAGATGCTCATACTCTGTCTCTTGGGATGAAGGGTTGATGACACGATTGTGAGACACCACGCAGAAGGCCGGACACTCTGGACTATAGGGCTGGGAGGTCTAGGGCGCTTCGAAAATGCCCCTTGAGGGTTCCGGGATTGGCCGAATATTAAGCACTATTGGATACCACTGTGACAGGCTCGAGACAGGTACGTGTTCGGGGTTTTAACGACAGAGAGATGGAACGTTCACGATGGAGATAGCTTGCAATAGACAGATGTATGCAAATTCAGGTGATCTTGACTTGTTGAAACATAAAGCCCAAAGCTCGTTTAGTCGCGATCCTGAAGTTGAACATGGCATCTAAAATTACGGAGAAGCTTTTGGCTGTTTGCACCGCCAAGTTTCCAGGCGTACCAGGCTGTCTTGTGCGCCTTCCCGGCGATCCGATAGCTCGATATCGATAAATTATATCAACCGACCAAGGCCATTGCCGTACCTCGGAACATCATCCATCATTCCGCGAGGCTCAGCTTATGGACATCCCTGGTCAGCCTCCGTGAACGGGTGCATTCTGCCCTTCTAGACCACCCGCTACAACAAACTTGACAAGATGGCTGGAGACAATGTCAAAGACCTCCATATCGCCATTGTCGGTAGGGCTCCAGCAATTCCTTGGACTTCTTGCTGCTCACGCAAGGCGCCTTTAGGCGCCGGCATCGGAGGACTCGCCCTGGCGATGGCTCTGCATAAGAGAGGCGTCCTTTTCACTCTGTATGAAGAAGCAGAGCAATATTCTGTTGTGGGGTGAGTTTCAAGCCATCACGTCACTTCAGCGACCGATAAGGGCTGTCTTCTCTGACTGCAAAAAAGCGCTGGGATTGGTCTCGGGCCCAATGGCTTACAGTCGATGGACCTAATCGAAGAGGGATTCCGTCCCAAATACGAAGCCGTATGTGTAGGCAATAAGCCTCCAGATGCTCAACATGTCTTCTTCGAGGGCCTGCTTCTGCAGAAGGGTCTTGGTACGCGTTTGGTCAGCCCTTTAACTTGAAACACAAGCAATTGCGGCTATGCTAACTACCCATAAGCAGGTCTTGAAGAGGCCTGGTATGGTCATTCGTCCTGGGGCCACCCTGATTTCACCCGCAAATCTGTTCGTTACTCTGTTCTACACGCCATTCCTAGGACAAGTGTGATAATAGATTCTCATTAGGCACATCGGAAGGAGGTACTTGACATAATGACCAGCTTCATACCAATCGAGTCGGTCAAATTCGGCAAGTCCTTGAAAGATATTCAACAACTTCCGGACAAGGTCAAGTTGATCTTTGCAGACGGTGAAGTTGCCGAAGCTAGTGCTCTAGTTGGTGCGGACGGGATCAAGAGTCTCGTTCGAGAGCACGTCCTGAAGCCTTTGCACCCCACCGAGGTCGAGCCAGTATACGCAGATTCATATTGCTATCGAGGCGTCATACCAATAAACGAGGCTGAAGACATCCTCGGAGATCTCACGGATGTGGCCAAGTTCTACTTTGGCGACAAACGCAGCGCTGTCACTTACAGAATATCAGGCGGCACGGTAAGCTGACGAACATGCGAAGATGCCTTGTCTAGAAACGGTCTGCTAATAAAGTTTTGACCTTAGGAGTTTAATTTCCTACTGAATGTCGCAGACACCGACAGAGTGTGGCAGTCGAAACGGGCTGTTACGGAAAAGGTTACGTACGAGGCCATGATGGCTGACTTCGAAGGGCATGGTGTAGACGAACGATTTCTCCGGCTTCTCAGTAAAGCGCAACCGATCAGGTGGGGACTATTTCATCATCGGTACACATCGACATACTTCCGCGATCGTGTGGTCCTCATAGGCGATAGTGCCCACGCTTCTCTACCTTTCCAGGCCGCAGGTGCTGCTCAGGGCTTGGAAGATGCCTTAGTGCTCTCAAAACTGCTGGCAAAACTTGCCACCTCTTCCAAGGAAGATGCAGAACTTGGAAGACATATTCGTGCGGCATTTGACGGGTACGACTCTGTGCGACGGCCGAGGGCTCAGAAGCAGCTTGAGCAGTCTGCTGAACTGGGGCTCATGATTCACTTCCAGGACCCCAAAGCAGGGTCGGATATGAACAAGATTCTTCCCAGATTGCAGCACGGTCGATTCGAGTGGTTGTGGTTTCACGATCTGACCGGCGACATCCGGTCTGCGCTGAAGAGAATGGACGATGTCCTACAAGCGCGAGCTATGTCACCAGTTCAGCCAGCCTAGACAGATTCATATAGACCTATCAACCTTAATTGGACACTTTCCTTTCCCGGAACGAAAGAGCCATTTGCGCCAAGCTCCCCCCTGGGGGAGGGCGAGGGCAATTCTCTGACGCACGGTCTTGTGAAACAAAAGCCTTCCCAGGCCGCAGATGATTCCAGAAATGCAATTCCACAAAAGAAGTACGATGTCTTTTAATAGTGAGCTGCCCGAATTTCGACCCACGCAGCGAAGATGAGTGTGATTCTTCCCTGACTACAACACACCTTGTAATCATCCTTCTCTCGCCCAAGTACCAATACAGATTGAGTTCTTCTCTTGTGCGTGTCAAAATTTCCCATGCACCAGCCACCTGCCTCGGTTGTACATAGTCCTCTCTCCTCCTTCAACAATTTGACAATCCACAAGCAGTTCTCCCTTCTCACTCTGAAAGTGTTGCTCGCTTCATGAATCCATAGTCCGGTAGCGCATCCACGAGTTCATATAGCGTTGCACCATTGCCCAGACTTCCTGGTCCTGTACTCAGCTCAGGTTCGGAAACAACTTGGTTACATGAGCAGCTCGTCATCTTCCCCCTATTGGTTATCTGATACTGTGCGCACTACCTCTTCACGGTTGTCCGTTCCACTCATCGAAGTAGCAGTTACAGTATCGGTGTTCATGCTCTGTATCCGGCTCGAGGACTTCCACAAGCTCATACTGCTTGCAATCGTCAGCTTTGCTCTCGTCGTTTTTGAAACTGGATCGCTTAGTTGCCGTGACGACTTTTTGCGGCATACTACCGTATGTGGTGAGCTTGTATATAAGCTGGTGGACAGCAGTATTTGAGAGAATCTGGTTGATACCAACGTGCATGATATTTTCGTGCCCCTGTCGTTTCTCCGTGAGAGGTCTCTGAACGTCTTGCCACCAAGTGGGGCTTAGGAGTTCAATGTTGCGTTGGCGCATGTGAAGTAGACTCTGGCGAGCCATGAGCGCATCCGCAAGTCGATCGAGACCCACGACTCCGGCAGTCGTCAGTCTAATAGTTTGGAGGCCATCAGGTAGCTTGTCAAAGGCATTGATGGGACACGACTCCTGCTTCCATCTAACGCTGTGATGTGGAGGCACCCACGAAGAATAGTAAGGAGAGTCGAGATGAAGAGTTTTCAGACTCAACAATGAACTGACATCAAGTTTGCCTTGAAACTCGTCAGACTCGAGAATGGGACCTGCATGACTCACTTATGGCGACAAGTGATGTAGGTTCGGCTGATGGCGTGCAAGAGCTGACAGTAGTAGTTGTAGGGACTGGATTTCCCATTTCGTCGCGAGAGCATCGAGCCTGTTCAGAACTGCGGCCCTGTGCCAGGGAGCCTCGAATTCCATCGTCTGAAGAGCAGTAGGATAGTTCAATATCGTCGATACAGCTGTCTTGTCCAGGTCGCAACCTACGAGCGTAAGGTGTCGAAGAGGTATCGATTTCTCTGGCAGCAAGTTGCACTGCAGTCCTCGCAGATCAGCCTTTTCCAGTCGCAGTGTTTCCAACCGTGGTGCTTTCAGTATCCAGCCAAGACGAAAAGCTTTTTCTCCGAAGTTCCAATCGTCATCCATGTGGAGGGCCAACTTGCATTCCTGTAATCTTGGAAACAGGGTTCCTTCTAGTTCCGATGCGAGAGCATCCAAAAAGGGCGCCGGATCAGGGGCAACGTCGAATCAGAGTGCCGTGGTTCATCACGAGAATGTCCAAATGTCGAAGATTTGCGAAGCGCGGCAGACATCTGGGCATGATAAGGAAATTCGTGTAGTCCGGCGTTGGGTGAGGCTCGAAGAAGGTGTCGGACTCTTGCGGCCAGACAAGAGTCGAGAGCGATTCAACATAGTATGGTCTGTACGGCTGTCCATCCAGCAAGAGATTCACCCGTTCAGATTTGTCCGAGGATGAAAACCTGATTTTGCGGCAGAAGGCGCGCTCACAAAGAGCGCGAGCCTTTCTACAGGTCTGCCGGAAATCCTTGATGGTAAGCCGGTAGTTCCCGTAATGGTGTTGTAAGTGGTCGATGATGTGTAAGAGAACTTCCGTGGGAAGATCCAGGAGGAACTTGGTTTGTACGGGGACATTGGCCTCCATATTGATTTCAGTCATAGATGGTAGAGAAGATTGAGCTTCGAAAGGAAAGAAAGACCATACATAGTGGATGATAGAGGCGAAGGCAGTTGGAGTTGAAGCAGTCGGCGGCGGGCTCCTATTCACCTGTACCAGGCAATTGGCAAACGTTGCAAAACACAGTAACTTGCGGTGAAGGTGTTCCAGTCTGAGCAAACCAGAAGGCAGTGCCTTGTTTGCTCGCCGATCAAAGGCAGTGAATATGGGTAAGTCTTTGTCTCATGAGTAACTCGCGGGTTGATGCGTGATTCGCGCCTGAAATGGAGGCCACGAGAGATCGAACCCCTGGAAGGTACAGCAATTCATGCATAATGATGCACTCTCTGTTGCAGTTTCTCGCCTCGATAGTGACTTTGAAATCTTCAAGTCGCTTGTTGCTGTGTGCTGGCATAGCGAAATACCTGTGGAAGCCAGGCTCGACCGCAAAATGTCCATCGTCGATGGCAGCTCCATGTTGGAACAATGAGCGATAATTGTATGCGGAGTAGCCCCTATCCTCGTCACTTAGCGGGCCGTCGCTTAGGGGCTGGGCAATCAAGCTTTACCGATTGCGTCAGGTGCACCAGGCTGGTCACCAGCCTATATCTCTCCCTGATGTCTGTTGTTTGTTCTTGGAGCGTGCTTGGATCCAACACGAAAGAGATACATCTCGGTCGCTTCGAGCACACTTGTATCTCCAGACGTTCTAGCTTGGCCATCACGGCAGGTCTCGTGGGCTCTAATTCTTCCAACCGTGGGAAGCTGGGGCAGCGCCAGGCGCGCTAAAACTGTTTTCTCGCGACAGGGTTCTGGTTGACAGAGTAGACACGCCGCCGTGATTTTGACACTGGTATCTTTGACTCCTGAGAGATTGAGCATTTTCTTCTAGATTTCCGCAGTTTTGGTAAAGATATAATTCCCCTTTTGGCGAGACGAGAACGTTCTGCAACCTGCACTCCCAAGACTGCCAGCTCATGAGTCACTAGTCACAAGGCGGAGACGGAATCGTATTAGTGATACGAATATATATCGACCGCAACTTCCCTCATATGCCCGCGCTGGATAGAGAAACAATCTCAAGAAGCGGTTTGCGAAGGTTAAAGTACTAATTACTGACGATGTCTACGCAGCTCTCCTTCGTGACGCTCGACGTCTTCACCTCGACCAGGTACACCGGCAACCCACTGGCCATTGTCAAAGTCCCACAGTCTGAAGCTCTATCTCAATCTCAGAAACAGCGCATAGCAAGGGAGTTCAACCTCTCCGAAACAGTGTTCCTCCACGAACAAACACAAAAGGACCGTGAAGACGAATCCGTCCGCATCGACATCTTCACTGCCCTCAGCGAGGTTCCCTTCGCCGGACATCCAACGGTCGGCACGGCGAACTATCTCCTCCGTCTTCTGAAGGACGCTCCGCTGAACAAGGTCAAAGCTCTCCAGGCGAAGGCGGGCCGCTTCGCCCTCTCCATCAACCCATCCATCGCTGGAGGCGGCGTCCAGATTGCCGTTGCGCACAATGTGCACCTCCACGACTCACCTTTCGCCGAATCATCGTTCGGGAAGCACCCCGTCTTCAGCATCGTCCAGGGTATGACGTTCATTCTGCCTCAATTGCCTGACCTCGACTCCCTTGGATCTGAGGCGAGGAACTTGCTTGACGCGAGCGAAACGTACACCTCGTACAAAAGGCTTGACGAAGGCTGGCGCGAAGGTCTAATCGGGAGCTATTTCTACGTCGATCAGGGCAAATCTTCGGAGGGTGTACGAAACCTGAGAACAAGAATGTTCGCCTCAAGAGAGGATCCAGCCACGGGAAGTGCGGCGAGTGCGTTGACTTCCTACCTCTCATTGCAAGAAGGCAACCCTGGGCGATATACGTACAAGATCGTCCAAGGGGTTGAGATGGGCCAAAAGAGCGAGATCTTCGTGGAGATCGGTGTGAGGGAAGGAAATGGCGGCGTTGAGATCGAAGAGGTGCTGTTGAGCGGCAGCGCCCTTCAAGTCATGCAAGGCACTCTAGAGGTCCCCAGCTCGGATGCGTAGGTTGGTCATGTGAGCAGACGTCGGCCTTAAGGGGAAGATTTCATGTACTGGAGTGAATCATATCTCAACGGTTGAAGGGGTACTGGATCAATTACGACGATACGCATGGTTGCGGTCGTCAAACCACCAACTTGACGTGGTATAGGCAGTTCAACCCTGCCATCCATCACATGTCCCGCCGCAAAATCGCAGCAGGTGCGGGAGGCCGGGATCAATGATAAAGAAATCTGACAGAGAATTGGGATCGGCGCTCGACTCAATCTTGAGCCAAAACCCCTGAATGAGCGAATGACCATCTTCTGGATAGCTCGGCATGAGCAAACTGAAACCCGGGAACAAGTCGTGTATCCTCTGTCACCGCGTTGGCGAATTCCTTTTGGCTTGAGCGTCTCCTCGGGAGATAAATACCAGGCAAAGTTGCTGCTTGAAACGTGAGATCTCCAGGAGCAAGACAAGTACTCGTAGGTAATGAGAAGAAGCGACATAGAAGAGGTGGGTTCAATCGTGAAGGCATTTTTCACTAAGCTCTTTCGGGTAGCTCACTTGGCGTTCGAGATGCGCCGCTACAAGTCGATTGACAAGCGTCTTCCGTTAAATCATTCTTCACAAGCCATTCACACCATAAAGATGTCGTTTCTACGGTCACAGAGCTCCCTGCGGCTCTCGCGTACATGTACGCAGCTACCAAGATCCACAAGATACCTTTCACAGACCTCCTCACGACGACTCGGCGAGCCCGACCCCAAGGCGATCCCCGATGTTGAAGCTATGCAAATGACCGAAGACCAGGCCTCGATGGTCGAAGTCGACCACAACCCCGAGGCGGCTGTCTCGAAATACCACCCGGACCACCAGCCAGATTATACCGCCACAATTGACCACGGCACGTCGGCATATTCGCCTGTCCCGCGGAGAGTTATGAATGGCAGCGAGCCAGGGCACGTAACGCCCGCGGCGGTGGTATCTGGCGCGCCAGTGGATTTACAAGCTCGAACAGTCAGGTAAGAGCCATGGCGGACCTTGTGCAAGCACACCAGGTGTTGACAGCGTCGTTCAGGATCTACAAACCCGTCCGCCCCGCTACCCAATCCGGCACCTGGGGCTCCCACGCCTGGCGCATGGACTGGGACGTGCTGGGCAAAGGACACCGTTGGGAGAATCCGCTTATGGGCTGGCAATCTTCCGGCGACTTCATGCAGGGCACAAAGGTCCAGTTCAAGACAAAAGAGGATGCGGTTGCGTTTGCGGAGAAACAGGGATACGAGTGGTACGTGCAGGAGCCCAACGAGCGGAGATTCGTACCCAAGGCGTACGCGAATAACTTTTTGCACGAGCCGGTGGACAGGCTGAAGCATATCAAGACGAAGTAGACGATCCTGGTTGGTTGGCTGCGGCGTTTGATGATCGCAGACGGACGGTTTGCGAGTCTATTGCAAGCAGGAGCTACGATTTGTACATACCGACAAGGACACCATGAGAAAATGATGAACACCAGGCCCTTGCACTATTAGTGCCTTTCACGCTGAAGTTATCTGCAAAGACGGGTGCTGCCACTGTATGATCGAACGTGCCAAAGATTGAGAGAGTTACACACAATATAACAACTTAGTTGGCACATTCACATCACGGTTTGAGCTTTCGCGATTGCAGCCTTGCACTGACAACTCAAAATCACGGAAGGTAGGTCAGATACTTTGCCATAGGATCATCAATTTTCGTCTAATTAAACACCATGTGCGGTGGCTGGTATGTGAGGTAGTAATAGTACAAGGGTATCATCTCCATCGCTTCAACAGCACAACGCCTGTCAATTTCGCCTCATTCTTAATCATGGATGGCTTCTTCTCCGAGAAGTGTCCTCGCTTAATAGTTGTGTTTCGCGGCACGCTTGTTCACATCTGCCTGCCGATTGTGGTTCTGCTCGTGGACCTTGTCCTTCATGGCATCGCCGGCGGCGCGGATACGAGTTGACGTCCGAACGTTAGGGTCTTTGGCAACTCTGCGGCACCCAAGTCAGTATCCAGTCGATGGTAGAATCTGTGGGCTGGTACTCACTGCTTGTTTGTCTCCTTCGAAGCGCTGTAGGCACCACCTTTGGTCTTGTTGGAGAGCCAGTTGCCGGCTGATCTGAGGGAGTTCATGTTTGCTGGTTGTGACTTTGAGGTCGTGTCTTGGTTAAGCTTGATGAGGTTGAGGTGGATGAAGACTGTATAGGCTCTTTTAGGGCTGTGGATATTGCTTGATGAGATGAACGGGGTGTGAGGAAGGATGATCAGCAGTTATATATGCAGAAAGGTGCGTCGATGGTTGCTTCCTCTGCTAGTGTCCATCGTCTCCTTCGAAGGCATTCCATAGCGTGATGGTAGCCGTGGCGTCAAGTGCGAACCACTATGTCATCCCGCACCTACCTGGACATCAAACGACTGCGAGACATCTGAATCGGGCAGACGACATAGCCCCGAAAGTGCTGAATAAGAGCCACACAACCTATCACATGAAATCAACACCAGGGAAAACCTGTTTCAGGATCATTACAAGGTTGAGCCTGCTGACCGATGACGGATTGTCATGTCGATCAGTGGCTTTGGGATAGATTCCGGGAACAGCGCAGGAACACAATCGAAAAGAAGCATTGGAGATCAGACGACCAAACGACGTCATTGTGGCGCTGAAACGGCCCTAGGCCAACAGCCTCGCGTGAGGCTGGGAGTAGTAGTCAGGCTGAAAAAACTGCTCGTATTGGGCTAAGGAGGATATCAAAGATAGAGAACCTCGAATACCAAGTCGGCTCAATTGGTAACCAGATAAACGACCCTCTCGACCGGCGACAGAATTGCGGTGCGTCCACCACAAGTAGTCGGAATTCCAGTCCAGGACCTCGATCCGTGAGGATCACTGGGTGCCACCGTACCCCAAGCTGCTCTTCTTAGGACAGCTGCTTGCGACGTGGCACTTAACACTATTGATGCCTTCATCAGCCATGCCTGACTGGATCAAGAACTGAGCATTCCCGTAGTCCCCGATACCTGGATAAATAAACCCATCCATCCTCTCCCAGCCATTGTCGTTGCAATCTCTTCTCTCATAGACACTACAACAGAAACCCTTGTCGGGACCCATTGAGCCTTTTTGACCATATTTACTAGGGGAAATTATGTGTTAGAATTGGGTTTGTCTTTACTTGACCATTCTTGAAGAACACGCCAAGGAGACTGGAATTGAACTTACGCGTTGTAGCATTGGTTGTCTTGAAGTTGAGTCCATACACATGGGGCCACGAAATTCTGGTTCATACATTCGTAGACACCATAGACCTTGGCAGCGCGACGTTCGACGTGATTGCCTTCTCCATCATGTTCCGTTTCATTCCAAGTGGCGCCGTGCTGGCCATCGTCGTCGTTGGCTCCTCCGAAGTAATTCTTTCGAAGCTGGAGTAGTCCCGGGTCGTCGTTGGGTAGCTCTGTGCCTGGAGATGGATCGCGGGACTCGAGGGCATCCCGCCTGTGATGTCTTTCATCGCCACCATCGTGATTCCACTTGCCGTTGCCGAAACCATGATGGTTTGGCTCGTCACGACTCTGATGCTGGGTTTGTGTGTTGCCTCCGGCATTACTGCCGGTGCCAGGGGACTGACCGTTGCCAGACTGCCCATTACCTGATTGCTCATAGCCTGATTGTCCGCCTCCAGACTGACCGGCTCCAGACTTCCCACCTGCAGACTGGCCACCTGCAGACTGGCCACCTGCAGACTGGCCACCTGCAGACTGGCCACCTGCAGACTGGCCACCTGAAGACTGGCCACCTGAAGACTGGCCACCTGAAGACTGGCCACCTGGAGCTTGCCCACCTGGAGACTGGCCACCTCCCGAATGCGAGCCTCCAGACTGCCCGCCCCCAGACGGTGGCCAGTGACCGTGATCTTGCGAACCGGACCCGTCGGCCCCAGGCATGCCATGATGCTCAGCACCGCCAGAAGGGCTTTCGGGAGCACCGCCAGGCTGTGACCAGTTGCGACGCTGCTTGTGATTGTGATTACCGCCGTCGTCTTTGCCTGATGGAGAGTTGTGGTCGCCGTCACCAGATGGGCCATTTCCATCTTTCGACCAACCGCCGTGTTCACCAGAGCCGCCCATACCACCTGTAGCACCTCCGCCCGGTTTGCCCTGGTGAGCGACACCAGCAGCACCATCAGGGTTGCCCCATGGGTTCGTGGGAGGGGAGGCAACAGCCAAGGTGGCTAAGGTAGCCAGCAAGATGTGTTTGAGAACAACCATCAGTGCAATTTGTCTTGTAGAAGTGAGTGAAATTCGCTTGGACTTAGTACAACCCGGAGAGTATAGACTCCATCTTCCAACACGATGATATATGTAGGTCTTCGAATACACAGCCCAGCATCGAAAGAGACATCTTTGTTCGCGAACTGGCGCAGGGCCATCTCGGCTTCAAACAAACATTCCATGCCGCTTGCGAAGAACCAGAGCACTGATAGCCTCAACGTGCAAATCTCCGTAGCGGATGCGTACACAGTCTCGAGAAGCACAGATGACAAGACAATGACTCCACGTTAGTATTGTTCTTCTCAGTCTGAAAGGACGATGCTTAGTATTGTTCTCTCCTGCAACCGAAGTTTCGCCGGCCACTCTGGTCAGAATGAAAACACTGCAAGCTTGTTCTTCTCACCTTGATCTGTACGCAGATATCGTGCTGATGCTGGTATTTGCTGCTGCTTCATTCGAAGTCCTAACTTGGTATGCACGAGATTGCATTTGGGGGGACCATGAAAGGGTCTACAACGTCAGCAACTATAGGTCTCCAGTTCATTGGGTCCCTTCAAGAGCATGCTCGCTACGTGAGCCTGGCGTGCAGTTCTTCTTGATAGGAGGATACGAGCTGCTTCTCCGAAGGGCCCTCGCTTATTAGTATATTGTACATCAGCGCGCGTCCTCGATAAGTCATAGAAATTATGTCAATACCGTTTTCAATCGTCCGAGGGTCCCAGGGTTCGCAACGTGCATCATAGTTGTTCGGGCTGATTTTCAATTAAGCAGCTGATCCTGGAACACCGTCCGTCGGTGCCAGCGCGCGTGCTGTTATGAGCTTGGCAAAGTGAGGATTAATGCTCGGGGAGAGGCCGGATGGGCAACGTCCAGAGTGAGGCTGCAGATTCCAAAAAATACCTACTCCGTATAGGCTAGGAGCAATTCAGCATGTGGGATCAAGAGTTGTTCAAGCACGCATGGGAGAAGCTTGAAGATTATTGAGCGGAGAACGGCCGGCCGGCAGTAGCTGGGGATAACCTGCAGGCGCTGTGGACCTGGTCGTCTAGGCGGGGAAGTCGATTCCGCCCAATTAAGTGGCCTTGGGCCAAGCATGGGCTTGGGCTTGGGCTTGCTAGGTCATTTCTGGTCACTGGATTTTCCCAGCCTGATGATTGAACCCTCCCATCTTCGATGGCATGCGTTGAAGTGTGGCTCGCTAAGCTGAATGTCACAAATTGGCATGCTTAGATTGCCGCCGGGCGCCTCAAGTTGACCTGAGCTGACCATCCAGGCGCCATGGCTTCGCTCCCGGATGGCCTGAGCACATCCGCGAGCGCAGCCGAGACACACCGGAGGAGCAAGCGAAGGTCTTGGAAGCTTTATCTTTTAGCTAGCTCTGGCGCCGGCCCGGTTGATCCTGTTGCTTGCACAGGGCCTTTTGGCTCTCTTCTCCTCTCGACGACTGTCGCCGTCCGTTCCCCGGACGGACTCAGGGTCTGGAGTCTGGGGTTATTCAAATAATGCATAAGCAGAGTTTCTCCAGACATCTCACTGCTTGACTCCTCTCGAGGACGTGTTTTTAGACTTTCGGATACGCGCTCCCTCGACAAAAGTATCATGGCTGATACTGCTGCGGCGCGAAAAGAGATGGCCGGCAACGCAGAAGAGATCACGGCTATCCCCCCACCACGACTACAAGCGGCCGTGCTCGACGATATCGAGGATGACCCTCATCGTGCCGCGCTGGAACTCAACCCAGAGGTCGCTCAGAAAGTCACTTGGTCGACAATCTTTGCAGTCTTCGTAAGTCCATCTCATCCGAGCAGAAGGACCAATACTGACCAATTCTGCACAACAGTTTCTGGGCCTGTCGTTCACAGCATGCATCTCTACGCCATTCCTGCTTGCCACTTCAATCCTCGTTCCCATCGGCAGTGCCCTCGGGGATCTCGAGCCTATTGGCTGGATTGCCTCATCTTGGGCTGTGACATCGGCTGTGAGCATGTCACTGGGTGGTAGCCTGAGCGACATTTTCGGCCGTCGGTACGTGATAATGGTGGGACAGGCCTTCAACATCATCGGCGCGATAGTCAGTGCAACGGCCCAGGAGACCACCCATGTAATCGCCGGATCTGCCGTTATTGGTTGGGGCGCTGGCTTGATTTTCGTTGCCTACGCGGGCATTCCTGAGCTACTCCCTAACAAGTATCGGTAAGTTTTTCCAGCAGAAGCTCTATCCGTTGCTAGTCAACGTCGCATCTTCAGCATGTTTGCGGCGGTCTGCTAACATCAGTTTACAGTGGTATGGGCTTGGCATGGACCGAGTTCTGCATCACAATCCCCTGGGGTGTATTGGCCGTTCTCCTTGCAAATCAGCTCAACACGCACGCCACCTGGCGCTGGGTTTACTACCTCTCCATAATATATGCGGTGATCTGCCTCGTCGGAACGGCCATCTTCTATTTCCCACCCGCTCGACCACGGAAAGATTACGAGAAGACGCGATGGCAGGAGTTCTTGGAGCTGGACTTCGTAGGCTACGTCCTCTATGCCGGAGGACTGACCGTTTTCCTTATCGGATTGAGCTGGGCCGGCGAAGAAGGTCATGCCTGGCATTCCGCTTCAGTGGTCGCACCCATCGTGCTCGGCGGCATTGTCTTCATCAGCACGTTCGTGTACGACTGGACCGTCAAGCCGAAGAATCCGTTGATGCCCCTTCACATCTTTCGGATGGTCCGCGAATTCACGATCCTACTGGTCGCCCTCTTTGTTTCCGGCATGGTGTTTTTTGCAATGGTGTCGCTCCTTCCACAAGCCACCGAATCGGTCTATGACAGCGACCCCGTCAAGCTCGGAGTGGCCCTCATCCCCAATGGTATCGGTCAGTTCATCGGTGGCGCTGTGCTTCCAGCTCTGATCCACAAGATCAAGCACATCCGTGCCCAGATTGTGGTCGCACTCTCCATCCAAACACTCTTTTCGGCACTGTATGCTTATGGCATCATCCCTCACCATAAGGCGGCGTGGGTGACCTTCCAGCTTTTCGGAATGATGTGCTTTGCATGGATTACTCTGTGCTCCTATGTGGTCGTTGGGTTACATGTTCCTCACCGTGACCTCGGTATTGCTTCCGGACTCGTTGGGACATTCCGCAATACTGGCGGTAGCGTGGGCATCTCTATCTTCAACACCATCCGAAACGGAGTGTTGGGCGGCCAACTTGTCCCGCGCATCATGAAGGCAGCTGCAGCGAACGGATTCGATGGCGACGCAGCTGCCACCAAAGCACTGATCACAGCTGTCTCGAACAACGCCCGAGGTATCCCAGGTGCATTTGCCAAAATTCCAGGTGCGACTCCAGCTCTGATCCACGCGACCTCCGAGGCCTACAAATCGGCATATGGGTATGCCTACCAACGGGTCTTTTTCAGCACCATCCCCTTCGGCGTGATTGCCATTATTGCGGCCTTCTTCATCAGGGATGCTTCAGAATACTTGACTAACCATACTGCTGTCAACATGGAGAAAAGCGTGCTTGGGGACGGTCAGCAACTTGACAAGACTGTGGTTGTGGAGCGGCCACAAGCCGAGAAGACGACGGCGTAGTACTTCCGTGGATCCTTCGAGGGCATCTCGAACCTCGAGTTACCAAGCGTGGTTAACTACCTTCAAAATATGATCTCAAGGGGCCTACCGGTTCAATCATTTGGGTTCTTGCTGAATGTTTTCGCATTTTAAGCTTCGAAAGCTACCAAACTTTGCGCGATTCATTTGTACGAATACATTTCTTCTCTTCACAAGATCTCTTTCCCTTTTTGCCATTCACTACTACAAAAGTTTACGAAAACTGTTCGCCTACTGTGCATAACTTCGGTTGTTGTGCCGCAGCCGCGGGACAACCGCCTGGTCCAGGCCTTAGAGATCTTGCTGCTAGGTTTCCGGAAAGTGGCCGGTCGGCATCGAAAATGTCATCGTTGGAGACCACCCGAACTACACCCGCCGCGTGCTGCTGCGAGGAGCGTGTGTTTCGGGAAGGAAACAGAGAATTTGTGAGTTCCGAGGATTCTCATGAATAAAAGAAACTGAGATGCCAGAGATGCCGGTTGTTTGGTATCACACACGGGCGTTGATGCCGACGAGGCTAGTTTGTGTGGTCCAGGCGCTTGGCAGACTATACGCTCAAGCCGCCATCACTGTCTCGGAAGAGGCCAGGCACGTTATTCGAAGCAGGCATGGAAGTGAAAGTTGTTCCATTAAGGAGAGGTCAACAACAGGCGACACGTCGCGTTCGGGTGGGTGCCATCGTGTCAGCAGAATCATCGCAAGCACACTACATCATCCCTGTATTACTTGTTATCAAGTGGCACTCATACCTCCCGGCTCTCTTGAGACGATAGCGAGAGATATTTTCCAGCATCGTGGACGAACTAATATCGTAATGCCATCGGATGGTGTCATCGGAGCAGTCTGATCCACACTATGGGAGCAATGACAGGGTCTACGAAAACTTCATTGGCTACTTGGTGATGCAAGTGAATGTCAAACTTCCAATTACGGCGACCAGATGTTCAAAGTAGACGAGAATGGAGAGACCTGCGCAGTGCAGAGAGTAGACAGTCATCAGGCTGCGCGATCGAAAGGGGGCAAGGCTGACAAGCTTCGGGGTGCCTCTTGGCGGCCAGAACTCAGGAGCATCTCATCAATCTTTCAATTTACTCTTATCAATCTCACACCAACCCACAATTTGAATTTCATCAAGAGCGAGCTATCTTAATAGCCAAATTAGTCTGCTCTAGCCTCGGCAACGTGCTAGGCGAGCAAATTGTACCATTGACGGGCTTACATCGCTATTCTACCCACTAAATGAACACTGCATCACTTCAGTTTATCCTCACTAGCAATTCACTTCCGTAAGAGCCGCAAACCATGAATCGCAAGCAACGCCGTGCGAAGAATTCGACCGATCACATCAGCACAGCGGATGACATTCCTCTCGCACCCCCGCCTGATGCGAAGTCTCGGACTCGTAAGACAAAGACCCTCCTGGACATCGCCGCCGAGCGACAGGCCGAACTCCTCGGTTCTCAGGCCGGCGCCGCCCATACACCGCTCGACGCCAACAGCTTGAAGCCGGAGAACATCGTACAGGTGAAGATTGGGAAGAACGGGGAAATTGTCCAAGACTCGGGATCGCCGCTCCCACCATCAATGCTATCGAACACTCGAGGGTCGGAGCCCGAGACGCCCTGGCTCGACAGTATCCTTCTCGCGTCTTCACTGAGCGCCGTGCATTTCACCCTCTCGGTCCTCGCCATGCACCAGTACGCCGAGGAACTGAGATTCCAGCCCCTGATCGGACAGACGCTGTTCATAGCCTTCCCGACCCTGACGATGCTCATCGCATTGTTCCATGGGGTCCTGCTCCCTTCATCGCTGGCGAAGATCCAGCCCGCGGTGAGAACTTGGGTCCTTGCGTTGAGGTCGTTGGTCTATGTGGTCACGGCGAATGTGGCAGGGTGCTATCTCATTCAATTGACGAACGATAGAGGGTACTACGCGGTCATGAAAGATGCGCCGAGCGTGGGGACGCTGTGGGTGTGGGCAGTGCTTGAGATGGGACTATTGGGTGCATTGGCCGGGGTGGTTGGACCAGGCTTGTATGCTTGGTGGTTTGGCTATGGCGTTGTCTGAATGAGAGAACTTTGCTGAAAGTGACCTTGGTGCATAGACAATACTGCTTTACTATTGTGTGCGCGAAGGAATTGGGCAACACCTGGATACTATTGATTTCCCTCCGAAACGGGGCGAGATCAGAATCTTGAACCGAACAACTGTAAGTTCGGCGATCTGATCATGAAGCATAGGTGCGCTTGCATGGAAGCAGCCAGGAGCGGCTGTTGCCGAACATACGGTAATGCATCAGTAACACAGCAGGAGAAAGACTCCATTCGTAATACCAAGGACGGATTTCCAACGGCAAACCTCCATATCAAAGGCCCCGAGAAGACGGAGATGCTGAAAAATGCTTCCCCTCTGTGTGACACTGGCAGTGGTCCAAACCTTTGTTAGTAGTACAAAGCATGCAAACACTAGTGGGGGGAGATGACCGGCAAACCTTGAGTTGTCGTACAACAACTCCGATGTCGAAGTCGATGTTATTCGTAACTAAGGCTTCTAGAACAAAAATGTACCAGCTTGTCTGTCGGTGAGGATGGGCTTGCGCACTTCCAAGATTTTGCGCCTGCATGCAGCCAGATGGGCCATTCTAGTAAGCAGCAGCAACACTTCACCGAAATTCCAATACGGTGTCGATACGGCTACTGTTTAGTAGCAGGTCCTTAAGGCGTATTGACGGTGGGATGAGTTCGGGTGCTCGGAGAACCCCGATCTCACTCAGTTGCCGACGCACATGTTGCTAATTCGCAAGTCAACACGAAAATTTCGTGACGGTGGTACCATGAGTCAGACTTGGGGACCACGTTTCTACGAAGAGGCTGAAAAGGACTCTATGGTGGATATATTCGAGTAATAATCAAGTAATGGCGGCAACGTTGCCGCAAGTGAGATCCAGCCGAAGGCTTTCTCCGTCGCACGTGGGAAAATTTTTCCCGGCGACGGAATGACGAAATAGCTCTGAGTCAGGCACGTCACATCGCCTGGTATGTGAATATCAACTAGAAGTCTGATAATTCCCAACAGGACGTTGTCGAGGTCAGATACTGCTCGTTACTGAGAGCGCGACACCGGCTGCCCTCGTTGCTGCATCAATGGGCTTGATATCCGCGGACTCAGCCGACGTCGATCGACAAGGGCTTAAGGCACGTGTGATGCAAAAAAGGCAGGCGAGTTCTTGGAAGACTTGCGGGGTGCAGCAAAGTGGCGTCGTCCGGGCATCTCCATTGGATTTCAGGGCCTAAAACTTGCGCGCGGGCAAGGGTCTGATGCCTCGCTTCAAGAGAACATCACTCAGCTCACTGGGAAAATCATCGTACATGTCGTGATTCGGTGGTCCACAATGGATGCTTTCTACTCGTCTTTGCAGTTGAGAGTCAGCTGGCCGTCGTAACCTTTTTCAGTGGGCGGACCGCAGAGATCGAGTTCGTAACGCTGGAAGAAGACAGACTGTCTAGAGTAATTGCAGTACCAACCTAGCACAAGGCTATGTGCGCGCAGGAAATCTGACGAAGTTTTCGACGGCAATTGCGTGTATGTAGCGTGGAATTCGTCCAATCACCGATACCGCTTCAAGGTTTATACCGGAGAAAACATCCCTCTTTTCGTGATGTCAACTTTCGCCATGGTGAGGACAGATGAGGTTTCACTGTGCTCGCTCGCGGTGAGCAACCAGATGGCGGACAGGGTCGTACAGAAAGTCTCCAATACTAGCATCTGTCACCACTCGGACGTGGAATCCGGGAGGTTGTGGCATGAGAGACACCTGTCGGTTGCCGCGCCTTGCGTCTAGATGCAGTGAGTTTGACCTGATCGAGGTTTCCATTATTCATACCCGACCTATTTGGAGTGGTCATGCCCAACGCGGCTGAACATACAAAGACGCGCACGTCGGGCTCATGTGTTCATGAAAATCTCTTCACGCTCGTTATAATCATTCTTTCACCTTCGTCTTTGTACCATTTTGTCAAAATCACGAGGTACACGCAGAATACTGACCAAGGCCTCGAATTTGTCTGAGTGTATCCTGCGCATTCATTTTTGACCATTGGTTCATCAGCCAAGGCTTCATTGACCAGCGGATATTCGCCCCCGGCACGAAGTGGTCAGAGGCTGGAATAATCGCCTACCGCAGTGGTGGTGGATTGGAAGACTGGTTACTTCGAAGTCCCAAGCGAAGTCTCCGAACCAGGCGGGCACAATCCCCAGACTGCGCGCAACCCCGCCTGCTCAGTCCGCCTATTCGCTTGCTCCTGCTCGTCCCTGGCGTCATCGTTGCGGGAAGCCGCCGCCCACTTTTTAGCGAACGATCATCATGCCATCTCATACATCTCGAATACAGGGTACATCTCCTCGGCAGGCACCCAGTACTGTCAACGAGGTTGTTAATGCCCTTCAACGCAAATTGAATATGAACCATATTGAAACTGCACCCAACACCAGTAATAGCACAAGTAACCCTCCCAGCAGAAGATCATCTTTCTCCATGGATTCATTATTACATCACAAAAAGGACAAGAAACATGACGAGCCAAAGGAACGCGACGACCGTGCCAAACGGAACCCTCTTACAGGTCGGCCGTCAAACAAGTCCAAAGACAGGACATCTGCTCGCTCACCCAGAGTCGCTCCAGCTCAGCCTGGGCGTTTCGAAATGATTATCGAATCTCCTCCATTAGTACTCTTCGGCACTACAAGCAACTCAAGCGGAGCACTCCTATCGGGTCGACTGAAGTTCCTGGTCACTGATCCAACTGGTGAAGCTCGACTACACAACGTCAATATGCAACTCAAGGCCACTAGTATCTCCAAGAAACCGGTCGGGAAAGACTGCAAAGAATGCAGCGAGAAGGTGGAGATCCTCAAGACATGGGAATTCTTCTCCGAACCTAGGACATTTGTCGCCGCAAAGGACAACCAATTCCCTTACTCATTTCTGTTCCCTGGTCATCTCCCTGCCTCGACGCAATCTCAGCTGGCTTCCATCCAATACTCGCTTCATGCGACGGCGACAACCTCTCACGGTGAAACCATCACCTACACTCATCCCCTGAGCGTCCAGCGAGCAATACAACCTGGTCCCGAGAAATCAAGTATCCGGATTTTCCCGCCCACAAATCTTACCGGTCGAGTACAACTTCCTCTCATTGTCCATCCCATTGGCGTCTTTCCAGTCACAATGGTACTGAGTGGCGTGGTGGAAAAGAAGTCCGAAAGTCAGACACGCTGGAGACTGAGGAAGATGACATGGCGAGTCGAAGAGCATTCGAAAGTGATATCAACCCCGTGTAACAAGCATGCTCACAAAGTGAGCGAGGGAAAGTCGATTCTGCATCAGGAGACAAGGGTCTTGGCCAACGACGAGTTGAAAGGCGGCTGGAAGAGCGACTTTGACACCATCGGTGGAGAGATCAAAATGGAATTTGAGGCGTCTTTGGCAACTAAGAGTGGCAGACCGAGTTGTGACGTTGATTCGCCAACCGGAGTCGAAGTCAAACACAATCTCGTCCTCGAGCTCATTGTGGCAGAGGAGTTCTGCCCGAATAAAAACACATCTCTGATCACTCCCACCGGAGCCGCTCGTGTACTCAGGATGCAGTTCGCCATCATCGTCACTGAGCGAGCAGGTATGGGTATCAGCTGGGACGAAGAGATGCCTCCTGTCTACGAAGACGTTCCACCAAGTCCCCCTGGGTATGGCAGTGCCGATCGAAACGACGGTGCTTGGGGCGGTGCCACTATTGAAGAATACCACGGCGATCTGCCTGAGTATGAAGAGTTGGAGACGATGGGCAACGAGGAGACTCATGGCGGCCCAAGTAACTTTGGCCTACCGATGCGTGAGAATCGACCACCCAGCAGAAGATACAGTAACGGCGAAGGACCCTCTCGGAGGTTGAGTCCCCCCAGGAGACCTCTAGGTGGCTTGACAAACGAAGAGTTGGGTGCTGAGCCTCCTCAGTATGCCTTGAACCGACGAGGCTCGGGAGATGAGCAGGAGGCAGCAGCATCAGAGGATTATGCAGAAGGCACAACATCAAGTGCGCAGTGAGGGTCAAGTCTGACCCAACCAGAGCGCATGACACAACGGACCAGAAGCAAACAATAATTTCCGGAGCATGGAACAGTTACTCCGACCAAAACCGACAACAGAAGGCGTAGCGACCAGCTTTTCCTTGTTCACAGTACCCTTACGAAGCACGACATATGGGCGGTTGTTGTTGAATTTGCAATTGCAAAAAGCATTGATACCCAGGAACGTTCTCACCGGCAGCGAGTATTGGTGATGATTACGAAGAGCACAGCATGATAATGGGCGTACTGCTTTTGCAAGGTCCGGTGTATTGGGGTGTTATGGTTTTTTTACTCTTCTCACTTTTATCACCCGTCGTACGGCGTTAGGGACAGAACCTGGCGGGAATCGGATACGGAAGGATATGATGCCATGAACAGTTGGAGGCAAGGCTTTTGTGTTCTTCAGCTTTGCACTGAACTTGAATACGGTAAAATAGCTTCAAAGTCTCATCGAGCTCATCCGCTGCAGTCCAGACCTTGATCTACATGCTCTTTATTTTGCATGCGAGCAGTTTGCATCCTCATTGGGCCCAGGAACATCGACTGCCACGAGCACCTTCCTACGTACTTCGATCACTCATCCACGTCCCTCGGCTCATGTGTCTCCCAGTACTTCTCATAATCCTCGTTCGAGATGGTCGGAAACTCCGTCGGCCGCGTAATGGGCACCAAGCTCTCTCCTCTCTTCGCAAAGTCCGCGATCCTCTTTCTCGTCCGCTCGCGTGTCTTGTTCACGCTGTAGATCTTGACGCGATGACAACTGCTCGTCACGTGCAGGCCCCAATTCCACGAATTGCGCACGTCCAGAGGCTGCGTGTTCAGCGAATTGTCCCAGCACCGCACGACGATCTCGATCCAGCCCTCCACGTCGCACGGCAGATCATATTCCCAGGTGCGCCACGCGAACTTGTGCTTCGCGGACAGTCGCTCCGGAGGCACTTCGTACCACGAGAAGCCGCCGTCGGCCGAGAGCTCGACACGCTCGGGCCAGCGTCCGCCGCCGGAGTAGGCCCAGCCGTGGCAGGCGATGGAACCCTCGTGGACGACGACCTGCTTGGTCCAGGGCGAGGTGATGGCGCTGGAGACGGGCATCTCTTGGATCTGGATGCCCGACGTGGGGATTTGGTTGTGCTTGCCGACCTGCTGGTTGAAGTACAGGTATTCCTTGCTCTGCACGGGAGCTCGGCTCGGCTGTGACAGGCCGCGGATGCGGTACACCCATTTCACGGAGCGGGCGCCAATGTAACCCATGACCACGAGGCGGACGGGGTAGCCGTGGATCTTGGGCAAGGGTTCACCGTTCATCTCCCAGGCGAGCATCACCTCGTTGGCTTTGACTTTGGACCACGGCACGCTGACGAGGTAGTTCATCAGCTCGTTCTGCTTGAAGTAGGTGTCTGCACCGTGGAATTCGAGGTGTTTGCCCCCCTCGGCCATGCCGCCGCATTGCTTGATGATCTTTTTCAGCGAAACGCCGACGTAACCTGCAGAACTTCATTAGCATGGATCACTGATGACGTGACAATAAAAAAGGGCTCTGGTAAACACTGAATATTCAGACTTACGAGACGTGCCGATCGCACCTTCTGCCCAAGGCGCGTTGATCATCTCGTCGCCTTCCCCGGCGTACATTTGGATTTGCTCGATTCGACGGGTACCGCTGCATTGGATGGTCACAGTCTTCTCCATCCGGGGGAAGATTTCCTCGTTTTGCAGGTCCTTGAGCGTGAATTTACGCGGATGTTTGACCATGCCATCGAGTGTAAGGTCCCATGCGTCGGCGTCGATATCAGGGATGCCACCGTGATTTCGTACAAAATGTAGTGAGGTAGGGGTCATGGCTTTGGCGGCGACCAGTCGTTTGGGCGGTTCGCCATTGTACGGGAATTGGAGTAGATGGAGCATATCTGGATGCTTCTCCTGGACGACTCGCAGCCACGATTCTTCAGGAACAGAAGTCAGCGGACCTGCGATCGCCTTGTGCCATTCCTTCCAGCGGACGCCCTCGAGCACTGGGTTGGAGTCCGGAATAGGACCAAGTTGGAATTCTGGTGGGGGAGGAAACGTGGTCCCCACCATGATCTTGTGAGCAATCGCCTTCTTTTCAGGATACTGCTCCCATTCGATGTAGCTGTTTGACGATTTAGCGTGAAATGACAGATGAAGGCAAAATCCTGAGGAATCAACCCACCCTCTCCATCCTGGACGCTCTTCCGAGAACACCTTATTGTGGTCAATCTCATCCTTCTCAACGAACTCTTTGGCCTCTGCGATCTTCTTCTCTAGTTCCGGATCGGTTGGAACGTCTTCGACCACTTGTCCTTCGGGGAGTGTCTGATCCCGGAGAGGCAGCTCCGCCGCAGCGAGACCTTGTTCCAGCTTCCACTCGTCTCCGGGCTGGGTAAAAATCATCGTTAGCTGCGTTTTCTTTGTCAGATATGAGTTCGAGTGAGGCCCAACCTGAACGTGCTTTCGCAGCTCTCTCGAGCCAATGTCGACGTGCATTTTGGGTGGCCTTGTAGCTCCTGCCCGTTGTCACTAGGAGATGGTTTTATTGCGAAAATGTTGTCTTGGCCGAAGAGGTGTTGCCCGACGATGAAAAGAAGATGGGAGACGATGAGCCGATTGAGTGCAAAACAAGAAAGAGCTACGTTAATTGGAAAGAGCTTTCATGCGAAGAATGAGCTCAACTGTTGGTAGACGAGGGCGTCCCTCCACTTAAAATCCCCGTTTCTGTATCCAGATGGAGGATTGTTTATCAACTCATCATCTTATTCGCCCATCAGCTTCCTTCCCACCTTGCTCTTCGCCTTGCAAGGCAAGCGTCATGCAAGTAGCTAACGGTGCAACAAAGCTAGTTGCCAATAGCATAGAGAGATACGCCCGGTCTGTATCTCCGAAATGAGCTGTTTGCAGATGTCATTCTCTCAGGATCAAGCTTCCCAGGAACAGGACTCCACAAGAGGTAGAGAAGAGAGTCATGACTAGAGTAGCGAGCCACTCCCAGCAGATAGACGAGGTTTCAAACCAATTGCACTTGGGACAGGTTCTGACGATGGAGTAAACGATGAGGCAATTGGATCACAGGTCAAAAAAAACTGCCGGAGGAGCATGTCACCATACATCAACATCCTTGTCATTCGTGGATTCCAGGGTGGTTTGCACCAGCGTCCAGATGCGGCAGGTTGAGCGGTCTCGTGCGAGCTTCGCCCGACTTCCTTCCTCTCCACCACCTTCCATCGCTCTGAATGTTCTCCCGCTCTTCAATTCGTTTCGCCGCAACAGCTATCTATCTTATGTTGTCATACAGGCACTTCTGACCGATGCGAGACATGTCAACCCGCGCTCAAAAGCTTTTGCGACGGCTACTGCGGAACATGCCACTGCCTTCACCTTCCATACATCCAATCCACCAGATTACTAACCCTGCATAGAGACAGCCCAACCTCGTATAGGGAAATCTACTGTGCAATTTGTATCGTCGAATGTCTCCGGATCTAGTCTTTCACCTTACACAGCCGGAACCTCGGAAGCCTCGTATCACCTGTCACAAACATGGCACTGTCGCCGTTTGTAGGGAAGTAAATCGTCCTCAGTAGCCGCGATCACTTACCCAACATGGCTGCATCAACTAGTCATCAACGAAATGAATGCTTGCGCGCTTCATAGGTCTTGGGTGCCTCAGCCTGATCCATCCCAACCCAGTACAGAATATCCGGAACCTAAAGCATGTGCTTTCATGCTACATAAGTCTTCAATAACGCGAGTTGGTATCACTCATGCTCTGCTGCATGGAGTACCTCCTCGGATGGCTATCAAACCACATCTCAATGCGCAAGATATTCAGAAGTGTAGCTCTCACACCAGCGCTACATGCCTCCCAGCACTGCCCACATAGATTGAAGCAAGGAGCCTGACACATATCGTTGTCCATACAAGTTCGCTTCGAATGCTTCAACCCTTCAGATGGTACAACAGCCTTGACGTTATCTCATCATACCTCAGCCTAGTGACCATCCTTATCTCCAGCCCAAGGCGGTAGCGTGAATGGTTATGTATGGAAGTCGGGAGGTAATTCTGGTCGATGGTAGCTTGACTGCTTCAGTGAGAGTGAACTCATTTGAAGAAAAGCTATGGTAAAACCTTTCGAACACAAGGACTCATTGAGTTATGCTCTAGTAATACGCTCTTGAACCGAAGTTAAAGGAGAAGTGAGCCTGAGCCTTGCAATGAGTGACGAGGCTGCAGCCCACGTGGCGTTAAGATTCTAAGCGGCAAAAGCCGGGGCGGCGGCAAAATGCTGGAGTTGATTTCCAACACTTCACTTTGCAGCATCGCACAACACAAAGAAAGTGCCTCTTCACTGCGCCTTCCATCAGACTCCACCACCGTCGGCGCTAATGTCGTAGCAATATGTCTTGTGGTTCGAAACCCATGCCCTGGTAGAGCAGCAATTATGAGTTCTACCTCTCCAGAACCAACTCCGTTTCTCTTCCTCTCGGGCAATCGACCTGCGCTGCCACACGACCCCTCTCGACAGCGACCCTCACCACAACCTCTTCGTCGGTCCTCGCCCCGCCTATTCCGCGACTTCTTCAGTGCTATGTCCGATACTGCCTCCCGCAGACACGCAACACTTCCTCGTCCCTTTCCTTCCAATCAAGACCCTCTTCACAGCGTCAATCAAGCCCTTGAAAACGCAAACCGTGCCATCCAGGACGCCCAAGAGGCATTTCATGTGGCTCGCCGCCTGACTTCAGAGAGCGAAGCAAGAAGACTAAGAACAGACAGCGAGGCCCCAGGTCAATTGGTGGATCTCACGAGGACTAGCAGTCCACCACTGCCTGCGTTACACAATCCTGGTGCGGCGGAAAGTCACTATATATCCCACACCACTCATCCGCACGACTCATTCCCAGCCGATCGCTCAAGAAGATCCAACATTCTCCACCAACCCGTATACCCTCCTATCCCACATCTCGAGCGCGGATCTCCTCCAAACTACGACGCACACAATCTACCGCATTACCATCGTGGAGGCGTCCGGTTCTGGCCCGGGTACCGCCAAACAGGACCACCAGGAGACGTCCACCTGCCTCGCATTAGAACGCTTGGTGAGGGTCGGTTACCATCGGCTTTTGGTGGGAGTTCGACCGTGGAGGAGGAGGCAATAACTCGACAACGGGAGAATCACTCCAATTGGGAGCGCACTCAAGCAAGGAACAGAGAACGTCAGCTCCATCAGGAAGTAAACCAACAAGCCCAGGACAACTCACAGCAGTCCAGTCCGTCAAACATGTCTCCTCCTTCGTCCTCATCCTCTAGGCCCACAACCAGATCTTCTCGAAGACGCCACTCTACCCCCCAATTGCCCAGCGATCCGTCCATTGACGAGGTCGACCTGACTGCTGTTGACGATCCCGCAAGCCTTTCCGCGGCCTTGTCGAAACAGCGAGAAGATGCCATTCTAGCACAGAATCCAGGCACAGAGGCGGGCCGTACACCTCTGACGGCCTATAAGTGCCCTGTTTGTATGGACTCACCTACAGATGCTACGTCCACCGCGTGCGGTCATGTTTTCTGCCACCGATGCATCATTGATACCCTCAATTGGTCGATCGAACAGCGCAGAGAAGATGCTCCGGCGAACCGCAAGGTCAAGGGCGTCTGTCCCGTTTGTCGCAAGCCTCTGGATCTGAAGGACACGCCGGGGAGCGGGAGAAGTCTGGTTCCGCTGGAGTTGAAGCTGTTGGTGAAGAAGAGGAAACGCGACCCAGAACCAGAACCGCGCAATGGCAAGGGGAAGGCGAAATTACTGGTGAAGGCGGAGACGCTGAGCGATGACGAAGAGACTGGCTACAGCGGGACGAGTCGGACAAGAAAGCAAGAGCGCGAGTCCACCGAAGACGCGATATGGAGCGCATTTACTTACGGTATGGATGTCGAGAACACCTAAATGACCCACGTTCAAGGGGAGGCGTCGATGTTTTCAGTCATTGAGCTCAACATTGGAAGTCTCGAGCGTCAAGGAGCCCGAAACAGAGCGATGGCATCTATTGAGAGGAAAGCTATGTCGTTCAATCTTGCGCCTCAATCGACTATTGCTTGTGGTCGTTCCCATGCCGAAAACCTGGCACTGGCTACCGGCACAAGGGACAGACAGAACATAATGAGTTTATCCAGAACCGTCACCTTCCATGACTTATGATTCCCGATCCAGCCGAGTTATTTCTACTTCTAAGCTTACCGGGCACCTTGCTATGCTTATAGGAAAGAAACAATTGAAGAGATAGAGATACAATTGAAGTTCAAATCAACTGTTGATCACATTTGCGTCAGGGAGGTATTGAAAAATGATTGTTCAGCTTCTTCTACTATCTATCTTGGGCGCTTTGTGTGCTCCATTGGTCAGGACATCTGCACTGAAACAGCACTCGCCGTATCGACGCGGCCGAAAAACACGCCTGCTGTATACGAATCCGTGTTTCCGGAGCAACGAGCAATGCCCGGTGCACCAAAGGTCCAGCGTACCATAGTTGCGACCAAGATAACAATCTCCCGATCAATGCAGATTGGTTCAGCAGGGAAAAAGTATCCGTGCGTGGTCGACAAACACTGAGGGCTTCCGTTGAAGCCCATAGTCCGGAGAGCGGAGTAGGCAGACTGTTGAAGTGATTCCGTGGCTTCAATGGCACGAGTTTTGCTCGAGGTAAGCCATCCTTCTACAAACTTCCTGCCTTCATCCTCCAATGGACTGTTTTCGAGCGGTAGCATCATGTCTAAGTACAAGAATCCCGAATCCTCGTGAGCCGGCTGACCTTCTCCCCAGCAATGCCAAGGTAGGATGGAGGGAAGATCTCCAGACACTGGACGCCAGCGTTTCGACGGCGTCGAGTCCCGCTTCGCGGCCGAATAGATGAACGAATAGTCGCCCTTCCTCTCGCACAGGGACATGAACGCCTCACATGCGTCTAGAGTCGGGCAGGAACTGGCGCGAACAGTGCTGATGGCGCCGATCATCGCATAAAAATGATCTTCGGCATGGCGTTGGGTGCGGCGATCCATGTTCGACATCACTTGTAGGGCAGATCGCTCCTGGTAACCAGCGATCATGTAGTCGGCGATCAGGTCCTCGAATGCGTCGAGACGTGGGTATCGTTGCCTCTTGTCACTTACGAGGCCAGCGCCAAGACGAGAAAGGGTGTAGCCAAGACAGTTCAGGAAGTGACTACCAGGGACTATGGCGTGAGACTCCTCGCACGTTATGTAGAGAGTCCTGCTGTTGACAGCCTCTTGATAAGTCCAAGCACGAACGATCCATTCCTCTCCCTCTAAAATACCGAGGTGGATCAAGTCGACGCGATCAGAAGTGCTCATCCGTTCGAGGACTGGGCGGGCAGTGTTGGAAAGGACGACAATGACTTCGTCGGCCCGGGAATAGATGAAACCCATGCTCTCCAAGGTGCGGGCCCTCTCCGAAGTCTCATCAGGTACGCAGAACGCATCGATCCAAATGTGAGCACAAGATGGGCGATGCCTTACCACTGCATTCAATGCTGGTATTGTCCGGTCGGAAACATCATGAGAGGGGTAGAAAGGACTGCGTGCCCTCCCTTCTCCCCATGAATAGGAGATACATGTGAATGGTATGTCCTGATCTATGTCCTGGGCGATAAGTTCCCAGCGAAGCCCTCCAATCTCGACCGCGTCGGGCGCGCCATTGGAATTTTGTCTGAGGAGATGCAGCAACATGGAATAAGTTGAGGACCTGCCTACATAGGTGCGGTAAGAGCCTAAAAGAGTTGGGCATATGGTTGGTCTTGGCTATGCAAGAACCCGCGTCATGCACCACTGTACCTGTGTAGGAATGGCCATTCTACTTTCTTTTTCTCGCACCGAATACTTTTCTCACTTCTTGAGGAACCTCGCCTTCGAGATCAACTTGAAGGCTACACGTTTGCTGGTCGTCTCAATCCCTGCTGGCGTTGACATTTGTTTTCACACCCTTGGTCCTGTCAAAGATCCTCGATGGTGATCTACCTTGTGCTGAGTCGCCGCGTCTCGCTTTTGCATCACGCGTTCGGTACCTATCGATGGATCAGGGTGCCCTGTCGGCGCAGTGTTCATATGTCTTGAAAGCGTCTGTCGCCACGTCAATATTGTGCCGTCCTCCAGGGACCAAATACGAGAAAACGGCATGGGTCTTACCGCTTGTTTTTGGATTTTGCTCTTAAGTAATCTCCACCTTCCCCGTTCTTAGCACAACAGTCCCTGGAAGGTGCCTTGAAACTGTCAACGCCACCTGCTGTGCTACAAGGTTGAGAGAAACCTACCACAATTTGTTCAGCGACAACAAGCTACTTTCGTGTAAGCAGGGGTTGGCTCTAGGATTTGCTGTCCTGGACTCTTTGAGATAAATATCAGGTAAGCTGGTTAGCAGGTATGTGTTCTTACGGTTGCTCGAGTTGTTCCTCAACAAGGACTCCAAGATGAAGCGCCTAATCGTTCTTGCCACCACAATTCTATCCGTGACACAGCAAGCACGGTCTTTCCCTAGGCTCGAAGAACGCGCAGCGACAACAAGTGCTTGTAAGCAGGACAATCTGTACAACGCTTTCACCAATCCCGCCCACAGAGCGGAGGCTAGCACCTTTTGCAGTGCGTACATTTCGATCCCTTTAACGTTCACAACGACGACTTTTCCGGTAAGTGTGCCTTGGGATCTTCTTTGGCAAGGAAGGCTCATAACACTCTTTAGGGAACTTGTACACTCGTCACGACCGGTTACGCCGTTGCTACAATTCATCCGCTGTATCTTTACAATCTCCAGCCACTTTCCGGATCTGCCACTCCTATTACTTATAACACTGCATCTCCATCTCCCTCGCCAGTACCAGGCGGCGCCCAGAATTACGGCTCCGGGTACAACAAGCGTGATGAAGAGCGAAAGCTCGACGTTGCCGCTTCTGTTCCAACGACTCCCACAATCACTCCATCTCCATCCCTTCCATTGCAAGAGCTCGTTCGAAGGTCGTCAATCCCTCCACCAACATGGCTATCTACGACGTATCCGCCATCACGCATCTCCAGCGCCTGCTCATGTATATCTCCGTCAGCAGCTTTCACCACAACAGTAACATATAACGATTATACCCAGATCACAGTGAGTCATGCCCTGAACTTTGCTACTGGGGCATTGAACTCACAATTTACGTTCCAGACCGCAACCTGCACAAGCTATAGCGCCTCCCCAGTGAAGACCTATCCTGCTTTCTGCGCTCCGAGCCTCCAGGTCAACGCCCCCCAGCCCAACGCCCACGCCAACTGGAAAGTCACGCCCACCTTCTCCGTCGCCTCCAAGATGGATTGCTGCGACGCCTGCGCCAACGTTTTCAACTGCGTCTGGTGGAAATTCGACTTCGGCACCAAAGGCAACGGCTGGTCGCCCGGTCAATGCCACTATGCATACTACATCGGCAAAGCAGGCGACATTGCCAACGAAGCACCAGCGATCTGTCCGAACGGCCTCACGCAGGGCATTGGTGCCAACTATCCCTATCCCGGCAAGGAGGCCCCTAACAACCAGCCTGGATATAACTTTGGACCGTGCGGGAATGTGGCTAACTTATTTGAAAGCTCGCAGGACTTTGGGTATCCTGATGATTATCAGGATTGTGGCTCTTTGCCGCCACCGTATTACACCGGGGAGTGCGAGAATGCAATTTAGCTTCTGGAGGACTATTTTTCCTCCACGGGAATTGTGCTGCCGCGGCGAGCTTAAGCATGGAATGAGCGTTTCTTGGACAAAGACGATGTGTACCAACGGTCCGGGTATACTGCAAACGAACCCATCATGAATAGTGGCCAAGACAGATAGCTCCTTTTTTTCTGCGTGTGAATTGCTAACGCCGCCCGGTACTCGATCTGGTCTCCCTTCGTCGCTTTATATCTCACACCCTTACGTCCTTTTGCTTGGCGGCTCAAGCATCGGTTCAACTGCTCGGGGCTCGCGGGCGGCTCACCACGACCGCGCCGCTTTTATGTCTTCTCACCTGGCCCTCACCCGTCGCCCACTGTTGGACTGAAAGGTTGATTGGTTGATTGAATGAAGGGATCTACCCAAGCAAAAACCAACATCTGATATAGGCGTCGCAGGCAGGCAATGAACTAACCGGATCTGGAAGGTGTGCCGACCGTCCAACACCTCCATTGCGTTCTGACATGGTAGTTTACCATCCTCGCCACTCCCTGTCTTGCCAATGGATGAGCCGCCACAAAGAAGAGGGACCTTGAGCTTTCTCGCTCATTATACAGTGACAGCAGACGCAAGCATAATGGCTAGGAAGTTCCACGTAAGCATGCCTTCGACGTTTTCATCTCCTAATAAGAGAACCCATGGCGTGAGGATATCCTGAAGATTATTTGACCGAGGTGCTACGAGCAATGCTGACTATCGTAACGTAGTTGACACATCAACGATTTTTGACATGTCATCGATCGTAATCGTGCCGCAAACATTGGCTTTCGAAATGGCATTCACATTCTACCACGACGATATAAACTCATGATGATATCTGCATGCGCTTGTAGCGCTGAATCAGGGCTACAAGCTCATACTGATCTCTCTATACTTTTCTGTGGTGCTGGCAGAATGCGAACATCGTTTCGAACATCGAATTTTGCAAATTTCGAGGTTTAGACTTGCGATCTTTTGCCGAGTCCTGAAAAAGGAAGGTCTTCCGGCACGTCTTCTCGAAAATCTCAAATTTGTTCTTCTTCGAAACGCCTTTAGTATTGCACCAGCACCATGGGAAAGTATAGTAATATTATTATAAGCCCGTAGCTCTTGATTAGCGCTATAATATCATGTAGACATCGCCATATACATCTGTGGTTATGGGGGAATGCGAAAAGCGTTTCGAACAGTGAGAATTCCTCGATTGCGGTCGATGAAATGTGTCAACTACGTTATAGCTTGTGAGGCTGCAGGTTCTCCAGAAAACATATCAGCGACCTTCTAGGCGATCCAGAGCTAATTTGAAACGGAGCAGGAAACCGCATCGTCTTGAGCCAGGAAGCCTGGCCGCAGTATGATGGTCATTTTCGTCGAAATTCCGTCGACTATTTATCAAGTCGAGAACACTAGTACCTTGCATCTCACCGTGGCGTTAAGAAAGGACAAGCTTGTGCTATTTACTTTGCAAGGTACTCATGAAGACGATCTACAAATAGGCGGGGAAAGAGCTGCAAGGTGTACAAGATCAGCTTCCGGATATGGTAAGGTTGATCGAGGAGCATCAAATGTTTCTATTTACCCGCAGCTCTCCGCCGGCTATTATCACAGCGGTGGATGAAGCTGGGCCTCTGCACATTGCGAAGAAGCAGCAGCCGTATAATAAGAAAGCCTCGGGCGGCCATGGATCGGCATATTAATCAAGACTTATCGAGGCCACAATGGCAGGTAGAGCGTCCACATACATTGCCGTGGCAGCCATTGTGCTGTCATTCGTTGCCAATGCATCTTCAGCATCTGTCTGCTCTGCCTCAGGATCGGCGAGCCTCTACAATGCCACCTCTAAGTACCTTGGGTGCTATCTGGACCCCAAGGTCAGTATCCTGGGCCAGGTCAAGGTCAGCACGATTGCCATGACGCCCCAGTATTGTGCGAACTTCTGCGGCGTGCGAGGTTACGCCTATGGGGGAGTCGAATTCGGAACGTAAGGAAGAACTTGTCTGTCTTGTCATCATTGCTGTAGCTGACTCTTTTTATCAATGCAGCCAATGCTTCTGTGGTAACAAGCCAGACCTGACTCAGGCTATCAAGACAGGCGATAAGAACTGCAGTTCTGTATGTGCAACCGAGCCATCAAGCTCGTGCGGAGGCGGCTACGTGTAAGCAGTCACCCCAATGACATCCATATACTTGAGTATCTGACCGTGGCGACTTGGGGTAGTATGTCTTTGTACCAGATCAACAGCCCCGAAGGCACGGCACCGACGGGTCTTGATCTACCAGAGAATCCCCCAGCATGCCAGACCTATCCTTTGTGCAGTCAACAGATCTGCAACACTTCACTGACGATTGCTGAGCGTGTCACCTCTTTAGTCAACACAATGACTAAGGACGAAAAGATTCTCAATCTCGTAGACTCTGCAGCAGGCTCTACTCGACTTGGTCTTCCGGCGTACGAATGGTGGAGCGAGGCGACGCACGGTGTTGGCTCTGCTCCTGGAGTGCAATTCCCCCAGGCGCCAGGTGACTTCAGTCATGCCACAAGCTTCCCAGCTCCAATTTTGACAGCCGCTACCTTTGACACTGAACTGATGAAGGCTATTGGTACCGTTGTCGGCACCGAAGGTAGAGCGTTCGGCAACTACGGCTTCTCAGGTCTCGACTTCTGGGCCACCAACATGAAACCCTTTCGAGATCCGCGATGGGGTCGAGGACAAGAAACCACGGGCGAGGACGTCTTTGTGGTGCAAAGCTACATTCGCCAGTATGTTGCTGGCTTGCAAGGTACCGACTTGAACGACAAGCTCGTCATTTCAACCTGCAAACACTATGCCGCATATGACCTTGAAACTGGCAGAACTGGAAATGACTACAACCCTGATCAGCAAGATCTGGCCGAATACTTCCTAGCTCCATTCAAGACGTGCGTTCGAGACACCGACGTCGGAAGTGTCATGTGCTCGTACAATGCTGTCGATGGCGTGCCTACTTGTGCTAGCCAGTACTTGCTGCAGGATATACTTCGTGACTACTGGAACTTCACTGAAGACTACAATTATGTTGTCTCTGATTGCAGTGCGGTTACGGATATCTGGCATTATCACAATTTCACGACTACTGAAGAGGCGGCGGCTACTGTCGCTCTCAATGCTGGAGTTGATCTGGAATGCGGTTCATCCTTCCTCAAGCTCAACGTCTCACTTGCGGACAAACATGTCAACATAACACGCATGGATCAGGCCCTTACAAGATTGTACACTGCTCTGTTTACCGTGGGCTACTTTGACGGCAGTCAGTACAGCAATCTTGGCTGGGCCGATGTTGCAACGGCAAAGTCGACCTCCCTTGCGTATCAGGCTGCGGTGGAGGGCATGACGCTTCTCAAGAACAATGGACTACTGCCTCTCTCAAAGACTGCGTACAAGTCTGTTGCTGTCATTGGTCCATATGCCAACGCCACAACCCAAATGCAGGGAGACTATTCGGGCACGGCTCCTCACCTCATCAGTCCGCTGATGGCCTTCCGAAACCGAACAGGCTGGACAGTCAACTATGCTGCAGGGACTGGGATCAACACCCCTCAAAATACTTCTGGCTTTGCAGCTGCCATGTCAGCGGCACAGAAATCGGACCTGATCATCTACTGTGGTGGAATCGACAACTCGATTGAAGCAGAAGGGCTGGACAGGCTGAATCTGACATGAACGGGCAACCAACTCTCCTTGGTCTCTCAACTAGCGAAATTGTCAAAGCCACTCATTGTAGCACAATTTGGTGGTGGTCAGCTTGACGACAGCTCGTTATTGAAGAACAACAATGTGAGTGCGCTTGTATGGGCTGGCTATCCAAGTCAGGAGGGCGGGACGGCACTTGTCGATCTTCTTACTGGCAACCAGTCGTTTGCTGGTCGGCTGCCAATCACACAGTATTCCGCAAACTATGCGAACGAGGTGAATATCTTCGACATCAACCTACGTCCAAATGGATCTTATCCTGGCCGCACATACAAATACTATACAGGCACTCCAGTCTTACCATTCGGCTATGGCCTGCACTACACCAACTTTACCTTCGACTGGATGTCCACGCTGAACACAACGTATGACATCGGCAGCCTCGTCTCGGCAGCCCAAGCCCAAACCGGCGGCGTTCTCAACGACCAAGGTCCGGTGGGCAACGTGTCTATCAGCGTGAACAACACCGGCGCGTATCAATCCGACTATAGCGGATTGCTCTTCATTTCCAGCCCTGGTGCTGGGCCTGCGCCGCGACCTGTCAAATCGCTCGTAGCCCTTTCGCGTCTGCACAACCTTGCTCCTGGCGCACAGGCCCAGCTCAACTTGCCTCTGACACTTGGATCCATGGCTCGAGCAAACCATAATGGTGACCTAACAATCTTCCCAGGGAACTATACTCTGGCCCTCGACATTGACTCGAGCTTGATGTACAGTTTCTCTCTGACTGGGTCGCCGACTGTCATTGAGTCGCTGCCACTGCCTAAAGCGAGCTACAGCTACGCTGTACCTGTCCACTATCAGCCTGCTTCGAATTCGACGCACGGGTCGGGCTAAAACGCAGTTAAGAACGAAGATTTAGCTATAACGGATCTCAAGATTGGAAAATGGTAGGACTCAGCCCGTACGTAGAAAAGGATCTAACAGCTTTGAATGCTGGCACAGATAGTCTCCGCGTCCCGTCTAACAGCGCTCTTAAACCATTGTCTTCCTATTGAATAGATGGGGACCTCTCCGCTAGACTATGAAAGCGACGATAACCTAGTCCCACCTTCGCTAATCTCAGATCGAAGCGACGCGGAGAGTCGGCCGTGCTAGCGACGTATTTACGCGACATTGTGCCGGCCCACGGGCGGCACCGAATGGCCTGAGGCTTGTATCAATAGACTTACAACGTAGACCCTCCAGGTTAATCAAGGCCCCCGGGCTCACCTCGATTCACGTGTGACCAGGGTGGTCACAGGGCGGTCAGCCTGTGCTGAAAGCAGGGGGGAGCGGCGAGCAGTTTAATCGTTCCTTGGTGACATGAACGCCGTTCACCGATTGGTCTCGCTTGTTACACAATCGACTTCTGCATGCCCCGCGAGAACTTTTCACACAAGCCGAACCGGACAGACTACGAGCACACATGTAAAAACGCGATGAATTCCGTGCGCGAAGAAGCCACCAAAGAGAGTACGTTTTCCGTGCTAACCTCAGCGCTCACCCTCTACTCTACCGCCACCTCCCAACCAATTCACCCACTAGCATAGACCAGAACCACCTCGTGGCTGCCTTCGGAATAGTCCAGGATGGCGAAGGAGATGACCAAGCGCGATGCCTCGCGCATCCAGTCAAGCCAGGTGTGCCCATCTTTGGGTTCCCGTGATCTTGAACTCACTCCGCATCTCAGGCAAAAGGAGGGCGTGACATGTCTTCCAAAAGCTTCGCTGCTCGTGCGCAGAGTGCTGGAGATCGCAATGCGAATGCCAATGCTGGTAAGGAGGCCGGAGGTGCGCTCAACTCGTGGTTCCTTGAGGGTGGTGTAGCCGTCGTATCTGCTGGCACGCTTTACTTTCTCAAGCGACGCTGGTACTAATAATGTTCCTGACGTTCGTGGAGGAGGCAGCCTCAGTATGCGTTCTACCGCGTCGGCTCGTGTGAGAAGGATCTTGCTACTTAGATCCATTGAATCAACGCTTGGCTACAGGGCACGAAGTTGACTCTCAAAGCCAATGTTTGACATACGATGATCCTCATAACAAGAAACAGCCACTTCCTCTGAGTCCTCGTGCTTGGTACTTAATACCATCCTCCTTGAGGCTTCGGTTCGATGCCATCATTCCTGTCCTCGCTCAACTTCGTGCCAACTATATTAACACCTTTTTGGACTAATGATGCTCGTGAATACAGCTTTGTGGCCCCGAAGCCAGTCAGGGAAAGGGACCCGTCTTCCGAAAGTGTCAGCGACGAGTGCGTGAGCGTTTTCGTCCTCGAATTTTCGAGGGTTGTCGTTAGGATGGCTCCATAATGTCTCGCCGTGGTTGAGGATGAGCCGGAAGAACCTGGGATAGCGTAGCATTGTCCGCGAGTTATGTTGTGGACTTGTAGTACCTTTCTGGTGGCGGTACTTCGGTCTCTCTGCCATTTTCAGATGAGTTATCTCTACTCATAACACTCAGGTTGAGTTTCGACCGTACATAGGACATCTATTGTGGAGTATCGGAATGGCCCACTCTAGAAGGTAGAGTCGTTAGGAATGTTCTTGTTCAACGTCTTTGAGAATATTGACACTCACCAAGAACAGCAACCCGTATGAGAACGCAAGGATGAGACCGGCCACAAGCGCTCTTACGCGGGAAGCAAGCAGAAGGAGGGATGCCATGAGAAAGAGATTTAGTCGAGTCGACCATGCTCAAACATGGTCGTTCTTTGCCAGCAGCTCTGTCAGCCTGCAGGATGTTGATACAAAATGAGCTCGCTTTTGGGGTCACGAGTCCGCAGCCACATTCTTCCTCAGAGTGTCAGGCGGGTGATGGCGGACTAGCTGTAAAGAAGAGCGACCATTGCCGCCATGGACCTTTAGTTGCGGCTGAGTACAGGGCGAAATGCTCGAATTGAACCTTTTTGGACAGATTCCGCAGAGCTTAGCCAAGCCCCAAGTCGCATTTTGAATGCAAGAGGATGCAAGCAGGTCGCTGGGACCCGGTCATGTGGGCGGTGACAGATTACACACTGATTCTAGATAGAAGTGTGCGTCGAAGAGGACCTCTAGGGTCTCAGCATATCTCGAAAGATTTTTCGGTTCGCAGATATGAACCATCGTCCTTCTTTTCCAGAGCCTCGCCATCCATCATTCCATAAATGTAAGCCTCGCCAATCAGTTCGTAGCGGTCCGGCTGCTGGGTCGACGCAAGCTGGTTGTTTTGTCGCGGCAACTTCCTGAGGATGAGGGGAACGCTGCATCCGAACAACACTGCAACGATGTCGCCGACGTACAGCTCACCTGGCCCAATGCCAGAGCTATAGAGCCGATCTTCTGCACCAGGCCCCGCGACAGGGGTATGTTGGTACCCGAACAACTTACGGCCCCAAATTGTGTCTCGTATGCGGCTCAAGACCTCACCAAGCTTCTCCGGAGAGCGCTGAATGAGTCTGTTGAGATTGACAGCTTGTTCTCCCCAATGTTCGCCTGGAGTACTCAAACAATGATGACAAGCACGGACATACCAGCGCGGTGCAGCTTGGCCGTCCTTCATCCTATCGGCGAACAATGTCCGCCACAGTACTTCTCGAAATTGCATCCGGCGTGTGGTGCTGGTGGCTTCGAACGAGGTTTCCCGCGCCTGGATCTGCGCGGCACTGAGTGTCATCTCGTATGCTAGCCATCTGAACCGCAGCCAATCGTCTGGTATGTTGCCATTTTGCGACTTCTCGTAAGCTATCGAAACGATCCCCAGCTCAACCCCGCGCAGCGTCAGAGACCGCTTTGAACCAATATTGCTATACTGAAAGTCTCGCAGGCAATTGGTGACCCCAGAAGCTTGATAGATTCGTCTTCCTGGGAGGCCGACGAGACCATCTGCGCCACGACGATCGTATTGACCATTGCTACCCTTGAAAAACGGGTACTTCTAAGATCTTCTTATCCAGGAGGGTAACCCTACTCCGATGAACGGTGCCCAAGGTCGGCACATCATGTCTGGGCTGCCTGTCGCCTTCACGATCGATATGACAGCTTCGGCAAAGAGCTCAACCGGGTCCATGGTGTAGTCCACCCTTAAGCTTGTTGTCTGATAAGTGTCCCGAGCCAGAGATAATATCGAATAAATCGTGTCGTGTGGCAAAGATGTGTCGAACATTGGAAGAGCAGTTAGAAGTGTTTCCATGTCAACCAATCGCGCTTGCACGTGGCCAGCATGATTCTTTTGCAAAGACCGACTGGTAAGCTGAACTAGACTCATTGCTCCAGGAGCATGAATGTCTCCAAGACTGTCTCGCTCCTGATGCGAAAGCTGCGACACAAGCACCGGCCAATGCTTTTCGAGCAGAACTGCCGCATCTACCAGATCAATCCAGTCCACCGTCTTGGAGCCGCAATATACCGTTGCCTTCCTTGCAAAAGCGACTTCCTGGACAATGAACCGTCTCCCAAAGTAAGGGACAGTCATGAGTTTAACCAGTGAAATCCAGCGTTCGTGGACATCTTTGGTGTTTGCAAATATAGCGTCCATGTCCGTGAAGTCCAACACACGCGGTATAAATTCCATGGCTGCATTTGTTGCGTGTATCTCAGGCCCGAGCCAGACGCAGACGTTTCTGGCCGTTTCGAATATGCGACCCATGTTTTGAATCTGGGCCGCCTTCTCCTCGGCGTCTTGTTGTGCAATCGAAAGCGCATCTACCCAGAGAATCCGATCCTTGTCCGGATACCGAAGGGTCTTCAAGATGTTCTCAAGGTTGTGAGTGATTGGTACTTTTGCAATCTCTCCGCTTCCGAGCCGTAGGCTCAAGTGAGTTGAGGGTAGTTGGTATCCTACAACGTAGGAAAGGGCTTCATAGTCTGTGGAGTCCTCTAGCTCCACCTGAAAAAGATTGATGCTGATGGCATCAGTTACTGGACCTCCAAGTAGTCGTACCAAACGAATCTGGTTTTCCCCCAACCTGCTGTAAGCTTCCTCCAACGACATGGGGATTGGTGTGACAGATGCCCGAAAAAGGTGCGATTGTGCTGAAAGAGGTCGTGAGTTCTTGATGCTGTTTAAACTCGAATCCGTGGTTCTTGGGGGGCTAGCGATAGTGGTATTACTTGCAGAAGATTTCGGCCTCTCAATTTGAGCGGAATGGTCAGTGTCTGGCAGAAAATGTGAGGCTGCCGAGTCGACCGCATATGTTTGCTGGATCAATTTGGTCTGCAGGTCGAGATAGACGCCTGTTTCACTGACGAGAGATGGTAAAATTGCCTTGTTCTTGGAGTTGGCGCGGTTGATTTTATAAGCGGTGGCTCCACGCCTTTGCCATCTTGCAAGCCGTTGCGACCAGATCTCCTCAGCTGAGCCCTGTTGAATATCTGTGGATTCTGGCAGTACCTCAACAGCGAATAGGCGGTGGTAGATGCGGGGACCCAGGATCTGGTCGAAAATGTCGAGACATTTGAGTACCTTTTGCTCGTCTGATTCCCTTCCAATCGCTAGAGTGGTCGTCACAAAAGTGGCATCAGCAATCCGACTTTCACAAATGTTGGATCTTAATACACGCGACAGGACTTTGGAGAATGCCCACCATGGCAGTATACAATCGCACTCAGCTTGACCCGATTCTGATAGAACGTGAGTAATCGCTGGGCAAAGTCGCGGAACTGTGTTTGACCGTCGGGCTGCCAGAACCGTTCGAGAGTTGGAGTTTCGAGCAATAATACATTCGACTTGGAAGTTTCCGTGGTTATGTTGGCAAGTGTACCACTGGCGCCGAACGCCCCTGTCTGATGGTCAGCATACAGGGGAGGGTTTCATTTCGTCCGCGACTTTACCTTTGGTGGGATTGAGGTAGTCCGAGTTGCCAGTCATCTCTATCATAAAGCCTATAGTGTTCTGTTAATAAAGAGCTGTGTCAAGAGCAGTAACAAGGACGACATGTTTCGGGTCACGCACGAAGTTTGGCAGATCTCTCGCCACTGAAGACCAGAACGGTAGGCCATTTTTCGGCTTCCCCGTCCAATGCATTCCAATCCATTTCTCCGTCTGCACTTGTAACTCCACAGATCTCGCAGTTCAGAGGTGTGTATGGGGAGCAAATCATCATTAACAGGCAGGCTGAGGCTGAGCCTTCCGCCAAGGCAGCGGAGATGCGGAGCGCGGCACAGAATCTGTCACGTGATCGTTGAAGGTGGGATGGGAGATATGGAGTAAGGTTCATGTCGGACAGCCCTGTTGATTTCACTGACCATGACCACTGATGAATCTCTGTGTCAAGTATAATATCTATCATGAACCAAACACATGTCTGTGAGTCAATCTTGGGAAGCAGGATTGGAATCGGAGTACTCACAATGATTCCAATCCGGCAACACACCAATATCATCCTTCCCAACAAAATACGCACATTTTCACAGACATCACAGGTCCGGATCATCGTCATCTAACTGCAGCCTTGACATCGTACTCATTTCACCCAACTCGTCTTCGAGTCTTGACCCAGTTGTAGACATGCCGTCCCAGTCCATCACGCTCAGATCGTCATTGGTCAATCCAAGGTTCACCTTCAACGCCTCCCTTCTAATTTGCATGGATGCGATTGCAATACCGAGCGCATTCCAGACGTCGAGATCTTTCTGGCTGAAGTCCAATTCAGCAATGATGCGAAGACGGTCAGAATTGGAAAGTGTGCCTTCTCGGCTCGATGGCTCGGAGAGTGGTGGAGAAGTCATGCGGTCGACAGCGTTGTCTGTGGTTGGTGGAGCAAAAGGACTGAGTGTGACGACGACAAGCACAGAAGAGATGATGACGAGGCCAATCAGAGTAGGCATGGATGCGTCATCGTCTGCTACTCGAGTTTCATCTGCGTCCGTCAGGGTTGAACTGTCTGCTTCGATGCTAGGCTGAATGTTGTGAGCCCGTAGGTGCTGATCTGACAGCTTCTGGAGTTTCGTCGCAACTTCCTCCAGTGTTCGTAAGGTAGAGTGGCCCTTCTTCCGCGCAACGACAACATGGACTGGACAATAGCTCGTCTTTGATCTCGGTCGAAGTCCAACATCAGTCAAAGCCCAGTATAGATATCTTTTCACTGCTGTTTCCAGCACCCTTTCTCTGCGGACGCCAGGGCTGACATGACTTCTATCTCGTGCATCGTGCCCCGCTTCGAACAGTCGACGGAGTGCATGGCTCGCCCTGAACTGGTTGTCTCGGACATTCTGGATCAGTGCCGGATCTGAGGAGTTCTCATGCGCGAACACACTGAGTGGTAGGGTGTCGAAGTCGAGCATCCAATTTTGAGGCAGAAGAGGTTCGAAGCCACGGTAGGCCAAGTGAAAGAACAGCTCGCGTTCAGTCTGTGACCAGATCCCTGAGTTGGCAGGCAGAGTGATTGCGGCAGCGTGTCTCCTTGCTTCTTCCATCTGATCATTGTCTAGCGTGTCCATGTTTCGCCTTGCCAAAGCCGTCGACACGAAGGATATTGAGTCATCGTCGTGAGCCCAGTTGCGAGATTCCCGCCACGTTGATGGGCTGTCTTTGTGTCCGGGCCAGTCACTCATCTTACTATGCGGTGTTGCTGGGGGTGGCATGAGCGAGCGATCCACATTGGCCTGTGTTCCTTGCCTTTGGTGTGGAAGAGTAGGACTCGAAGTTGAACAATGATCACTTCCATATGAGGTGAAGATATCGCCGCCCACACTTGTGGCACGCCTCTTCGTTTGCCGTTCAGACTCTTCGTGGTCATGATCGGCTTTGCGCTTGGTCGAAGGTGATGTGACTTGGTGGTGAAATGAGGTGTTGGCATTATGAGGGTCGTGTGACGTCGACCGCTTCGGGGAGGTTACGAGACGGGAGAGATAGCGGAATGGCGACGCGAAGACTGAGCTAGCCATTGTTGCAAGCCGCTGGACGAATCGTCGTTGGACGTACCTTCAGGTGGGAATGTCGAGGCAAGGAAGAAGCGACAGTGGTGAGGCGACGGTGAGAGCAAGATGATCTGGATCTGAGAGCATACGGGTAGTGAACGTGCGCAGGCTAATCGCAGTTGGAGCTGTACAGATCTAACGCTGGGCGGGACAATCGCCACAGCATAGTGACATTGGATATCTTAGGCATGATGGATCTTACAAGGATGGCCAGATTGAAGTGACCGCTGGACGCGGCGGCCCTAGCATCCTCCAACGTCCTTGTCTTTGTTCTCAGGTGAAGTGCATGTCCGAGTGCCCGAAGTTGGCAGCAACGCAGGCCGGTTTCAGACTCAGGCAGACGTCCCGCATTTGTTGGTCCTGACGCGCTAGGCACTCGGGCTTTGCCACGTTGGGCTAGCATCAACGGGAAAGCACGTGAGTGAAATGATTCTTGGAGCCTACTGAGGTATGGTCACGCTCACTTCGTGTTTACCACTCACCCACTTGCCGGTCTGCATCGAAATTCTCGATGGATGCATCCGAGCTTGATCTTGATGCAAAACTCTACAAAGCTTCAAGCACTCTCCTGTCCGAGCTACAGTACAAGCTGCCATTATTATTTTATCACCCTGGGGCACCGGCTCTAAAACTCCGTACCTGCGTCCTCGACACTAAATGCGCAGAGTTGACACAACTGGTATGGCTGCTAACTCGCAGGTGCGTAGGCCGGTAGCTAACATCGCTTTAGCTCGATAGGTTCCAAGAATGGCCTCAGCTACTTGACCCTTCTCTTGCATCTCTGATCCAGGTCCTTTGCGGTGCCTTTCTTGGCTACCTCACGACATTGAGTGATCGATATGGCTCCAGCCAAAGACAAGGCACAGCCAGCATATCCCCTTTGCCTCGAGCAGTATCCAGACTGCTTTATGCTTTTTGCAAAGTCAGAGGCTCCAAAGTCATCGTTCGACTGCTTAACAACGAACCCAAATACCTGGGTCTGCTGCTATCCACCTTCCGTGCTTGGGATATCCCTACTTCAGGCATGACGTGGGAAGAGCGCTATATCATGCTTCTGTGGCTCAGCCACCTAATGCTTGCCCCTTTTGAGCTTGCTAACATCTCCGTCGGAAACGGGGAACTTCGTGACGCCGCTGTCCCAGCTGACTTGATGGACCTACCCGGCGCGGCGGGCGACGTGATTTCCCTCGCCTTGCACCACTTGGGCGGCTCTGGCAAAGAGCGTGAGGCTGCCAGTATATTATTGGTACGTCTGTGTCTACGAAAGGATATGCAAGAACACGTTCTGCCACAGCGGCTCGTGCGCTATTCTAATCACGAGTTATTGACTGAGGCGGAAACGGCCACCTTCAGTCCGTACCGAGCTCTGGGATTCCTCTCACTTCTATATGGAATCACCAACTCAGGCTCAGACAGTGATGTAGCAACGTATCTCCAAGCACTCTTTGACACCACTCTCAAAATTACCACAGATCCAAGCCGCCACCTTGCAGCCATCAGAGATTCTGCTCCTGCAAGAAAATGGATCTTGAAGATCTTCCGAAGCATCTTGACACATGCACTCTCATTGAGCTCAAGAAAGGGCGTATTACTGCAGCACAAGGTCAATGAAATGCTAGAAGAGTGCATCCAATACTTCCTTGATGCCCTGGGTGACAAGGATACTCCAGTCAGGATGGCGGCTGCCAAAGGTCTGAGTGTGGTCGCTCTGAAACTCGATCCTGCGATGTCTGCAGAGGTTGTCGAGGCGGTACTGGGATGTCTGCAGGAGAATGTCCTCCTGGAAGATCCTCACACCCAGAGGCTTGTTGCCGTTACCGACAAAGCCAATTCTGAATCGGTGGGGATGAAAAGGAATATTAGTGCCGTTGATTCGATGAGATGGCATGGCCTCATGCTGACCCTTGCCCATTTGCTGTTTCGCCGGTCACCTCCACCATACATGCTTTCAGAAGTCATTCAAGCACTGATACTGGGCCTGGAATTTGAGCAGAGATCAAATGTCGGCACCTCTCTTGGGGTTGGCGTTCGTGATGCGGCGTGTTTCGGCATGTGGGCATTGGCCCGAAAGTACAGCACCTCAGAGCTCAACCTGGTTTCAATGACAGACTTTGCCGAAGCGAGCAGCAACGACTTTTCAGACTGCAGGGACGTTTTGCAGCTGATAGCCGTGAAACTGGTTATATCTGCGACCCTCGATCCTTCCGGCAACATTCGACGTGGTTCGTCTGCAGCTCTTCAAGAGCTGATCGGCCGTCATCCAGACACAATTGTCCATGGCATACCTCTTGTTCAGATTGTGGACTACCATGCAATTGCTCGCCTTTCTCGAGCCATGACCGAGGTTTCTCCGCTGGCGGCAGGCCTAGACCCAGTCTATCACAAGCCCCTTTCGAGAGAACTGACAGATTGGCGCGGTGCGCGTGCTGCTGATGTCAACCAACGACGCTGGGCCGCGAATACTCTTCAGACACTGACCGAGAATGTTCCTGTTTCTCAGACGCTGCCATTTACAGAATTTATTCTTGGACAACTTCTGGACCTGAAGCCTACGAATATAGGTACGACAGCGGCTGCGAGACATGGCTTACTCCTGGGACTGGCCGCTACGCTACGATCAGTCAGGGGAGTGAACTCTGAAGAGACGATATCTTGGCTAGCAGGCAATGGAAGCCCTATACTTGATCTGGAGAGGCTGACTGGCAAACTTGAAGGTCGCACAACCGCAGATATCGAGCTGGTCATGGAAGCAGTTACAGTAATGGTTGGCACAGTATGCAAGTGCTTGGAAGGCACAGGATCTGGCTCTCGAGCTGTGAAGAAATGGGTACCAGCCGCCACAAACGTTCTCAATAATTGCACTGTGGCAGCAACACGGGACGTCGTTGTTGACTCAAGCGCCAGAGCGATTGTGGAGCTCGTCAACATTCTTCCAACTACAGAAAGCAGCGCAATTATTGAGACTTGGCTGGACAGCACAAAACAAAATCCATCCACATTTGCCAGTAAAGGCCGGTTGAAAGCACTCAGCCTGCTTCATGGACATCTGGGACGGCAAACCACCAGTACGGAACTGCAGCAGAAAATAACATCCTATGTGGTCGACATCATCAACGGAAATTTCAAAATTGAGACGAGGGTCGACGCCATGGAAGCTCTAGGAACCATCCTCGTCCACAGTTCGACACTAGACGAAGTGAAATCTCCTGCCAAGTTGTCCCAGGTGCTCCAACACGGCTTGACAGACTATAGCAACGACCAGCGAGGAGACATTGGCTCAATTTTGCGACTCCAGACGCTCGAGACGGTCGACGCGTACAGCAGCCATATCAGAACTGATGAACAGCGGGCCACAGTGTTGTGCCACGTGATGCCGATAGTGGTGAAATTGGCGGCAGAAAAGTTGAACAACGTGCGCTTCCGAGCTTGGAGGTGTCTTGGAAGCCATTGGCAGCGAGACCCGTCTTTGCCGCTCCTAAGCAGCACTTTCCTGTATCCAGCCGAGGTGGCTTCATACGCTTACTTTCAGCAACTAGTACATGTGTTGTCCGTCCCGTGGGCGCAAAGACACCTCATTCTGGGTCTCATCTCTTCAGCCACTTCGGGGTCGGAGGACATTTGCCGCGCCGCAAGTGGAGCGTTCATCTCATATATGCACACCATGGAGCCAGTCCACAGGGAAGCGCTGATCGCAACGGTCTCGCAGACTGTTTTGGAGGAGCTCGTGTCCAGAGCCGCGGAAGATGACCGCCACGTTGTGCCGTTGCTTGACTTCCTCTGTCTGATGATTGATCAGAATCTCTTTTCTGCGGTGCTGCTCACGGAGTCCAACGATGGCGATTGGGACTTCTGGACCACAATGCAAACGATCCATGGTCCAACATCGACTTTGCCACGGATCGAGGCGTCACTGAACGTGTATTCGAGGCTGTTGTCTATCGGTGGCTATCGAGGTCGCGCTTTGGACAAGCTCACTCGTCAATTACTCCATCGCTGGCCGAAGGTGGGAATTTACCCACCCCACACTGTTCATGCTGACCTGATCCAGATCCGCAATGTTGCTGCCGATCTTCTTTATCTGGACACTCCAGGCGAGGCTCTCGCATCTGCTGACTGGAATGCTCCAATTGTGCAAACGAAGCCGATCGTGCTTGACCTTCGAAAGCAGCTCGGTGTGGTGAGCCATCCGGCTTCGAAAGCATAGGATGAGCACTGGCTTGCCACTCGGCTCACCTTGCTCCTAACCATCCAAGGCTCGGGTTTTCAAGCAACGCGACACAACATCCTTGATGGACTTCTCGTTGTACTGCTCCCAAACGTCGTACAAACTGATCATCTCCTGCGTTCCCTCGATCATCTGTTTGATGTCGACGCCCGACTCCACCAAGAATTTGATGGTATTTCCCATTTTCTCGTTCTCCTTGATCAACACCATGGCCTTCTCCTTGTCGAGGGGCTGCTGTAAAAGTGCATCAGTCTGGTTCTGGGTTTGACCATGGGGGCCGGTTGTCGCCTTGCCGTTGACACTCGCATTGCTCTGCGCGGCCATCTGATTGGAAATCTGCAAGTTTCCTAGGACATGATTGAATGAGCCCGAGAGGGTTTGACGGCCACCCGCACCAAGGGAGGAGAAGTGTCCGGAGTCCGGATTTGCCAGTGTATCATGGGATAAAGGCCTCAAGGTGCCCGCTGACTTGGCAGTCGGCAGGAAGACCACGGCGAGGAACATTGCAATGATCGCAATTATGTGTGGCGGGCATGTGAGCGGCAGGTCTGTCATATAGCTGTCGTTGATGATGGACCAAGCCAAGCTGAGCTCGTCGTTAGTCAGCTTAAGATCCTGATTCTCCTTGAGGCCGATCAGAGAACGATATGGGTGCCACACAATCAACTGTGAGCGCATCTCGGATATGAGGCAGAACTCCATTTCGCCCAAGCGGGACACATCACCCGGGACAAATTCGGGCCATGATTGACGTGCTTCGGCCGCGACGAGGCGGATATGGTGCGGTGACTCTTCAGTCTTGGACGCAAGGTAGAATGCCGTTGCCACCAGGAGATAGAGATTGACATTCTGCATTGGGGTGGACAAGAAGTAGCGGTGCAAGTAGACCATGGCTGTGGCGACACACTGCTGTCGGAATTGCAACCTCTTGCCCAACTGCAATAACTTGTCTCTCAAATAGATGAACATCAGCCTTCTGTCGGGATATGGCCATTGCTCAAGTACTTTGGCGTATTGCTTTTCCAGGTCGTCCCGCAGTTCGAGCAGCCTCTCGGGCGTGACAGTCCAGTTCTTGCGCTGGCTTGAAACCCAGTAGTTGGCCGCCATGACTTCCAGAGAACCAGAGAAGCGCACAGGAGCGGATGTTGCCGCCAGAGTCCTCTGTCAATTCCTGACTGGCAAGAAACACCTCTCTTCAGTCAGATGCACACCACTGAAACATTCGGTTTTGTTCAAAGCCATCCCCTGTGATGCTTGCACCGGCATTCCCCACGTTAGCTGGTGAGATTTCAATGCTGGCCTTGCCTGCTCTTTAGCATGAGTCTGATTGTGAAAAGGTAAAATAGCAGGCCCGAGATGAAGTCCGAACTCCGCTTGGCAAGGCTATGCAAGGCTGCCTCTCGTGGCATTCGCGTCGGAGGAGTCGCTCGGCTGGAAGGGCAAGCAACCCCACTATGCACAGCAACGTCACACCGAAGCACACCTCAGCAATGGGCAAGCTAGCGTCCATGTTTTGCTATCCCTGCCACAGCTCGCCTTTTTTCAAATACTCCTACGCAATTCTGTGTGCTTTCATATTTTCCAAAGTGCTGCTCCCATCCTTGTTTGGGCGTATCACCAGCATTCATCGCCCTCGAAGCTCCGTCGAGTGAGGACCAGCACACAGCCATGCTCCCTCACAGATAGCCTCCACCTGCACTGCCGACCACGGATGTAGCATGAACGGAGAGTCGTCCGAACACCGCGACCGGCGGATCCGAGAGCTATGGCAGAACCTTGACACCCGTAACGAGGGCCAACTGGACCTGCCCGCCCTGAAAAAGGGCCTTCGCAAAATCGACCACCCTCTCAAGAACGCCGACGAGCTCCTCCATGACGTTCTCAAGGCGGTCGATACCTCGGGCGACGGCCGCATACAATATAATGAGTTTCGAGTGTTTGTGGAACATGCCGAGAACGAACTCTGGCAGCTTTTTGAATCAATAGACAAGGACCACAACGGAGCTCTGGACAAGGCAGAGCTTCGGACTGCTTTCAGCCGAGCGGGCTTGACGATAAGCAATGCAAAGTTGGATCAATTCTTCGACGAGGTAGACACAAACCATGATGGAGAGATATCCTTCGAAGAGTGGAGGTGCGCCACGGCTTGACCGTCCTGTCGAGCAATATCTGACTCCAGCGCACAGGAATTTCTTGCTCTTCCTACCTGCAAGCACAGCCAGCATCGGCGCACTCATATCGTATTATTCAGCGACAGCAAATGTGAATCAAGAGGGCGATGTTCACATTAATGACACCCTCCAAGGTTTCGGTAAGGCTTGTCGGACCTTCTTTTATTTCTCTGACTCTTGAGCAATGGGTGGCCAAAGCGTCACTGTGTGTTGGACACTCCCGTCACGTTCTGCGTCCATAGATGTCGGACCGGGAAACCAGGAACCTCTGATGGATTTGTTTTGTTGAGACATTGGCCATGGCTCATCTCCAGGTGTTTCATATCATCGTGTCTCATCTAATTGACGTGATGCTAATAGAATATGTTATCCCGCTAGGCTATTTTATAGCAGGCGGCCTAGCAGGAATGATCTCGCGCACCGCGACAGCTCCTCTCGATCGATTGAAGGTCTATCTCATTGCCCAAACCAACCCGAAGCAAGGCGCTCTCTCAGCTCTCGATGACGGGGCACCGCTCAAAGCTGCCAAAAGATTTGGCCAACCACTGATCGACGCATGCAAGGATTTGTGGAGAGCAGGTGGCATGCGCAGCCTGTTCGCCGGCAACGGTCTCAACGTGGTCAAAGTCATGCCTGAGTCGGCAATCAAATTCGGTGCCTACGAAGCTGCGAAAAAAGCGTTTGCGGAGTTTGAAGGATCCGACCCTAAACATCTTCATCCCACCTCACAGTTTCTTGCCGGCGGCATAGGTGGCGCAGTCGCACAGTGTGTGGTTTACCCACTTGACACTCTGAAGTTGTGAGTCAACCGACGTCGACATCGAAACCATTGAGCTGACACCGACTGTGATAGCCGCATGCAATGCGAGACTGTTCAAGGTGGCCTTCATGGCAATGCCTTGATTGCACAGACAGGCATCAAGATGTGGAAACAAGGTGGACTTCGACCCTATTATCGTGGCTTAGGAATGGGCCTTGCTGGCATGTTCCCCTACAGCGCCATCGATTTGTTCATCTTCGAAAACTGCAAGCATTACGTCCTCGCTCGCAAGGCTAAGAAGCTACGCTGTCACGAAGAAGATGTGGAAATGAGCAATTTCATGACGGGAGTTATCGGTGCGACCTCCGGCGCAATCAGTGCAACGGCAGTCTACCCCATCAACCTACTTCGGACGAGGCTACAGGCGCAGGGCACAGTTTTGCATCCACCGACATACACAGGCATTGTTGATGTTACAATCAAGACGATACAGGGTGAGGGAGTTAAAGGGCTGTTCAAGGGAGTGACGCCAAATCTCCTGAAGGTTGCACCAGCAGTGAGCATCAGCTACATTGTCTATGAGAACAGCAAGCAATTACTAGGACTTCACTGAAGATCAACTGCATTCAGAGCAAGAGAAAGGCAGATGGACGACAAACATACAAACAAATGAATGAACAATGACTCCAGTGAGAGATTTGCTGGATGATTGAGCTGACTCATAACGAGCAGACAAAGCTGAGTGAAAAGACTTGCTGGATCACGAGGTGGACCAGTGCACTAGGCGAGTGGACGCTCGGGTGTAGCAGGAATACCACCATACGACCTCTCAGCAGCAGTCCTCGGTCGCCGGCTGTGAACATGTATCCAACCTTGTAATTAAGCACCCAGGGGGCTAAGGGCTCACCTAATACAACAAACCCGCCTTCGAAGTTTGAACAGTGTCTTGATGCGGTATTATTTGATATAGGTCCCTCTCATGCCATGTGGAATCAGTGGAGGGGTTGTTATCGAGTGGGGATCAGTCTCTTGACTAATCTCGGATCCGGGGTTGGGGTTTCCAAATGTCAGGGCCTAAACTTACCTCGTAGGGCCGGAGGGGCCTCCCTCATTGTGGGTGGGGTGGCAGTCGCCGCTTCGTCAGATCGCCGCTGCAACATGCGCCTTATTTGATCTCAATCCTCTTGACTCAGTAATATACACGTCCCACCGTCTTGACTTGTCTATGCAGCTGTCATGTCGCGATAGCAAAACAGAAGCAAATCACCTGAGAGCACCGCACACTCAAGGATCTCCCGTTTCCCGCTTATCACGACCGATGCTAGCAAACCGGTCACCGAGTTCTATTCAGCTCCGACGTGGGAAATAAAGCGCGCTGTCCGCACATCAACTCGGCTCGTTGCTGAGGTGTATGATTGCTCAACGGGGGCAGTGAATATAAGAATGCGCTTGCGCTGGACAGTAGCGACCACGCTGCACATTGTCGATACATCCAGTCGACCGGACAGTCTGGACCCATGATGGGTGCCGACCTCAAGGCGGATCGGATACAACGGCAGTACAGTCCCACGATAGACGGAGCAGACAACACAGAACCTGCGCAGTCAGCGACCAAGGGAAAGAAAAAGAGCGTGGACAAGGACAAGGACGCCAGCGCCTCCGCAAAGAGGCGATGCGTGAGTACTGCGTGCATTGCTTGTCGCAAAAGGAAGTCAAAGTGCGATGGCAACCTACCGAAATGCGCTGCGTGCGCATCTGTATATTTGACCGAGTGCGAATATGCGCCGCACACGGATCACCGCCGCAAGGGCGTCTATAAGAAGGACGTGGACGCAACAAAGACCAAGAACTCCACCCTCCAAATACTTATACAAGCCATCCTAAATGCCGAAGAGGACGACGTTCTGGATGTTGTTCGTCAAATTCGGACTTGTGACAGCCTGGAAGAATTGGCTGCCACATTCGAAGCCCAGGAGAAAGGTTTGTTGGAAGAGCCTGACGATTCTCCGGTGTATACTGGCGAATCCAACGTGCCTCAATTTGAAGCCGAGCTCTCTGGAAGAATGGGCGACTTGATGCTTGATGGGTCTGTCAAGTTTATTGGAGGAACCTCGAATCTGATCTGGATGCCCGAGGAATACGAGCATCGAGGTTCACACAGCACAGTTGCCCACCAGGAAATCGTGGTCCGGCCTAAAGAGGAAGCCATACTCTCGTGGACCACCGTCACCCAGGACAAGGAACTCATCCTCCATTTCATGAACATGTACTTCTGTTGGCACTATGCTTTCTTTACGACTTTGGCCAAGGAGCTCTTCTACCGAGACTTTTTGACCGGGACTTCTTCGCAGTACTGCTCATCCCTCCTTGTCAACATCATGCTAGCGCTTGGATGTCATTTTTCATCAAAACCTGCCGCGAGAGCAGACCCAGAAGACTCCGGGACGACAGGCGACCACTTCTTCAAGGAGGCGAAACGACTGCTCTACGAGGACGACGAGTTCGCCAATGCAAAGCTTTGCACGGTTCAAGCGCTTGCCTTGATGTCAGTTAGGGAGGCTGGATGCGGCCATGAGAGCAAAGGCTGGGTGTACAGTGGCATGAGCTTCAGAATGGCTTGTGATTTGGGATTGAATGTTGATGCAGTGCCTATGAATGAGATCGCTCGGCTGACGGATGAGGATGTCGACGCAAGGCGGGTCACTTTCTGGGGCTGTTTTCTGTTCGACAAGTAAGAGTTTTGTGAAGATGAGTTAAAACTTGCTGATAACGCTTGCAGGTGCTGGTCTAATTACCTTGGAAGACAGCCTCAACTTCAATTGCCCAGCATCACCGTCAAACGGCCCGACGTATTCCCATCAGAAGAAAGTGAAATGTGGTCGCCCTATACCGACTCTGGCATCATCCAGGCTCACGCACAACCGGCGCGTACCCGAGCTGTGGCATTGCAGCTGTCAAAACTAGCTGAGATTTCCAGCGACCTCTTGACATCGTTTTACAACCCACAACTACTCGATAAACCTCCGCCGAGACAGACTGAGTTGAAACGATTGAGCGACCTGCATACGAGGCTAGAAGCGTGGAAACAAGGACTACCCGTGGAGATGGAGGCCAAAGAAGGCCAACTTCCCCAAGTCCTCTTGATGCAGTAAGTCTGCAGATAGAAGTCGTGGAGCAGACTGACCAGTTATAGCATGTTCTTTCAACTGCTCTACATTCATCTCTATCGACCGTTTCTGAAATACAACAGGACGACATCACCCCTTCCGGCACATGTATCGCCACGTAAATACTGCACTCAGGGTGCAGCCGCCATTTCGAAACTTTTCAGATTGTACAAACGGACACACGGACTGCGTCAGATATGCAACATTGCCATCTATATTGTACATTCATCGTGTACGATACATCTACTGAATTTGCCAGACAAGAACGCTCGAAGAGACATCATTCACGGGGTCAAGCACCTCGAAGAAATGGGCGAATGCTGGACGGCGGCTCGACGGACACTGAGAGTGGTCCACCTCTGTGCAGACAGGTGGAACATTGAAATGCCCGAGGAAGCCGAGATGGTCTACACGAGGATCAAGGTCAAATGGGGAATTATTCCAGGCGCACCTTCACCCTTGTCGCCGGAGTCTCTCGCAAACATGACCCAGCAGATCACGTCCCAACCAATTCCTGACATCATGGCCCGCAATGTCCAGCAACAGCAGCAGCAACATTCAGGAGGTCTGCGACCAACTTCGATGGCACAATATGGGCATGGAATTTCTGCAGCTATGGCTCCATCGCCGGCTGAGACAATCGAATCGCGGCGGACGTCGGGTGGCTTCTCCATGCCGCCGACTTCGGCTGCGGAGATGTCCCGTGATGCTCAACGCATCCGTGCCTCGACGTATCTCACTAAAGCGCAACAAGACGCCTGGAATGCTCATCAAGCTCGTCTGGTGGCAAACACCGCGCCGAACAGAGTCACAGGCAATACCGAGCAAAATGCGGCAAAAATGTTCGGTGGGGTTGACAGTCTGATGGAAGAGACGCAAGACTGGATCTTCAAGGACCAGAATCAGTTCGCGATGGGATTCGAGAACTGGGGATCAGACCCCCCGGACTGGGGCACCTTGGATTTGAGCTTCTTTGACACGCCAGATGGGACGGGATCGAGCGGCAACGACAACACGAACGGCAGTTCTCCCGCTTACAATGGTGGCGGCGTGCAGTATTCCTACGACCCCACGGCGGTAGCTGCCAATGCGGCCAACGGTGGTGGCTATGGCACAAGGTTTCCTAGCGGAGGATATCCCTCAACGAACATGCAAACGCAAATGCCAAGCATGAACAGAAATAACGGCATCAGCTCGATGGACCCGAGTATGCAATTGGGAGTGGGGATGGGCGGTACTGGATCAATGGCTGCGGCAGCGGGAAACATGAATACGAACAGGGGTGGAAACGGTATGAAGCGGTCCCAGCAAGATCTGGGATTTGATGACGAGGTATATTATTGATTGCGCAGCGCTGGATATATGTTCTCATGAGGTCACGAGATATGGATAAAGATAGGTCTGATGATCAGAGGGCTGGCGGCTAGGTTGATAGCGATATGTGAACCCTACTCTTCTAATGTCAGCGTGGGAGTTGAATGAAAAGTTTTCCCGCACCATCTCACTGGGACGATCACACTGTCTGGAAGCACAACGAACAACTCGTGGGTATGAACCGTCTGCTGCGTTGGGCAACGCGGACCACCAAGGGCCGTGAAAAGCTCAGCCTTGTCCGGGGGGTGCAGCCTTGTTTATGACGTAGCCAACTAAACAAATCCTAGACATTGCCCGTATCAACTTGACCATCACCACCGCCTTCTCAACCCTAACCACGCCATCCCCGCCGGCGACTCCAAGATCTCCTCTCCCGCCATGTCCTCGCCTCTCGACTACCTCACCGCCCACGAACCGCTCTTCCGTCCGACGCGACTTCCATCCCTATACTCCGACCTCTCCGTGCAGAAATCCTCCAACCCAGAAGGCTACGCCGCGAACGTGACAGCCTGGACTTCGGCCCTCACCCGCCTCACGTTAGCGGGCCAACTGCCTCCGGAGCAGAATCTCTTGATCCTCCAGACGGGCGAGGGTCTGCTGGATGCATTGAGCAGCGCGAAGTACGGACGGCCGAGTGGACTGGGTTGTGTTCTTGACGAGGGAGTCAGAGCGGGCAAGGTGGTTGAAGTGAAAGACTTCCTCGGCGCGGAGAAGTCCATCTACTCAAGGAGTTGGGTTCCTAGTCCCTGGGCTGTCTTGCGGTGGGGACTGAGGCAGGCGGGCGTAAGTTGGGGAAGTGGCAGTTATGATGTTGACGGGGGACGATTGAGAACAGGGAAGTTGGTTCTTGTGCCGGCGCTGGAGGAGGTGTGGAAACGATTGCAGCCTGGGATTGAAGGACGGGGACAAGGTCTGACTGATCGGGTATTGAGTCGAGATGCTTTTGCACGAGAAATCAGCACGTTACTCGCTCGTGGTGAAAGCGAGGGCACGAAGTCGGTCCCGTCGATATCAGAATCAGATCTTCAAGTACTCCTCCGATACCTGTTCCGCGACAAAAGCGCTCTCGCCTACGACCAAACTACCATAAAATTCAAATCCCCGACATCAACAACACCGGAACCGATAACGCAAGAAGACCGCTCCATCGCGTCCCTGAAGTCCCTCATTCAGAGCCTCCAGCAACAGACTACGTCGCTCTCAACACGCATATCGAATCTCCAACTCCAAGCCTCCACAGCCGTCGAGAACAAGAACAAAACCTCCGCCCTGTCGGCTCTCCGATCCAAGAAACTCGCCGAGAAAACCCTGCAAACCAGACTGGACACGCTCTCCCAGCTCGAAGATATCTACGCGAAAATCGAAGCCGCAGTCTCGCAGGTGGAGATCCTGGCCGTCATGGAATCGAGCGCCTCGACGCTGAAGTCTCTGAACAAGAAGATTGGTGGCGTCGAACGTGTGGAAGATGTTCTGGATAGTCTGAGAGAAGAAGTTGGCAAGGTCGACGAGGTCAGCGGCGTGCTCGGAGAGGTTGGGGCCGTGGATCAGAAAGCTGTGCTCGATGAGGGCGAGGTTGACGACGAGCTAGAAGCGATGGAACGGGAAGAACGCGAGAAAACCCGCAAAGTGGAGGAAGAAGCGACGAGGAAGCGGCTGCAGGAATTAGATGCCCTAGAAGCGATTCGGAAAGAACAACAGCGAGAAAAAGAGAGGGAACACGAACGGCAGGATAAGGAGAGGCAATTGCAGAGTCAGGATTTCCACGCTGAGAAACAGGCGGATAAGGATCAAGAGTTGGAAGACGCGTTGTCGAGCAGTATGGAGAAACTGCGAAAATTGGATGTTGACGATCTGAGGAGAGAAGGGGACGCCGCGGATCGGGTGAGGGCGGGGGCGAGGCAAGGACAGGAACAGGGAGACCCACAGAGACAAACGTCGGATCAAGCGCAGAGAGAGCCTGTCGCGCAAGAAGCGTCGTGATATTACCCGCTTATGTGGCCAGCCATAGATAGGGAATGTCGAGGATACGAATGGAATCAAGTCAACATCTCAAATGTGTTTTGGCTGCTCTTCTCATCTGCAAACTTCGCCTGCTAACCTGCCATATTCTACCACGCTAATCTCAAAGTCGTGGAGTTGTGCATGCGTCTGCTCAAAGCCTGCTGTATCAGAGACGGAAGTGGACCAGTTATGCTCATGCACGCCAGATGCTTCGTTGCCAGTCTCGTACTGACAACCACGGCCCTCCAAACTAGACGAAGAATCTTTTCGAAGGCGTCTGCGGTCCTTCCTTCGACTCATCTGGCACGATCGACTGGGTCAGAGAACTATCCACCGCCGGGCGCGGCGCCGCAGACGCAGCAAAGATCGCGGCTTGCGCCGAACCGGGACCCAGCAACTCGTAGACGCCCTTCCGCGCCTGCGTATTGGGTGAGTCGCTGGGCGATTCGGGCGACATTGCTCTGGGATAGGTGACCGGCGGGCTGGCTGTCAGCTCGTCTATGTGTGGCTCAGGCGTCGAATTCAGTGGCTCAATTAAAGTTTCCGCGTTTACTTCTGGTGCTGTGTTCTCGACGGCAGAGGCCGACTTTTCATGGGGCATGTGGGCTTTCGCCTTCGCCCTCCGCCTGGCCTGCTGGATCAAGTCGTCGAAGTTGTCTTTCTGTTTCTTCACATGCCTTTCACGATCGAAATCCTTCGCCATGAATCCAGAATTGGTTGTTGGCCTCTCCAGCTGGCGGCCTAATGTGTCTTCCCATACCTTCAATTCTCGAAGCAGGTCTCTCTTTGTGACAGGGCTTGTAGAGTCAGAATTGGCGTTCCAGAGGTTCACCCATTCGGTGTGTCGTCTGCGCATGATGTCTTTTGAACCGTGGTTCGGGATGCCCAGCTCTTTCAATTTCTGTCGTAGCTTTGTCTCTGTAAACAGCGAGTAATTTATGAAAGGTAGCCTGTCGTTCTGTTTTAAAGGCTTTCTCTGAGAATAGGCAATCGTGCCTGGTGGGGCTACTTGTCGACCGCCTGGTGGTGCAGGGGAGGATGAGGAGGGTCGGTCATCAACGGGTGTGTGGCTGTCACCTTGTATGCATCTGTCGAGGTGGGAGTTTATGAGCGTCTCCTTCATCCTTCGGTGGCAACAAGGACATTCAACCAGTCCGTCATGCGGCTGTGTGTTGTCCTTGGCACTTGCAAAGTGCGGGCTCTTATTGCTTTCTGTATCTTCAAATACACTCCCTTCCTCATCACTATCTTGAATGACCTCCTGTATGGCTGGCGTGCTCTGCTGGCTCGCTGTGTCGGTGGCTTGTCTCTTGCTTTGACTGCGGGTACTCCGCCTCTCAACGCCATTTATAGCAGCTGTCGATTCCACCTTCCGTCTCTTTGCCGGTCTTCGCTCTTCCAGATCATGCTTCTCCATGGCCTTCTGAGCCGCCGTCGTGGCAAAGGCAAGCAGACCCTTCCGGGAGACTGTAAAGTTTGCAACTAATTCCTCCACGGCCCAATTTCTCCGCAACTTGATTTCCTGGTCACTTTCTCGACATGCCGGACATCTTCCTTCCTGTGACAGATACCGTCGTATACACAGACTGCAGAAGGTATGCGAGCAACTGGTCATCATTGGTGTTGTGAAGAAGTCCTTGCATACTTGACATCGGAGTGACGAGTCGAGCGACGCGAGGGCGGCGAGGGGTGTAGGGAGCCAGTCGGTACTATCTGTGAACTCATCCTGGTCTGGCATGGCGTTTTCGGCTGCACAGACAGTGAGGTGAGGGATGAATCCGAGGTCAACATGTGCTGGACATTTGGACTTCAAAGAATCCGTGACGACAACGGACGATCGGCCGGATCTCGCGCTAGGCAGTAGCGTGTTTTAGCCGACGCGTAGATTGACACACTTCATTTTTCTACACGGTTTCTTATACTAGCTCAGAACCAATGGAAACACCTTTAAACTATGATATTGCTGTGCCGACAGAAAAGCTGCTGTGCGCGGTCACACTCGTTTCCTGCCACTGCCACACATCACGAATGTCATCTCAGCAGCAACTTGAGGTGGCGGTTGCGGGCAAAAGCACGTTTACGACCTTCAGAGGTGGCCTAGGCTGGCCGGACTTCCTGCTGCAGGAGACCTGTGTGCTCTCCCTGCCCGGCTTCTTGATTTTCAACATGGGCTTGCTCTGTCGCCGCCTCATCATTATGACCGCCACCTGTTGCCTCGACTGGGCTACTTCGACCAGCGTCGCCACTCTCGACATCGTCAAAGGAGTTTGGTGATGTTGCAAAAAGATTTACCACCCTCGGCTGACTGTGGTCTGGCGAAAGTTTGATCCCTACAATCTCACGTTTCATCGCTCTTCTTCGCTTCTTCAGGTCCTCTTTGCTGGCGGCTCCTGATTCATAAGCTGCCTTCTCGGCTTGTTTATCCGTAGCTAGATATGCCTTTTCCAGGATGGCCTTGGTTTTCTGGTCGTCGTGAACTTGTGCAAGAGCTTGCCACGCGTTTCCTAGCGCCGATATGCTCGTCAGACTAAGGAACACGGGCAGCACCAGCAGGAGGGTGGTGAGGATGTGCACCGCTACAACGACAGTAACCGCAATGATACCACGCTTCCTTGTCGGTGCAGAGACCAGGAAGTAGTGCGAACTCTCCACCTGCGACTCAGCATTCAATTGTCGCAACTGCTGATAGTAGCCCAGCTCAGCCAAGGAGGTGACGATGCTCTGCATGACGAACGCAAGGGAGCCGCCGAACTGGAGAATTTCTTGCACGAGACCAAGCAAGGACGCATCGGCGAAACTGTAAGAGATGGTGGAATCCCAGAGTCCTGGCATCGCATAAGCCTGCCACATTATGCTCGTATAATTTGCGCCGGCGCCATAGTCGAACGCGTTGCTCTGCAACGAGCCTGCCATGTTGGCATAGTCTGTGATCCAGCTTGTCTGAGTGACACGGTTCGAAGGTACGACGTAGTCTCCGTAATCGGGCTCCGGTATCCACGACTCTCTTTTCGCAAGGCTCATAATATTGCGCGAACGCAAATCGTCGGAGTATGTAACGCTGCCGTTTAGTTCCTGGCCAAGTTGGAACCGAACCGCACTGTAGTCGAAGCTCTGGGTACTCCTGTTCCATTCTGGGGAGAGGTCTGAGTGATTTGTGGATGATTCAAGCCTGACATAGAGGTCGGCAGCGTCGAATGCGGTGTAGCAGACGCTAATACTCAGATTGAGCAGCCCATCTTTCGACCAAAGTAAATCGTACCACTCGTTGTTATGGCCATGCACGCTGTAAGCTAGCGGCGGTGTCCCATCGCCCCTAAAGATGCCCAAGTTAGCATCTTCCCCAGAGATCGTCCCAGCCCAGTCTTTCTCCAGACCAGAAGACACGTTGACCATCAAATATGCGTTTCCAAATGCGTAATTTGCGTCTTGCGGCGTTCGAACAATCTGGCTCGAAGTACTGAATTGGCTTTGTAAGATGTAAGAAGTATCACTCTGGAACCCGGTGGGTTGACAGATGACCAATCTCCATGGTAGATCAGCCGATCGAGCTGCTTGGTCCGCTGTGTTGGCATGGTAGTTCGGTGTGTTGGTTTCCGCGGAAAGCGGAAGGATGCACCCAAAAGATGTCGGCCCTTTGCTCAGGCTTCCTGGCACCTGGGGAACATATTCGAAGCCTAGCGTGCTCGGATTGGATAGATTGAGCTCAAAAGCGCCCGTAATGGCCAGTGCCTCATCTGCATAGTGTACGCGAGGCTCGATTAGCTGAGGTCTCAGGCAGACGACTCTGGCATCCAGCACCGTTGCAATTCCTTCCCAGGATGCGATCATCGACCGAGATTGTTGGTCTGCAAGAGGCAGAAATGCCCTGAGCGTCAAGCCAGTATCGTCGATTCCGTCGCCGAGACCACTCGGAGCCTCCTCGTGATACTCTGCAAAGCTGACATAGGACTGAATTGGCTGTGACCACGTGGACCCGTGTGTTAAAATTGGGATGGTCCCGTTCTCGCCGTATTTGAAAGTTGTCGGTAGCAGCTTGATACCTTTGTTGCCTCGGACGGTCACAAGGGCGACGTCAGAAAGCAGCGAGAATGAGGTCAATTGTATCAGTGTTGTGGTCAGAACAAGGATTGTGGTGAGCAGTGGCAGCCAGCTGATCTTCCATCGCTTGGGGTGAGAAACAAATGCTTTCCAAACCCACCAGAAGAGCAGATATGGTCCGCCATTAGCATTGCGAGTCATCGAGACAGATGCCAAGTTGAAGAGCAGTACGCCCATCCGCTCCAACGCCAAAGCGGCGAGCATGGCTGTGACGACGGATGCCTGAAATGCTATTGCTTGTCGAATGACAATGGAAGACAAGGCGATGGCTCGAGTGACCCAGTTGCGCACCAAGATATCTCTCCATATCGCATTGTCATCTCCTGCCAGCCACAGGAACCACAAGAACCCAATACTTGCCAGAATGCAAGCCAGACCTATTCCCAGCGCGCAGGCTGCAAGGACTCCGAGCTTGGTCGAGGCCGAAAATGTCGGATCATCCACTTGTTCGTCTGGCTGCCGTTGCTTGTGCTCGTTCTCTGAGCCAACCGACTGCTCTGGCAAAACACGGCGCGGCGACATGCTCTGCACAACCACAGACATGAGAAGAAGTGCCCCTATATTTGTTGGCGACTGGTTGGAATCATCAATGAAAGTCCCAAAATTGGTGACGCATCGCTGGGCGATGCTATGCTGCGTTCCACAGAAATGGTTGAGGCTGTCCAGGTTGAGGGGACAGCAGGTTTGGGAGGAGGAGCGGTGATGGGATTGATTTGTCTTGTTGCTTGTCCAGCCGGCCCACATCTGCACCGTGTCTCGGGCGAGGAAGTGGTCTGAAGTTCAATGGTGCCAGACCAAATAGCGCTTTTCACTTACCAATGGCCGCCTTTTGTGGCGCATTTCGGCGTAGCCCCTGCATTATGATTGATTCCATGAAGGCGGCATCTGCTCTCAGAATAGTATGAAAGCACTCGTACCCCTCCTCGGAGCAGCAAACTCTCGCTCATCCGCCGATGTGCAATACATGATAAGTGCAGTGGTCAATAATGTTGTTTGCCGTCGTATATCTGGTGAGCATTGCGTGTGTTCGAGCACAATTTCCCAATTGCACGAAAGCGAACACGGCCTTCTGTGAGACTCCAAGTGTTGGCCTCACCGTCAACAACATCATATTCCGCTGCCCTTACGATACTGGTTCGGCGGTTCCAGGCAATTGCAACGACGAGTAAGTTTTAGTCCCCTGGCAACCACTCTTCTCTTCTCTTACTCAACCACGTCGCAGCCTTGCCGACGTGCCTCCCATCGGTATCAAATATGCATATTGCTGGGAAACTTCCCCTACAGCTGGAGATGCCCAGTGCACATTCAACTGTGTCTCCGTCACCGCTGCCAATGGAACGACCTTCTATCCAGCGGTAGGCTAGCCTGAAGATGAGGAGTCACGGCAGTTAGGCTGACTGTAGCACCAGGGATGCAATACAACGACGACAGCCTCGGCGGGCAGTTCCATGACCAATTCCGTTCTCTCCTCGGGCACCTCTCTGAGTTCTTTTAGTCCGAGCACTTCGACTTCGTCATTACCGTCAGCTTCAACAACACAAGCCGCGTCCACAAGTTCTCACCCAGCTCAAAATCAGGCAACTCATGCCATTCCTGACAAGAGTTGGCTGCTCGTGGCGCTGGCAGGTGGCGCGCTTGGTTTTCAGCTGAGGGATTAACGAAGAACACCGGTTAGGCTGGAGCGTCCTCGTACAGAGATGGCTCTGTCCACCATCACCTCTGAGGGTCGATGGCAGCCGAAGGGATCGAAGCGGGCAGCGCCACGGTACAGGTTTATTGGTTCAAGCTGTGGTGTTGACAGCTTAAGGTTGAGACAAGCCTCTCTCCCTAGCCGGCTCACCGGGCGCTTAGCCTCACTTTGTCCTGCCTAACTAGCCCCTCGGCCCACCAATGCAACTCGAACCTCGCTAATATTTCCCATCTACTTCCCCGCACCACCCATCGGGAGAGTGCTCTTACTGGAGTTCACTCCTCCCTTCTTCTTTCGATATTGGTCCGCTCATCACAACCCAAAGCACGATTATTTAGTGGCTGCATGGCGACGAATCTGGAAGAAGCGAACTCGCTTTTCAGCTCGAAGGGACCACACTCATTGAAAGGGCTTCCCTACTCGGCGACGGCGTCAACCCTGGCCATGGCGCCCCAATTTGGCTGCCTGCGGTCGCCAAAGGCGTCTACCTCGACCCCAGAACTTGAATCCTGTAGGTCTACCTGTAATCTCGAAGGCCGTTGAGTCCTACAAGGGTTGCGCGATGACACACGACGATAGCGAAGATTCGAGAAACAGTCGTTAGCTTGCTGTGCTCTCGTAGCAGAAGGACACGCAACCTGACGTCCCACATCCCAGCCGGCCACAGAAACGTCATAATAGAGCATTGAAATTTCGCGCTTTATAGCGGGGGTAGAATACATGCCTTCATTCGAAATCATCGTCCTGTAGAAATTTATCCGGGCGGCTCAACCTAGCCGGACTCAATGGAGTCATAGGCTCCATGAGATTTACTGCGCCCGGTCCAGCTCCACCTCCCAGCAGACTTCTTCGTCGGCCTCTGCTGTCCGTCGTCTCGAGTGGATTCATCTCTTCCAAGGTCTCATCTTCGACATCAACCGAAGAGTCGGCCGGACCGTCTAGCTCGAGCTGTCGTGTGGCTCCGCTAAACCCTCTTTTCCTTGCTTCTCCAAGCTTCATCCTCACAGCAAGACGCAGTTGCTCTAGGTATTCCGCCATCTCATGGAACTCCTTGTGGGAATCGGTATTCTTGGTCTCGCTGTACAGCTCTTGTGCTTCATCGAGTTTCTGTGCGGCGATTTCCGCCCTGCCCAGTTTCATCCACTCGTCTGCTGCCATGATATTCCACAGCGCGGCCTTGCGCTTCCGCGTGCCCCAGCCAGTGTTGCCAATGCCAATGCGTTCCGAAAAGCATGAGGCTACCCGCTCGCTGACGAGGACGTGGCCGATGCTGCCGACCAAGCCCAGCTCAAGGCTCCGAGTTGCCCATTTGGCCGCCAGCTCGCTCGCTGACCGACCTCGCACCTTTAATAGCTCTGTACCAAGCAAGATCGAGCGAAGCGCCAAGGCTGGATCGTTACACCGTGTCAGATATGAATAGCTTGCGGTCTCGAGCATGTTGTCGAAATTCTCGATCTTGAACTTTGAGCTGCCGCTACTTGTGAGCGGGTTCAGCAGCGTGGCGACACAGCACATTTCGTTCGCCCCGGCGAGGTGTTTCCAAGCCTTGTCGTTGGAATAGTCACTCCGAAGTAGCTCATAGGTTGAGGCAGCCAACTTGTAGTCTCGTAGCATGAATGCATAGTCTGCAAGCTTCCGCAGTAGGCTCTCAGGGGCATCATACCGGTAAGTGCCCTGCAAGCTATCATAGTTTCCACCACTAGCCAAGTTCGTTGTGGAGGACGAACTTCGCGAGGATGTGCCTATTCCGGTCCATCGCTTCGAAAGTGACATGAACCGACCAGAAATGCCTCGACGCCGCGATGCGATTTGCTCGTTCCACAGAGCCACTCTCTGCTCCATGTGATAGATGATTGATTGGGCAATCAATTCCCGGACAAATCCTTGGAGAGCGGTGGCATCTGAAGAGAAGACGTAGGGCAAAGTCGGATTATCCAGGTCGAGGAGATCAGCGGTGTCGCGGAACAATGACAACTGTTCATCTGATGAAAGCCATTCGCTAATGGGCAGCTCTTCGGTATCGTCATCAGCTTCAGTGCATGGTGCAGACCTCAATCTGAGAAGGTGGCAGTGAAGACCGAAATGACGCTTCATCTGGTCGAACAAGGCGGATGACTTGCTGAAATCGTCGCGGTCCTCATCATGAACGAGAACATAATATCTAAGGTATTCTGGATTTGCGTAAGCTGGGAGAGCGCGAGAGCCTGATGCTGTCTGCTGATAAAGATTTCGCAAGGTCTCGATGGGCTGACTTGTAGCGGAGCTGATGGCAATGACGGCGCCGACTGGGTGCCGAAAGGTTTCGTGTGGACTCATCGACTGGGAGCACAGGAGTCGGCTCAAAAATATGCGGTAGAATGGGGATGTCTCCCCACGTCCTGGCGGATCCTCCGTCTCGTCGAAACCTTCGCCCACATAGTGTTCCATCAACTCCTCCAACTTCTCTGTAGATTCGGCGTCTGTGTCCGTGGATGCGCCATCTTTGGCGACTTGACCGAGATCTGCTAAGTGGACACCAAAGTCTTCCCATGCCCGGCTTGCGCCTGCGCTGTCTCGCACGACCACTTTGCCATTTATTCTGTCGCCGAAAGGGCGAACTAGTCCCACAAAGCCACCCTTGACGCCTTTCCGAGCAGCTAGTTGGTCGACTTCTGGTGAGGCGTAGATTCCAACAGTGGGCGAAAATGCCCGGACGATGAGGGATCTCGTGTCATCATATGTCTCTGATGGATTCCCTAACGGACTATGGGTTTGCGACCTCCCAACTCTTGGAATTGATAGTGACAGCCTCCCATTGGGAGAACTAGAGCGGGAGAGAACACTAGAAAAGGTGCTGGTCCGCGAGCCTAGGGGAGGGGGACTCGATGCGCGGATCGGAAGGCTTGTGGCAGATGTCTCGGGTGATTCGTTTCTCGCGGGTGATCTAGTCTTGTGCACCTCGAGAGTCGGTATCGACGTGGTAGACAGATTGTTGGGCGACTGAAGAGGGTCTCCATCACTCGGCGAAGAGGTCATGGACAACGATGGATAGATCTCTCGCGTAGGGTGTCCTCCGGAATGGCATGGAGTTTCGAGTGTAGGGGTCTGATAGCAGAATTGCGTACATTTCAGGGAGCAGGCATCCTACAATCTTCGGCCAGGGTCTTTACGGCGTATCTCCAATTTCTTCGTGGTCATAAGGTATTGCGCAGAGCGCAGAAAGATGATGCAGTTGCACAATTGCGCCAGGACTCGTAGCTGACTGTAGAATCCTCCGTATCAACTATGGTCGGGCACAAAGCCGACGAGTGCAGCCGACGTCAAACGCGTCCTGAAAACAAAACAACAGAACTCATCAGTAGTGACTCGAATCCAGGCTCAAACCGAGACAAAACTCGCCTGCATCAGATCCACTAAGACTCGAACAGACATTGTCCATTTTTTGCCTTGTTCTTTGGCTGACCGCGTATTTCATTACAAATTTGCCCTCAACAACCCGGCGAGACATGGCCCGCGACGAGATATAAGTGTGAGATAATTGTAATGCCTGTGTGGAGGCGTCTGTGAATGACTCCCAATTTCAGAGCGGTTTCACCAACTCGGATTGAAATGGACCTCAGACAGCACTATCTGGACTATCTCGCTGCAATCAACGATGGCTGCAAAACTGGTAGTCTAGACCCTTTCGTCCACCAAGGAGTTGTCCACAACGATTCTTCACCGCTCTCCATCGCCGACTACGCCAAGAACATCACTGAATCCCAGTCTTCGTTCACAAACCTGTTTTTCAGTCTTGACATGCTGGTTGTCGAGCCTGATAAAGACAAGGGCGGTCAAGGCTATGGCAATGTCGCCGTGAGAATCAGATTGATATTCGACTCGGAGCCCGGGGAAAAGGAGACCTTTTTCGAGAATGTGTTTTATCGCTTCGAGGAAGGTAAAATTAAGCAGGTTTGGAGCATGCTCGATGGTGCTGGGTTGAAATGGGCGCAGGAGAGAGCAGCCGGAGGACATTGAGATCTTCCAAACGCCAGGAAAATCAGTCATGTCAAGTTGAACCCTCGTCGACCGAGCCGATGCGCAGCAGAGTGTGCCGTTCTATGATGGTGTAATACTCCTCTACGGTCACATGTGTCGCTCAGTGGTCAACAACTGTTTTACGTTTAGCCGGGGTCATGCACAAAACTATTTCCTCGCTACTGGGAATCCCAGCCTTTCTCGGGCTTCACGTTAGGGTCTCCATCTGGCCGGCCAACTCGTTTGCAGAACATGGCAACCGGTCACCTGCAAGCAGACAACCACACTTTACGTGATATAAAGTTTGTGAACAGAAACAACTCAAAACTTGCCACCGAAAAACCGTATACCCTCCTGTTTAACCCTGGAAATGGGTTCCCAAGAAGTAACATGAAGTATGAAACCATCAAGGACATCTTGATACGGGACCCGAGATCGGCTTGTTTCAACTTTACCCAGAATGGCATCGAGGTCATCAAGCACCGGAGCACGATGCAGTATGAAGATTTCTCGAGTGAAACATGTGTCGAGACTACCTAACCTTGCAGAGAACGCAGATCTTTTGCGGAAACGCTTGAATCCACGTGAGGTTCACATCTTTGACTGGGTCGTATGCACATCATCACAGTCGAGGCGATCGACATACTGAGATTATCAGATCAGGAGACGGGATCCTCAGTTCCCTCAAAAGATGACGAATCCCAAACCTTTTACCCAGCCAGCTTTGGTGCCACACATAGGTATTTCTTGCTTTCTCTGCTGTCGAAGTTCACAAGCAAATTGACCGCCATCGGCAAAACAACTTCCCACTTGGTCATTTTGAGATCTCACGGCAATCTAAAAATGTTTTCCACGATCAAAACCGTGCAAAGTCCTTGAAAGATCGCCTTCGAGTTCTTCAGGTGAGGGCATCTCCATCAACCGTGGCAACAAATCTACGAAATTGGCATCTCCAGGATCGCCCGCAAGCAAGGATAAAAATGAGCGTTGCCTCAATCCCAGGACAGTCGCGTTCCGATGCGCCTTGAGCTCTGTGCCGTGTAAGAAGGATTCCTTCAGCCGGAAAAGCTCAACAAGGACCTCGTTGTCGCGTTCAAAGCTCTCCTCATCGAGAACGAACCCTATAAAAGCGCCGTTGCCGTCGAAGAGCAGGTGGCCCGTGGCGTTACTGTCGTGATCCACGCAGCAGATATTGCCAATGACTGTTGGGCCTCGTCCCTCTAACAGAGGAAAGGCTTCTTTCTCTTCTTGCGATATCTCCTGCACTGAGTCCGGACAAAGGGACGGATACTCACTGATGCTGTGCGCTCTGCCATGTCTTACGATCATCGTGAGAGTCTTGTCGCAGTGCGAGCACATCTTGTCGCAGTGCCGGCAAACCGAACGCTCGTCAGGAAGTAAATCGTGCCTGGCTCGGTGCTTGAATAGGTCGGAGATGGGCACCAACGGCGGCCTCATGGCGGGTGCCAATTTACACTCTTCGATCTTGGCCCAGTCCAATGCGAGAGCTTTAGCTAGGGCCCTCCCGTCTGTGACAGGTGATCTCGTGCAAAAAGAGACGAAATATCTGAACAATTGGGCCTTGTCCATGCTGTAGTCGACCCTAAATCGATTGTGCCGGCCGTAGCTTGTGAGGCCGAGCAGACCCAGAACGCGATCGCGTATATCGGAACACTTCGACTGTCCGAACTTGCACAAAAGATCTTCGAGGCTGTATTCGTACATTCGGCCATTGGTCCACCTGCGTTCGTCACACAAGAGCCGCGCCCGACTGTGCCACAGGGACGAATACGCTTCTTCGCCCATGTTCTCGGCCTTCAGTAGCAGATTGGAGGACTCGGATGAGGGGAGCGCCAGGAACGAGGAGAGCACGTCAAAGTCCATTTTGAGGGTCCCGCTCATGATGATTACTCGTCGTGCAAGGAGAAATTCTTGAATGATCCATGTCCGGTCCCAGTACTCATCGTGGCAGAGCGCAACAAGATGATCACAGATTCTTTCTGCCAGGTCGTGTTTCGATTCATCCGACTTCCGGCTCGCTAATGCCTTCTGTCGACCCACCTTGTTAGTGAGCAGAAAATCGATGGCCAGGCTTCGGGACTTGATCTCGAGACCAAGCCATACGATGACTTCCGATGCGCCGGAGTAAATCTGGCCCATCTGTTGGACTTGGTGATTTCGCTCCCGGATACTTTGTTGGTCAATGCAGATGGCATCGATCCAAAATGGCTCGTTGGGGAACATGGTGCGTGCTGTGCATAGAAAGTCCCAGACATTCTGTCTCACTGAGAATGGGTGTCCATTCACGGCCACCAGCCTTGTTCCTCCGACAGGACCCCAGGTGTATGACAGGCAGCGATACGAAGAGGCTCGTGTAGTTTGCCAAACACGACACTGAATGAGGCCGTTTTCTGCACGATCTGGAAGAACTTCCAAAAGGCGGATAGCCTGTTCAGAGGTATTCAGGGCGTTATGATGGAAAAAGGATCCGATGGCGTGTGCTCCACGAGCTTCGGGAGGATTGGTCTCCATCGTAGCAAGTCTGTAGTGGGACGTCAAGTGTCCTCTACCTCGGGCAGGAGCGTTGATGCTAGACTATGGATGGAGAGACCATAACGTGGAGAGGAAGCAAGACGTAAGGAAAACCTTTGTCTCAGCATTGGACGGCAATAGTGGTGTCGAAGAGAGGAACCAGAATAAAAGGCCAAGTTTCTGGCTTACCACAGTAGATGTATGTCGAGTTGTTTGACGGCATGAACAATAGGGTGACGAATCATCCCAATACAGCTAGAGAGGAACTTGTGTTGGTTCGCCTGTGAGCTAAGAGTGGTGATTGATATCCAGGCGCTTTGAGCCACGGCACTGGAAGTAATGACTGGTCGCAAAAGACTCTCGTATTGGTACTGTGGAAGAGCTTTCGAGAGAAAGCATTGGCGACGGTTAGGCTGAAGCTCGTTGGGTATTGGCCGGTGTACTCATCATTTGCATAGCCCCCTTGCGTGTCTGCCAAAGGTCCGGCCCCTGCGACAAAAGGGACCCCGCCCAGCCCACGCCTAAGCACCCAGATCAGCCAATGAGTCTCTGGCCCTTACAAAGGTCACCTTTTTATCACCCTTCACCCTACAGCCTCGCATCAGACCGAGCGCTCTGGACTCGTGCATCTGGTCTGATGGTTGGTAAAGAGGATCAGTACAAAGACGAAGAGTCCGAAAACACCTACGAACGGGTAGTAGAAGTGAGGGAGAGGGTCATGCCGTCCGATCATTCGAAGACGCTTAGTGCAATACAAGGCCTTGTCAGAGCACTCGAGCAGCAGGGAGAATATGAAGAGGCTCTTCCATGGAAATCAAGCGCGGACCAAGCTGTTCGGAAAGTTCACGACGTAGAAGACAAGGAGGTCAGCCGAGAAAAATCTTCTCGTCTGATCATCCATCCCAATGGCTCAGCCTCGACCGCGGGCTGAACATGAGGGGTCTCTTATCGAAGAATTGCTGCTGCCTGGCTCATGCCAGCCATATCTTCTTCCATGAAGTGGCCAAGCTCGTATGCGGGTGTGTATAGGTGTTGTAGTTAATACCAGGCAGTTCCTCTGAGCAGTCCTTCGGGAGGATCGCTCTTAACATTGTGCCATGCACGTAGGCACTGGCCACAAGTTTGTACACATCGCTCCGATTGCCTGAAGACTCAGTGCGCAAAACACTGGCTGTCGGGGTTGCTGCAATCAAGAAGATGGCGTCGTTGGCTTTTACCGGCGGCTTCGAATTTGTGGCCCCAATGTAGCCCCGCCTCGTCCTGAATAGATGGGCGCCTTCAAATTGGCCAAATCTAGCGTTGTAGCTTGCGGCATGGCGCTGGGTGTTGTGCGAAGGGGCGGCGGCGGGATTCTCGATGATGTCGGTCAGCCATCTTTTACATGCATCAATATGCTGCTCCAACAACCATTGATGATCGCCATCTCTGACGTTTCGCGGAGTATAACGCTCCATACCCATGGTCCGCCAGTAGGCATTTTCGAGTGTTCCTCCTCCAACATACATGTCATCATCATTCGGAACCTCTTTCATGCCGAAGAATTTTCGCCATTCTTGGTGATATGCTAAAGCTTTGGGACCGTTGTCAGTGAGGTCGTCCATGGACATACCATCAGATCGAAATGGGCGGCTGGCAATAACAAAATCAAGACAGAAGGCTTTAACACCAAACAGTCCTTCCTTGGTCAGCTCGAAGCCAGGTAGTAGCTGTTCGTTAGTGGCGAAGTAATTCCTCAATCGTGGCATCTCGTCACTAGTATTTGAGAAGTTTGGTGTCCATGAAGGTAATTTTAAATCATTGTCGTCCGTTCCAACGGCCTCCTCTAGCAGGTCGGCCTTTTCCCGAAACACCATCCAAGCAAAGGCAAATTTCCGAAAGACAGCTGCTAGATCTTCCGTATAGTCTGGGATGATGCGGTGCGATAACCCAGGGTCGAGCAAACCGAGAAAGGCATAAATGTGATCATGCGGGACGGTGGCCAACTGCTTGGTCAAGCCTATAAGCCGTCCGCAAGTCATTTGGTGAAGGCGACCTTCCCTCTTGCTTTCGAGAGCGTCATTTACTCCCTGCAATCCATGTAGTACAGCGTACACGAGGTCACGTATCACATAGCAGTTGCGCTCTGTGGTCAAGAAACGGCCCATTTCATGCTTCAGCGCGTCCATGAAGACTGTGAGTGGTGGCAGTTCATCTCGATCCATCCGGTTGCTGCCACAGTATAATATTGCTTTTGGCGCGAGGATTAATTCGGGAACAACACATGCCCGGCGCCAATAAGGTCTCTTGACGAAGGATAGCAGAGATTGCATGTCTTCGAAACATACCGGGCGGCCGTAGACATCGATGTATGCCATTGCTGTACCACGGTTTGTCTGCCTGAATATCTCCATAGCACGATCGGAGCCGTCAGTGGCAGCGCCAAGCCAACAATGCACATGCTGAGCCTGACCGAAGACACGACCCATCAGTGGAATCTGAGTGCTCTTTTCTGCCAGATTATTTTGATCGATGCAAAGGGCATCAACAAAGAGACGCCTACCAGTCAGATCCAGCCGAAGGTGACAAAGAACATCACTGAGGTTCGAGGTGATCTCCCATGGCAAGCCATCCAGCCTCATTGATATTTTGTGCGTCTGATCGCCCCATGTATATGAGAGCGCGTCATAAGGAGGGCGATCATCCAGTGAGACTGTTGACAAGTTGCAAGAGAGCGTGGTAAATTCATTCGAGGTGGACTCGATTGTCAGGAGGCGAATCTCGTGCTTCGCTGGATTGAGCGGACACCAGCTGTGGCGCCCGTCCATCACGTTACCGGTGTCATGTAAGTCTGTTGACTCTTGAAAGACATGATGGGGAGCTTTGTATTGATGTCGCCTGCATGAGTCCTGACCGACACCGGGTTCAAGTGCTACAGGAGACAGAGGCACAAGCTTTGTGAAGTATCTAAGTGGTTTGTCTCGGAGCGGAAAAACCTTGGTTCCGCGATTGCGACTGCTGCCTCGCAGCATGTACGCTCTGGCAGATGCACCGCACCATATCAGTAACATGTTACAAATGCCAGCGAGATCCTGTCAAGTCGCTGAATCCGGCCAGCAGAACTGCAAGAGCCAGAATAATCCCTCACAATAAGGTGATGCTCCTCTTCTCTGTCTGCAACAGATGTGCATGCAGACCGAGATCACCGGCCATGTAAATACTGCATAATCCGACCCGGCGTGCAAACTCTTCGAGGTTCTCAAATACCAAGAAATAGACTGCGAGTTCGTGGACGGCAAGCAGTATCAGCTCCCATCGTCTCGTGTGGAGTTTCTCGCGCGCTCCTTCTGTCGCACCGTGGTTGTTCCGCCATTCAAGTCTTCCGCAGCTCTCTACAACGCTCAAACTTGCGTGGAATCCGGAAATGCTCCAAGCACCCACGTCCACGAAGTCAATCCACTCAGAAGGCACCACATAGCTCGTTAGATGCAGATATCGAGGGCCTTGAATTTGTATGGCCTTGAGCATTTCTCTATCGTATAGAGACTCGAAGTCATGGTGTTGATTCTGGTCGAAGCCAAATCCAATATCTATGTGCGATTGCTCGCTTCCCAACTTTCTGCGACCATAAAAAATCTCTCCCGCCCAGCCAGTCCAGGACCACGATGGAAAAGAGGTGCGTCTTCTCAAAGGCTTGCAAGGGTGGTTAGGCGGATCATGGATCCACAGCATGCTCGAGAGGAACTGTCTCTTAAGCTCTCCTGCAGGCTTTCCTGAGATCTCGAGTGCCCGTGGATCGGGAATTGCAAGTCCGGATATTTGCAGTATGGGAGAATCTGATTTGGCCATGAATCTTGCTATCCCAGCAAATGCATTGAAGGAATCCGAGTCGAATGTCAGGTCTCTCTTTGTGTAGGCGTGAACTAGTTCTTCGTATTCTCCATAACCTCCGCGAGAACCAGGCGCTTTGAAGATGGGTGGATGTGCATTCCTCACAAGATCTCTGTCCGCCTTTGTCGCGGCAAGGTCATCGTTGACCTTCATGAACTCGCGCCGTGTCATGGAAGCGCACTCAAAGTATGCTTCATCTTCCGTTAGAAAGAGACATCTTCTTGATAAGAAGGCCTCTTGTAGGGTCCACCCTCTCGTACTCCATTTTGAGGACAAAATGGCTGTCTTCGACTGGGGTAAACTGGCTAGAAGTTCAATGTCGCCGATTTGGGCCGAGGGTTGATCGCGTCGAGGCGTTGCGCCGACGCCTGGGATACCAAAGTTCTCGTCTCCTGCTGCGGCGACAATAGTAAAGTCTGCGGCGCCAAAAACAAGGTCCATATTTCTGATTTGAATGATCTTTTCCTCTTCGTCGTCTTGAGGAATACAAAATCTGTCTACCCAGAGATATTGAAGACCGAGTCGTTTTGTGACCATTGTAGCATCCAAGATGGTCCGTGAAATTTGTTTTGGCAGCGAGTCGCTGGACAGAACGGGCGCGCGATCTTCTGCTTTGAGTGCTGTGCTACTGTTCCAGGTGTAACTCAGAGTGGCGAACTTGCATTGTGGAGGAGCAGAAACCACAGTCATAGTACTACAGTCAACCACTCGTAGTCCCGGTAGTCTCGGTGGATCTTTCGTTCCGTTGCATTCTTCCTCATGGCATGTCCTGCAGGTTTGCATCCAGGAGTCTATTTCGTCGTAATCAAGGTTTCTTGAAATGCGTCGTGGCTCGAACAAGGCTCTTGGCTGGTTCGTACTCGGCCTCAAACACAAAGCATAAGATTCTCGGTCGTCTGCTATATTGGAATATGACTCGCCTGCGAAATTGGGACGCCTCATTCTGATACAAGGAAAGTCCATTTGCGTAATGTTATCTGAGATCCTTCCAGCTAAATAAGAAGGGATTGACGCCATAAAGGAACGCGCTTCGAGCATAAGAGGCTCTTTCCATGTCCCGGGTGTCAGCTTTTTGCGGCTAAGAAAAGAGGACTTCATAGTCGCAAACAGTCGACAAACGGGACAGCCGGATGAACCACGGGGGTAGGTGATATGTTCGGCTCCTCCAATCTTGTAAGATCTCTGGCCCTGTATTTGCCCGTGGCGAACGTCGCAAATCTTCTGGAATTCAATTCGCTGGCAATCGCTACAGATCTGGCCTTGTCGTCCGCCGTTAACATCATTCCGATTGTCATTGGCCCACATAAGCTCCATTCGGACACAGAATCCAGTGGAATGTTTGGAAGGTAGAAGAGTATATGGCGATATGTGGCACCGTGGCCAACAGCGGTTGTCAGGCTGAATGTCGACCGTGAGAGCCGCGAAACCCCGACGGGTGCGCTACGTGGTAGCCACAGATTAGCATTGTGAAGAAGACAAAGAAATCTCAAGATCGTCCAATTTCTAAGTGAGGAAGAAGGATGGCAGGAGCCATGCGTCTCGAAATGATTGGCAGTCAAAGAAAGAAGGATAAGTTGACAGGAATTTGGGAAGCTCGAGGAAACCGAGCTAAAATCCAAAAGGCGCGGAGCAGATGGCGTGTTGGCATTCTGTCTGACTGCTATTTATTCTTTGTCCTTAGTCGTATCTCACACGAAATAGCTCCGCTCTCATATAAGGATGGGCATATGAACGATTTGCGAACGTGGTCACTTTGTATCAACTGCATGACATGCATGGTGTGCACGCTGGGGTAGGTTATCTTCTAGACCTTCCTCCTTTTCGGCCTGGCGTTCTTGTCTCTCCTCTTCTCCTTCAACCTCCTCTCCTTGACCATTTTATCCACGCTTCTCAACTCTCCCTTCTTCGTCGTCGAGCCCGCTTGTTCTGCTCGTTCCTTTGCACCCTTGACCTTCGCCTTCTGCTTATCGTAGTCTCCTCTCAGCTTGTCAGGCGACTTCGGGGTACGTTGCGTCTTGTGCTTGAACCGCTTGCCGCCCAGACCACTGTTTCCGGGAGCACTCGAGCTGTTCTTCTCTTCTTCGCCGACTCGAGCGACCTTCCCGACCCGATTGCTCTTCTGCCATCTGTCGAACCTGCCACTTCTGAAACTAGCCGCAATCTTCGCGCCGGATTCACCTCTGACAAGCTTTCTTCCCTTACTTCCATCCTCGTCATTGTCGCGTCGAACGTATTTCTTGTGTCGCTTATCCCACCTCATCACTTGCCGGTTCTCACCGAATGTTTTGGAGGATTCGTCCACTCCTAGGTCCATGGTCGCTGAACGCGCGGACTCAACAAAGTTGGACATGTTGCTGCCGGAGTGCACGCCATAGGCGCGGTCAGAGGTGAGGTTCTGAGTTGTAGGGAGGTATGACATGAAGTTCTCTGGGTCACGGAAATCTGTGCTGTCTTGTGGTTGGGATTTGGTCTTCGACTTTGATGTTTTGGACTTTTTGGCATAGGGTTCGGAAAAGGTGACTTCCAGGTCGGCGGAGGATGCCTCTGACATAGCATCTGCATCTTGGCCGTCATCGCTGAAGTCAAAGCTCGCCTCGGCGTCAGAGTTTTCCGCATCTTCTGCGATGGAAGAATCAGCTTCCTCGTCAACGTCTGCTGTTTGGGCCGCATCTGCGATTTTCTGCTTCCTATTCTCCAAGCTCGATCTGATCTGTCGAATCGCATCCACAGCCTCTTCGTTGTTCTTGCGTCCACCACGGCGAGCGCCAATTTCAAAGATCGATTCTTGAGGTCGGAAATTGCCAACCCTTGTAAGCATCTTCTCTCTTTCCACTTCCATGTCGTCTCCATGATCGTTGAATAGAGCGTGCAACTCCGACCAACCAGGTGAAGAGACCAGCTGTTTGGATCGCTTCGCACTCTCTGATGAAGCGGAGTTTCTTGTTCTTTGGTACAGCTTTTCTCCTTTCGCGGCCACACTACGAAGAGCAGAGAGATCGGCATCAGTCTCTAGGGACTTTGTGACCCATTCGGAACTTGACTGGTGGTCCTCGCGTCGCAGGTTTCCCATGACAACTTCCTGTGCGAAGTTGACGTCAGCACCTCCCGCTCTGCCGACGATCAGCTTTCGGCCCAAGAAGAGCTGCAGATCAAGCAGGTAGGGCGCATCGGCATCTCTGACCAGACTGTAACTCCACCCCTTCTGACCTGCTCTAGCAGTCCGGCCAACTCGATGAACGTATATCTTCGGCTGAGAGGGAAAGTCGTAGTTGATCACATTCGCCAACACCGGGATATCAATCCCTCGAGCAGCAACGTCCGTCACGACGAGGATGTTTGTCTGTCCTCCGCGAAACAAGTGGACTTGTTCCTTTCGTGCCGTTTGATCCAAGGAGCCGTACACGTAGGAGACTGCGTAGCCGGCTAGGCGGAGCAGGTTTGCGATGTACTCGACGTGATGTTTTGTTGCAGTAAAGATTATTGTCGAATAAGGATCTGGGAACAAGTTGCTATTGCCTTCGGGTTCGGAACGTTTCCTCTTCTTACTCGATTTGTCTGCTCCCGTGGAAGCGGTCGTGGAATTGATGAGTTGCGACCTCGTGGGCATCTTGATCAGATCTTGAACGATGTGTAGCAGAGCACCCTCTTTTTCCGACGATTTCAGCGTGAAGAATGCGCTCTGCAGGTCGGGCGAGATCTTGCTGTCTGCATCGAGACGGACGAGCATTGGGTCTTGTAATCCTGCCCGCGCAAACTCGACCAGCGATTTCGGTAGCGTCGCAGAGAAAAGGAGAGTCTGGCGTGAGGCCGGCAAAGCGTGAAGAATCTCCGTCAATTGGGCCGCAAAACCCATCTCGAACAGTCGATCGGCTTCGTCAAAGACAACATATTTGATGCTTGATAGATCGAGATTCATTTCCACCTTCAAATGCAGAAATCGACCCGGCGTAGCAATGACAATGTCCGGATTGTTGGCCATTGCAGAGAACTGCTCTTCCAGACTATCTCCACCGACCAGCAAAATAGACCTCAAGTCAGTACCTCGACCCAGCTCTTTGACGACCTGCAATGTCTGCAAAGCCAATTCTCTCGATGGAGATAGAATCAAAGCCCTCGCTCCGACCTTTGTACTGTGAACCTTCAATTTCTCGATCATGGGTATAACGAAAGCGGCGGTCTTTCCCGAGCCCGTTCTTGCCATACCAACCACATCCTTGTCGTTCAGCAGTAGAGGTATCGTCTTGCGCTGGATAGGCGTGGGCACGGAGAAGCCCTTTCTTGTAATCGCCTTGAGTAGATTCCCGTTGAGACCCATCACTTGAAAGCCACCACCTTTTTTCACTGTCCGTCCTTTCAAGTTCGCACCCTTGCGATTCGAGGCGGCTTGTTGGGCGGCGATGATGGCTTCGTCGTCGACTCCAGAGTCTTCCGCCATGACATCAAGGTTGTCATCTTGTGCTCCATCATCCTTTTTGTCTGAGCGGTCGTCGTTTCCTCCGAAGAGGGCGCTGCCGATGTCGAACTCATTCTCCGAGCGGGCTGGTGAGCCCAATCGGGCCCTCATCTTGAGAAGTTTTGTGTCGCGGAACGGTACATCGACACCTGTGCTCCTTAGAGACTTCAGGCAAGACCAAACTCAAGCGAATCCACAGTAAAACTGCTCTTTAATTGCCCGACTGAACTTTTGTCTGCGATCCAAGAATCTCCAAAAAATATTTACGACCTGTGTCTCGCTGAGTTGTGCTTCACTGTAGCGGGGAGATTCGGGTCAAACATACAGCCAGGACAAGAAAATCTCTTTACGCGCGACGCGTTCCATAATGTTTGGAATTTCCCATAAGGCCTCAATGCCTGCGACTTTCAACCTCTACTTGCCACAATCTCAAACAAAATGAGTGCGTACCCTCCACTGATCTGGGCTGAATCACATTGACCTTTCTAGATTACGGCAACTACGACAATCAATACAGCACGTCGTACGGTGCAGCTGGCGCCGCAGATGGAGGCGGCTTCGTGGCGGGGGAGCCTCAGAGCAGTCAGGCTGCAGGAAGAGTATGCCACCGCTCACTTACCCTGCAATGAAACCATACTGACCAGAGTCTCAAGGGAGGCTATGGCAAAGACACCGTTCGGCCCATGACGATCAAACAGATCCTCGACGCACAGCAACCCCACCCGGACGCCGAATTCAAGAGTGATGGAGAGGCCTTTGCTCAAGTACACACATAATTTCCCATCACTGCCGCTTCACCCAAATTTGCAGAACACTGACTCAAAATACGTGTGACAGGTAACATTCGTCGGCCAGATTCGCAGCATCTCTACACAACCCACAAACATAACCTACAAAATCGACGACGGCACCGGTATCATCGAAGCCAAGCAATGGATCGACGTGAACAATTCTGACGACCCCTCCTCTAAGATGGACGTCGATTCGAAATCCAAGCTTGTTGAAGACGGCTACTGCCGCGTCTGGGGCCGGTTGAAGGCCTTCAACAACAAACGCCACGTCGGCGCACACATCATCCGCCCCGTGACCGACCTGAACGAAGTCAACTACCACTTCCTCGAAGCCACGGCCGTGCACCTGTTCTTCACGCGCGGAGCTCCCAACGGCGCGAATGGCGCGCAACCGGGACAAACCAACAATAACGGCGCCCTTTCCCGCGAGGAGGTAGCCTCCGCGAGCGACAGCCACCTCTCGCACGTCTCGCCTCTCGCCCGGAGAATTTTCGCGACGCTGAAGAATACACCGCAGAGCAATGAGGGGCTGCATGTGCAGATGATCGCGAGCACAATGGGAATCGCCACGAACGAGGTGTACAAGGGCGCCGAGGAACTCGTGGCCGCGGGCGTCATTTTCACGACGGTGGATGATAATACCTGGGCGATGTTGGATTCGTGATGAAAGCGAGGAAAGGGAAAACGTGTGCTCGTGATATGAGATGTGCCAAAGTGCAGACTGAGTTGTCCAAGACACTAGATAGGACGCTGGTCAATGCATTGTGGTGGGGCTAGATTGTACATTACGACGCAATGTCACAACATCAAGGGAAGGCATCATCACGGCTGCGATGTACTTGTGTTGCCAGTATTGGTCCTAGGACGGGATACTGTCCTGAAAGTGAACGGGCTTCAATGACAGAGATATCAGGCATGGAGGGTACAGCACGTTCCAATGCTAGAAGTCATGTTGCATCCGCGCTCTATCCAAACCCAAAGAGCACCTCTCAAAGTCCATCAACAGATACTCCAAGATCTGGCTCTTCCAAAACGTTGCCTTGCTTTCACCTTCCACGATTCCTCCTCATCCACCCTCGTTCCACATCATCGGTATCATCATATCCAACATCCGAATCACTATCGTCATCGCTACTGCTAACCTCGAACGGCTCGGATTGGTCGAAATCCCGTCTTTGTCGTCGGCGGGAGTGGTCTGACGTGGGAGGCATGGAGCTGCGGGCATGGGGAGGGAGAGCTCTCATGGACACGGCGCTGCGCGAGTAGACGTCGTCATGCTCGTGGCCGGGGTCTCGTCTGTCGTCTTGGCCATCGTATCCATAGTGGTACTCTCGATCGCGACTTTGTTCGTAGAGCATTTGTCCCGCTGTGTCGTTCTGGTTCTGCAGTGCCGCCAATCTGTGTTCTTTCCTCCTTGCCAGCTCCTCCTGGTGTGCCGTCCATGCGGCACTCACTTCCCACCGCCACCCATCTCCTGTGGTGTTGCAGATGGGAAGCGCCCAGAGCATCGGATTCGGACCCAAAAGGTGGCTGAGATTCCGCCGCCAGCCGAGATCGAATGCATTGGGCATGGTTTCGGAGTCTTTGTCGTCGAGGTATGCATCGTAGCGGTCGCGTTCGCGGTCGGCTTCCATGTGTGAGTATGTTCTGCGGAGCGCTCGGAGGGCGGGAGTGTCGTTTGGCGGAGTAGCCTGGTTATTGTTTGGACCGTTGAAGTTGTGTTGGGCAGAGCTATATATGCTTGGGACTGGAGAAGTGTGCTCCTCGCCTTCCTCATAGCGCGACGCCCCTGGGACGGCATTTGCATTCCACTCCAGAAACTGCTCGCCGGCACGCTGGATTCTTTCGGCAACCCCTTCGGAGCCCTGTCGATGGTGGTTTGCCTGCTGCTCTCTCCGGTTTTGCTCGATGCGACTACGGACACCGCTGAGATATCTCGTCTTCTCCAGTTTCTCGATCGTTGTCTGCCCCTTGGTGCAGAGGTAGATGTGCCACCCCGTAAACGCAGTCAGCACCAGGCCGATGATTCCCGCGATGACAGAAAGCAAAATGATGTTGACAGGCGCGACTTCCTCAATGTAGCCACTCTGCTCGAACAATTCTTTCCACATCCACCAAGCCGAATTGGCAAAGCATACCCAAGAGAACAGTGATATGTAGATCAAGAACAGCAGGAAGGCTTTGTAATTGTGCAGACCCAAGCATGTTGACAGCCAGGGGCAATGGTGATCCATTTTCAGTACGCATCTCTTGCAGGTCGAGCAGTGGTGTGTCCGATCTGGTTTGGGCACCTGGCATTTCTTGCAGAAGCGAGGTGCTCCGGTCGAGGAGACGGTAACGTTCTGATAATTGCTTGGGTTGGTAGCCGGCTCGTGGGTGGGTAGTACCGAGTATCTGCCCCGTCCTTTGGTCGATGCCTCCGGCGCCGTCTTCAACGGTGAGCCAGGGTCGGTAAAGGCGGCCACTGTGTATGACCAATTCGCCAGACAATATAGAGTGATGCCCAACAATGACAGTGCTTGTATTCCCCACCACACATGCGTTGACCGATGGCTACCGAAGCCGATGCTTGCTACCACCCACACCGCCCATGTTGATACGCTGTAGACGAATGCAAGAGGGAAGTAGGTGGCTACTGCGCAACAGCCGCGCTCGCATGATTGAGCGCAGGACCGCGTCTTTCGGCGGCCGGGGGTCGGGGGAGGCGAGGAGGAGGGAGTCGAGTAACTGGGCATGAGGAGAGATCGGTGAGGCAGATGTGGTTCGACTTATGCCAGCGGAAGGGTCTCGAGTCACTCAGGCGGTCGAGTCCAATGTCGTCGAGCGCATGTCATCTCGAGAGGGTTGCTTGCATTGTTGCGACCGTCAGCGCTTACAATATCCGGCGTTCAGGAGCGGTATGGAGCAAGTAGACCAAACGGAAAATACTAGGTGCTTCTGCAGTCAATATCGCGAATGCACCGATAAGAGTCGTAAAGATAGTTCTTTGCTGTTGTTGGGGTGGTCATCGAAGTATAGACGGAGAAGGAGTCTGAAACGCGCGTTTGGTGCATGTGAGGATGACGTTGACTCGTGCCTTTCTAAAGCCTCGCAGCCCTTTGCTCCCTTACCTGGTTTCACTTCTTCCGTCTCTTCCATACAGCGGTGGAGATTAAGAATGCCACAAAGTCGAGAGTACAGATCATTGTGTTCTTTATCTAAAGGAATGTGGCAGTCTCTGTCTCTAATGAGCGTGCGGTGACTGAACTGTCGTTTAAAACTCCGTTTCTCGAACTCTCCTCTACTCTACGCTTTGAGGGACTTCATACGTCCTCATCCCCTTCCCTCAACCAGTTTTCGTGCTTGGAGCAACATTGACACCCCCCTTCCTGCCCTGCTTGCCCGCCGGCTCGCGGACCATGACGTCCATTCGCAGCTCTTTCCCTGCAGCTCGTTTCAGATAGATCTGCTTTCGAAGCTCGAAACCCAGCTTGCCATAGATGATGATATTGATGTCATGCGAGCTTTCCAGGTAGCACGGAAGTCCTTCGGTATCAGCCTGAATATGTCAGCATACAATTCCAACACTGCTTCAATTGAGCCATACCATCTTTGACACGTACTCTATCAGCTTCCTCGCATAACCACGGCCGCGCGCCTCAGCTTTGGTGCCTACGTAGTTCAAATACCACGAGGTGTTGTCCCTCTCACCCAAGATTTCCTGCTTGGTATGGTGCAGCAATGGGAGAAACTCGTCGAAGAAGCGGATTCTTCCTTCCTTAGACAGCTTCCAGCCCAACCGCCACATGCCGCTTCGAAGGATTGTGAGCCAGTCATCGATGTTCTTGCCAGGAGGCAGCCACATCGCGACACAGTCGAAGTTGTCACCCACCGTCAAAACCAGTCCTTGGAGACAATGGGCGTAGGTGACATACTCCAACGCGGTCTGGTGCATTTCAAAGCGCTCCTCCTCGCTCAAGTGCATTCGGTCGGGCGTATCGATCGCATATCGGACGATGTTGTCCTGGCGGAATGCTTCGGCTAGACAGGCAGCGGCTTCTTTGTACTCGTGTGGAGCGACAACGCGGACCCCATCCTTGTTTGGGAGGCCGAGTGGCGCGATCATGTTGGCTGTCGGACTTGCTTTCTCGTGAACGATTGCGGCATCCAAAATTGGAGCGGCAGCACTAGGAAGAGCCATGCTGGGTGGTTTGGTATTTAGCAGCTTCTAGTTTTGATGCTTCTGGACCTTATTCTTGCCTTTAGTCGAACGGTCATATATATTTGGTCAACCTACTGTTTATCACTGTTCAGCCTCGATCAATGGGTCTCGTAAGATGCCCCGTATGCTCCGAACAGAGCTGGGCGGTAGACACGGTGTCGCTTCTAAGTGGGAAGCGGAGGCTTGGGCAGGATGTTCGTATATCAACCGACATCGACGTTTTGGGTCTGGATTGGGACAAAAGCTGAGTTGATGAGAGGCTCGTAGGGGGAAACAGGTCTGCTTAGTTCGTCTGGCGATTGCAACAACCTTGTGATATATGGCACGTCTGTTGAGGTGAGTATAAAAGTGCTGAGAGCCTTGCACGAACTCTTGTCTTCAAGATCAGGACGGGCAGCCGATATTCTAGTGGTGTTGTACTGGGGTTCGAGATTGGGAGTAAAGCAGAAGTAAGGCGGAGACGTTACTAGTAAAGAGAGAGGCGGGGGCTTTATCCGTCTGTCAAACGGATATACGAGTTCCTTGGTACCACTGGCTCCAGGAATAACGTGGTTAGAAGCTTTGTAGGGTAGGACAGAATTGGTCGAACTACGTAACTCCAGCCAGCGTGAGACGCAATCAGAACGGCTGAAGATAGATGCTCCCCACGCTACCGATTGCAACTGGGCTTCACAAGAGCAAAGTGGAGGTTCCAGGCCGGCGACTGAGAAGTGAGGTTTCCCTCGGAGGACGGCGGTCGTTGAAGATGGATTATCTGCTCCACTTCGACAAGCGAGAGGAGGCCGTGGCTCGGAAGGGGGAATGGTCACGGGGACGCGCTTCGACATGCCTGATGAAGTTTAGAAGATGTTATTTGTCGCAGACCGAAGTGAGGCGAAAGTTTGGGGTTCAGAGGCAAACTGGGATGATTGGGTCTTTTTACGGAGTACGCCCACGTTCCTTCCGCATCCGAGAACAACAGCCAGCTCGAAGTTCAGCATTTTGTGAGGTGATACAACAGCCATGGAAGGCGTGTCAAGCAGATCGGCACCTTATGTCAAGAGATGAGCTCTGGGACAGACATTTCGATTGAAGAGTGACGCTCTGGTCAAAGCTAGGAAGAGCGGAAAGTGATCTTAAACTTGTCCGCTTGGGTGTATCTTTGCTTTTATATCCCAGTCACAGTCATTCACACAGATCAGTATATCCCTCCCATCGAAATCGAAGAAAGGATACATGCCACTCATTCAATCATCATCGGCAACTCATCAAAATTCATTCGAGTGCATCACACTATTTGATCTTCAATCCACCAGCAAAAGGGGGTATCTTCAAGCGACGGCATGAATAGAACAAAGAAATCCGTCAATCATCCATCAAAATCAAATTGTCAGAAAAAGACAGAAATCACCAAAGATATCCAACCAAGCCAATTTTCCCTCGCCTGAGCGATCGACTGTCTTTGTGGAGCGCCCCAGATATTAAATTCGAGATCTGATACCGAAGGCGCGCCCCAACGGCGCCGTCATTAAAACGTCCGGTTTATCTCATCGTCCCAGGTGTCTCGCAAGTGGCAGCGGGCCATGCATCATCCTCTTCCAGATATGGTCGATAAAAGGCGCTCCAAAAAAAGTGTAGAATCTTCCCCCGTGGCTGAACAAACCCAGTTCTGGCATACGATTTCCGTGGTGCCAGGATCCCAGTTCGGTCGTGGGGCGTATTGAGGAGTCGATGCTAAGTACACCTTCCGTGTAGGACCTGTGCCATAAGTTGACCGACAATTCATCCTTCATTTTGCTGTTTAGGAACCGATTCTCACGAACATGCTCCCAGAAGCCAGACATCGCCAACTCAAAAACAAACCTTTCAGCCTGAACGCCCTCGCTTGCCTGCACCTCAGCTTTTACTCATCATTCATCATAGTAATACGGCTTTCCCCTCTGGTCAAAGAAAATCTGTCTTGAATCCCTCCTCACTCTCCTATCTCGGTCATCATAGTATTCACGCTCTTCTCTTTCACGCTGTCGTCGTATCTGCTCAATCTCTTCCTCCTGCATCGCTAATGCCCTCTCTCTTGCACGAAGCTCGTCTTCACGACGGTGGAAGTGGTCTTCAAGGACACGATCGCGTTGATAACCTTCGGCACGGAAACTCTGCCTGTCGACCTCATCGCGGTAGTAGAGTTCTTCTTCGTCGGGGTGGTATTGATGCACAACAGGCTCACGAGCTGTGTACGCGCGACGGAGAGGCATCAGGTCGCGCTCACTGACTCGCGGGGCAGACTCAGGGTACGTGAGTTGGTGATCCTCAGGAATCGGAGCGGTGTCCCGTCTTACGAGACGCGCGTGAGGTCGTTCGTAGCGCCCTTCTAGCGGTCTTGCGTAATAGACGGTGTTCGAATTTCGTCGTGGATGTCGTTCTGGAATCATGACTTGTTGCTCACCGTGGTATGGTTTCTCCTGATAGGACAATCTCCTGCTGGGGCCAGGGTGATGCTTCTTATATGCCACTTCGGCACGTCCATCGGCATGCACCAGACTACCACGGCGAGGCACCGCGCCCGGAGTGCTGATGGATGTGGCGGAGCTTTCATACTCCCTCACAAAGCCATAGTGGCTCGATTCACTGGCTTCGGAAGAGACGTCCCCTCCATCAAGGTACTGCCGAGTATGGCCGTTGGGAAAGTGGACAGATTCACGGCGTGGACGAGACTTGGAGCGGCCGTCCGGGCGACGTCGAGAATGGGATCGCCGCGGGTCCTCGTCGACCACCACGGGATGCTCGTGTGGTGAATGACCACGGCGACCTCGAGAATGCTTGTGTTCTTCCTCAAACATCCCATCGACGGTGACTGGATCCATGCCCTCACCAGCAAACTCATCCGCATCAGGCACAACAAACACTCCATCGTCATGATGACCACCACCAGGGTCACGCGACTTACTGCGGGACTTGTTTCTCTTCTTGTCTCCCTTTTCCTTTTTCTTTTCTGGCTTGGCTCCCAGCGGCATCTCCCTTGCGATATGGGGAGGCAGATTGGAGTTATTGAAATGCATTGGTCCCTGATCGTCTCTGGGCCTTCCATCTGGTTCAAAGACGGGTAGATTGGCGACGGGATCCTCCAATTTATCCAGCACCGAGTCTTTCCTCGGGCGAGTGTAACTGTCGTTGACATATGCCGTCTCTCTCACCACTCCCCTCCTTTCCTTTTCTCCACCGGTGGCAAAAGACTTGGCCCTAGACTTGGACCTCTTGCGGGTTCTGGCGAGGATAACGTCCATTTCGGGCACTTCCATTTTGCCTTTCCGCGTCTGCACTTTCCTACTCTTGATGTACACCACTTCCCAGCGAGCATCTCCAGTCTCTTTGTCGTTTGCCCTTTTGATAACTGTGTCGAGCATGTCGCGACGCAAGGTGGGCATCTTGGTCAGCTGCTCGAGAATGGGTCCGTCACCACCTCTGCTCCTCTTTGCTTTTCGTTCGATCTCATCGATCGGCGCTGGTATGTGTTTCTGCACGCATTCACTCCAGTCCTCGCCGCGCTTCGACATTCGATAGTACAAGTAGTCTTCTGAGGGCGGGATGCGCTCAGTGCGGGGTCGCATTTCAGGAATTTCATCATCGAGGGTCATCCTGTCAAATCGTTGTTGGACATTTGGGACTCGCTCTTCGTACCGTGCGGGCTCCTCGACGACGAAGCGGTCCTCGACAAAGTCATGGAGGGGTTCGTGGCCTGGGTTTATGGGTGCGAAGTGATGATCGGGGGGTGGAGGTGGGTCCATATCCGCGGTCGCAGGAACCGCGAAGCTGGACAAGCCAGGTGCAGTCTGTCTCTCGTGAGGATGCGTTGTGGAAAATGTTGTGTTAGATTTGACGAACTCGTGTACAACAGATGGTGGTCAATAAAAACGTAGGTTTGGCGGGACAATACAAGTTGGCAAGTGCACAATGATATGCAGCCGGAGATGCGATAGGCAGCTCTGTAACGCCTTGCAGGATCAATTGACTGCAGTTTGACACAGCTCGTGGACCATGAACGATTGGATCAGCATTGCTTGCCTTCCTCGCGGGCGTGCATTGGAAAAAGAGGATGTCTGAGGTGGGGGAGACAAGATACCCCGACCTGTCAGAGTAGTGATTGCCTTCTAGCAGAGACGGTTTGCCTTGCAGGTCCGAGGACGAGCCGCATTGGCTGTTCCTACGAAGGAGTGCGAAAGCGTCCTTTCCACTTCCGGGGCAAAATGACTTGAGCGAGACAGCTTGCGGTTCGTGAGACGCGGGGCCAGGGCAGGCGGGTAGGGATTGGGGATCAGAGGAATGTGAATGAGATAGGACAAGGCCTTCGCTTGAAACAGTGGTGGCCCAGCAGGTCGAAAGGACACAGGCAGGAAGGCGCTCGCCTGCCCCGGGACGTGCAGTAGCGGCAAGTATGAGAAATTGAGCAGGCAGCGAGCGAGAACGAATGAGATGCGGCACCCGCCAGACTTGGCGGGCACAAGGTGCCTACCACTATCCTTTCGGACCCAATTCGGAGGCTCGCGAACATGTTTCAGGTTGAACTCAAGGCGTGACAGCAAACCGCTTCGACCAGAAAGTGCTGCGCGTGTCGAGAACGCAGCCATAAATCGTCATAGTGAAGGAGACAGAGGAAACAGGGCAAAGGGTTGCACATTGGTTCAGGCGAGCTTCACTGATCGTTCAACTCTTCCAGGAGATACGTCAATGACTTCGACTCGCACACTGTGCCCTCGCAAAGGCTATCTTGTTCAATGTTCTCATCACCTCCGCGACGCAGATCATGAAGGCGGGATCGTAGATTGTAGACGCAAGAGAAGCGGTGTACACTCTCATGAGGCACACTTCCTTCCTGCGACCTGCCGTCCGCTATGCGCACGGGCTCGCCAATCCTCGTATTCACTTGTTGCTAGCAATTTCCGGAGTCAAGGTCATCACTATGATGGACGGCAATTGCAGCAGCGATCGCTCACCTATCGTTCAATGAGTCCCAGAAGAATTGTTCGGTTGCCTTCGGCTCTGGTTGTCCTCTCATCGTTCATGGCTGCATATCCTGGCTATTGGAGACGTGCAATGGTGTGGAGGCTGCTGGCAATTTTCTTTCCTGGTTTGCCTCGCCATGGTGGACACTGGACGGGCGTTGCCTTGCAGCTCGTGTTGCGGTCTCTACCGGAAGTAGATGTCCACGCCGAGGCAATCGTCGCCTATACATCGTGATGATAGCGCGCAGTGGAAATAGGGCAACTCCCCGACTGACCTGGTGTGTCCAAGGCGAGGATCAGGCGAGTCTGCAGGCATGCAAAGAACTATCAGGTTCATGCACGACATCGTATCTTGCGCCCGAGTTATATACCCTCACTTTCGAGACGTCAGCAGACCTCCGCCTCACTTTTCGGACAGCGTATGTCGTGGGGCAAGACGGTCTTCGGGTGCACCGGAACAAGAGGAAGTGGGACGTTTTTGAGTATTGCGTATTATTAGGTATGATTAATGATAGCTGTATCATTGAGCGCGAGCTTTTCCTCGGCTGAACTTCACACATCACGCCTTCTCATGCTTGAACAGCTCTCTCGGAAAGGGTAAGAAGCCGCTCAGATTGACCCGACCATCGCGGTATGCCCCAAACATTCGCCGGTGCCCTTGACAGAGTCCCAAAATCTATGTACAATCGGCTCTGTCGCCTCGGCTGGGTCGAATGGTAATGCGCCGAGTCCCAAATCAGAAACATCTTGCAATCGCTTGCATAATCGCTCATTAATTGTACACTCATGTGTATGTGCCTTGGTCAGCTGCTGGGCTTGTCACCGGAGCGGCACCTTGACGTCTTGAACACCGCGTTTGATGACTTCGTCCAAGCTCCACCGAGGTTCAACGACCAGTGCCTTGCCCACTTTGTCGTGCTTTTCCAGTCGCTTGCGGCTGTGTTCGAGCTCCCAAGTCACGCCCTCGCGCAACGGTGGAGCGCCGCCAGCAATGCCACTCGCGAATTTGAGCTGTAGGACGTTGCCAATCTCGTCACATGCTGACAGGAACCGGTCCAAATCCTCCTTGTTGTGGGCAGCTGAAACACAGAATCGTGCTCGAGATGAAATAAGTGGTGTAGCCGGATATCCAACAACAACCACCGAGATCTTGCGCTTGAGCATCTCGTGGGAGAAGGCAGGCATTTTGGCGGGGTGATAAAGCATGAGCGGGACAATTGGTGAATCGTCGTGGCCGTAAACAATGAAACCGAGGCGCTTGAGACCAAGTCGTAGGTACCGGGAGTTGAATGCGATTCGCTGTAGCCGCTCCTCGCCTTGACCTGGATTCAAATCACCGTTGATGAGCTTCAAAGCAGCAATGATCTGTGCAAGAACTGCAGGACCGGGTGTTTCGCCATAGATGGTACCAGCGTTTGACAGTCGCAGTTTGTCAATTGCAGCCTTATCACCAGCGACGTAACCTCCGTTGGCGCCGAACGACTTGGTCAATGTACCCATCAAAATGTCGACCTCAGCCGGGTCGATTCCGAAGTAGTCGCAGACACCTCTTCCCCGTGGGCCAAGAGCGCCAATCGAGTGAGCTTCATCAACAAAAAGATTGTACTTGTATCTTCTCTTCAACCTGACAAGACCAGGCAGATTGCACATCGTCCCTTCCATTGAATACAAGCCTTCCACCACAACGAGAATCTTCTTCCAGGGCCGATGAGTGCGGGGCTGACCTTGGGAGATTGCATCGCGGAGTTTGTCCTCGAGATCTTTCATGTCATTGTGCTTGAATGAAGCAATCATGGCACCGGAAAGTCTTGAACCAAAGCGGATCGAGGCGTGGTTAAGTTCGTCGGAGAGAATCAGATCACCTTTCCCAACAAGTGCGGGAAAGATCGAAGCGTTGGTGCCGAAGCCCATGGAGAAAACCATAGCAGATTCCTTGCCCACGAACTCGGCGATAAGATTCTCGCAGTCAACAGCGAGCTCAGATGTGCCAACATCACTCCTAGAGCTAGCCATGGACAATCCATACTTCCGGATGGTCTCCTCGACCGAGTCGGCGCAAGGACCTTCCGACTGAGCAAAGCCGAGATAGTTGTAGGAGCTCATGTTCAGAGTTTCGGTGGTGGTGCCGGTCATGTTGAAATGTACATTTCCATCATCCGACGTGCGGTCAAGTAGATTGATATACCTTCCCGGAACACCGGTGGTAGGTCGATTGAAGCAATCGTTGATGCGCATCTTCAACCGACGAACGTAGAAGTTGTCAAAGTCGCTGTTCAAAGCCGCGTAGCCATTGCGTGCTTTGAGGTGTCGATAAGCGTCCTCCCTCAACCTCATGCCAAAAAAGTCTCGGACGTGACCGAATATTATGAGGATCAGGTATGAGATATAAGTGGTTAAGAGATAGTAGTAGGGCGGCTCGTCCATGACCGGTTCCGGAAACTCGCCTCCCTGATGTCGGCTCGTGTATCTGTGAGACTGCGAGTTTAGTGGCCCGAATTGCGCATGCTGTCGTTGCAGCTTCCGCGCTTCGGCCGGAGAAGGAGGCTGGAAAAGAGTGGTAGGCGGCTCGTCCATGTTTGCGGAATCGGCGCGCGCGGTTGACAGAGAGATACTAGGTAATGAGAGGGAAGGTGTGCTTATAGGAGGTGACCCCGAGGCCAGGAATGCCTGTTCTTGAGCTTTGCTCGCTGCCAGCAGCGCAGCTGCCGCAGACTGAGCTTCTTTTGTCTTGGGCGAGGTAGAGAAGAACTGAGCAATCTTGCTGGCTTTCTGAGACGTCTTGTTGACGAGGCTGCCGCCCTTTTCCGACGGTGAAAAGGACGGCCAGGGGGTCGGAGGTGAGCTGCTTAGGAGGGCGTTGGACACTCGACGAGGCATGGCCAAAACTGCGCTGGAATGGCTGCGGTGGTGTGTTCAGATTATCTTTTTCGATCCAAACCCGACGCCAGCGGTTGTGCGAGCAAAGACGGGCGACAGCGTTTGGTTTTGACCTTCGATCGAAATGTCGTGGAAGAGCGCGTATTCGGGGTGGCGGTGTACGAGGAGGGTGAGAATTAGGAAAGGTTCTCGAAAGGGTCTCGCGGCGAACACGGATGATCAACAAAGGAGGTTTGCAGGTGAAAATTTCGTCGTCTCACGCAAGCTTGGGCGTACAGGTCGAGATATGCCACGGCGACAATGAGGTGAAGGGCAGTTCGAAGCTCAGAGGAGTGCGAATTCGATTTTCTTGGACTGTGGATGTGAAAAGATTCATGCAATATTGCGGCTGGTAGGCTTGGATGACGAAGAAAGAACCTTGCAAGGCCGGTGTTGCCGGCCGTCTGACTGAGCTGGGCTCCGCGAAAGCCAATTGGCTGTCCCTTGCAGCTAGATGCCGCCCGCAGCCGTTGACCTTTTTGCGGAGAGCTGATGCTCGAATATCGACCTTCGCAACTGACCGTGCGCAGTTGAGGTTGTAGAAGCGGACGAAATGAAGGAATTTGTTGCAACACGAAAAGCACGCGACAGGGAAGCTTTTTGCTGACAGCTCGAATCGGGGGCTGGCGATGCTATTGAAATTGCTTTGAGGCCTGACACGTTCTCTCAGGGCTTAATAGGGGCAAAGGCCACCGGGAGCCGAGCCCGAGATTTTGCATCAAGTCGTCCGAGCCGCCTATTGGTCTCGCTTCCTTACACTAACAATCAACAGGCCATCTCCTTGGCACTCTAACGGAGCATTTCGTCCATCCCATTTCCGAGTGCCCGCTCTGACCTGTGCTACTTGTACTGCAAATCAAATACTGTCGAGCTGTGTGTCATCGCAATGCCGGGCCTTGGTCAGTACCTTCCGAAGATGAAGAAGTCGTCAAATTTCTCTTTGGAGGCTGCTGGTAATCTACCCAGCGACATGGACCCGATTCAGCATCGCCCTCAGGATCAGAGATATCGACATCAGTTCACTGCACTTTCCTTATGCCCGTGAGTACCGCTCTTGCCAACGAGACTCAAAGTTATGCGGGGTAAGAAGGCTCCTTACTCGACTTGAGACGCATTTTCTCTATCTGCCACCATGATCAATGCTCATTTCAAGCAACCAGCCGCCCATGGCTTTCGACCGTCATGGTTATTGAAAAGGCAGTCTGAGTCTGGACTCTCGATCACGACTTTGAGCCGGAGGTCGTTCCCCGCCTGATCGTAAAGAGTCGGAACTCCATTAGCGGTATCGGCTTCCCCACGATCTGCAGGTACTAGTACATTTCAATGAGCCTGCGTCAACAATTTCTCCTCTCGCAAGATTTCATGACAATGGCAGCAAACGGCGTCAACGGAGTATCAAAAGACTCAATTGAGCTATGGAGGCATCCGCGTCCCGAGTCAACGGAGCTGTATGCTTTTCAGCAACATGTTGCCAACAAGCACGGTGTTTCAACCTCTTCCTACCAAGAACTTTGGCAATGGAGCATCGATTATCCTGGCGCTTTTTGGGAAGAGGTGTGGAACTATACGGGAATAAAGGCGAACAAGCAATATGATGTGCGTGGACCACCTACAGCGAGTGATCTGTCAGCATGCTAAACACCATTGTGTAGAAAGTCCTGGACGAGTCCGCCCCAATGTTCCCGAAGCCTGCCTTCTTCTCTGGCTCCGAATTGAACTTTGCTGAAAATCTACTCTTTCCCGCGGCCAATCCTCCTGAAGACACCCTGGCCATCATTGCTGCCACAGAAAGCGATCGAGAAAACGTGACATGGTCAGAGCTGCGTCAACGGGTCCAAGAATGTGCCGCAGCCATGGAAGCCCATGGTGTGCAGAAAGGGGACAGAGTTGCGGGATACATGGCCAACACTTCATACTCCGTGGTCGCCATGCTGGCAGCGACATCCCTGGGCGCAATATGGTCGGGAGTTAGTCCTGATACCGGCGTTCATGCGGTACTCGACAGACTCCGGCAGATCGAGCCGGTTCTCCTTTTTGCAGACAATGCAGTGACATACAATGGCAAGAGCCACGAAACTCATTCTAAGGTCTCAAAAGTCGTGTCAGAACTGTCCTCGGTGAGGAATCTGGCCATACTCGACACTGTCCCCGGTTACGAGTTTGATTTATCTTCCATCGACAACAATTCTAGTGCTACGGTGGAATCTTATGCTTCATTCGTGGCGAAAGGCGACTCTTCACGACCTCTACGCTTCACATACCTGCCTCCAGAGCATCCTGTATACATCTTGTATTCTTCAGGTACGACTGGGGTGCCAAAACCGATCGTGCATGGCGCACTCGGAACTCTCATCCAGCATAAGAAAGAGCATCAAATACAATCCGATGTCAAACCCGGAGACCGAGTGTTCTACTTCAGCACTGTCACATGGATGATGTGGCATTGGCTTGTATCTGGACTGGCCAGCGGAGCAACCATCGTGCTCTATGACGGCTCTCCGTTCCAACCTCACAAGGAGATGAGCATGCCTCTTCTCATCGACGAGCTCGAGATCAATCACTTCGGCACATCAGCTAAGTATTTATCAGTCCTGGAGCAAGCACAGACCCTGCCCAGAGAAGCTTCCCCTAAAGGAGCGACCCTCAACTCGCTCAAAGCAATTTACTCGACTGGTTCTCCTCTTGCTCCCAGCACCTTCGAGTATGTGTATAAGAATCTTTCACCTCCACCACCTCATCCAGGCATACTCCTTGGCTCTATAACTGGCGGTACAGACATTATCTCCCTTTTCGGTGCGCCGTGTACGACACTGCCTGTCTATGCCGGCGAGATACAGAGCCCTGGTCTTGGCATGGCCATCAGAGCATTTTCACCAGAAGGCGAAGACATTACATCGACGGGCGAGCCCGGCGAACTCGTCTGCACCGTGGCATTTCCCTGCCAGCCCTGTATGTTCTGGCCACCTGGGCCTAGTGGTGAGAAGCGGTATAAATCGTCCTACTTTGAGGTTTTCACCGATCGGAAGTTGGGGCATCCAATCTGGCACCACGGTGACTTCGTGCGTTTCAATCCTGACACGGGTGGTATCTGGATGCTCGGCCGCTCTGACGGTGTGCTCAACCCAATGGGCGTCCGCTTCGGGTCAAGCGAGATATATAATATTCTGCTCAAGCATTTCAGCACAGAAGTCGAAGACGCCTTGTGTATAGGCCGGAAGCGCGAACAAGACGCAGATGAAGTCGTGGTTTTGTTTCTCAAGATGACAAAGGGCCATGAATTTTCAGAAGAGCTGGCAAAGAACATCCAGAGTGTGGTGCGTAAAGAACTGAGCGCCCGGCATGTGCCGAAGATTGTGGACGAATGCCCTGAAATCCCAGTCACGACAAATGGCAAGAAAGTCGAAGGTGCTGTCAAGCAGATTCTGAGTGGACTCAATATCAAGACCTCCGCCAGTGTGGCCAACAGTGAATGTCTGAATTGGTACCGAGAGTGGGCAAAGACGCACTGAAAGAATGCCATGGTCTGGCTTCGTCGGCAACGTGCCTGTATGGCGCTGAGGAATAGCTGGAAGAATCGGCGCTTCCGTGACGAGCCTTTGCGTCAGAGGCATCTGAGCCATGAGCTATTATGGCACGATTCTTGATGAGGTCAAAAATATGGTCCTTGCTAATCCTTTATACCAGGTGTGCAAAAGCCTTATAAAAACGGGTAAGGCGAGCCTTGCAAAGGATTCGCAGATCACTAGGCCTTGGTACCAAACCCCGTATTTGAGCCTCAATCGACCGTCTTCCGAGCACGGTCCACTCATCTTATTTCCCTCTGTCCAATCAAGCACTAGAACAGCGTCCGCATGTCATTGAGGGCAGTTATGAATGCCTTATCTACTTCGCGGCTGTGATTTTCAGCCCGACTTTGTCGCTCCTTGGTTGCTTCTTTCTCGGATTGAGGCAAGCCAATACCTTCATCACATGGATGCCCTTACTATGCCGCAACGGGCATGCTGCAGCGCCCGAAAGAGTATCATTGGGCATCGGCTGGTGTCCTCACTCTCAAGCAGGGAGAACGTGCCTACTGTCATCCGCCTTCATTGCATCCTCTGGGTTCAAAGCCCAATGCAAACAAGGCCGGAAACGTTGTTAATTGGGGCGCTGAGAGGCAGAGCCGGATTGGGGCGAAGAACGTCGCTTTCTTCTCGGGTTCTTAAAAAGATCAGTTCTTCCACCATCGCAGTTGTTTCCTTTCGGCTTCTATTTCAAACGCGGTGCTCCTCTGTAGCTTGCTCCCTACTGGAGCAGCGACTACCTCGCCTTGCGGAATATCTCACCATTCCATTCTCTTGCCAGCTCTTTTGCATCGTGAACGGCATCATGTACTTGGATCGTCAATGCTGTTTCCAAAGATGTCAGATCAACGAATACACTTGCCACAAGGGGAGCCTCAACCAAGAAGTCGTGCAGCGCTATGGAGACTGCCTAGAAACTCAAGTCTGGTTCGGCCTAGGCGCCAGATTTTGCACTCTGACAAAGCGCTGAAGGCGCCATCGTCTTTGTTGTAGTGAGAGCTGTTACTGTAACAACCCCTTGCTTTCTCTCTTTAATCTGAACTTCTACAAAATCGCCATGATGCAGTCCTCCGCAGACTCAGGCACGCTGGAATCAATCCTTACCACCCAGACTGAGAAGCAGTTTCCGGTACTGCCACGCTTCTTGGGTGGCTCATCGAAGGTATGGATCTAACACGCGCTGCTATTCTATATTCACAAAAAAATTCGAACAGCAGCAGTTACCTCAGAATCAACCCAAAGTTCAAAGAGCCCAGCCACTGCGAGCCAACCTCCCACTAGTTCTTCATATCAGCCCACTGCTAGCGGCTGGCACTTATACCATCCTTCGAGTCGAACAACCTCTCTGCTCCCTCGATGCTCCTGCATCTGTCGTTGCCCTCGGGATCGTTTTTGGAGCAATCTTCTGTTCTCTGTGGATTCCGATGAGCTTGACGTTGAAGATTGCCTTCGGAGAGGGGAGATGGTGCGAGCAGATGCAATTCGTGGCTGGCATGATCACGGCATACGTGACATGGCCAGCATTCGGTCTTCTGCTTTCCGGGGTATGCAGAGAACCATACGACTGATGGATTTGGCTGAACTGGGAATGTCAATGATGTCCTTATGAAGAAAGATATCAAATAGATTGAGAAGCAGCTTCCAGCTTGCACGCATGCATCAAACGGCTCATCAATGGTGCGTAAGTGAATCGATTGCTCACTTATGCTTATGATATGTGGTAAACAGTAGGAGTCAGGCACTATTCAACCCTACGCTCAAAAGCACCACCCTAGATGGCATTCTCAGATTGTTTTCCTCTTCGGTTCCCTCCTGACAGCGATTGTCTTCCTCTTCCTTCGAGTACGCTGGCCTTTCGCAACAGATTTTATTATTTCGGGCACCCTATAGTGATATTAGGGAGGTGAGACACTATTTCAATATTCATATTTTCCACTCACTAATCGCAGCCCACATCTGTGTGAAGTCCGAATGGCAAGGCTGCCCAGCAACTGGCGCTGATGCTGGTTCGGTAACTTTGCAGGATTTGTCTGTACACCAGAGTCGCGTATCTGCGCGTAGAAACGCGGGAATGTGAGTATGACTTCCTCGTTTCGGCAATTGTAACGAAGATTGCTACCGTTCTGTTCAACGTACATTTTTCCGTTGTGCCGCGGTTATGGCATGCATTAGATCCATCGTCGTTGATCCAGTATGCACTGGAGGCGCCATAAGGTCCTCCTACAATACTGAGGCCGTCTTGCGGAGAGGCTTGGGGGAACGCGGAGCCTGCAAAGTTTTTGCAGTTTCGATCGTAGTAGCTAGAGTTATGGATCAGCTATAGTAGACAAAACAATGCGTCGGTATATGGTACAAGTTGACCTGAACTGCCTGCGTGGTGGCTACGAGACCACCCATCACGGCGAGCATGCTTCCAGTCTTCATGATGCTGCTCGAAAAATAATAGTTGGGGGGGTTTATATCGGAATCTGCTGCGTTCGGTAGTTGTAAGGGCGTTCCAATATCAGAACGATGCTTCCATCACTTTCAGCACGTAGACAATTGAGTCCTGACGAGCTTTATAGTCAGACTTGCTGGTCCGCTTTGCTTCCCATTAGCTCAACGGATATGGCGAACGTTGCACGTCGTCTATGTTTGACCGACGCTATTTTAAATGATTACCATATGGTACTGTCAAGTGTGAGGAGGTTGATCTTGGCATAGAAAAACGTCGTCTCAGTCCATGACACACCCTGCATCATCCACCCTAAACCGCAACGTGATATCGTGCTGATCGACTGCGTCGCCTTCCAGCAGTCTTTTGCTAATCAAGTCTTCTCCATGAGCAAGCCGTGTCTGCTTGAGCTTCATTATCCTTGGTTCAGCTTCTCGATCGTGATAGATCCAATGTACCAGGGGATGGCAGAAATAATTGACAATTGACAATTTCTCCGGTCTCACTTTGTTTGTCAATTTACTGGTCGGAATAAACCGACATGGAGTTGGAACGTATGCGTTATACCATTGTGGTGTGGTTGGTAACGGGGGGCATAATAAAGTGTGATAAAAGTGGAGGGGCTAAACTACTAGCCAAGCTGTGGTGGCGGCGGTAATCGAAGCCTTGGCCCCTTGGCATAACTCCTGACGTACTAGGCCAGACTCGAACGCGAAGGAGACCACACCGCGCCTTTCGGAGCCACCCACAACCTACCTGCGGTGACGGATTATTCTCGGCTGCACAATAATCAGGGCTCAAATAGTACCGTAATCGAGAAATCATCGCCCACACCTTGCCATGGAGAGTTCATCAGTTAGTAAAGGCGGTCTGATGGTAGCGGCAAGTTGTCCATCCTTCGTTGAAGAGCCTGATCTCCGCGCGATGGTCCGCCTATGCGCGCACGATCGATCTCGTGTCGTCTGCAGACGAATTCTCTGCGGCTAGCAGTCAGAGAGACACTATCGCCCTGTCCCTCCGTGCTGCTTCTCTTCGGACGCTTGCTAGCATTCACGGAGTACCTACGCTGGGTATCAAACTTACCTGAAGTCAGCCGCGAAGTCGATCTGCTGTACCGAGACCAATGAAATGGTGATCATGTCTCGATTGACAAACGTTGTGGAATGACTACGAGTGCTTCTGAACGGGACGAACCTGGTTGGGAATTGTGCCATATGGGGAAAGGGCATCCTTAGGCATTCTCTGCCGCGCGCGGGAGAAGTAAAACCCCTTTGATTACTACGCTGGCTTTGAGAGATGCTGCGAAACCTGTCGGAGAAGAACACACAGATGCTGGCGATGCTCCTACCTTCTGCTGTTAAGGTTCAGGGACGTCGCCATCGACATTTGCAGACCCTTGAAGCTCTTCTTTTTGCTCTCTGCTGTACTCATCAGGGAACACCACAAGGACCCACCAGAAATGTGTCCAACAAGCTTTTCACCCTTGGCTCTTGTTTGTTGATTGCGTGCGCCGATACATAATATGATGTTTGTAGATCTGTTAAGGTGTCCTTCGTCGAAGTCGAATGCATCTTGATCAGGTTGCAAGCAAGCTGGAGATCTTGGGCCAGCCATAGCCATGTAAAAACCGAAGTCTGATAGCATCGTGAAGTGGGAGGTCCAGAGGAGCTACATTTAGAGATTGCCAGTATATGCAGTATGGTCATGGAACGGGAACATACTCCCAACTCGACGTTCGATTGCAATGCCTTGGTTTTGGACTTATTGCTTGTGCACATCAGTCGTTGCTATCTCCATTGCCCGAGCGCTGGTCACAAGTGTCGGGTGGCCATATCAGTGACGTCATCCTCTCAACCGTGTCTGCTATTCTAGGGCCAGAAATTCCCCGGTTAATATTCTGATCCATGCTGCCACAACTTCATCTACTCTGGGTCCACACAGTGACGTTTCGGGCGCAGACTATCTCGCTCGTCTTTCACTTTTGCTCAGCTCAGTATCCTCGGCCAGAGTGAAAGCTGTTGAGGGCACTCACGATGTTTGTCGACAACCAGAGTAGATCCCGGACTGGTCGAAGACCGACAGCTCGTTCGTGCATCTCGCCCCCACGGGCTGCCTGTTTCAACAACCTATTTCCAGCTACCCATTGTAGCGACATGAGACAGGATGGCAAGCACATAGCCCCAAGTCCAGCATGACTGGCCCAGATTCCCGAATTGTGAGACTGCACTCACCCACCCAAAGGGCACGAGCGGCAGCAAGGCCGGACAGTCCATTACGTCACAACGAGTTAGCTGCAAGCAGAGTCCCTTGCCTCTCTCCAGCATGATCCCATGCTGGTCTGATAGAAAGACAATGTGTTCCATCTTTGAGACGTCTGGTCGCTTGAAGAGCCTCATAAAATCTGTGCCACCCCACTGGACATCCTAGTGCTTGGAAATGAACACTGCTTTTGTACAGCGCGGTGAACCCAATGGCTATCCCCGTCAGCAAAGTTAAGAGTCTCGAGCCATGGGAAGCGTCGAAGCAGAGGTTCCTCCAGACGCTTTCCAGGGAAGACCGTGCGCAATTCAATCTGTGGCTGGACGATAAGAAGGCCTCGGAAAAGCTCAAGGACGAAATTGGCAAGCTTGAGACAAAGAACAAATCGCTCGGCAGGCTGAAACCTTTTGTAGAAGGCTTGAAGGGATTGGATTCCATCATATCGCCTGTTGCTGGTCTCGATGCGCATGGAATTGTAACCCTGGTATGGGGTGGCTTCAAGGTGCTCATGACGTTAGCAGACAAAGCAATTGCCTTTTTCGAAGCCATTGCGGAATTCCTTGAAGATATAGGCCATGAGCTGGGGCTTTTTCGGGAGTATGAACATCTATACAGCAAACACGGCAGTCTGCGGTTCAACGCCTCTCTTGAGCGCGTATACTCAAGCTATCTGTTCTTTTGCTCGTCAGCAAAGACATTCTACGAATCGTCCAAATGGCGAAAGTTTGTCGAGTCCACCGGTTTATCGAGACGAAAACACTCATCTAGTATTGACCTGGCGTTGGCCGAAGTGAAGGCTGCCTGCGCACGTGCAAGGGCTGAGGTCGACCTTGCCGAAAGGCAGTCTCAAGCAGCAGCTTCTGAGCAACTCATGGACGGGGTCGTCAACCTCGGAGACGGAATTCAATACGTGCATCTACGAATGGACGACCTCCAGCGAGAGTTGATAGCGTTCGAGGATCAGGTCGATCAGAAGCTGGCCAATGTCGACTTCAGGGAATTCCAAAAATGGCTTCAGCACGTTGATATGGAGACGCCTTTGCAAGACAATCTTGACAAAAGAGATGGGCTTCCAAACACATGTACCTGGGTGTTCGCAGACGACTTGGTCAAGTCATGGGCGTCGTCGTCGCCAGACTCCGTACAGGCTCTCTGGGTCAAAGCAGATGCAGGCTTTGGGAAGACTGTTCTTGCGTCCTACGTTATATCGGAGATGCGAAAACTCTATCCCACAGGTGTCGCCCACTTCTTTTGCAAGCACGACGAGAATCGATCAGTGGTGCATATTCTCAGGAGCTGGGTATGGCAACTGACCGCAGCCCACAGCATAGGGGGACAAAGCGTGGGAAGTCATCTTGCCGTTTCACCAGATGCAGTAATTGATTTCAACAACGCAGAGGTGAGCCGAGTTCCTACTTTTGAGCCTTTTCTTTCCACTCGGTGACCAATTTTCGAAGTCAACATTGTTCTGGGCGCCACAACCTCATCACATGCCAAATAAGAACGGCATAGAGGCCTGCTGGAAGATGCAAGCCCATCCCAGACATACTCGTTCCCAAATGTCAACTGTGAATCACCACTTACACTGTGTGTATAGGAACCAAGTACAGTCGTCATGTGCCGCATGCTTCGAACGCTTTTCCTTCAGAACAAGCCCACGCTGCTCATTGTTGACGGCCTCGATGAATGCGAGATACCTACCGAAAAGAAAAAAAGAGAGTGGGATCATTTCTTCGAAGTCCTCAGCCATCTTCCCAAGAGGTGGAAGCTTCTTATCATCAGTCGACCTCACAATTGGTACAACAAGCTTCTCCAAGACAACCTGACACCATTTCTCCATACAAAACATATCCAAAAGGAGGATAATGTGGATGATCTCCATGACTTCGCACAGCGACAGGTTTCAACATTTGGCGAAGAAACTGATTGGTCGCCCAAGACCAAGACCGAAATTTTCAATCTTATGCTTGATAAAGCTGATGGCAATCTTCAATGGGTTTACCTGCTTTCGGTGACCTTGCGTTACGCGAGCGAAATCGAAGTCCGTGCTTCACTAGATAAACCACCTGAGAATTTGACCGAGCTTTATGGCCGTGCCTTGGACAGCCTGTCGAAACAGAATAAGGGCCTAGCATCGAAAGTTCGTCTTGCTCTCAAATGGATTCTGTGTGCACATCGTCCATTGAAATCAAGAGAATTGGCAACTGTGCTCAGCATGTCTCCCAATGCTTTGGAGGCGAATGTTTTCAAGTACATTGGTCCTCTTGTCAAGATCGAAGGGGATCGACTTCGCCTCGTACATGCCTCGGCAAAGGACTATTTGGTCTCTTCGGAAGCCAAGATCTTCGATGAGCACTCTGGCTCAATCCCGGAACAACTGGCAGCGATCCATGCGCTCATCTTGAAGAAATGTCTTGACTATTTGAGCTCAGCAGACCGAGAATATGTCCATGTTGGTTCAAATGAGGATGCATCGGTGCAACGCATTCGTGAGAGGGTGGAAAATGACACGTTACTCGAATACAGCTGCAATGGGTGGATGCAACATTTCGTCGAAGCATACAAAGCCCCAAAAGTGATCGAGGACGTCAGGCCAGAACTTGACGCAATGTTGAAGTCAGACTCGTCTGTGATCAAGTGGCTGCAGATCTTTCATTTTCTCTGGAACGTGGGCGCGCTTTCGGAAAGGGCACGTCAGCACATCGGAGCACTGACGTACCGGCCGAAGGGCACCATCAACTGGGCCGACTGGCTCATAGAGAACCATCCTGACTTTGTGCGCCATCTTGGCTGGGAGGATGGTGGACGTTACACTAGATGGGATAGGTACATGCACAAGCGACATGGGTATTCACACGACCATCCGTTCAGCATGTACCAGTCTCCGAAGGTCATGCCGGGTATACACGTGGCCGCTTTTTTCGGCTATGAAGGAGAAGTCAAACGCATGATTGCGGGCGGAATTCATGTCGATCACCAAGGACCTCACGGTGGTACGCCACTGCATTGGGCTGCAGCAGGAGGCGCTTGCAATTCCATACGAGCTTTGCTCCACCTTGGCGCCAACAAAGAAGCACGGTATGGGAGGCACCGAGAGACACCAATCTTTCGGGCTATCCGCATTCCCAATGCCGTCGCTTTCCAACCCGGGACATTCCCTGCTGCAAGGCTCTTGTTCGATGAAGGAGCCGCTCTGGAACACGAACCTGTCATCAATGGCTTCAAGGTATCGACGGCTCTCATTGCATTGGTCGAAGAAGGACCTGACGGCCCAGGTGCCGTGGAGCTTGCTCGTATGCTTTGTGCTCGCGATCCAGTTGTGGGCGGGTTCTACATGCGTTTGGGTACGATATCGCAGGTTGCTGCGTGGCATAATCGACAGCTCTTATTGGAAGAGCTCCTTCGCCATCCTGCACAACAGCGGCTCCTCAACCATCAGCAATCTGGGACCCGTCTTAGAGCTGTCCTCCATGATGCCTGCACTCAAAATAATCCGGAGATCACAAAGATCTTACTGCAGGCCGGAGCGGATGCGAACTTGCGGTGTATCTTGAACCGTTTCACTCCACTGCACTTCGCCGTCCGAGCTGGGGGCAAACCAATCGAGATTCTACTGAATCATGAAAGACCAGCAGATCCATGTGTCCCTGATGAAGGCGGGCACATGCCAGTACATCTAGCCGTCAGAGACAACATCAAGCTGGATTTTGGAAAGTTTGTCCAGAAGGGATTTCCCGTCGATCAGGTCGACGGGAATGGTGACACCCCTCTGATGATTGCTCTACAGAACAGCAACTTCGCGATTGCCAAGCGTCTGCTTGACCTTGGAGCAGACGAATCTCAACTGGGTCCACAGCTTCGAATCTACCTACCCACGGAAGAGCGGGATCAACGTTTGCTATTGCTACGGGCAAAACATTGGCATCCAATCAACAGTCTAGCCTTTCTCAGTCTTTTCAGGCACCTGTCGAAGAAGCACATTCCAATACCGATCTTCGATCGGATTTTGAGGTTTGCAAACCACACCGATGTCCTCGAAATCAGCCGGAAAGGGCGAATGAGGGTGAACGAGCACATCACTCAGCGCATCCCATACCCATATCTCCGGAGCCCACGCATTCCAGGCAACGCGCTCGCACCAGTCAAAAGAATTGAACTGTATGTCCGAAGCAGTGATCAGGGGCATAGCAATGTTGGACTGGACTATTCTCTGTCCAAACTGGTCACCATAAATGGTGCTGACAAGATAGTACAGTGGCAGCCTGAAGAGAAGTTCGGGCGCAACCTGCACCATATGCAAGACCATAGGAAAGTCGTAGGCAAGAAGGGTAAGTCACCTTTACATCCCGAATTCGCGGGTGAGCGGCAATCATGAACTGCTGGCTGATCCTCTCTTTCCACAGAAGCACCAACCCGCATCCGAAAAGTCCGGCCAGGTGAGCGTGTCGCTATCTTCCCCTATGCCAACAGTCCAGCATTCGAGAATGTGATGGATCGAGCCGAAATCAAAGTCCATCATGTGACGTTCCGAAGCTACTTCACCTGGACGGAGCGGGAGCAGATCTGGGGCAAGCATCAAGATGGCAGTCAGGGAGGTGTTCGTTGCAAGAAATCGAAGTGTCCACGATGTGCGGCTGAAAGGTTTTTGAAAGATCGGAGGGAGATAGAGCCTGGCGAAGAGGAGATTCGCGTGGGGGAGGTGCCTCGTTTTGTGAAAGACTTTGGCTTGGTGAAGTATGATGCTAAGTAGTCGCGTGCATGCCGAATGAGCGGAATCTCTGAGAATGGTGTTGTTTGTTAGACTCGGCTCACAAGTCACCTGTAAGGCAGCTCCTAGACACTATGAGGTATAAGAACCTGACCAGGAATCTGTGGTCATGTTGGTAGTCCAATCGCGCCCGACGTTGTCATTTTGCTTCGCTCCTTATGCTTGAATATCGAAAGGGTGTGTGTATAGCGGTGCCTTGCGGAGTTATTAGAAACTTTCGTTCTCACGGATCATTGAGCAATGCCTATATACATGAGATCTGCTGCGATCATCTGTAATCGTGTCCAGCTAGACACAACTAAGGCACCACGAACTGCAATAATGTCATTTCTATCATGGAACTCTTCATCGCCATTTCAAGCCAAGTGGTACCCTAGCTTCTTCACCTGCTCCCACGAATCCTCCACCGACTTCTGAAACGGCGTGAACTTCAATCCAAGCTGCTTTTCCGCCTTACTCCGATCCAGCGCAAAATGCTTGCTGATATCGACCTTGGCTCCTTCCTCGCCCAACCCTTTCTCCCCCTTCGCGCGCAGCCCAGCAAGCCCGTCTTCGAAATAGTCAACGCCACCGCAGAGCAAGAAGCGTTCACTGACGCCCTTGTCAAGGGTTAAACTCCTCAAATGTGCCTCCGCAACGTCCCTCACGTCCACCCAGGCAGGCAACCCGGGTGTTGCGACCCTAGGCGCGAAAGCCGGATCCTTGCCCTGCACTGAAATCACAAGTCGACTGATACTCGTGTTCAGGCCGGCGACGCCCTTCGCGACATCCGCCTCATGCACCGGCGGTCCATAAATCATCGGCGGACAAAAAGTGACCAAATCCCACTCGATCTCGCCCTTGGCTTTCGCATCGCGATACATCTCCCACGCGGCGCGCTCTGCGAAGGTCTTGGACGCGTGGTATCCCATGTACCCATTACTCTTGGCCTCCTCCTCGGTGACGGGATCCCAATCTTCACTGGTGTACACATATCCCGCGCGCGGGTTCTTGCTGAGATCGACCACGCTGGCGAAACTCGACATGATGGTCATGCGTTTGAGCGTCTTGGACTTCAGCGCGCTGGAAACGACGTTGCGTGTGCCGTTGACGGCCGGCTCGACTAGCTCCTTGATGGGGTCGTTGGTACTCACGAAGTATGGCGATGCTACGTGGCAGATGTAGTCGGCGTCCTTGACCGCGGCGTCGAGCGCGCCGGGTGCTTGAATGTCTGGCACTTCGACGAACGTCAGGTCGCCTGAGTTGATTGCTGTACTGTGTTGGTGGGAGAGAAAGGTCGCCTTGGCAAGGGAGCGGACAGTCCCGCGCACGCGGTAGTTGTGCGATAGGAGGGTTGCGAGGACGTGGGCGCCCACGAAGCCGTTGGGGCCTGTGAGGAGGACGAGTGGTTTGATAGCGGACATTGTTGGTAAGTGTCGACGAGTTCAAGTTGGTTATCGTGCTGTTCTTGATTGAGATTGCTGTGATGAGTTGCTGTGCTGATGATGTTCGGATAGCCGTGTAGACTGCTTTCTTATATACACCCTCGTACAAGGCTGCCTGCTCCATGCATGCAGTCTTTGGTAAGCAGCGAATGAATGTCGCCTTACGATTGACGCTGGCCACGACCATTGTTCGCCGGATCTCTCACATGCGATCGCATCGTAGAGCCTGCGCATCGAATCGTCGCGAGATGACCACTCACTCACTCCCCTGTGGTTCCGCAATGCCGCAATCCCTTCGGAACGAAAGTGAAAGCCTCAAAATCCGAAAGTCGCCAGTCTGTATCCAGTTTCCAAACCAGCGCAAAGCCGAACGTCTTCCCACCGGAACGCGCATGGCGCTCAGAAAGTGCCTCGTGTTTGATGACCAACGTCCTGTGTACCTGCAGTAGCGGCGTCCGGACTTCCACTCACGGTAGCAGTGCGGAATAAGCATCGAAAGGGAAAGCTTGAGGAGTTAAGTTGACCGGTGACCGGCGAGGGAGAACTGATGTCATATCTCCCTCTCCCTGCTGTGCTGGCATCGAGAAGTGGCAGTTAATTGACATATACTAGCGTAGTTAGGATGTCAATGAAATCTGCCCGGTCGATGCGTCAGGCGAGCTAGAATATGAAGATATGTGATAGTCAGACAAGAGTGCAGGCCCTCAAGTAGCAGGACTACGACTCTCGATGGCAAGAAGTATCATGCTAAGGACGCCATGTAACGGTCATGCTGTTAGCATACAAGTCATAACCTACCGCATGCTCGCTGCAGGCATCCCGTCCTGAGCAAGTTCCGTTCTGTGTGCATCTCCGATAGTGTATGTCCTCGCCCGCGGCTTTACGCGTAACCCACATGCATGCATACGCATGGACTTCCACTCCCAGCATTAATCTGCCGCAATAGGGTTTTGGTATTAACCCAGCAGCATTTCCAACTCCTCGATCCTCTTCTTCTTCCTCTCTTCTTCATTCTCGCCACCATTCGACTGCCCGACACCCAGACTCCCCGCCACTGCCATCTTCCTCTCTTGCACTCGGAGCATCCTGCCTTCAATGCTCTCCTTCGTTACGAATCGAACGACTTCAACCTTCTGTGTCTGGCCCATGCGATGCACGCGATCAATAGCCTGCGCTTCCACAGCGAAACTCCACCATGGGTCCATCATGTAGCATCGATTCGCTGCTGTTAGGTTGAGGCCGACACCTCCGGCGCGTAGCGAGAGTAGCAAGACACGCGGCGCTTTGGGGTCTGAGGCGTTCTCTGCACTGAAATTACGGATGACTTGTGCTCGAATCTTTTGTGACATTGAACCATCGAAGCGAAGGTGTGCGAAGCCGTGTTTAGTTAGCTGCGGGGCAATCAGGTCGAGGAAAGAGGTGAATTGTGAGAAAACCACCGACTTCGTGCCTCGAGGCAGTGCGGATAGGTGATTCAGTAATGCTGCGATCTTTGCGGATGTCGATGCAGAGGGTGAGTAAGGGTGAATTCGTCGAAGTGAGATCTTGGAGGGTTTTGCCACAGCATCGCCTGTACCATACATGTCTTCTCCTTCCTCATCAAAAGATACAGAGGCACTTTTATGTCGAACAACTTCAAAAACATCTCTGGGATTGATGAACTCTCTGCACGAAAAGCAGCGGGGTACTTCATCCTTGTCAGTCTGATGAGCGATATATTTCTCCAAGCACTCCTTGCAAGCGGAATGCCAACACGTTGTGACTGCTGGGTTGTTCATGGGCTCTTCATAGCACAAGGGACATTCGCCGCTCGATTCATCTTGAATTTGGCGGAGTGCGTTGGTGGTGAAGGTATTGATCGGGTCTTTGAATGCTGGATTCTCCTTGTCTGCCAGATCCGTGTCTTTGGTGAATCGAGCAATGAGGTCCTGGAGATCCATATCATCGGCGAAGCCATTTTCATCGGCTGCGGCGGCAATAGCAGCGTCTTCCTCGTCTGCAACGATATCTTTGTTTCGTGTCAATATTGGATGACAACAAGACTGCCTCAAGCGCAGGATCTGGGCGAAGATGGTAGTGTAGGACTTCAACAATGTACCCGCTGCCACTGATTCGTTGAAAGCTCGTTTCGCACGGGTGAGAATAAGATCGTACACTTCGCGTTCCGTCTTGGACAGCTCGACTTCTTCAACAACAATTGTTTTGGACGGCAACGGAACCAGAGCTTCGCCTTCTGGCGTCTTCATGTCCTTCGTTCTTCGGAGCACCAGGGGCTCCAGCACTGTCTGGACCACATTCAACGCTCTTGCGATCTCTTTCGACTCGAAAGGAACTGTGATGAAGGTCTTCCAGAAGGAGAAGTTACTCCAAGGCTCCACCTTCAAAAATCGCACGAGACTAAACAGGTCTTCCAGCCGATTGACGATAGGTGTTCCAGTGAGAACCCATCTGTGTTTTGCTTTGATCTCGTAGCAGGCCTTGGACGTTTTCGCCTGCCTATTCTTGATTGTGTGGGCCTCATCAAGGATGACTCGGTGAAAGTCCACCGAGAAAAGGCCTCCTTGAGATGCTCGATCCCCACCAGCAGTTGAGACCTGGTTGAACTCTGATAGCACCGTACCATAGCTTGTGATGATGACATGCGGAGCCGAGACTGCGTTCGAAGCTGAGCACAAGACTTGCAAATTGACCGACTTCTCGCTGCCATAGTACACCATGGTCCTCAAACTGCCAGGCTTTGAGCTCTTGACGGCTTCGCTTTCCCACTGCGCCAATAATGACATGGGTGCCACCACAAGTGTTGTGCACGGTGCCGGCTCGACTGAAGTTGAAGATTGTGGGAGTCGAGGTAAATGATTGACAGAGGTGACTGTCTTGTCCATTGCGTCGAGGTCAATTTGCGACCGATTGCCATGGATCAAGCTGTATATCTCGATGGTCTTGCCAAGACCCATCTCATCTGCTAGGATGCCTCCTAAGCAATTCTGCTCCATCACAGGGAAGTCAAGACTGATCTCTCCAGAGTAAAGATTGACATAGAACTTGTCCTGCCCCTCGACACTGGGAAGTGGCTTGTCGTCTGCATCTTTTGTAGGCCACGAATACTCCTCCCATAAAGGATGCATTGATTGCTGCTTGTCCGACTTCTCATCCCGTTCTTTACTGAGCATCCAGTGTAGAGCCTGTTTCTGATACTTCCGTAGGTCAAGCCGGAACGTTGAGGCAGGCTCGGCTTCTGGTGTGTTGAAGTCGAATGATTGTGCTTTCCGGTACAAGGAATCTAGTTGGTCTTCCTCGAGCTCTTCTCCCTCCTCTTCTTCGGATGTTGGAGTTGAAGTGCCGGATTTAGCCTTGGTCTCTTTGTCCTTGTCATACTGCTCTGCCATTTCAGCAGCTTTCAACAAGCCCTGCTTCTTATGCTTCGCCACAGTCTCATTGGTCGTGGCTGGGTTGAGGTTGACCTCATCGAATAACCTGACTAGTGCGACTTGCCGCAGACGTAGGTCCTTTTCCTCAGTGCTCTCTTTTTCCAAGAAGAACCCAGTTGCTCGATTGTCATCTTTGGGCTTGACAAACGCATTAGCTTCAAACGCGGTCTTGACTAGGTATGCGCGAAGCTGTAGGTAGATAGTGTCGTTCACTCGAACACGGTCCGGGGCGTAGACACATGTACCCTCGAAGCGACATATCTTCTGGTCCAGGAGAGGTGACACCCAAGCTGCGGTTTCCTCCGGAAGCCGTCCTAGCTCTTCGCCTCTTGCATTTGTGAAGCGTGTAATGACGTCCGCCTTCTGATGCCTACCCACAACAGGGACCAACTTGCCACCCCGGCCGACCTTGGTCTTGGGTGTGATTCTTGACCTTTCGATTCGTACCGCCTCGCCGTGAGCTAAAAGATGTGTACCGCTTTTTGTCATCCATGCTCCAACCCCGAATGATCCCACATATCGTTCACCGGGCATAGAGTCAAGCCGTACCAATTTGGGGGCAGTCTCGTCCTGGACATGGGACGTTGCAAGTGGACCTTTCTTTGCAGTGGCACCGGGACTCAACCATGAGTCTACTCCTCTCGATGGTAGTGACGAGCTTGTGTGCGGAACAGTGGCCGTCTTCCAGGATCCGTCGAAGTACATATTGATCGCCCGCTCAATATTGCCATTGGCTGCAGCCTGCAACTTCTCGACGACATCTTTGGGGATTTCTTCTCCCACAAAGGCACGAAACGTATCGGCGTCAAATGTCAAGCTCCCGCCGTCGTTGGCAGGATTTCGCAAATCGGCGGGATCAGTCTGGCTAGACTTGGTTTCAAGGTCGGTGGAGGAGGTGGCGGAATTTGGTCTGCTCGACGCATTCACCGAAGACGAGAGGGGTTGTTGTTCGGGGACGTCTTCTGGATCGTCGACGAAGAAGCGTCTCTTCTTTCTGGGCCGTACGTCAACGTCCATTGATTCGTGGGAATGGCAACCTCTGTGGTGAACACAACCTGGAGAGGAAGATACGGAACGCGTAAATTTAACGCGTTGTATGACGTGATGCTTGTTTGACCAACCAGCGTCATACAAAGGATTCTGTTCTTGGAGAACATTGGGATCGGAACACTCCTTGAAACCAAAAGAAACAATACTGATTCTGTGGTATGTCACAGCCCGATACTTGCAGATGAGAATGATGTGCTTTATGCTGCGCCTTGTCGTTGAGATCAGCTGTTGTCGAAGCTAGGAAGTTTTTGTTCGGTGGAATTAAAGAAAAGGGAGGGCAGCAGAGAGCGCCACAATGTCTGCGTCAGTAGCATGTATTTGCCGGTCAACAACGAGCACAAGGCAAGCACACAGATTATCAAGGCAGCTTGTTCGCGCCTTCACAACAACACGGCAAGCGGCTCTTTCTCTGGACCGCGACTCGCCAGATGTGAAGAAAGCACAAGGCTACTGCTCGAATCTCGTTCGCAACTATGACTCTCCATCATACACACTGGCCCACTTCATCCGGCCGCACATGCTCCCAGCATACTTCGCCATCCGAGCTTTCAACATTGAGCTGGCCAGAATCCCCGACGTGGTGTCCTTGCCCCAAATCGGCGCTATCAGAATGCAATTCTGGCGAGACACCATCGACAAGGCATTCAAGCTCACTCCGCCCATGGAACCTGTTGCCATCTTAATTGCTTCATACCTCAAGCAGGGCTATAAGCTCAACAAGACCTGGTTCCAGCGCATCAATACGACCAGGGATCGGAAATTGACTCATCCCGGCTTCACCAGTCTCTCCGAGCTTGAGTCGTACGCGGAGTCGACCTACTCAACGCTCCTATATCTAACACTCTCCGCCCTTCCTGTAAAATCAGTAGAGATGGATCATCTAGCATCTCATGTAGGCAAAGCTGCAGGTCTAACAGCCGTACTGCGAGGAGTGCCTCTTCTTGCCTTCCCACCACCCCCGAACACTCACTCTGTCAATCCTCCAAGCATGGGCGGCGGCTCTCGAGCACGGCAGGGCACCATCACGTTACCACTGGACGTCATGTCTCAGTGCGGTGTTCAAGAAGAGGACATCTTGCGCAATGGTGGCAACGCCGTTGGAATTCGAGATGCGGTCTTCACAGTCGCAACCCGCGCCTCCGACCACCTGATAACCGCCCGAGAGCTTCTCAAGAACGTCCAGCAACATCGCGATCCGAATCACGAATTCGAACACATGGACGACGAAGGCCACGAGTACAGCAAGTACGATATGGGCGTGCGCACATCCGCCGAGAAGAGAAAGGAAGATATTGACAAGGGTTTCAACATTGTCATGGGTCCCGCGGTGAGCACACAGCTGTGGCTTGACCGACTGCAGAAAATCGACTTTGATATTTTCCACGCCGATCTAAGGCGGGCGGAGTGGAAGCTGCCGTTTGTAGCGTGGATGCGAGGCCGGAGCGGTAAGCTGTGAGATGGCCTCTTTTTGGCTAGGATCTCCAAGAGATATCACAAAGTCAGTTCGAGCGTGTGCTTCCGCTTCTTGCAGCTAAGGCAGGCCATTGGAATCGACTGTGTTCCGACGACTTCTACTCAGGGTCATGGCATCACCCTTTCTGCCAAGAATGGCCTCGATAGCACCGATCAGCGCTTGTGAATCATACAGCATGACGCCTTTGTTGCTTTTGCGACCGTATAGCTTCAAGCAGTCGATACCAATGGAGGCTAGATGATCTCGGTCGACTCGAGGCGTGCCTTCGCCGGTCAAGTGAATAACATGGGTCACATATTTCCGATAGATCGAGTCGCGGGACGAACCATCTGAATGACCATTTGTCTGCGGGAAGAGATATGAGCCCTTGCGAGTGGTCGCAGGGGAGGAAGGGGCCGAGAATCTTCCTAGATTGTCTTCTGACCGCGAGGTATGGAGTCTGTCCCTCCACGGCCGCCCCAGTGAATGCTCACCTGCACGAGCAATTGCTTCGACAAAATCGAACGCAGAGAATGGGTCGGTGCTTGGCCCAGTCTCACGATCAAGGCAGCCATTCAGGATCAGAATCTTGTGTCTAGCCGATGTGGTCCTCAGGGCCTCGCCCACGCCCTTGAGAACAATCGAAGGGATAATAGACGTGTAAAGTGATCCAATCGAATATATGACTGCCTGAGATTCCTTGATTGCCGAAATAACCCGAGGGTTTGCCGGCGGAAGCATTTCCTGCCCGTAAGGGTTGATGTACCAGATCCTCTCAATCCTGGCCGGTAGATCTTCATCGTGATCCTTGCTGAATTTGATGTTCCGCTGCCGTAGCGTAGCAAGCGTGCCAGGGATGTGCGCGTCCTCGATCTCCTCGCCAGTCTCGGAATTGACGCGTAACTCGGCACCCGCACCAGCTGACACCGAACGCTCCATGGCCGGCATCTCGAGTTTCGTCTTCGCCGCCGGATGCGAGATGTTGTTCTGTCCGACAATGATATCCCCGTTCGCCAGGCCTGCAGCGATATGATGCGAGAAATTCGAATTAATGCTAGGAACCACGCGGACCTCGTCGTCTGGGATTGCGCAGATGCTGCTGAGCAGGTAGATCGCAGACTCGAAACTCCCGCTGAAGAGGCGCGCTCCGGTGAGGAACAAATTGCCCACGCTCGCGGAGGTGAAGTCGAAGGTCGAGGCGGGAGGTCGTGCGCGTTTCATGACTTCCAGGTTAAGCAGGTTGAGGAACGAGCGGATGAGTTCCTTCTTGGCCGAAGGAATCCCGTTCCAGAGGGGACTCGTGCCCCACACGATGGCCTGCCACTCTTCACTCGCCTCTCTCGCATCTTTGCCTGAAAGCCGGTGGTTGAAAAGGTTCGATATCGCGCTCCGTTCTGCTGACGGCGGGTCCGTTGGTATGAGCCTCACCAGCCGAGAACGTACATCGCCAATGCCAGGCCCGCCGAACACGCGTATCAATTCGGACGAGGAGCCGCCATTGTCCGAGATGGGAATTATATAAGTCAGGGGGCATGACTTTGACGTGCGAATTGTGTCGAAGACTTCGACGAGGGCGTTTGCTGCGCTGCCGCCAGAGAAGACGGTTATGCCTCGGGGAGTCGTCATATGGATGGATCAGTGAATAGATCAAAAGAGCAGACATACAGGCCACGCCTTTCCTGTCCTTATATTTCTGCCACATGAGACAGAAACGTGTCCTCGGAGCAGTAGAGGTGTCGCCTCAGCCTCGTGGAATTTATATCCGGGGTTCCGCGGCGCGGGAAGGCCGGTTCTGGGATCGCTGCCGACCGGAAGGTGCTGGATTGGGAGGTGCCTTCTCAAATGGGGGGGATGGATCAAGGTCTGTCAACAGAACACAGGTATCAGCGCTGTCACGGAGCACGAGGTAGACATTTGATGAGCTAGGCTATGACGCGAAGACGATTAGCCACGGTTCAGTGATTCTGGTATCTCCCGCGGGATAATTATTCACGTTTGCCAGGGAGGATTGATCAGAGCTATCTTGATCGTGGATGAAATCGTACATTAAGGGAAGTAGTATGTGCAACGCTCGGAAGCATACTGATCAGACACTCTAACAGGATGGCAGATCATTGCTCAGCTCCTCTTCTCAATCTGATAATATCCACAACGCCTCGCTCGTTTGACTGCATATCGATGCTCAAGCAGGAAACCTTTCCAATGTGATCAGAGTCACTCCCAGGTGCTATCCAAAGCACGGGTTACGGAAACGCAACACGCCGCCCACCAACTTATAGTTGAAGAGAGGCTGAAAAGAGACAGTAGTTGGCTCCTCTCACCTCCCATCAAATTGCAATCTCCTCTTCCTCCCTCTCTGGATCAGAGTCTTGTTCGCCCACCTCACCACCCACCTAGTCATGACATCCTTCATCAAGATCAAGAATACCACAACGGATACCGGAATCGCAATAACCCAGAAGAAGGCGTCGCTATGATGCTGTACGCCATCAAATCGGATAAAGTTCTGACCAAAGTAACCCGTCAAGAAAGTCAGAGGCAAGAAGAAACATGTCACGATAGTGAGCTGTTTCATGGATTCGTTCTGGTAGGCGGAAACCGTATTGAAGATCAAGTCGACGAGGTTGTCTGCATTGCGACGCATTTGATCGTACGAGTCTTGAATAAGCAAGCAGTGATCTTCAACATCCCCAAGATATGTGACCGTGAGAGGTGATATCTCCACGCCTCCCACAATAATTGGTGAGGCGAACTGTTTGCGAAGATTCGGGTTCTTGAGCTCGTAACTGGAAGCCTTGCTCAACGGGTCGACGTTTTCCATATTGTGTGCCGCAGGACTGGCGAGCCGCGAATGCGGCACAGTTGCGGGCAAAGCACTGGTTTTGTGGTCTTTGAGGGCGCCAATAAACTGGACAATCGGTGCTATTGCGCTTCGCAAGATGCCAAGCTCGGATGTCAGGACGTAGAGGGTGTTTGATTGATGAATGTCAGGATCGGTCAGTACGTCGAGCTCCAAGTCACCGATGGCGTCTTGATAGGCTGTCGTGACGGGAATGGCGAGATCGATTATCGCATCGAGGATGGCCTGGCAGAGCATGCTTGCGTCTGAGCACTGGCGCAGAATCGTCCCGGGTGATTGCAAGCGATGGAGGATGGGTGTCTGAACATCGTGTGCAGAGTACTCGAAGAAGGACAGCACCGTGTTGTCGGAGCAGAGAAAAATCGACACCTGCTCCATGGACACGCCGATGCCTTTCGGTTTCAAAACCGCGTGCCTCTCCATGTAATCAATGCGATCCTGGTTTGGCCCTGCATGGTAGCGTTGCAGGGTACGGATGTTCTTGGGGGCCCACGGTGTGCCCGCTTTCGCATTCCTAAAGCTATTGGACGGTTGCAGGCTATCCACTATGTCTGTAGAGCCCGTGGATCGTTTCTTCGTCGTCTTCTTCATAGGCTGACGCAAGTCGTCGATAAGGGTACGGATGGCTCCCTTTTTCCGCCTATTCTCTCGTCGCCTCCTTTGGCGTTCGGTGATGATGCGGGTGCGGTACTCTGATTGGGGCACGTCCGACTTTGAGTCTTCCTTGTCTTCTTCGTCGGAACTGCAGTCGGACTCATTGTCTTCGAGATTTATAAGTTTCTGCAGGGGCAGAACCATGTAGGTGTGATCACTGTACCAATCCACCTTGGTCCTGTTTTTCGTATGTATCAGGTCCTCGATGGCAAGCCTATGAAGCCCTTTGTGATTTCCCAGTACTCGAATGACGTCCCAAGACAGTCCGTTGACATTGATCCACCGGACGTCGCTCCAATCTGGCGGTCCTTTCTGAAGGAACTCTTCGATATTATCGTTGTCGAGGTCCGTCGTTGAGACCGCCTGATTGCTGAAGTCCACCACAGTGATTTCGCACCGTTGGTTGAGTTTCTCCATGTGGGAAGAATCTCCTCCGATTGCACTACCGTGGCTGTATGGAGGTGCCGGATCACTCGTATCAATGCCAGGCTCTTGTCCGGGCTGCCAGCCAGTGGTTCTTCCCATGTCTCCATAAATCACGTTGTTCGTCTCTGCCCTGCCTCTCTTGCGCAAAGACTTGATGGAAGACTTCGACATGACTGTGTCCGTCCGTCCCAACGTTCGTGGTGAGTTTGTGCCCTCGTCGACATGATGCTGGTGGTGCTCAGGGTTGTCCTTAATCTTTACATGAGCATGATGGTGTTCTGTCACATGATCCTGTGCTTCCAAGTCGGCTTCGTGGGATCTTTTGTGGCCATGGTCCCGAGAATGACGCGTGAAAGGCCTCTGGGACGTGTCCTCAGAGTCTGTAGAGTTGCGCTTAGAAGAGGACAGGACGTGAGTACCGTGCGTCATGTTGTTCAGAAGGGCGTGGTGCGCAGTTTTGGGGTAGTCGAGGAGGCGGCGATTGCACGAAGAGACATCAGCGAAGGTAAGAGAGGAGTCTCATTATGAAGGAAGAACGACAGGGGCAATTAAACTGCAAGAATGTGGCAGGATCACGAAGCATTGCAGCTGAAAAAGTATCATGATGTTCTCGTAAAATCCCATGTAAGAAGGGGCGTGAGGGGCCAATCGTGGTGCCTCCAGTGTCGAGATTTTAAGCTCTAAGCGAAGCACTTGAGTTTATCGGGGCTAGGGGCTTAATCCTTCACGAATTCAGGTAAGCCCCGAACCTCCACAGTTGGCCATGCAGAAGGCTAAGTTTCATAGTTTCGGGGGTGTTTCAGGAAACTCTTCTAAGATCTTGTTCATGCCTTCAGGGATTGCTTCATAAGCGTCTCTATCATTGCCTACTTGGACCTTCGCCAGATGTTCATTGTTAACAGAGCTACCACTTCGCTACCATGCTTGAATGTGCTGTTCTTGTTATTGGATGCAAATACCGGAGACCAGAATAACAGGCATGCTGTAAAATGAAATCAGCTGACACCAAGCAGAAGATCCAATGCTCCATGCGCAGAAATGATAAAATTGTTAACGTAGATTCTGCTAACTTGCAGTCCCAACATAAACCACCAAAACCGCCGCGTAGGCCGCAGTGGCCGCGATCAACTCCTGGTTAGATGACTCAGAGAGGACAGCCACGGCTGTGGAGAAGAGAAATACTGCGGCAGAGACGACAATCAGACGGTCATTGTGGCTCTTCACGAAGGTCATGATGATCAGAGGCACAAGAAAGAATAGCCCACCGATCAGAGCAACGATGAGCCGCCCAAGTACGTTGATCCTCGACGATTCCTGACGTCCCTGAGTACGACCACGCGACACAAGTGGCCCCCTCCCATACTTCATCGCAAGACTATGCCAGCTGTCGTCACCGGGTGTTCGACCTGTACAACTTTTCATCAGAAAGCGGCTACTCCCTAGGTGGAAGCGACAAACGTTCACCTGGATCAGCTTTGGCATATTCGAGATAATTTCCCATCAAATTGTCGTTGTTGTCCAGAACCAACTTCACTGGCAGTCTCTTCTGGAGAAAGCTCCTGATCTTGTCCACCCTAGGAGTCGGGTGTCTCAGGTCTAACCATGGCCCGCCGCCATAACCGACTCGATTGCCAACTCGCGCCGAGACATCGTCGCCCGCCTCTTGCCAAAGGTCGAGTTCGAGCTCCGGAATTTGCAAGATAGACCGGAAGGTTTGGACTGCTTGGTCTGCGTACATATCAGTTTCGAAGGGCTTCAAGCTCGTCGCAAGGAGTGCTAACAATATTCTCGCAAGGTTTTCCGCAGTCGTTGACGCATGGAATCAGAGAGCTTGTGTTCGATGTCGTCGACTGCATACTTCTGTTCATCGTACAACGCCTCACCAATCTCAGCAAGCTCGTGCTGATATTGGTAGAGATCTAGCAGGCCGAGTCCTAGGAAGGAATGTAGCCAGGTTGTTCCCGTCTGAGCCGCCGTTTGGGAAAGCCAGAACAGTTCTTTTTTCACCTCAGCCGGGTCGTGACCTTTCATACCACTGTTAGGCTGCTCAGATGGGATCTTCGCGTTGTCACTCGTTGCATTAACAGTACTAATGCTGATGGACTCCAGAGGATACATTTTCGACTCGGGGACCTTCCGACCCTCTCCTGCGGGAGCCGAAGTCTCTTTGGACATAGTGTCCGTCTCTCGCAATTTCTCGATACCGAGTCAGAAACCCTATCCAATCGAAGTTACATGGCCTGGGACTTCAAGATCAACAGCCTACAAGCAGTGACTTGTTTCTAGCTCAGTCTTGTGTGGTGCGGTGAAGGGTTCACACCACGGCAAACTATAATTCAGCTTTGCGCCACTTGGGCTCAACACGATCTTGGCTTATCAGTCCAGCTGAATGGATGTTGCCGCAAGGAAGGTTTCGGACATAACTCACGACAGACCCTTCGTATTCCTTTACGAGTCGCTCAGCTAACTGCAAAGCCCTTCCTCATACTAAGTAGACATTTACCTAGCAAGCTGTAAATGCAACTGCCTGTGCACGATACCTTCGCCTCTCCATGCCATCTCTTTCGACGTGCAGCCTCGTCAAGTTGGTTGCGCTACCGACATTTAACAGGTATGAAACCAGCCTCCCTGCTATCGCGCCATTCACGTCACGCGCACCAGACCGGCAGCAGCTGGAACGGTTGGCATGCAAGGCTAAAGACGCCCTCTGATCTTGATTTCCAACGATCTGATGGGAACATATGCCAGCAAAGCAACCACCACCGCAAACTCGAATCCGAGATCGCCGGTTTTCTTTGCAATTGGCCCAACGTACCATGCCTGGGCCATGGAGGGAATTATCAGCGCCCACGAGATGATCACAGCTGCCAGGGCGCTGACTCCGGACGGCAGCGCTCTGCCATCGTTCCAGATCGCAGGGTCGAAGCTGGCAGGATCAGCCTTGCGGAAGTAGAACCATTCGGTCAAGAAACAGGTGATCGAGGCGCCGGCGTAGTAGCCGATTATGCTCAAGAAGGCAATAATGGAAGCCACAAAAGACTTGGACGCAGGGATGGCGACACCGATGATGGCACCGGTGGCGACGAGAGCCAGCAACGCCCGCGGCACCTTTCGTAGAATAGGGGCTAGGGCTGTCAGGTTGAACGAGACGGTATAGACGTCTCGCGCACAGGTTGCGAACACCGAAGAGCCAAGTAAGACCAGGATGAACTGGCCAAAGCCACCCAGACGCCCGACCAATATGGTGCCAATGACACCGCCAATGCCGTGCGAGGCGTAAGCAGTTGTCCAAGCTGGCACTGAAGACACGGCGCCGCCGATCGCAGCACCCAGGACCATGAGCAACGAGAAGGGCGTTGCAATGCTAAACAGGCAGTACAGGGCAATGCGAAGGCGCGGCGCACTGGGAGGCATGTAGCATGCGTAGTCTCCGGCCACGTTGCCCCATGTGATCATGTTTCCGGCGCAAAAAGCGACGATGCCCATGTACTCTTGGCCTTTGTGTGCACGCGAGGGTGCCTGCTGAGACAATTGATCGCCGGCAGCTCCAACGAGGACGACAATGGCAAACAGACTCGGGATCCAGGCCCACCGAGTGAAGAGGTGCAGGACGCTGTAGCCCATGAAGCCGATGACCAAGCTGACCATCATGATGATGGCTATGCCGCCTTCAATGGACAGGGTACCTGGTCTGACCGCGGCCAGGCATTGTCCCCCATTGATGCTGCCGATAACGCCAAATCCTCCGACCGTCAATGTAACAACCAATGTGGTCAGTATGTTGCAATATTTCCTGAAACCCCGCTACCAGTCAGCCTGGTGATGCTTGTTTGAAATGGGGAGGAGAGACACTCACCCGAAGCAATATCTGGACTGTATCATCTGTCTCATCCCCGTTCTCGGGGCAATCGTCATTATGTAGGCAGCCGGTATGCCAAAGAAAAATTGGAGGAAGACGATCATGCACGCCGCGGCTTTCAACGACAAGCCGAATCCAAGAGTCGTTGCGGAGCCGATACCGATCCTAAACAATGGCGCACATTAACATTTACAGCTCCTCAAGGACCAAAGCCGTGGACCAATATTGTACTTACGGTAAGAGGCTGGTCATGGAGGTTGCAAAAATGGTGAAGACGTTGATGTACCGAGTGTCGTTGCGTTTGGTGACGGGCACCGGCTCGGCTCCTCTCATTTCCACTCCAGCAAAGGACAATCTTTGCCAGAAGGAGGCTGCGATCTTGGGAGGCTGGAGCTCATCCTGAAACTCCCCAGTAGGCTCGATTGTCCCCTCCTGGGACGAACCCGTTTCCAGGTCATGCGCAACGAGTCCCTTGGTCGTCTCCTTTTCAATGGTCAAGTCGGCCATTCTGACGGCTGAGGGATCGTACAGAGTCGAGTACTTGACAAAAGTGGGAGCTTGGAGTTGACCCTACCTTCCTGTGTTATGCCACCCAGAGAAGCTGACGATGTTTATACATGCCCGAAATTACTGTTTCTCTGGGCCGTTGCCCTCTTGGATAGGGATTCCTGTCGTGACTCGAGGCAGGATAAGATGCCGGTGGTGAAGCCATGGCCTCGAGCTTGGATGGCTCTCTTGATACGGAACTGGGAGGATGTCAGAAGTCTTGTACCATGTCTCGTGCTCCTTGCCAGGACTGGTGGCCTACTTACTCTTCGATCCTGATCATCCCCTCGACTGGCGTATCCGCTGACGCAGGAATTAGAGCGTACATGATGTGAGGACAGCTTGAACATACCACGACTCTGCCTCTGCTCGACCGGCTTGGCGGCAAGGAAGGCAGGGCACTTGATCGCCGTCTTGCACGCATTTCGTACGAAGGCGCCGGCATCTGGAGAAAAAACGGAGCTTCGATCAGCTTTCTCAATCGACAGCACTGTGACGCACTTGGAAATCAAAGGCGGGAACGGAGGATATCAATTCTACGCGGGGTCTGCGTAGAACATGGATTGCGCGATCAAGGAGTCGACGCAGGGCCCAACATGCCTTCTGCAAGCAATAGATGATCTTTTGAACCTCTTGTGAGCCGTGAAACTGTTCAGTATCGCCGAATCCCGTTGTGCTCCATCTCTCGTGGCAGCATTGGTTGGGGCGTCGTTGACTACCATTGAACGCTGCGGAGTCAGGGAGCGGAAATGTGGGATGTCAAATGTTAATCACGTATAGGCCAGGAGAGCTGTCGTATACGACGTGTAGCGATCTAACATATGAAGCCAGTGAATAGTGAGCCATACTTTGATGGCGACAGGGAGACGAGTGGACTTGAATACCTCTGGTATCAAAGAGGTAAAGTTTGTCTTATCGGTATTGGTCTACTTGAGCCAATCATTCAAGGTAGCTAATGGCTTGGCAAGTCGCGTCGCGATAGCAGGTGGGGCCTCTTGGCAATCAAGTCGTTAATGTCAGCTGGATAGATTATCGACCTGATAATCCAATCACATCACAGGGCTTGCGGCTTGATCATCTCGTACTAGGAAAGGACGAGGGAGCACCATCGAAAAACTTCTCAGGTCCAGAGGTCGAGATTGTCCAACCATGGTTACCACAGGCAAACGAGGAAGTGGATGATCTTCTGACGCCTCTCCAGCCAGTGCCACCGTACTAAGAGAACCTCAGGGCCTCTCACGCCGCCTTCTCGCCCAGCTGAGGCAGCCCTGCTGCCGCAAGCTTTGCATTGACCACGTTCAAATGGTCTAAGAAGTGGCCCTGCAGGTCCTCCCAGAATCCACCTTCGTACCCCTCGATATCTTAACAATGAGTCAGTGGGCGGCTGGAAACTGAGAAGGTAAAAGGGCGGCTTACGCCTGATACTTGGATTCCTGTCCAGGGCAAAACGGGTCAGGCCGACATGGTTGTTGAGATGGAACATGAAGCCTGTTCACCGCGTGGGTTAGCGAGTGATTCATACGGCCAAAGGGAATGTCTTACTCAGTGCGTTTTCTCCCATGATCTCAGGCTGCAATTCACAGCTTGTCGCCTGTTTCCATGCTTTGTAGGCGTCTCCATGCGGCATGTATGAGTTTTCACAGCTCAAGCAGCCTGCCTGTACGTCACGGACAGAACCATGGTACTCGCCGTAGATCATACCCAACATCTCCGTGGCCATGTTTCGATGGTAGTATGGGGGCCGGTAAGTATCAAGGGCTGTGATGTGTTTCGCTGTGTACACTGCAAATTCAGACAGCGAAACTTTTGGTGTCTTTGATTTGGCGAGAAGAACAGTATAAATGGTTGGATCGCATTGCTCCTTCATGGCACAGGCCAGGGGCACGAACTTCTCCATCGCATACTTGTAAGGAACATAGCTTCCGTGCCAGGCAACCACGTCGAATGGGCTGTGGTTCTGTTTGTAGGAGAAGAGGTTGCCGGTAAGCTTGTAGATGACTGAAAACATCACGTCAGCCAGTGGGCCAGCCATTACTCCCCCATCCAGCTGTCACACTCACCTTCCCACTTGGAGTCGTCGGTATCGAAGGCCGCGACAGGAAATTCAAAATCTCTGGGATGAGCCAGGCCATTTGATCCTATCACTCCGAGGTCGGGCAGTTCAAAGTGTGATCCAAAGACTTCATGAACATAGCCACGCGCAGGACCATCCGGTAGAGACACTTTCCATCTCAATCCCGCTTGAATGACGCACAGCTCGCCTGGACGAACCATCAGGCTCCCCAGTTCTGTCTGAATGTCCAGCCGACCGAGCTGCGGGAGGATCAAGAAGTCGCCATCGTTGTTGCAAAATGCTTGATTCTTCATCGAGGTGTTGCAGGCATACATATGCATTGCCAACCCTTCTTTTACTGTCGGGTCCCCCCACCCAGCAATGGTCTTTAGACCTTGTACAAAAGTGACACAATCATGCTCCTCTGGCCACTCTAGGGGACCCCACTCGTAGGTGAGCGGTGTAAACTGTACATTGGGGTTCTGTGGCGAGAAGCATGCTTCGAGCTGTGGCAAGGTGGTCAGGTGGGTCCGACAGGCGCAAGGGCTCAACTTACATCGGGAGTGGGAAACAGAGGTCTCGGTCGGGAATGAGCAACAGATGGCCGTATGCGATACATCCAGACATGCTGAAGAGTATCTCGGTACGAGGCGAAAGGAGTGCCGTTTAGCTGTTCTGAGTACAAGTCGTATGGACACCGTTGAGGCACATTTCGTCCGGCCTCGGGAAGAGCGTCCGGCCTCGAAGCTTGGTCAGTCCATGCTGACGACCATGGCGAGGAGACTCACACTGCTTCCGTGGAAAAGTAGTTGCCGAACCCAAGTTGGTATCGATACGGATCTGATTCTTCAGGAGGAGTTGTTCTTGATCCTGCTGCAGAAGCACCAAATGTCCGCGTGGACAACGGTCTCGTCACGACCGCCATTCCTCTCGAGTCGCCCATTCTATATGTGACAGCGTCGAGGTTGTTTAATTGGTACAATGGCGCCGCGGCCGTGCTTCTTGGTGTGCGCTTGAAGTTTTGTAGTTTCACACCACCTCAATCGACGTTGTCTGACCCATGCAGTGTGGACGACAGCATGTCCACTCCAGAATGGTGCATCGTCGTCCACCATCATGTCCCACAGCCACCGATGGACCTAGACTGAACCTACGCATTAGGACAATCTCAAAGGTTGGACTTGGGGACATCGAAGAGAAACCGGCAGGCCGGCCGGCAATGCGGCGTCATCAAAGACGACTCGGGGTGATTTAGACTCCACCGGCTCCGCCCTTATCAAAATTCTCTGAGGCCAATGAACGCTTAGTGAAGATTGGTCGCGTCAACTTTTCGCGTCAACGAGCCGGAGACTGGAGGTCGTCGGCAACGCTGGCTACTTCATAGCCGACCACATCGCTAGGCCCAGGGAAGGAATACAGCAATCTGTGCCACGTTAAAATGCCCACGCGCGGCTTCCAAGGAGCGGTTCATATCGATTGGGGCCACGAGATCTCGGGATGAAGTCAAGTACAGTATTTGTATAGTTTCACGTCTTCAGGGAAAACGGCCCTTCGGTACAAGGATCTCGTGGAAACAGCGTTCCACCAAGATGGAAGCTCTCAAGACCATCTCGTCATCTCCCCTGAGAGTAATTCCCTTGTTCTTGGTATTCGGCTGCTTGGTCTACAACATCATCAAGAGATCCTTCAAGAGATATCCATATCCTCTGCCGCCTTCACCACCGGCGGAGCCCCTATTCGGCCACTTTCGAAACCTGCCTCTCGAAAATGCCCATCTCAAGCACATGGCATACGCCAAACAGTACAGTAAGGATGCAATTGCAACATTCCATGTCCCGGCGATTAGTTTGGCTTGGCTGACCAACCCGAAGATTTCGACATTGTGTACTTCAATGTCCTGGGCAATCACATGGTCGTGCTCAACAGCCAGAAGATCGCCAACGAGATCCTGGACAAGCGCGGCGCCAACTACCAGGACCGCCCGAGCTTTGTTCTATTCGACGTGATGGGCTGGAGATTGACCCTGACCTTCATGCCTTACGGGCCACGATTCAAGCTCCACCGGTCGGTACTCCAGACTGGCTTTACCAAGACGGCCATTGCAAATTACAGACCGATCCAGGAAGATGAGGCCAGACAGGCAGTGGCGAGGATCCTCAAGGATCCAGCAAACTGGGAGCATTCGTTAAGGAGGTAAGTCTCCGCGTACCATGACCTCTTCCGTTGGCAACGGCTAACAGTAGATATTATTGCAGGTTCGCCTCCGGGGTTGTTCTCCGAATCGGATTCGGGGTGACAGTCAAATCTGATGACGACCCTTATATCAAAATCGCCACGGACGCCAATTCGGCGACTGCCCAGGGCGGGAATCCTGGGACAGCCCTTGTGGATTATCTTCCGGTTTGTAAGGTTTCACCAGGCTGGGATCTGACAACTCCTCTGAAGAGCCACACTGACCCTCTACTCAGTTAGATATATCCCCGAATTCTTGAACTTCTCGCAGACGCTAAAACATGCGCGGTGCTGGAGATGGGCCATCAAGAATCTGCACGACATTCCCTTTGCATCCATCAAGAAGGAGTTTGTAAGTTTACCAAAAATCCACCTGTGGCAGCACATCTTCTGCTTTGCGCTCACACCCTTGTAAGGATCAAGGCACAGCCAACTCATCGTTCGCATACTCTCTTCTCTCCAAGTATGCCGAAAATGAGAAGATGGGCATCCCAAACACCTTCACCATGCAGGACATTCAAGGTGCTTCGGGTTCAGTCTTCATTGCGGGGTTCAATACCGTCAGTACTCTTTCGATTCACCGCCCCACTATTGCTTTGTTGACCTTGATAGACCTTTGCCACTACTACAGTCGCTTTGCTCAATCTAATGCTCAACCCGGAAGTTTTCAGGAGAGCCAGGGCCGAGATCGACCGCTGTCACGGACTGAGGCAGTGGCGACTGCTACAGCCTCGCGCAGCCTCGCCACGTGACTGAACTGCGCCGCACTCGATATATCTCACTCGCGCAGTTCGCCAACCTTTTCAGATAGACCTTCGTCTAGTTTATCAATCAATTCATTGCCTGTTGAGGTTCGTAATACTAAACTAGACCACTATCGCTTACAGAAGTCTTCTGGATCTGAAGGAAGACCTCTGTGCGCGAGATCCACGTCTCCGTGAACACTGGATCTAAAGGTGTTCGCCGTCGCGTGTTGTTGTCGCTGAGAGACGCGTTTAATCTCGAGTCTACTAAATCTAAAGGTAGTTCTCTAGATAATCGCGCCTCGAAGCTCTTTATTCTCAAAACCTATCATCACTCTCTTCTATATAACTCTTTCTTCTCTTTACTATAACTACTCGCGAAACCTAGCTACCGCTAGCTAAATCTCGTACTCGAAAATCTAAAGTTATAAACCTTAATCTAAAGTGAAGAGTTAAAAGAGAGAGTATATATATCTATTATAAATAACCAGATATATAATGACTCGATAGCGCGGTCAAAGAATAACGACGCGTTTATCGTCGATACAAATAATACTCCGTCCCCCAGCCAACCGCTAGATCAGAAGGTTCCACTTAAGGTCTCTATGTCAGGGCCTGCCAAGCACTACAATCCCACCGGGGCTAGACCGCCGAGGGTCAGCCCCAGAGCATAGAGATCGCAGGCTACTAGCCCTCCTTCTTCTTCTCTTCTCTAACGAGTCGAGTAATCATTATATTACGCCTCAGCTGCCATCTATCATCCTAATAGCATTCAACCCACAGTCTAAGACCTATCGGTTGCTATAGGCCCTCATATTTTTACTCGACTCGTTCTGATTACCTTGACGGTCTTGGACTGTACCTACACCGCTACTAGGCTGCGCCTGGTATAGCCAGCGCAGCCAGGAAAAGAGCGCAGGTAAAGGCTCGGTGTGCTACCGGGTTCTAAATACCTAAAATACCAGAGAGCCTGACGCTCTCGGAGCTACCTAAAGAGAGTGCGCCCCCGCTGTGTCCAGCTAGCGACCCAGAATTTACTTTGTTAAGGGAGTCGCGTTTATCTACTCTTCCTAGCCCTTCGCAAGCTCCGAGCAGAGAGCCTAAAGAGGAGGACTAAGATATATTTCTTAAGGAAGAGGAAGATGTAGAGATAGGGGAAGGTTCTGAACCCTCCCGCTATACTTTGGCGTCGTCGCTGCGATCGGCGTACGCGTCTAGCACCCTAAAAGCAGAGATGTTACGTAAATACGCGTAAGTTGAAGAACTGTGTCTTTAACGCGAGCTTAAGGCTCTCAATACTAAGATTAAGGGTGTCGTTCTTGATATATTTGTGGAAATCGTAGGTATTACGCTGCCGGTGCGTAAGCGCTTAGTAAGTGTAAAGATAGCTAGTAGGCGGAAGATATTTAGGGTTATAAACCTAAAGTAATTTTTGGGCGAGTCGCTTAAGGAACTTACTTAATATATAGCCTTTTAATAAGTTTAATATAAATATCTAGACTTCGTACTCTTTAGGGATACTGATTGTATTTGTATTGTAGCTACGGCGCTAAGTAGCTATGTGTTGCAAAGGTGGTCGAACAAAACCTTAATGCCTAAAATATAGAAAGATTATATTGAGTATTAGTGTACCTTAATTTGTGCGCCTACTAATTGTATAGCGGACGTAATTAAAGAGATTTAACGCTTTTGCGCTAAAAAAGAGTAGACTGCTTAATAGATCTTATTTAAGCTTATTAAATTGTGTGCTGAGATTAAGCCGCTAATAGATAAAGAGAGGTGTGCTTAGAAGTTGTTAATAATACTTCGGCTTAAGTTTAGACTGAAAGTTTAAGGCGAACTGTTAGCTATTTTAATTAAGAACTAAGTTCTCTAGTTAGCGTAGAGATAAGAAGAGTTACTCTCTATGTAGACTAAAGATAAGAATAAAGAGATCTATATCGATACTGTGGGAAAGTAGACCTCTAGTAAGCCTAGACCTAGCTTCTAGTTAGGAAAGAAACCCGTAGTAAACCCTTCTTTAAAGACTAATTTAGGGAGTTTTAAAAGGAAATAAATCGTGTCGCTAAATAGCTAGGGCTATTTTGTTTATAGCGATATAGAGTATCAAGCGAGAGAATGCCTTAAGAAGGCTTCTAGTAAGAGATCTATAAATATCTCTATGTAGAAGCTAAATAAGCTAGCACCCTCGGCGAAAAAATAGCACCCTGTGTGCGGAGCGCTATTAGTGTGCTGGGTGCTTATATATTAAGCGTAAGTAAAGAATCTTTAGAGATTACCTCGTAGATTATAGACCTTGAAGTTAATAGTAAGAAGATTACTATTAGTGTGTTTATCGATTTAAAGGTACAAGCTAGCTTTATATTATAGACACTTATTGCGAAACTAGGTCTATTACTAATAAGAATCTCGAAGGTAGACGTGTATATAGTTGATAGTTATAATGTCTCGGTCTATAGAGAATTCGACCTAAAATTATATATAATTAATTTGCGTGGTAATTATAAGTCATAGACTATAAGTCTACTATTCTCGAAGATAGTAGATTTCGATATTATCGTTAAATAGAATTAGTTATATATTATGAACTTTAATATTAACTAGTCTAGAGGGGTCTAGTTTTATCGGTTTAGTAACTTAATTATAATATTTGTAATATTGCACTAGAAGATACGGCGAATAGTATATAAATAGCTCGTTAGGATAATTTAGTTGGCGCTTATCCGATTAATACGGAGTATATGAACAACCTTTTATTTTATTAAGGGCGGAGCTAGTGTGGAAGACTTAAATAGCTTACTAAAAGTATACTGGGATTATATTAATGTCTTCTCTGAGGAAGGCGCGAATTAGCTGCTGTTAGACACTAAAATTTAATATACTATTGAGTTAAAGGTAGATATAACTATCTTCTTCGGGCCTATTTACTCTTTAAGTGCTAAGGAGCTACGGATACTACGCGAGTATCTTGATAAATTTCTAGTAAGGGGCTAGATTCGGAAGAGCTAATCTCTAGCTAGGGCGTCAATATTGTTTGTCCCTAAGAAGAATAATGGCTTGCGACTATATGTTGATTACTGTGCGCTTAATAAGGTAACAGTAAAGAATCGTTATTCTCTCCTACTTATAGACAAGACACTAGATCATCTTACGGGAGTAGCAGTCTATATAAAGCTAAACTTAAGAGATATATATTATTATATTTTAATTATAGAGAAAGACATCTAGAAGACTACTTTCTATACGCGATATAGGCACTATAAGTATATAGTGATACTATTCGAGCTCACTAATGCTCTAGCGATATTTTAGGCCTATATTAATAAGGCCTTAGGGGACTTACTAGATATTATCTACATTATGTATCTTGATAATATCTTAATATATAGTAAGAATATAGTAGATTATAAAAATAATATTTATAAGATACTAGATTAACTATAATAATATTAATTATTTATAAAGTAATTAAAATATATCTTCTTTACTAGAGAAGTTAAGTTTCTTAGTTTTATCGTGAGTATCGTAGATGTTAAGATAAACTCTAGTAGAGTGCAAGTAGTATAGAATTAATAATGTTCTAGTAGCTACTATAATATTTAGGTGTTTCTGGGCTTTATTAACTTTTATCGCGGCTTTATTAAAGCTTATAGTAAGCTGATCGCACTTATTAGCGATCTGCTAAAGAGTATATAGAAGAGTAGAAAGACTGGTGAATTTATATGGTTAGATAAGGCTAAATAAGCTTTTATTAAGCTAAAGACTTGCTTTCTAGAAGATATTATCTTTATATATTATAATTCGAACTTTAAGTGTAAAGTTAAAATAGACGCGTTCGGTAAGACGCTTAGCGGTATTTTATTTTAAGTATATCTTTTATAGAATGGTTGTACGGTCTGGCGGTTAATAGCCTTCTTTTCGAGGAAAATATAGGGCCTTAAGTTGAATTACGATACTCTAAATTAGGAGATATTAGTAATAGTTAAGTGTTTCTAAGAGTGGCGGTACTATCTCAAGGCGCCTACTATTTCTACGCTAGTCCTTATTAACTATTAGAATCTTCGGTACTTTATAAGTACAAAAGAGTTTAATTAGCGGTAAGTATACTAGGTAGAGGCTCTTAGTATCTATGTCTTTAGTATTAAGTATAGAAAAGGCAAGGAGAACCTAGCTAATAAACTATTATATCGACCTAACTATATAGTTATATTAGAGAGTATTAGAAATTCTCTTTAGGATCTCTTATATACTTGTATACTAAATATAAATAGTCAGTAAGCTATAAGTACTATTGAAGCTAGAACGATTCGTATTCGCGTCCTAACTCGAAGAATAAAAAGAAAAACTATCTATCTTACTAAAAGTAAATATAATACTTTACTATAAGTAGAGCGTAATAACTAAGTATATATATTACCTAGTACTTTTAAAGTAGAGAGAAAGCTATAAGAGCGACCCTTTAAGGCTTATAATTAGGTACCTATAAGGCCTTAATCATATACAATACGCGAGTAAGGAGCTAGCTTATTGTTATTCGTAATAGATAATAAATTAAACTTTAATAGCGATAATAAGGCTATCTCTATACTCTCTATTTCAACTCAACAAAGTAAAATTTTAGATATCTTAATAATCGAGATACTGAACCTTTAAAGTATCAATAACTTCTACTAGAAGTAAGCGTAGCGTAAATATCTAAACGGCTATATTAAGAAGAGCCTTTAGAGAGGAATATAGTATATCGACACTGCTAGACTCGTGCGATAAGCCGGCGCCGTGTATATATCTAATAATCTAACTATTAGAGTAGAGATTCTTCGAGTGAATTATAATAATTCTTAGTAAAGAGGTTATTTTAGCCGTAAGAGAACTTATAAGGTTATTAAAAGGTTCTACTATTAGTCTTACCTTATTAAAAATATATAAAGTTATATTTTTTTATATAATATTTGTTAGCGAATAAAATTGTCTAGGTATAAACCCTATGGGTTATTAGCCTTAATACTATAATCAAAGGGCCCTTAAACGGATATCTCTTTAGACTTTATGATCGACTTGCTGCCGTCGGTTCGTAGGAAGATAGCATATAATACGCTCCTTGTAGTTGTAGACTGATTTTTAAAAATGGTTCGCCTAATATCTTGTAGTGTAGAGATTATTGCTATTAAGCTAGAAGATATTCTTACTAAGAAGATATTCTCTGAATATAGGCTTCTAAAGTTAATTATTAGTGACCGTAGTTCTATTTTGATATCGAAATACTAGGGGACACTATACTATTATCTAGCTATAAAGCGGCGATTTTTAACTATATTTCACTCTTAGATAGATAGTTAAATTGAGTATATAAACTAGATCGTAAAAGTTTATCTTTATTATTACGTAAACTACTTTTAGGACGATTAGGTGTCGCTATTATTAAGCGTTAAGTATATTTATAATTAATTTAAGAGTGCGATAACCGGGAAGACCCCTTTCGAACTAGTGTATCGCTTTATATTAATAATATATAGGAACCTTATAGAGGATTCGCCGGCTATTAAGAGCTATATAGCGATTTAAAGGGTAGAGAATCTTTTATAGGCGAATAGCACTACTACCGACCTATAGGCGTAAGCTTAGAGTAACTAGACGAAGTACTATAATCGTAAGTATAAGATAAAGATCTATAAGATCGGGAACTTAGTTCTTCTATTATTAAAGAATATTCGCTTATAGAGAGCAAGTAAAAAGCTAGTTAATAAGTTTCTTGGTCTTTTTAAAGTGTTGAAGACTATCGGACTTAATATGTATACTTTATAGTTATTAAAGAAATATAGTTAATTATATAACACCTTTTATATATCGCTGTTAGAGCCGTATAGCTTATGAAGAGAAAGTATTATATCTACGCCTATCGAGATAAATAGTGAGAATAAGTGGAAGATTGAAAGGATCCTTAATATATAGATAACGGTATAAGGAAGGAAATTTTTAGTGCGCTAGGTTAGCTTTAGCGAGGCTAAAGATATTTAGGAGCCTACTAAGTATCTGCTAAATATAAATAGAAAGCTATAGGAATTTATAATCTAGAGGGGTCTAAATTTAGGGTTATAGTACTTAAACAAAAGTGCTAAAGTAAATAGAAGAGGATCTAGTTAAAAGGATTTTATTGAGTTAGCCTGCTATTAGTAAGCTATTAGCAAGCTACTTGTAGTTAATAAGCTAGGATCTTCAAGAGATATCTAGATAGATTTAATATATTTCTATTAGTAAGCTATTAACTTGTGACCACTATGTAAAGACTATACTTAAATCACTTATTCCAGTTGATATAAATTACTTTATTAATATTAACCTCTTCACTCTGCTCTCTATTTGCTATAAGTATATAGAATTTAAGCTTATCCTCAACATTAAGCACTATTATAAAGTTAGGTATACTAACTCTAGAAGGTTAAGTCTAAGCTTCCTCTTTAGGCTAAGAAGATAGAATAATATTAGCCTAGCTAGCTATTAGTATACTATGAGTATATAAATTAAGTGCTAATAGTGACTTATAACTTAAGTTTAAAGTTTAGTTTAAATTCTTATAGTGTAATTTAAGCTTACTAGATAGATACTAAAAAAATATACCTCTTAAGTTTTAATAGGAGTTTTGTTATTTGCTATTAAAGTAAAAGGCTTAGTAGCAATTTTAGCAGCTTTAAATATCTTCTTGTCGAGAGAATTCACTATCTTGACAATAACAGCGCCTAGTAAGCTATTAGCAGGCTATAAGTAAGAGGATATTATAATTCTTACTAAAGAATTAATAATCTTAAGTACTATTACACTAGATAGCAGTAATAAGAAACTACACTATAGTACAATAGTTCTTAAGGATCTAGTAAGCTGTTAGTAAGCTGGTAGTAAGCTGAAAGTAAGGGACTTACTAAAATGTAAGTATAATTCTAGCTAGAGCACTAGTTACAGACTTTCTTAGAGCGATTATAATCTACAGTTCCTAGTTAGTTGTTAGCAGGCTATTAGTAAACTAGAAGAATACTCTTACTAAATTTATTAAAGAGTTTCTAAGTATTTAATTTACTATAAGATCGCATGCAGCGACAGTAAATCTTATACTTAAGGAGATCGCTAGCTTAACGAAGCTCGACTAGACACTTAGGTCTAGTAAGCTATTAGTATGCTGGACACTAGTGAGATTATTTTATAAAAACAAGATAACTAAGGGTATAGTGTTTACGCCATGATTGTTGAGGATATAGTAAGAGTAAGAGAGTAGATAGGGGGGGGGCTATCTATATATACTCGAAAAGGGACCCACTCTCCGCTAGGAATTTTAGTAAATACTATTACTTACGAAATATTATAAAATAATAGCTATTTATAGAATAGCTACTTAAAATTAAATCCTACTTATCTATAATATGTAGGCTGTAAGTAGGTGTAGAGTAAGTCTAGAGTAGGCTGAATAAATGATATGTAATTCGAGGATCTATATAGGATTGAGAGACTAGTTAGCTCGGCCTTACTTTCTAGTTAACAGAGTATATAAATAGTAGGCTTTTAGTCTAGGGACGCTAGAGTAAGAGTAAGTTGAACTAGAAAATTTAGTGAAAAATATTAAGAACTTAGCTAGCTTAATCTATTAATATCTTGCTTCTATATCGCTTACAGGCGCTACGGAGGCGGCTTTCAGTCCTCGGGACGAGGCCTTTTAGGGGGGGGGATAATTGTTAGGGCCTACTAAGCACTATAATCCTATCGAGGCTAGACCGCCGAGAGTTAGCCCTAGAGTATAGAGATCGCAGGCTACTAGCCCTCCTTCTTCTTCTCTTCTCTAACGAGTCGAGTAATTATTGTATTACGCCTTAGCTGCTATCTATTATCTTAATAGTATTCAACTCACAGTCTAAGGCCTATTGGTTGCTATAGGCCCTTATAAATACTCTCTAACTTCTACGATATAATTCAAGATAGCTATAACTAGATAGTAGTGATCTAGCTATTTAATTTTATAGAATTTTACGAAGACTTAGAACTCTATACTATAAGTACTCTATTAATCTATTGCAATACTATAAAGTTAGAGAACTATAATAAGTTTATAATAGATAAACTAGTTATTAATCTAGCTACGAAGATACCTTATAAACTTCAAAAAGAGTTTCTTGATTTATTTTATAAACTAAACTTTAAAAAGCTACTTCTTTATTATATAAATATAGATTATAAAATTAAATTCGTTAACGATATAAACCTATTATAGTACCCTTATAAGAAGCTCTATAGTATATTTAAACAAGAATTAAAAGTAGTTAAGAAGTATATTGATAAACTACTTACGAGAGGCTTTATTAAAGCATCGAACTCTCTAATCTTCTCCCCCATTATATTGGTCAAGAAGTCTAGTGGCGATCTATAATTATATATTAACTACCGCGCTATTAACGCAATACAAATTAAGAATAGATATTCGATCTTTAGGATCCGTAAGACTCTTAATTGTCTCTATAAGACCTACTTCTTTACTAAGTTCGACATTATCGCAACCTTCAATATAATACACGTTAAATAGGGTGATAAGTAGAAGATAGCTTTCTCTACTAGGTTTAGGTAGTTCGAATACCTAGTGATACTATTCGAGTTATATAACGCGCTATCTATCTTTCAAGACTATATTAACAACTACTTACAAGATATTTTTAATGACTTTATTATAGCTTATCTAAACAATATATTAGTGTTTAGCGCCACTATAAAAGAATATAAATAATATATTAAAGAAGTTCTAAAGCGATTAAAGAAAGTCGAACTCTATATTAATATCGAGAAAACCGAGTTCTATATAATAAAGATTAAGTATCTCGATATAATTATTTTAGCTAAAGGCCTTAATATAGATCTCGACAAGATTTAAACTATTTAAGAATAGGCTACTCTATAATTAATTAAGAATATTCTATTCTTTCTCGGGTTTACTAACTTCTACCGTATCTTTATATTTACGTTTAGAAGAATCGCCTATTCTCTTACGGAATTAACTAAAGAAAAGGACAAACTATTTGAGTGGATAGCAATATATTAAGAGGCTTTTAAGAAACTTAAAGTAGTATTCATTATAGCACCGATTCTTGTACACTTCGACCTTAACGAGCAAACTTAAGTTAAAGTTAATACCTCGAATCTAGTTATCGCTAGAGTTATGTCGCAAATAAGAGATAGCAAGCTAATGTTGATTACCTTCTTCTTAAAGAAAATAAGTTCTACTAAATATAACTACAAGATTTATGATAAAGAGCTACTAGCTATTGTTAAAGTCTTTGAGAAGTAGCGCCTAGAATTAACTAGCGCCGCACTAGACAAATCTATACAGGTTCTATCTAATTATTGAACTCTCGAATACTTTATAATGACTAAGGTCTTGAATCGATAACAAGCTTGTTGGAGCGAGTTTCTCTCCGAATTCTCGTTTCAAATTTAATATCGACCCGGGAAACAAGGCACGAAGCCTAACGCTTTAACGCGTCAATTAGACTATAAACTAGAAAGTGAACAGAATAAAAGAGTGTAACACTAACAACAAATACTCTTAAAGCCTTACTTTCTTGATGAAGACATTCTTTTGACCGAGCAATTGTTAACAGTTTAATTACTGGCTACTAGCTTGATAGAACTGGAAGAAGATAAACGAGAGCCTATTTCAGTACTAATTACTAAAGCTTATAACTCTAACAAAGTCATCTCTCTAATTATAAGAGTATTAAGAGACGAACTTTAAAAGCTACTATTATCCTTAACGATTACACACTAGAAATTAAGAAATATCTCTTTAGCCAATTATTAACTAGTGGAATAGAATATCTAAACTTAACTACTCTATAAAGATTAACTATAAGTACTCAATAATAACGAACTATATCTAACAATATTGTAAGTGTATTATAACGTATTTATAGAAGAACATTCCGGAAAGATAAAAATATATAAGGTACTAATATAGTCCTACTACTAGCCTAGCTATCAAAATAATATTAATTGTTATTATAATAACTATTATATATATAGAAGAACTAAAGCATTCCGTAATATCTATATTAAAGAACTCTATTAATTAAAGATTCCTAGTAGACTATAACTTAATATCGCTATAAATTTTATAATAAACTTACCCCTTAGTAAGATAGAAGAAATAATATACAATAATATTATAGTAGTCACAAATTGATTGTTCAAATAGAAGTACTATATTCCTTATAAGGAGATAAATATAGTGTTAACAGCAAACTTATTTCTTTAATATATATTCTATAACTATAGAATACCCGAGACTATCACCTCTGACTATAAAACCCAGTTTACGTCGACCTTTTAAACTTAACTCTATAAAAGACTAAAGATCAAGAAAATAATGTCTATAGCTTTTTATTTTAAGACTAACAAGTAGTTTAAAAACTTTAACTAAATTATAGAGCAATATTTAAAAGCGTACTACAATTATCTCTAGACTAACTAGGCTTAATAGCTATCGATAGCACAATTTACTACTAACAGCTATGTTTATAAAACGACAAAAGCCTCATCCTTCTTAGTTAATTACGACTATATATCTCGCTTCAGCGTAGAACTCGATCTTCTCGAACGGCCGTCGATATCTTCAAAGGTAGCTTAAAATTTAAAAGCCGCCGATATATTTACTAAGAGGATAATATTTATTTATAAGGCCCTACGAATAAAGATAACTTACATATAGACTAGATATAAAGAGGCTATAAATCGCTATCGAGCCCTGTCGCCCGCGTACCAGATAGATAACTATATATAGCTTAACACAAAGAATCTGAAAACGCAGCGACTATTAAAGAAGCTAAATATAAAGAACTTAGGACCATTCAAGATAAGCTAAGCTGTTAATATAAGAGTATATTAACTCAATCTATTTATATCTATAAAGATTCACAATATCTTTTATATCTCTTTACTTTATTTAGTAGTAAATAGCTTTATTACTAAGTAGATTTAGCCGCCGCCGCCTTCGAATATAATTAAATAAAATAGAGTTAAAGAACTATACTACGAAGTTAAAGGAATTTAGAACTTAAGAATCTACAAGAAAAACAAAAAGCTTTAGTATTTAGTTAAATAGAAAGGCGAGATATAAGAATAATAAGACTAAGAAATAGTATTACTAAGAAGCAACGAATTAGTTAAGGCTTTTTATAATAGCTATCTATATAAGTCTAGACCCTCTATCGAATAAGATTTCAATAAAGTAAAGAAGATTACTAGAGAAAAAGTGTCTACTAGAGAATAAAGACTAAAGAGATTCTTTAATAACAAAAGCGACTAAGTACTAGCGCTATATCGCGAGTAGACTTTAAATTACACCTACACCGACCTTCTTAAAAACAGTATTAATAGAGTCAAATAAAGCTAAACTAGGTCTATACCTATAAGGTCGAGAAGTTGCTCTACTAACCTAATTAATAGTTATCGTAAAGTCTATAACTCTCTAGATTTGAAGAAGAGTTAGATGACAAGTGGCAAAAGACAAAAGATCAGTAATTTACCACAACCGGCGCTGTTGTCACGACTCCTAGAGAATATCTATATGTTGGAATTGGCGCTATTTCGAGCGCGTTTTATACGACTTAAAAGGTCTAAACTGGCACTGTTTTAGCGGACCAAAACGCACTGTTAGAGGGGGGTAATGTTACGGACTGAGGCAGTGGCGACTGCTATAGCCTCGCGCAGCCTCGCCACGTAACTGAACTGCGCCGCATTCGATATATCTCACTCGCGCAGTTCGCCAACCTTTTCAGATAGACCTTCGTCTAGTTTATCAATCAATTCATTGCCTGTTGAGGTTCGTGATAACCGCGTCGTAGGCAGAGACCGCCTGCCTTCGCTCGCAGACAGATCAAATCTCCCATATATCGACTATATCGTAGAAGAGACCACCAGATGGCGGCCTCTGTCACCGATCGGGATTCCACATAAATCCCTCCAAGATGATGTGTACAATGGGATGTTCATACCCAAAGGGTAAGCTTCCTTTTCTCGTTTCACTTTACACCCACGACACCGAGATGATTGATCTTGCGCGTTGGCTGATGCTAAAACGAAAACAGAACATACGTCTATTATAACACATACGCGATGAGCAGAGACCCAGCTGTATATAAAGACCCGGAGAAGTTCGCCCCCGAGAGATTTTACCCTGAGCAAGAAGGCGGCGCCGCTGAACCGTTCTTGGTCGGCCCATTCGGATTTGGACGAAGGTGAGTGGGCACGAATGGAACAGACTCTACCGTTTCCATCTTTCGGACTGCCTTGTGCTCAGGATTTGTGTCGGCCGTCACCTTGCCCAGGCGTCGGTCTGGATCTTCATCGCCACACTGATCGCCACTGTTGATGTCTCCAAGCCCCTCGGCCATGACGGGAGACGGATTGAGCAGCCCATCACGTTGAGCACGGGATTGTCCAGCCATCCCGGGAAGTTCAACGTGGTATTCAAACCACGATCGAGCGAGTCAGAAGATCTGTTGGTAGACACGCTGTCTCACGCACAATGATATGATGGGGATATCCCATCCAACATTTATCATCCCACGAAACTCACTCTCACCTTTCTTCCATCACTGACAAACTCGTGATAGGCGAGGTAAGTTTAGCAAAGCCTTTTTACTTAGGCAGAAGAAAACTCAGGAAAAGCTCGCACAAAACGACTGGCGGGCAAGGAGCGTTCATTTCAACGATATAATCATCATTTCGCTTCTGGAGGAGAGACTACCACTATTCATCAAGATACAAGTCTGACACCATCGCCCACGCTGGAAGCCAAAACGATGACAGCACCGAACACTTTTACCACACTCGCACTAATGGAGGTATTCCACCAGAAACCAAGCGTCCACCACCATATTCAGAGCATTTTCGAGAGAAAAGGAGTTATCGTTGCCGGGGAGAATGCAGCGCGATGCTTCGGAAGACACATCCTCAAAATCAAGAGGATGGAGAGGCACCCTGGCTCTTTTGGCTGGACTGAGAAGTCTGAGAAGTATAGCAGGCGGTATGGGTAGTGAGGACGGGGATGGTGTTAGTCGAGGTGACTAAGAAGGTACTGTAGCCCGTTTCGATGGAGGTGACGCAACTTCCTTGACTAGCCTGGCTGCTTTGACTCGGGCTCGCTGGAGAGGAACCCCTGGCGACAAGAAGCGTCGGTAGTGGGCTAGGCTCCTCGCCGTAGTATGAGACCGTGAGGGTAACAGTCGCGGGGTTGTTGGCGGCAGGGAGGGCGCTGGCGAAAGCGGCAAGGCCGGCGAAGATGGAGATGATTGAGGTGATTTGAACCATGTTGGCGAATGGGAAAGTTGGAAGCTCGTTTGGTTGTACTGAAAAGAAGTTTCGAAGTTTGAAGTTCTTTTTCGATAACTCTTGTCTGTTTGTCTCTTGAGGACAGAAGCTGATGCTCTGATCGTGTTTCGAAGAGGGCGGCGGACGGCCTTCTTATACTCGAGATGGACAGCATTTGTCGTCGACACTGATGGCTCTTCGCCATATGAGATCGGGACAATACTGTGCTGGAAGATAGGAAGAACCTGCCTCCCATCAAGTCGAGTATTCAGCTCAGCCCTCGCATCGCATGGCGCACACAAGCACGTCCACAAGCAGATTCGAAGGGGAGAGCTGAAGGCATGTCTCTCACGACAACATCGCTGATCCCAGAGAGTCCTTGCTATCTAGCCAATCTCAACCGCTGAGCAATGCCATTGAAGAAACTGATGTTACATGAGATTACTTAGAGTTGAGGTAGCTTCTTCTTCAGACATAAATAATCAAGACGCCATACTATGCAAGCAATATACACACTCAAAGAGGTGAATACGCACCACGATAAGCGCTGTATCTGCAAATGTGAGCACAGGCTGCACAGCGAGCAGAACTGGACATTTCGAAATGCGAGCATCCTTACTGTTTCTGTTTCAAAAATAGCCGCCCTGTGACTGGTAGTGATCACGTCGATGACATGACGAGGCTGCATCAACGTTAGATGTTCACTGCCCTCGTGTCAATATGCGGTCTCAGTGCCACGCGAGGATTAGAGATCGGAAACACTAAAGTATCTTATTAGTACCCCAGGACTGTCTAACTTTTCCGGGGCAGGTATGACCTTTGATCAAACATCTGAATGGCCATTGGTGCGGCGCATACCGCCTGAAAGGCACGAGACCTGCTCAATAGCCATTCATAGAATCTCGTGCGTTCAATCCAAACTCAAGACGGCTCACTTGCGTCCCTCTTTGAACAATTAATCAATGAGCACGGGGGTGAACCTGCTGTATCCGGACGGTAGTGACGAGCACAACGGCTTCGTTGAAGTGTTTCGTAAATGCTATTCTGCAGAGCTAGTTTATCGGATTCGCTTATCGCATGGTTGTTAAGTCAGGATGCAGGTGTAAGTTTGGGAAATGAAGTCGCTAAGCACCGATCAAGATACACGAACCGGTCTGGCCCCCAAAGCTGGTAAGACATTGCAGATCCTCCCCAATCGGTGGAGCCGAATACCCCAGGTTAAGCACCCAGACGGCACGGATCCAGGATCTCGGCGTCAGCCTCCCTTCCCATTGTACCCAATGACTCGAGGACCCAAAACCTTAGGTGGGGCGCCAAACATGCTTGGTCGAAACTTCATCTTTCAGCCTTTAGGAGAGTGAGGGAACATCCAACGATTACCATAGATACGTCGCATGGATGATTGGAGGCCGACGAACCTTCCATTCTGCGGATGACCTGTCCCAGTCACCACCAATCAGCAGGAGGCACAAGCCCGTTCCATCGATGAGAAGGCCGAAAGCGGAGGGAGACACCCAAGGACGATTGCACCCGTCGCATTTCAAGGAGAATCCAATTCTTGCTGGTAAGAAAGACAGTCCTGTGGCACGACCTCGATGGCGTTCCCATTTATCATGCTCGATTATATCTGATTCTGCACGGATGCAGGGTGCTTGAGTTCTGACGATGCAGTGAGCAAACACACATAGCATCAATGCTTCTATCCTGATTCCCACTGTGGCATCTGTGGGCATCTCCCCTTACACACTTCCCCACCACTGGGCTGAAATCGACCGACGGCGATTCATTGTCGGCAGTCCTACCAAATCGCCCCTACGTCAGCATCAAATCTAGCAAGCTCTTTTCCTTGCTCCTCAACCTCCTTCCGTGCCTTCATCCGCATGTAGAAGATAGGACAGTCTTTGCTACTGCAAAGCACTTCAGAATGCATGCTGCCTTGCTATGACTCTCTGTTAGCATATGCCAATCTCAATCGGGACAATGAGAACTTACACATCGTTGGCATTGCGTCCACAACCTCGAGAAGCGCACCTCAAGTTCTCCGACCTTGTTGACGTGCTTGGTATACAATTCCCCGATTCGTGGACGACAATTCTCGCAGACGGCACCTTTTGCCTCTTCCTTGCCGACGAGAGGCTTCTTGCAGCCCATACATGTTTGCGTCTTCTTCGCGAATTTCATCAACCCGCCAACGGTTGGTGCAGCAACGGAGATAGAGCGTGTGTGGTCGCCGGCCAGTAGGGAATTTGCCTTTTTCTCACCTAGAATGGGTTCAAATATTCGGCCCAGCGGGTTGGCGAGCTGGTTGTCGAGGTAGTACCTCGTGTCAATCGGTATATTGTTCTCCAGCACGAAAATGGGGTCTTCAGAGTTCTCGTAATTCTTTGATCCACTGGATCCTTTCACCATGACGTAGGCAACGCGATCACCCAGTGCTGGTGCAGACCCAGCGTCGCGTTTCTTCATTCGCTCGGCGAGCTCGACGTGTGCTTGCTTGGCAGTGTAATCACTTTTGCTGAGGGCTTTTGTGATCACCAACATGCTGAGATCGATCTTGTTTTGGAGGAGGTTGGAAATGGTATCCTTGACGTAGGATTGGGCGCCGTCAACATCCCGGTCCATCAAGATCTTCTTCAAGACTGTCTCGATGACAATCTGGACAAGTCGGCAATTGTCTCGACGGACGGTTTCGATACCTTTACTGTCCATCTTGTCATATTTGACCGGGTTCGTCCAGTAAAGTCCTGCATATCGCTTCTTATTGATCAGCAAGTAGGGGAAGTACACCTTCTCAAACTCCAGCTTGATTGGCTTGATGAACTTTGCAGAGACGAAGTTGGCAGCTTCTTGGCCAAGCTCCATCGTCTTCTTAAGGTCCTTTTCTCCAAACTTGACCATGACCGAATCCGTATCGCCGTAAATGACTTGAGCATCATGTGAATAACCATTGGCGATTGTGTATTTCGCCTCAACCTCTTGCTTTGTCTTCTCGATCATCTGTCGACCGTAGGATGTCGTGCTAGAGGCGATTGCAAGACAAGGGAGCTTGCCAACCGTCGCACCTGTGATACCATAAACAGAGTTTGCAGAGACTTTCAAGGCAAGTTGACGACCATTGAGCACAGCCTTCTTGAAGGGATCCGTTTCAACCGCCAGCTCCTTCTTCGCTCGCTTTCGGGCTCCGAGCAATTCTTCCAGGATTTGAGTGAGCAGCCCTTTTCGAACCTTCGCGGTAGCAAAGAGATCGCCATTCGGCGTCAGGATATAGTCTTCGTCCTTTCTCAGATTGAGTTTCTCGATAATATTCTTGTTGAGTAGTGTCGTATAGCAGAGATTATGAGCTTGGATAATGGATGGATACAGAGAGGCAAAATCCAGAGTTGCGACTGGCACATCGTAATAGCCTCGGCTGGGTTCAATGACTGTGGCACCTTCGTATTGCTCGTCCGTTCCCTCGTTGCTCAGGTTCGGAATGACAAGTTGCTGCTCCAGTGCTTTTCGGAAGAGCTGACTGATGAACTTCACCTGCTGGCCACGTGCAAGGAGGTAGTTGAAAGGGACTCCTGTGACTCTCGCCATCTCGGTATAATTGACAAGGCACATCAGCTTGTCCATGAGTCGCTGGGGTAGATAGGCGTCTTTCAGACAATAGACGGCTAATCTTCTTCTGGAGTCAGGGGTACCATTGAATAGTTCGGTAATCATGGTGTGATGGACATCTTCTTTCTGTTCGCCCAAAAACTGAGCACAGACTGAGTTCAACGTATAACTTCGCAGCTGATGATCTCTCTGGACCAATTGCAGAAGATCCAATTGGATTCTGCCGTTGGTGTTGGTTGCTTTTGTATCGCGATTGCCCATTTGCTTGCTTGAAAAGTTGGTGTCTCTCGCTTGCGAGATGGTACTCTTCAAGCGGGTCCAGTAGGGGAATTTGGTAAGCTTGAGATGTTTCGCTCTGTCAAGGAGATATGGAAAATCGAAGTTTGCAATGTTGTAGCCGATGATGACGTCCGGGTCGACTTTCTCAAGGAAGTCTCTCCAAGCCATCAGCATCTTTGCTTCCGAGTCGTGTTCATAGATCTGCGTGTTGACGATAAGACTGCAAGTGTCCAGCACGAATACGTTTCGGATAAAAGGTTTCGAGTCTCCGTATTTCGTGACAACGTTGGCAATTTGTATCACTGGGTCCACGTTGGGCTCTGGAAAGATACCTTTTCTGCCGGCGCACTCGATATCGAAAGACAGAATACGCAAGGGAGCCATTTTAGCCCACTCGCCATCGTGACCATGTGCGATGAGGTCGCGGTAGTGGCAATACGCTTCGATCTGACAGTTCGACTGCCGGTCATGCTGAGGCAGGACGTGGTACTTCTGCGGCGGGACCCCAACCCAGGACATTCCGGTGACTCCGGTATCAATCATGAAACGAAGGACGTATTGAATACTGTCAAAGGTCAAGATCTTGCTCTCGACGCCCTTCCACATGCCTTTGTAGTTGGCATTCCCACCTTCGATCGTGGTTCGTACTCGATTGATGAACTTGGGGTCCGTCACTGTTATCTTTAGATACGGGCTCTTCTGGTTTCCCTGAAAGCCGTAAAGATTCTCTCGAAGCACCATCTGCACGGAATGTATGGAAGGCTGGTGCTGTGCCAATTGAGTCTCGAGGAATGCTTTGTAGCCATCAATATCCGACCGTTGGAAGTTGACAGGGGCTGCAACGTAGAGGTAGTGTAGGAAGTCGGTCACATGGAGGAGGATAGAATGTCCAGTCTACATGGTCAGCATGCGCTCAAAAGAACGGTGTGATTTCCTCACCTCTGAAACACCGAACATCTTGAGCGTCATTTTCCCACCGTGCAATGTACCCTCCTCGATCTCAATCTGCTGAAACGTCAAAGCATCCGTGTCAGCATTGAAGTCGTCCAGGCTAGGTCGTTCCCACTGCTGATCTCTCTCCGAGTTGTTCTGTTTCAAGCCGGTGATGTCCTGGGTCATCTTCTCCAGCACTTCTGTCTCAAAGTGGCTCTTCGGCTGCGACGAGCCCAGCTTGGACTTGAACCCATTCGGGCCGGTCTGTGATGAATGGAAGGAGACATTGGGACCACTGCCGTTGAGTCGCCTCTTCTTTGCCGACGGCGGGGATTTGACGACATTGTGAGTGTTAGTTGTGTCGGTTAAGACTCTCTTCTTGGGCTTGTCAGCCACACGACCCGGCATATTGGCAACGACGTCCTTGGACAGCCTGTATCGTCAGTGGATGGTGGTGTTGATGAGTGCCACGCAGCGCGGTGGGTGTGCTGGACAAAGGTGCCGCGCGAACAAGTCAATTTCAGAATGACATAACGCGTCGCGCGAAGTGCAGAACTAGTGGCCTCGTCCACCGTACAAATAGACCCTTTTCCGGTCGACTGCGAGAACAGCCAGGTGCAGAAACAAGTGATATTCAGTCAAAGAACAGGCCGTTTCACAGTGCCAGTAGAACACTGGATGGCGATGGAGGGCACCCGTGTGTCCATCCGGGCCTGCTGTTTTACCTGGTCCACGGCGTCCAATCACAATCTCGCCCACCGTAGTGACTTTACCCACACTTTTGGTCGACCGTAATCATCTGAATCTCTTCGCTCACCAGTCGTTTCGTCCACCGTAATAGAGCACAGCAGAGGTATTGATCGACCGTAGGCTTATTGAGGCTGAGATGTTACCCACAACCCCTCCAACAACACCGCCCCGTCCGACGATAACTCCTTTACCCAATGCTCCCAGTCGTCGCGGACACAGCCCTACACACCCGCTCAGTCTAAGAGCCGAACAATACTACGATTGCCTTGAGTATCCAGCCATGGCAGACGATCTGCAAGCCGAGCAGACGCCGGGATTCAAGGTGGGGGAGAAGAAGACACTTGATGAATATCACAAGTTGGGTAAGTTGACTCTCAATTGATTCATTGTGATCTTCGAGTTACACCTTCAATTGAGCGTCAACAATGAGGATTACAGGAGAAGGAACTCACGCAGCGACGCCGGCTTACGTTTCTCTCTGTGCTTCATCGACTCTACTGTCTTGGCCGCGCCTGTTATGATCACCCGCTGACTTCTGCCTTGCTACCCAGACGCGGACGATGAGGCCATGCGGAAGTACAAACAATCACTCGGTCTTGGAGGCGGCACTCCCATCGGCGATCCCAATGATCCTCGCACCTGCATCATCAAATCTCTTGCTCTGGTGAGTTGACTCTTACTTTCATCTTGTCTCAGCCACTAATTCCAGTCAAAGGAAGTTCAAGGTCGCCCCCCCATCATCATTGATCTCACAAAGCCTGGATCTGTCGACACTCTCAGCAAGCACCCTTTCATCATCAAAGAAGGCGCCAAATACCAGATGAAGGTCGTTTTCACCGTCAACCACGAAGTTCTCTCGGGCCTCAAGTACATCCAGTCCATCAAACGCAAGGGTATCCGAGTCAGCAAGGATCAGGAGATGATTGGCAGCTTCGCACCGAGCACCAAAGAAACACCAGAATACGTGAAGAGATTCACCGAAGAAGAAGCTCCCTCGGGCATGTTGACTCGTGGTCACTATGAGGCCAGTGTCCGCTTCGCCGACGACGATAACAAGACTCATCTCGAGTTCAATTGGTCGTTCGACATTGCCAAGGACTGGAAGTGATTGTCGCTGCTGTAATCAAGGCGCGTTTTCAACCGAGAGCTGAGCAACGTGATGCTGGATATTGAGCGGGACGATCGTAGCGTAGAGCGAAGCATGGTCGATCATCTGCAGTGGTTGGATGTTTCTATTGGCTCCAATGGCGAAATCTCAATGATTCTCAGCAAGTCAGGGCAACTGAGTGACTAGAGAAAGTACTCAATGTGAGATCCTTGACCATCTTTTGCTTGTGTTTGCTGTTGCTGCTGTTGCTGCTCGTTCCTATGCACATCGTTCTCTGGTGCCGCATCGAAAATGTTGAAATAACGATCCCCTGCGTCGCTGACTTCCAGAACACTTGCCAGATTCCCGCAACGGTAACAATAGTTCGGAGCACTCCAGACCGTGCTTAAGCGATCATCATACAGTATTTGATACCCTTCCTGACAAAGCTGATGAGCTCGCAGGATATGTGACATGCTGTTGACCTGGAGAAACTTCTTGACCACATCTCCTCCGAACGTGTAACCTGCTCCTCTCGGTGACAAGGAGAACTCGTCTCGCTCTGGATCCGGATCCGACCACACCAGGTCCGCCATTGGTCCTTCATGTGGTATCTCCCGGAATCTGTCAATGATCTTGATCTGGTCGATCGAGTGTATAGATGGTGATAGCCCGCCATGTACGCAGAAGATTTGGTTGTTGATGACGACGCTCAAGGTGAGGAAGTCGAACATATCGGTAAAATAGTGCCAGACATTTGCATTGCCGTATTTCCTCGCGCACTCCGTGTAGAAGCCGTATGACTGGGTAACGCCTCGTGATTCATGATTGCCGCGAATGAGATGAACGCGCTGGGGGTATCGTAACTTCAAGCAAACAAGAAGGGAAATCGTCTCAACACTGAAAAGACCACGGTCCACGTAGTCGCCGAGGAAGAGGTAGTTGGTGTCTGGACAGAAGCCGCCGATTTTGAAGATTTCGAGCATATCAAAGAACTGGCCATGGATGTCTCCCACCACCGTGACAGGGGCCGATATGTGCACCACGTTGCTCTCCTTCATCAACATCTCTTTTGCCTTTGCGCATATTGCCTCGATCAGGGACTCGGCTAGGAGGTTTTTCTTGTACAGCTGGGCGATGCATTCGTCGAGGTCAATACTGGCTGTGATTGTATTTGTCAGGAAGATTGTCTATCAGGGGCTTCAGAAGACGTACCAGGTAGGCCGGGCATTGTGAAAGCAGGGCGGGCTGGCGTCCAACGAAGGCGAGTGAGGTGTCTGAGGAAGGACAGCTCCCCGTACAATTAAAGATTTCTGATATGCAGTCTCATGGTTTCCAACGCCGAGAAATGCTACTGAACCTGCGACAGGCACATGAAAAGGGACTCGATGAGCACTGCGAGCTCGACGTGAATGCAAATGTGGCGCGCAGAGCCATGAACACCGAAAGTGACGACGCGGCAATGGCAGTCCCTCAAAGGCGGGCCAAAATTCTGGTCGGCGCTTCTCAAAGGGGCAACGCTCCACGCCACCTCACATCTCTCTCGTCCGTCATATCTAGCTGTCTGAGTCTCTTACTTTCAACATATGTCACATCACCTCCGTCAAAGCTCACCCGTTTCTCATGTTGTGCTCTGAAATGAACTTTGCTTGAACATGCTGTCAAACGCTTCCTCCCCTGCAGCGTTGGTGCGCCTTCCTCTGTCCAGCTCCTGCAGTGAGCCGCCGGAGCCCGGCTGGGAGCAGCTTCTGTTTTGTAGACAAAGACTGGTAAATGGATGCTCGTGAGGGAGCATAATTGAACGGCAGGTAGTCTTGCAGACCGCGGTCGTTCTTTCCTACATTGTCAATGGCTTTCACTCTAAAACCTGTGCTGCGTTCCGCGACCCTGCTCTCCTCAGACCTGCCTGAGAGACTCTCTTCACACGGTGTTCACTGCAACATGTGTTGCTAGGGCGCTCATTCACTAGGCAAGGCAGGTGCTCCTTGTATACCGTTTTTTGACCGGCCCATCTTGAAACTGTTCACGCGCTCAACCATCTTCCATCAGGGCTGGATTTAGAGGCCATCAATTTCACTTCTGCTCCCAGTTGCTCAAGTCTCATATCCAAGGAGGGAACCCAGTTCGTTGCACCTAGACCGCCCTTCGACGAGATGCAGTCCGATCCGCACAAAAATATGCCCGCCTGGCATCGGCGCAACCCACCTGATAACATCTCGAGTCGTCGTGCCGGCACCCAGTATTATGATCGAGATAATGGCTCTGCTCAACTTTACAATCAGAGCGCTCACCAAGGCAACCGGCGCGGAGCGTATCCCAGTCACTCGGCACAACCGAATTCGTAAGTCGGCCCCAAATAACTGCCGTTCAAGGCAACATGCTAATGGTCAGACACTCCTCTCCAACCTATCCAGCTGCTCAACCTTCGGGAAGCCATGGTATGCGCATACGCGGTGCAGCAAACATGGAAACCGACGTGCGAATTCGTGGGACAGCTGGAAGAGAACAACCTCTCAACACCGTCAGCCCTCATCCCAAACCTCAGGCGACATTTGAGCCTCCGTATACCAACATACCATCAGAGGCGTGGTCTCGTAGTTCTACCAGAGCGCAATCCAGTCCTGTCGGTGAGCGACCAGCCTTCAACCTCAACAACAATCCCACCGACCAAAACTTCGTCATCCAGAAGAAAGAAGAGCAGATTAGGGAGCAGCAGAAGTTTATCAACAGACTGACCGGCGAAAACCAGGCCCTCGCAGCTAACGTAAGCAACCTGACGGAGGTCAACGATCGCTTGAGCCGGCAGCTTGGGGCGAAGAATACGGAGCTTCAACGCCTGGATTCTCGAGACAATGAGCTCCTGCGTCAAAAGGACGGGTCTATCGCTAGTCAGACCAGACAGTTGAAGCAGTCAAATCGCTACGTCAATGACCTACTTGCTCAGATTCGCAAGCTTGGAGAATTGCCTGTTCCTCCACCGGGAGACGACTTCTGGCCCTCTTCTTCAGGGGAAGATCTGCAGGACACCGGCACGGGCAAAGTTGGTATTGCTTCTGACGACGACCCCAAAGCACTGGATTTCCCAGATGTCCTCGACCTTCAAGCACCAGATTGGGTCACCCCTATAGAACAGAGGGCTCGACCAGTAGCGGCCATCATGATAGAGGATGAGCTCAAGGAATCACAGCAGCATGTCATCGTCTCGAAGTATCTGCGAAACCCCCAAGCCAGCGAGAAAAGCTCGTGGTTTCGACCGGTCGAGCAAAGTGGCTATTGGCCGAAAGTCAAGGACGATCCTGCCTTTGCTTTAGGAGTGGGTGGCGGGCCCACTGTAACGTTTGACATGCTTCACCATCGTCTCCAAGACATCGCTTTAACCCACAACATCTATGGAGAGACCCAGTATCAAGCGCAATGGCCAACCCTCAACGACCAGGGCGAACAGCAAGCACCTGAGACACGATATCTGGTAGAGAGGCGCCTCTCTAATGAGCAAGAAAACCGACTCGCTGCGCTTGGTGTCTCCGGTGATCCAAAGCCTGTGAAACCCTATGTGCTAAAGCAGGCAAGAGGCAGATCAAGGTCGCGATCGCCCGAGCTTGAAGGACATCAGGACCAGCGCAAGGCCTATCGTCGCCGAGATTATGAAGCGCATCGAAGTGAGAGACAAGCGACCGAAGATTCTGCAGACAGCGTCCTTGTTGATGATGTATTGCCACCCCACACTGCAATGGATCCAGAGACCGCACGCAATATCGAAGCGAAGTTCGGACACGGCCAGCAAAAGCAGAACAAGCGCAAGGGCCGCAAAGGAAAGGGGAAGAATCAGCAGAACGAGCAGCACCAACAGCAGACTTCCACTGCTCCCTCAAACCAGCAGCAACGCCAGCAGAACTTTAATGCTCCTTGGGACCAGCCTCAGCACCAACACAAGGCGCAGCATGGCCGCCCTGCCCACGGCAGTAAGTCTAACGCGCCCAGAGCTTCGGTTTCAAAGCTGACATCTCCACAGGGTTCCAAGCTAGACACGACCAGAGAAGAAATGGACTCGGATACCAGTAAGCGCTGCGAGGTTCTCCAACCTTCATTGAATGTATGACTCGATCTGCCACTGCGGTGTGGCTATTTAGTAGGTGTAAACAGAGCTGAGGTGGACGATGAATAGAAGATGTCGGCGCTCGGGTGGGCTTGAGGTGGCCCATAAACAGAAATGTGGATATGATACCACGCTGAGACTTACCTCAGGGAATTGACAGACTGTGCGTGCAAAGGCATCCGCACAGCTACCCGATCAGATTGAGCAAGAACTTTGCCATCCTTCAAATCCAGTGCCGAGCATTCGTGTAAAGTTCGTTGATTTTCTGGCGATATGCGATTCTATAGCCTCTAGGCTGTGCAGTACAGCATACGCCCCTCCGTGAAACCTCGCTCAGGAATAATGTTTCTGTCGGCCGCGACTCACAATCTTGCCGCCCGTCGACTCGAATCGGGGGAAGTTGGGGTGTCTGGTGGTCTGTAGCCTTTGCTTTAGTGCCTATCCTTGGGTGGCAAGTGAAGGAAATGAATGTACCTTACGATTTTCGATGCATGACCGTCGCCGCAGCCTATGGTCGATTGTTAGCACGAAGGAGCTCGTATACCAACTGAATCTTCGTCGAAGGGGTGGATCTGCACGAGCTCGCAGTGTGACAACTCGGCACGGAGGAGGAATAAGACTGACCTGGTGATTCGGGAAGATCAAGCTATCCGCCAGCACGACGTTCTCCCTCCGGCCGGCGGCGAAGACCACGATCTCGGCGATATCATCTCCTGTCAGAGCTTCCACACCTTTATACACGGCGTCGGCCTTGGCCTTGTCACCCCCGAAGCGGACGACTGAGAATTCCTGTATCGGACCGGTCAGTATTGCGTGGATGGAAGTAGTCGCCCACCCCTATTGCCTCTTCGAAGGTAGTAGACCTCAACTCACCGTCTCAACCTGCCCCGGATCAACCTCAATAATCCGTATCCTCGTGGCAATGAGCTCCCTCCTCAAACTGTCCGTAAACGTCCGCACCGCCGCCTTCGTCGCACAATAGATGCTCCCTCCAGGATATCCCTCGCGGCCAGCAATACTCCCAATATTGATGATATCACCTCTCCCACCGACATCCTCGCCATTGTCTCCCTTTTTAGCTTTCAATATCGGCAAGATCGCTTGCGTCATATTTATCAGGCCGGTCACGTTCGTCGAAAACATGACTTCGATATCCTCGGGCTTGATATCAGGAGCTTTATCCACGCCCTTTACGAGACCGGCGTTGTTCACCAAGATATCGATATCGCGCCACTCGGCGGGTAAATTGCCAACGAACGAGGATACCTCCTCAGGCTTTGAGATGTCCAGTTTCACGGGTAGGACTTTCACGCCATCGCCCACCTCCTTCGTGATCTCCGCCGCGACGGTTTTCAGCGTATCGATCCGTCGTGCCGTGAGGATGATACGCAGATTCTGCGGCGAAGTGCGGGCGAATTCCTGAGCGATGGCCTTGCCGATTCCACTGGACGCGCCTGTCACGACGATGGTCTTGCCGGAGAGGCGCTTGCCCATCGCGTTGAGGGACGACATTTTGCGGAGGGTGCGCGAGAAAGATCGGTTGTGTCGTGGATGCGAGAAGAGTGGGAGGATGTGGTGCGGGGAAGGTGTTGAATGGACGCAGACGGTGGTAGCAGCTGTAAGGAAGCAGCGCGGGAGGTTTAGAGGTTTAGAAAGGAGAGAGTGAGGCATGTACAGGACTGCGAAAGTAACGGACGATTCGAATCAGGTTGTAGAAGCAGTCAGGTACATGTGAAGAGGTAAGGATGGTCCAATCCATTGGACGCGGAGAACTGACCGAGGTGGGAATCCGATATCGAAAGTCCCAATTGGGGAATCTCCCAGAGAATCAGACGGCTAAATGGCGAACAACGGCTATGGGACGGTGCACAACCCGGCCTACGGTGGCCCTCTGGGTCGCAGTTCATTGCCAAAACCGCTAAGACGTACGGTAAGTAAGCTTGCTTGCTTGCTACATATGTCTATACCGAGAATTGGCCCCCGGGCCGGGAGGAAAGAGCCAGCTATATCCAATTCCACACAGAAGTAATCATCGACATGTACCTTTTCTCTGCCATGTTCCTTGTTGCCAGTACGTTCTGCCTTCCGGCCGCATCTGGAGACTTCTGCGTAAAACATCTCCCCGTGATTGATAACATGCACACTTTCAGGAAATATAGCTTCGTTGACATAACGTGGGCTCATAGCTTATCGTATCTCTTCGCCAACATCCGGATCCTGACATCTTCGTCATAACGCCAAACACTTTCAGCGCCGAGGCCTTGAGCGGACGCGACGTTGATGCCTCTCTTCTAAAAGCAGGTAAGCCCCGAAATCCGAGATGAGAGGCTCGAGTCATGCACCTGAACTCCTTTGTTTAAGGTGTGGCCAAGATGGACCGTGTTACTGCACTCTCATGGTCAGGTCATACTTTTGTTCCGGACAAAAGTAGATCGCCTGCGTGTTTGCAGACGCGTGCCAGTGTCGTCTCAAAGGAACCCAGACTCGGACAGGAGTCTGGCGATCTTCTCTTCTTCCCGCTCACGTGGTTCGATCTTGAGACTTTGAGCGAACATGTCATCATCTGAAGTCCCGGCATTTCTCATATTCTCTGCAATCCACTCTTGTAGTTCTGGAACCGGATTGAGTCCGTACGGCACGTTCTGGTATTGTTGAATGTCCCGGATGACTTCGGCGGTCTTGGTCCGTTTGGCAAAATTGATCAACTCGCTGCCTTTGATGTGTGAAGGAATGCCATCTTCAATGAACGTCAAGTCAGTCAAATAGACACCTAGGAAGGGAATGCAAGGAGGGTTGGCTATCCGCAGGGTTTCGCGATACTGGAGAAAGTTCTTCCCTGACGCGATCAGATTGCGCATGGCTTCGAGCATGGCATTCGTCTTCGGGTTGACTGCTTGCCATGTTCGACTCAGTCGCACGATATGAGAGGTGCCGAGAGCGGATATGATAGCTGTTACGGAGGAGAAGTTGTTCAGCGCGCGACATTGCTGTTCATGTCAGTCTTTTCTGTAAGCGATCCGATGATGGCACAACTCACCTCGGCAATCTGAACAAATTGTTTGATGATGACCACTCTCTTCTTCACCTCCGCTTGCGACAGAATCATTGCCGAAACCCAATGAGTCAACTTGTTGGAATGGAAGATGAGGGCTTTCACATTTGGAGCGGTGTCACTGGGGTCTGCATTGGCCTTCCTTTCCCACGTTTTGGCTAGACACTCCACAGGCTTGATCTTGCCGTACAGCTTTGACTCCATGATGGTCAGTTGTCTCGCAAATTCTCTAGGATCAATGTCCAAGAATTTGAGCTTCTTCATGTTCTTTGGCAGGATTGGTGCAGGAGCTGAACTTGTCAACGTCAAGACAAGCTTCTTCGAGAGAGTCTCTCCTCCTTTTACTCTCTGTTCGACAATGGCCGTCAAAGCCTTTGCCAATGGAATCTTGGTAGAGGTGTAGGTGCTCTTCGCAAAAGCAAGCATTCGTTCAAGCAAAGCCTGGCTGTTGGCGTCCTCATGCTCCGTCCAATACTGCTCCAGCCATGTCTTGATGATATTCAGCACTCTGAATCTGGCGGGTTTTTGTTTGTGTTCTTCCCAGATAGAGTACTCGTCACGACTCAAGCCCTGAGGAGGCTGGAGGTTGAATCGCCTCACGAGGAGCTCGAATAGCTCCGAGGCAGTCGTGAAAGAGCGGTAAGTGAGCAAGAAGGTTGTCGTGAAATTCGTGTCGGGCCGATCATGGCGGGTCAATTGCTCGACCAGCCCAGTAAGCGTTCCGCTCTTGACCTGAGGAGGATCGTTCTTGGTATCATAGGTCACCTCACCTAAATGATCAAGTTGCAAGTACCAGGGCACCTCTTCGGCCGAGAAACCTGGCTCCATGTTGGTTTTGAGCTGACTCAAGTTTGGTGGTATCTGTCCGAAGAATTGTCTCGCCTTGTCCTTTGTTGGTCGACGCATCTTATCAGCCGGATCTTCCCCAAGTGTGTATGATTTTGACTGTCCGAGATCTGCCAACGCCGGCCGCAAATTCGCCCCATGTTTGGAGTCTGCCCGAAGATGATGAGTCTGATAGGTCTCACCCCCATCTGTGACACGTTTATCTCGTTTTTCAGTAGGTCCAGATGGGTTAAGAGTTGTCGCGGGAAGTAACAGCTCCAGTGCATAGCCCAAATTCGACACGTGCGTATCAAGCTGCTTGCATGCACCTCGTACATTATTGAGCCGTGTGTCCAAAGATTCACCTCGAACTTCCGCCCACTCATCTGGAAGTGGCATGGTGACAGCCTGGCAAGTTGCGACCAGTTCGCCGATCGAGTCATAGGATTTCTGTTTCTGGGAGCCAAAGTCGACCAATGACGGCTTCTGGAACACATTGCCCAGAGCCGACAGGTCAATGGATTCGATGTGGGATATCCAGGGTCGGAACTGCTCTAGCACGAAGCCAGCACCCTGACAGACTGCGTCACCAATCGCGGATTGACGCGCGGGTGTCACGACCTTCTCATTCAGTACGAGTGTCTCTTCCAGACGACGAATAGCTGCGGCCACATTTTTCTTGAAGTCTTCAATGCGGCGAAGAAGGTTCCCATTGAGTGGTTCTGAGGGCCGCGTTCGCGACTCGTCGCTTGAGTCCATGAATGACACCTCGTCCAAGTTTGTCTGACTTTCGATGTTGTTGTCACGCCAGCTTCCTCCGACTGTACTACCCAAGATGAAACCAGGGACGAGTCGCGGTATCTCTTCTCCTCTTTGCTGTCTTGCGACCTCGACATAGCCGTATACCCCATTCATCACGCCGTCGGCTTCTTGTAGACATTTGGTCAGCGCGTCCGGCCCTGGCCAGTCTGCGGCGGCGATATGTGAGGAGAGGACGAGTTTCGAAAATTTGGACATCATCTCTCGGAAGTGAGGATAGAGTGCTTTGTTCGACGAGATGATGGAGGGGTTTCCTGAATGGTTGTCTGTGGTGCCTGATCCCGCCGCAAGCAACAAGCGCAGATGATCCGAGATATCCTCTGCTCTCCGAACGTAGTCTGCTCGGGCATGTGTCCGAATCGCATGACGATATGCCTCGACGGCTGTTTGCATGTTGTCTACCAAGTTGTTCCACGTCAGAGGGGCATTGCCCACATCTTCGAGGAAAAATCGAGGTGTGGGAGATTTCGACAATTTGGGTGGCAGTCCCGCGATGAAGGAAGTGTCGGTCGGTCGAAGCGGAGGAAGCGCCATGGAGATGTTTGCCTGGCTGAATGTGGTTGTAGGAGGAATGAATGATTGATTTAGAGGCTGCCTCGCTGCAGTGCCGCTGATTGAGTCCATGGAGGTTGAGGCCGAGATACTGGAGGTCATGGAACCAGAGCCTTTCTTGTGTGAAGAAATAAACAATTGTTCGCCGTCAGCCTCGGAAGCGGACCCATCATATTCTTCCTCATTGCCGTACCCAAGAGCCATCATTTCTGGAGGCGGTCTAGTTTGTTCTGGCACATGAAAGTTGTTGCGATTACGAGGTCCGGTCTCATCTCCACTGGTCGGTGTCTCTAGAGGTAGTTCCATAGTACTGACACCAGTCAAGGTGTTGAAATAGAAAAGCCTTCCGTCTGGAGTCGCCTGAGGAACCCAAAACGCTGCTTCTTCCTGCGTCTGAGTGTTCCCACCTTCAATCGGCAAGTCTGAGTCCTCGTCTTGTGTGTGGACGTCCGAATCATCCTCCTCGTCATCATACTCCTCCTCCGTACCAGACCCCGTCTCACTCTCACTATGGGTGGCCAGGCCTGCATCGCCTAGTTCGTCCGAACTTGTGATCTCTACGGTATAATTGCTGGGGAACCAGCCCCGAACATCGTCGATCACTCCATCCCACCAGCCACTCTCAAGTTGAGTCAGGACCTGAATTATGTCGCCTTGCCGGAAGCTCAAGCTTGTATGGTCATCCGCTTCATAGTTGTACAGGGCTCGAACGAAGATTGGCGGAGGGGGAGGAGGAAGGTCGGTACTGGCGACATAACTGCTCATAGCAGCTTGTTGGGCACGGCGACGCGGCGACAGGCCGCTCATGCCACTGTGATGGATGTTTGCAGAAGGCGGCCGAGATGATGCGGGATGTGAAGGTCGACTCGGTTCTGTGTACTGGAAAGCAGCGGCAAGGACAGAACCTGGCTTGGCCGAAGCGCCGTGCGAGGTGGGATCTTGTGCTACTCTGCGCGAAGTTGACATGTCACCGTCTGCCACCGGATCTCGAGCAAGAGTGGGAGCGCTAAATATGGCCTGTCAGAGCGCAGCAAGGAAGGCAGGCTCTGCATATTCGACCGCTGCAGTACCCGTGGACAAAACCCTGCCAGACGAAGTGTTTCGTCGATGAAGCGAATGGAGGGGAGAGGGTCGACGCCGAGGTACAGGGCTCAATCAGACGTGGCGGGATGTTCTCAACATCCAGAAGCAGAGCGGTAGTAGGTGTTAGATGAGTGTGCGACAATGGAGTCTAGAGTCTGCGGTTTACGGTCTGCGAGGAGCACTGCGCTTTGGATCTATGCCTTGTGTGGATGGAGGGATGGAAGTGGGGAGAGACAGGATCTCACGCCCCGATTGGAGCCACCACCAAGCCCACCGGATCCAATGCCTGGTGTCGCCTAAACGTTCAGGGCCAGGCTGACCGGGGCAGGTCTCGCTAGCCTCCTAGCGGTTATCTGCAAAAGGTCCTTGGTTGCATAAGCTATCTGGTAAAAGCGTGGGATGAATGACCTCCATATCAGCACGTTGCACTTGATGACCGGAGAAGCAGCGTGGACAACAACGGAGCGTGCTACGAGCACAGCAATGAAGTGATGAAGCAGCGACAGTCGAAGATGGGCGAGTTTCGCTTGTTCCTGCAAGCCGTGGCCGCTCTTCGCCGCTGCTTCCTGTGCCGGATGAATGAGTTTACCACCTCGAAAAGTGCATGATGACCTTTCCTCGAGTTCAGGAGCCGTCAGACCACGTGGAAAGAAGCCAGGAGTCAGCCGTGAGGGTCCAATGAACCATAATATGATCTTCTTCTCTTCAAGTCCAAGGCGAGACCACGCAGACGAGCTTCGTCTTTCTGCCTGGGGCCACGAGAGTACCCCTCTTTCCACGTTTTAAGCCAGGCAAGCCACGAGGAGACACAAGCTTGGAAAGGCGTTCAATAATAAAGGCAATAAATACGAGACCCATAGTCGCGCTTTCAGGGTCAACAACCACGACCGCGCTCACCTTGGACCTTTGCTGACCTTCCGGCATTTCCTTTTGTCGTGGAGGAATATTTGGAGGTTCGTAGCGAATGCCTCGTCTCGGAATCGTCTGCTGCAGTACGCTTACCCCGGCCGTGTCGTGCCTCGACAACACGGCAAGTCCCCTCATCTCGTGTCGCGGTACACGTTTTAAGGGGTAAGACTCGATGTGGAAGCTCTTTCATCGAACATCGTGCCTGCATGTCGAGCTTGTATCCAGACTCACCGAGCCGTGACTTTTACTGTCAAAGGTGGCTGCCCTGTAGTTGAGCTTAACCTGATTTCACGCTCCGAGACAGTGAGTGTTGAGGACGAGCGTTACTTCGGCTCTTTTCAAGCACAATTCTATCAGCACGTCGCCAATGTCCGAAAGCCGCATGCTGATTCACCATTCTCGTTTCGTTAGGCCACTTGATCTTCACAGCATTAATCTCCTTCTCAGCTATTCCTCAGAGGTCGCTGTTTTCATATCTCTCACTTCTGCTGTTGTCTGTGAAATTGAAAGCCTGTTGGTGGACCTGTTGAGCCCCCCTTTATTAATGTCGGTCTAATCAGGAGGACTGCGGTCGGCGAAATCGCAAATCTGATGTCTGATGAATTGAGCAAGATAGACCTGGTCGCTGCCACCTGCAAGCAGATGAGGCGAGGTGGAAAAGCTCTCTTCGATTGGGAGGACTCGAACGAGTGGAACGACTATTTCGTTCTCTCATCTTCAGGTCCAGTATGCCTCCTGTTTCCGTTGGCATCATAGGGGCGGGCATGGGCGGACTCGCAGCGGCCATTGCACTGCGTCGAGGAGGCGTCAAAGTCACCATTCTCGAGAGTACCACTGAGCTAGGAGAGATCGGTGCCGGCATTCACATGTTTTCCAATGTGTCAAAATACCTTATCCGTTGGGGCGTCGATGAGATCATCGCTGACAATTGGGTCCACGTGGACGAGGTGCGAACTTGGGGTCTGAACGGAGAAGTGGTTACCAGAGTTGATCCTAGGCGAGTGCACAAGATCACCGGGTTCCCTCACTTGATCGCACGCCGAGACCACCTCCACGCTGGCCTGACGGAGTCGGCACGCCGCCATGGTGTCGAAATTATTGTAGGATCGCGTGTGGAGAAGCTTGAGTACACCGAAAAGTCAGTGACCGTCGTCACAGCGAAGGGTGTGTCCTACACATTTGACCTGGTTGTCGGCTGCGATGGCATCAAATCAACGATCCGGCAGCACCTGTTTCCGGAAATCAAGCCCCGTGCCCCCTCGAAAGTTGCAGCGTATCGTGGTGTTCTGACCTATGACGAGATCAGAGCCAAAGCTCCAGAGGCCGCTTCAGTGCTAACGAACACTATGGACATGTGGACAGGACCCAATGGGTACATCATGACCTACCCGCTCTCCGGCGGTAAAGAACTCAACGTGGTCACCTCATTCTGCAAAGACTACTACGTCGAGCAGATGGAAGAGGTCGCCATTGACGACTTCAGAGGATATTACAAGGATTACAGTCCAGCTATCCAAGCAATCATCAAATTGGTCAATTACACGCAACGGTGGCCACTACTGGTCATGCCTCCGATGGAGAGGTGGTCAAACGAATACCGCAATGTCGTTTTACTCGGCGACGCTGCTCACTGCATGCAAAATCACATGGGTCAAGGTGCTGCGACTGCAATCGAGGATGGCGTGTTCCTCGGTCGTGCCCTGAGCGAAGTGGTCCGCGGATCGATTACAATACCGGAAGCAGTATCCATTTACGAGAACAAACGGATCCCGAGGGCTTGGACGAAGCAACAAGTATCCTTTGTGTCAGGCGAGCTGAACATGTGCTCGGATCCGGCTGACCTTGCGAAGCGTGATGCGTCCTCACAGCCGGAGGTTCAAGGTCTCAAAAATGGCGAGGCAAAGAGCAAGTTTCCATCGTTGCCGCCAGAGTATCGGTCCTGGCAGATGTTCGACTCGCCGGAGAGCGTGCCTGGTATCTTCTACTACGATGCAGAAGGTGATGCGGACAATGCGGTCTGCGAGTTCCTGCAGACGAGTGATCGAGATAACGGTGGAGTGGACGGCTTGACCATGGTGAGTAAGGCTTTGAGCAAGAAATGGTGGTCAACTGTGGACGTCAATGGCCTTGGTTGAAGTAGGGAAGAGAGGAACCGGTGGTCCGCTGTTCTAAACTTTCTGCTTTGAGATGAGCGGATACTTGCTGGTTATCATGCAAGAAGACGGCACGGATCTTGTCAGGAGATTCGAATTGGCCGTGGAGTTGAGAGGCGTCTGAGAGGTATCGTGGAGCTAGGCGCGAAAAACGACCTCGAGGCTTAGCCGCACCTGTTTATGACTAATCGCCCCCGGGTCTGATTAATGACATTTTTAGCGCCGCTGATCTTACATATCTACCACTACAACAACATCGCGACAACTTCATCATGGACCGTGGAGATCGACGTGGGGAAATGGAGCTACTAGGTGGTGTTCGGCGGTCCTAGAGTTGGGGTATCGTAGTATCGGCGTATTCGGTTATTGGGTAGGATCAAGCTTTGATGTTGTTCGCCAGGACGTATATCTTGCAAGATGACATTGCTGACCTGCCCATCAGGCTGCAGCGACGGCCATTTAGCTGTGTTCGCAGCATTTCTTCGCGGGTTTAGTTCATCAATGCCAACGCTTCATCCTGCCGGTGTCCACTGAAACGCAAACTTGGCGTACCTCACTCTTCTGCCAAGTTGAACATGCCCACCAAAATTATAGTGGTTCAGCCATATAACACAAATGTCTCCCGGAGACAGTATGAGCTGCAACAGGCGGATATTAGGGCCCACGCTGCTAAGATGTCACATCCGAGCAACAGACGTCGACGACGCAATCATCGAGAAAGCAAGAACGACGATCATAGCATGATACCATACCCTTTAATCAGCTCGGTTTATGAGGAAAACGTCAGACTCTGTCCGGCGCCATCAATGCTACTTGGCCAGGGAAAGCACGATCCTTTCACATCAGGCCAGACTGGCGAATTGCCTGCGGCTGTGTTTCAGAGCTTAGACTATACTTTCGAAGTCCTCTGGCCCAAGAACACACCCTTCTTGCAAGGTATGGCGCTGAAAAGTGCGATACGCCACTGGAGGATCCAAGGAATCCAGTCGGCCCTGGAAGGCCATTCCCAAATCTGTTCCGCGGCAAGCCTAGGGCTAGCTTTGACCCAGGATCCAGCCACGGCAAGGATACTTACTTCCGTCAGAACCACTCATCAGCTGAAGACGTTTCAATTGATACGCGAGGCGATTCACTCCTTATCGGGGCCTCCATCCACGAATCTTCTTGCTGCCATCAGCCATATCTCCGTGTCCGGGGAAGGCGATCTAGGTCCTATATTGGTTGACGGCTTCCCCAAATCACCAATGTACAGCGCATTCAATTCCGAGCTGTATGAACGCTTTTCGCCGATCGGGAATGATCACCACTATCGTGGCATCGCCGTGTTGATCAAACAAAGCGGCGGGCTGGATGCCTTGCCGCCAGGATTGGCACATTCGATTCTGCTGTGAGTAACATTGGGCGACCACTTGCTACATGCTGATGACTACAGGGAGGATGTCCAGCGTGCTTCTCACCGTATCGGTGAACCTTTGTTTCCTTTGCCGTCACTCCTAAATCATCATCGCCTTTCGCCGCATCTTGATACCGAGGCAAAGAATCTCCTTGCCGTGCTGGGGTCTGGGTTTCGTTTCCGGCCTTCTGGTGAGCGCCTTAGAACCATGATCCAGCAAGCGGCCGAGTTTACGGCAGCGCTCGATCAATATCAGCGTGGCAGTTCGAGCTGTCAACTATCCGACTTGGCTACGCAAGCAGTCATCATACAACACAGGTTTCTCAGTCTACCAGCGATAGAGAGGGGTTCGAAGATTGCCTGGAGAGAAACGCAGTACTACGAGATCGCGAGGATTTCAGCCATCATGTATGTCGGCATGGTTATTCAACCACACGTGTCCGCGCCACTCCTCAGACAACGGCAGACGAAGCTACTGCGGGATCACTTGCTGTTATGTTTCCAGCAGCATCAGGAACATGGCCCTTCTCTTGATCATTATTCTTCGATAGGCTCGGACTTCGACAAGTTGCTTCTCTGGGCACTTGTTCTCGGAGCTATCGCTGCGTTTCCTGCCACATCGGACACTCGTGGATGGTTTGTACGACACCTCCGTACTAATATCCATGTGAGAGGATTGACGTGGCATGAGTTTAAGGATGAGGTTCATTCCTTCTTGTTCTGGGATTATATCATGGAAAAGGCTGTGGAGGACTTGTTTACTGCTGAGAACATATTTGGCTGACAACAGTCTGGGACAAACCCTAATTAACACCAGGGCGCGACCAGAAGACGGCCCACGGCGATGTGTACTCGAACTCGGGTACCCGAAGGGCCGGCCGTCGCAATTCTTGAAGCGGTGGTCGGTGGCGATTGAGATCAACATCTCCTCATCAGGGCGACACACCTGAACCACCGTTAAGGAAAGTCGAAAAGAAATCGCCGGCGCTTTGATATGTACACAAAGGTCACACCACATCGACTGCATAACCTCCGGAGGAAGCCAACGCCCCAAATAAGCATTTCAACTAAGACCTGAAGCCATGCTGCAGGAAGTTGTCCGTAAATACTGGGCAGAGCTCAGGTCAGCCCGCCTGCTAGAAAGGGGTACTTCCCGCACGCTCAGACGATGCAACCATGGCGCTCCTTTGAAGCCCTATGGATTTCTCGTAAAGACAAGTCGAGAAAGTCATCGAAATTCCATCCAGCCTTGTTAGCTTCTGCCTTCAGGCCGGCACACGCGCATGGGTATTCAAGAGTTGGCAGACATCGGCCGTAAGAGATGGGTCCTGCCAGTGAGGCCTGCAGAGAATCCGTTCTCGTGAAAGGGAAGCAATGGCCGTCCAATCTGTGGTTTGCTGGGCGTCTCGTCATTTTTGAGAGGCGCGGTACGCCTTGATTGACCACAACTTTATTATGCAAACTTCATGAGAACCTATCTCCCGCTCTTCGAGAACTGATTTGTGTATTAAGTTACCGATTATTTCGTGATCGCCCGAAGGTTGAGGAGGACTTGAGGAAGAGGGTGGTCGTGACGGTTTCTCGGACGGCTCCACGCGCGCCGCACACCCTGAGTTCGATGCATGCTGCAGAATCTTTAGACCACGACTTTTGTGGGAAGGATGCCCGCGCCTCAATGGCTTTGGCAGAGATCGATCCGTTGACTCGATGCGAAGGGGGACAAAGGAGCAGTCGTTGCTGTCTGGTTGTTCGCGTTTTCGGTTAGCTCGGGTCAACAGACGGATACGTCCTTCCCGGCCTTCTGCACGTCGATGCTTGTGCCAATGATTTGGACGACCTTCGGGATTTCCTTTGGTCAAGAAGAGATAACGAAGAACAGATTGGGAAGAGTGCGGTCCTGCCATCAAGTCGAGATGGGGGTGGAAGTTTTCAAGAAACGACGAGGTCAGTTGTAGACGCAACTCTAGCTCGGTCTGGTAGTCTGAAGTATCACAATGACGGGTCGGTTGCTTCCTATCGACGAAGTGCTATAGCAAATTGTTGTTGACACCAGCGACCTGCCGTGTCGTTGTTAAGTTCTTGGTCTGTATTGCCTTCGTTGGCAGCCTCGTCATCAAAGTCGCCAAAGTTATCAAGGTCAGTCCTTCCGGAGGTTGACTTTGTTGTTCCTCGCTCTCTGGTTTGGTTGGTTCAAACGCCGTCTTTGAGCTCCTGGTCGGACTCGCTTTCATTAGCAGCCTCTCCGTCATAATTGCCGTCCTTCCCGCTCAAACGCGAACGCACTGAGGGCAGGAATCTCAATTCCTGCAACGACGGCGCGAACAAGAGCCGGATCATTGAGCTCTGCGAAGGCGTTGTCTGAAGTGGATTTGGCTGAAGATGTGCACGGGGGATCGCGTCATCATTGCTATTGAGAGTCGCTATTTGTTCTTTTGCTCGAGTCGGGTTGTAGAGAATATATGGAAAGTCTAATGCTACGACTGGTATAGATACCTGGACGGTGACCTGAAAGCTTTCTGCTGGAGTGCTATGCTACCTTTCGTGTGAACCTCCGTGGCCAATATGACCGGTTCAGATTACGATCTGATCTGATCTGGTCTGATCAAACGGCGCCTGTCTCTTGCTCGTTTCGTGCATCAACATGACTGCAAAACTGCATCCCCACAAGTCTCACGACTCTCGCGCTTTCTTCGCGGCAGAGCGAGCCGAGCGGCCAGAGGGGATTGAAGGGGTCAGCACCTCGTCGTCGGCGTCTTCGTCCACATGGCCAGACAGCTGTGACTGCTTTCGACGCAGATCAGGCCGCGCAGTGGGGCTTCGAGCCTTCTCTTTGCCTTTGCCTTTGCCTTTGCCTTTGCCTTTGCCTTTGCCTTTGCCTTTGCCTTTGCCTTTGCCTTTGCTTTTGCCTTTGCCTTTGCCTTTGCCTTTGCTTTCATTCTCGCCTTCATCCTCGCCATCGCCTTCGCCCTGATCCTCGCCATGGTCCTTGCCCTGATCCAAATCCCCATTCTCGACATCATCTTCGTCAGCGAAGTCATATGTCCCGTTGTCCTGATTGGCTCGAAACTCGGCGTGTGAACTCAGCAGGGTGGCGTTCATAGTACTCTTCCGGTATCTTGGTCTTCTTGAAGTCTTGTAGGATGAGCGGGTAGTAGCGAGGGTGATACTCATGCTTGATTGCGTTTGAGGACCAAGTCTCTACCGCCATGTTTAACAAAGTAATGTCATAGTCCGCCAGTGAGACCGGCTGTCGGTTCTTCCAAGCTGAACGCTCCGCTTCATCGTGGCGGAGCTTACCGAGACTCAAACGACAAGGATGGCGTTTGAAGATCGTCAAAGGCAGGCCCAGGAAATCTTTAGGGGTCCCGCTGCAGACCTGCATGATGGTTTCGAGGTAGATTGTCTCGGCGGTGTCGAAGTGTGCAAAGCGGCCGTTACACCAAAGAAACATACGTTGAGCTCTGGTAGAGAAGAAGCACCAGCAGTGCCACCAACTCCACAGCTTCGGTATCTGTGAGAGCTCGGGATCCAAAAAGAAAGGGCAGCCGTCCGAGGCACGAGCAAGGGTTTTCCCGAACTTTGCTTCAATCTCTTCGATAAGTTTCAGGATTCGCTCCCATCCTTGGGGTTTCCAGCCGGGACGCGAAACTGTAGAAAAGAAGTTACCATCATATTGAGTGCTTCGATGAATCAACGCTGCGTCATTGGTGTCCTGGGGAACGCCATACAGCCATTCATTTTTGCGTTGCTCGTAGGACTGTGATGTAAGGGCGAGGCCAAGCCGAGCAGATTTGGAGTATGGGGTCTTGCACTGAAGTGTCTGGTCTGATGTTAGTCTAGCGGTCTCGAGGCAGGTTTCGTGGTGCGCTCACATGTAATTCGTTCAGTCTGCTGAGAAGTTGCTGTTTCGCCTCGAGCGAGAGGTCCTTCGTAGTGACGTAGTCGGCAATCTCTTGCACAGTGGCGGGGAGAGAGATGTGCTTCATAAAGTTACGATACGCCGTCGTAGGCGCGAAGTTTCCGACTTCGTGGATCCCAACCCTGCCGTCTTCGAGTCGGATATATGGGAAAGCGGCATCAAAGGAAAGCTGGAGAGGGTGCTTGCCTTCGCGAGAAGTGGTCTCTTGCCAGCTGTGCTCCAAACCAGAATAGTGGTCTGGCCAGTAGTCAGCTCGATCGGTTCGGGTCACTGCTTCGAGCGCAGGCTTGATTTGCGTGTTCCATCGCTCGTGGATCTCCTCTAGAGAAAATCCTTTTGCTTGCAATTCTAGGCGAAAGGCCTGTTGCGTATTTCGAAAGGGCCATTTGCGGATGTCGCGATCGTCGTCAGTCAAGCACGAGGGACAGACCTTGCTATTGCTCAAGTCTTTCTTCATAATCGCGCAGATAGTTGGTTCGCCACAGCGAGCGCAGCAATGCTCCTGACTGTGTACCTCGTCTGGGGTGCAGTTGCAAGTCACCTGGAAGATATCCTCGCCATCCGCCAACCCTTGGTTGATGGTGTCAACAAACTCCGCGCCTATAAGAAAGGGCCTCTGCAATGTCTCCAGTCTTGGTCCAAGCGTCGACAATACGGCGCCTCGCTTCGTATAGGTGGAGCAAAGAGAAACTGTGGAGGTGGATCTTGAGTTGTTGGGGTTTAATATCAAGATCCTCGGCAAGCTTCTTGGATGGAACGATCTTGCGTCCTCCGCGCTTCCCAGTCGAGCTTAAGGTTTTGAGTAGCGTTCCTCCCTTGTAAGCACGATCCGATCCATGTCGTGAGGCTATCCCTTGAGAAGATTTGAGGAAGTGTCTTAAGGTCCTGTCCATGTAATCTATGAGCGGTTGAATCTGCCTGTCAAAGCAGGAGCAAGGGATACAAAGGTCAGTGAGGTCACCGCTGGGCGGCACAGGAAGCATATCTTGGCAGTTGTCCTTAGGGGCTTCGGCCTTGCTCGTGGCTCCACGAGGCATCTCTATTGCGTTAGACGACAGACACGCGCCGGTATAGAGATGGCGGCGCCTCGATGTTGAGCCAAAGATAGGACAGATCTTGTAAAAGGAGGACCTGTCAAAAGCAGTGCTTGTGTCGGATAGTGTTTGCCGATGGGAAGGGGTGATGTGATACGCTTTCATGGCGTTCATCGCTCCACCAATCACAGCCGAAAAATGCATCGGTTTCAGCTGAGTGACAGCCTCGCCAGGCGAGGCAGATGTCGGTTTCAGTCTAGGACAATTACACCCCTTACTTCGAGATTTCCCATGAAGGCACAAAGGTATATCATGGCGATGCCGCTTCGAGCGCATCCGTCTCCCAAATCCTTCCGATTAAGCCTTCCCGTCCTGAACCTGCTTTACTCTGCCCAATCAGCGCCTTGAATTCATAGTAGATCCAAAAAGTCTTGCAATATGTGGTCACCAAGCCAACTCAGCCGCACTCATTCCTCCCATTCTGTCGCTTTGTCCATAGGTTCTTCTACATCGAGTCACAACTCACTGTACTCGCACCATTCAACCTCAAGCCCAGACACCAATTATGGCGAGCACGAACATGAGCACGATAGCATCCTGTCTGCATACCAGAACGAGAAAGCCCAGGTTCAGTCGCCTCAACAGCTGAGGTCCACCACTTTCGGCCTCGACGAGATTCCGCTTTGGCATCCAAAGAAACGGACACTCACCTTGAACTCCAGAGAGCATTTCTTGGTTGCGGCGAAGCAACATGACGAGCTCCATCATTCTCTTGAGCTGCAGAGATCCCGAAGCGAGTCTGTCAATTCTGACGACACACACGCAACCCTTGCTGAGGAGGAGGGTCATGACGCGCCCGAGATGGACCTGAAAACACCCACCGTTCCACGTCATACAGTAGCTCACGCCACAGAGCTCGGCTTGCAAGCTGCTGGCCCAATGTCTCAGCTCTTGCAGTCTCTCCTGCTCCGTGTCGCTGATGTCGAACGCGCTCAACCAACCGTCATGGCGGAAGATTATGCCACCATGCAAAGTCGCCTTGCAGAACTCGAGCGCGAAAACAATGCGACTCTCCAATCCCATAAAGACTTACTTGCCATCCGCAATGAAGATCTCGTTAACCTCATCAGAGTCCGCGGTCTCCTTGCAGACGAAAGACGCGAGCACGCCGCGATGCGCAAACTCCGCGATGAAGATCTCGAAAATGTGCTGATCTTGCGCGGAAAACTCGCCAAGGCGACATGGTCTGGCAAAATGCAGATTGCAACATCGCCGACTATGAAGAGACAGTCGTACTTGGGTGGTGGGCCCACCACGCCGACTTTGCCACCACGCATGTCGAGAACAAGTTCCGATGATTTGTGGCAACAGGCCAAAAAGGCGGCGTTGGAGCAGCGGGTATTGGAACTCGAGAAGGCGAATGCTGAATTGAAAGCCACCCAGTCTTCAGTCAGCACGGCCACTCCAATTGCCACAGCAGGAGACCTTGTGTTGAGCCGCGTGGAGAGCATGTTCGAGGACAGCTTGAAACAGAGGGAGAAGATGGCCACGAAGGTCCAGCAGTTGAGGTCTGAGAAGGAGGGCTTGCAGAAGGAAGTGGCAAGCCTGGAGGATCGCAACAGTGAGTTGGAAGCACTGGTGGAGAGATTGAAGAGAGGAACGAGTGCCGGGCATTGACAAGAAAGAGATGATGAGGGGCACAAGATGTACGAACATTATTCGAAAGGACAAAAACCAAGCGAGGCGTTCAGGAGTGATAGATATCTATATCATAGAACACGACGATAGACGAGGGTGACGATAAAAACTCACCGCATGAATACGATACCATTTCTTTGGACATGAGTATGGCTGTGGTGTGGACCGATCGCCCTGGTGTCACGCATTTTGTCTCTCACGAGTGCGCATAACCAGATAGTACGGATAGATGTCGACGGCGTCTGTCAGGTCATGACAGTGACCACGGCTGTCACATTTTGCGAGCACAGCCTGTCGGATGTCAATGACCAGGAGACATGTCCAGAGGAGGATGGGATTTGCCTTTTCCTGTAGAGGTATCAAGGAATGTGCATCTTGCTCGAGCTGCTTCGAAGCTGGTCCACAACGGCGGTACCGACGTCGCCAATAAATCGACTCACCGCTATGTCGTTCGCGTTGACGTACCCAGATTTGTGAGGCCCAGATTTCTAGGTGGCGCGGACCTACTGCACACGACTGCCATGGAGCTTCTTCGTACCTGCAACATCTCGAAAGGCGAGCTTTATCGTGCTACCAAAGCTTGTTCCTGGGCAATGATATGAGAATGACTCGAAGCGCAATTTCGGGATGAGACAGAGCTTCCGACTGTCTATTTGCCCCTCCAAGCCCCTCGTTCTCGTGGTGTTTCATAGCTGATAACAGGCGCCTGCCGGTCGAACAACAAACCGTGAGATTCCGTGGAGCTTCTCGAAGGAAACTGGGACGGCACCACGGGTGGGCAAACCAGGCGGCCGATGCGACACAACGGAAATTGTTCCAAACCTCGAAAGTGAGATTTCTCTGCAGAAGAAAGTGGGCTGGTGGGGTCAATGGTTGCCCCCGCGGCATGTGGAATTCCGTCGGGCGCAAAGGACGCCAGCGCCCGCTGTGGCTTGCGAGCCTTTCCAGTCCAGGCTTAAACAGCAAACTTTCGATGGGTTATCCCCTGGCGGCGCGGCGGATAGGTCAACGTCAACGTCTGGTGACACCCTGACTGATAGCCTTGACTCTTCCTAGACGTGCAAGTGGTGGAGGAGGTATATAGTCGTGCAGCGGGATACACTGCCGAAACGCGCTGTCCGAACGGACTGACCGCCCATCTCAGATGTAGGTGAGATGAAAGACGGACAAGACGCAGGGCGGCAGCAGACCCCAACGTAATCAGACGGGCCTGGCTAAGCGACGAATGCGCTAGGGTTTCCTCGCGGGGCTCTGTAAACTTCCTGATCCCACCAAAGGATGTTGTATCCTAGGTGTTGCGATTGGAGATTGCAATCAGAATATTCAAACCATGAAAGTAGGCCATGGCGGGGTTGTTACCTACGGCTGTATTAATGCCATTGAGGTTCCTTGTGAAGTTCACGACTCGCCTTGCTTGTTTGACTCGTGGCAGGCATGTCAGGGGAAGTCGCTCGTGCAACCTTTCGTTTGGGATTCAAAATTGTTTTCTGACGACACGACCCACCAGACTGGCAATGCCCACGAGGACGGGCACCGGGAAGCCGGGAATGCTTGGAATCATCGCGCGGAAGGAGGGGACTGCGCTTCCTAGCTTTCGAGAGTCCCCCACTACACCCCCGAAAAGAGATTTGTGTCTGACAGTTTTCGTCGTTGAATAAAGGTCGAGCGCGGGACAGATGTTGAGCGTCAGGCAGATGAACCTGTGATCGCGAAATAGGTTTAAGCGAGCTCCATGCTGTGGATCAAGGGCGTACCCATGAGAACAAGGAGCTGCCATGACCTGCAAGCTGCATCAGACACATGCAGGAACCAGATCAAGGCGAGAATGCAAGTGCTGACGGATCCGACAAATTATTTTGCTTGAGCCTTTCTTTTGATGCCACGAGTGTTCTTGCTCAACGAGCCAGGTGTTCAGCACCAGATGCGGGTGTGTGATTTGACCGCGTGGCTAGCTATTCACCTCTTGCGATCGTACAAGTAGATAGCCCAATGAGGTGGCGTGGGCGAATAGGCAGGTTTCGATGAGTGGAAGCATCGACTTCGGGCGTCACGCTGCGTCGATCGAGCCAACGGCGCGAGCGTGGGCTTGCGTGGGTTCGGTCCGAGGCCTTGGTGATGGTCAGATGGCTGGTGAATATGAGGTGGCTGGGAATTGAACAGAGTTGAGGGCTTTAGCCACTCGGCGCATCTTGACTTTTGAGCTTTGTGTTCAGTGGTCGATTTTGGTGATGACGAGTCCAAGTCGCTGCCTTTTGAGTATCGTTATTGCCAAAACTTGTAAGTGTCCCGTGACCATGCACACGAATTGACCGTTGCTTGTCTTTGACACAAGTCCAGTGAGCACTGAGCACAAATTGAGTACCGCTTGCCAATTCAGCAATCGGCTCTGGATTCCGTGACAAGATTGATAAAAGGTCGGAACCAGGGATCAATGATCTCAAAGTGGAGATAATGACAGGTGTACTAAGAGACATCACGTTAGATACATGGCCAGTGTGATGGTTGCAGGCGCGCCGGAAGGATGTCTTCTTCTCGAAGGGTGGCACTGGAGCCCCTGAAAATTACGCCGCGACAAACTCATCACTGGCCGAGGGGCAATCCTGACAACCAGAGAAGTGCCCCCGTCGCCTGCCCGGCTACTCTAAGGCGGGTCTGCTTGGTTGCTCCCACCTAGATCCAGTTCGGGGTGATGGCTGAAAGGGATGCCTAGGAAGTCTGAAGGCCTCTCTGGCAATCCCCTCGCTGCCCCTCCTTTGTTTTCTTTCCTTCCAATGCACACATCGCCGCTGTACCAACACCATCCATCGTCCTCGCCCATTGCGCACAGCTGTATACTATTGTAACGATCACGAACACTGTACCTCTCGCTAGAGGCACAGCTAATCCTCAATCGAGACTTCACCCCATTCCCACGTGATCCACTCTGCATGAGCTTTACGCCAATCGAGACTCGGAGACCAATCCATCATTCACCGCACGAACGAGCCAGCCAGCGACTTGCAGCAAGCCCACATCTGCAACCTTGCTGCGTCCTCCCTCTCACTCCCTCGTTCAGTCATAATTTGACTCGACCGACCTGCGCTGATCAGTCACGGAATGGTCACATCGAAATCATCACCTTCGAACCACCTCACTTTCGAGCGAAAGGCTTGCGCCTGGTCGGAGGGCTTCTAACAATCGATTGACTCCCACCATGGCTCATTCTGACGCCACCGCTGCTGAGGCTGCCAACGCCGCAGCGACAGCGACTACAAACACCCCGAAGAAAGCTGCATCCCAGCCTGAAAAGAAGTACAAGTGCCAGTACTGCAATCGAGCCTTCAGTCGCAGCGAACATCGGAGCCGACACGAGCGGTCGCGTAAGTGCATCAACTTTTTTTGCGTGTTATTGCGCCGGACGTGGGGCAAAGGGGCATACCCGACCCCGCCATCAACCATCCCATCAATCATCTGATCGTAGCTAACATCTTATCCCTTGCCAGACACCAAGGAGCGTCCCTTCAAATGCCAGAAATGTCGAAGCACCTTCGTCCGCCGAGATCTGCTCCTGCGCCACGACCGAACCGTACACGCAAAGGATGGCGGTGTGCCTCTTCAGTCTGAAGGCAGGCAGAAGAAATCGAGCACAGGTAAAGCCGAGACAAAAGCTACGCCCTCAACGGCGACGGCTGCGTCGAAGCCGTCCATTAGTATCGATCCTGGCACGTTGGAGCAGATAGAGGCAAGCAGCGATGGTATGCTCGACCTTGAAACTGCCGCCATGTTGATGACAGACTTCCAACACAAGGCGGCAGCAGCAGCGAACGGCAATCTGAACAACGGCGAAGGATCCATCCCTGACTACTCCCCAGATCGCAGCTCGCTTCTCGAATCCTCCGACTACCTCACCGCCACCAACAGTCTTCCGCATATGCCCTGGGATAGCTTCATGCCACAAGGACCCTCGGACCAGAAGGCGCATTCCATGTCGAGCATGTCGTCGCAGGACAACCTGTCACAGGCCCCGTACGTCCATATGGGCTCGATCCAACCTCATCAGTCCCAGCTCCCGCCCATCATGGAACGCAATCACTCACTGACAGCCTCCCTTCCCCCAACGTTCCCTACACTGGCCGACACCTTTCCGGTTTCCGGAAACCAGACACCCAACGCGCTCTCGCCATATCCCTCCATGACTGGACCTGTGTCGCCCGTGAACTACCGCAAATCGCCTGGCCCAGCTCAACCCCTTTCCCTCCCCAAAGCTCCCCAATTTGGCAGCGAGGACGAAAGGTCGATCATTGCTAACCAGCTAGTTGGAGACATTGTCCTGCCCTCGTTGCCTTCCATGAATCTCTACCTCACCACTTACTTCAATCTATTCCACCACCACCTTCCCTTCCTCCATCCTGTCACCTTCCGTCCAGAGACAACACAGCCCGCCCTTCTCCTCGCCATACTTTCCATCGGAGCACTGTACAACTTTGATCAAGAACAAGCATATCTCCTGCATCATGGCTCGAAGAAACTAGTCAATCAATTTTTACAGAACAAGGACAACTTCGATTCCAGGAAGTGCCCTCTCTGGACCATGCAAAGCACCCTTCTGAATATGGTCTTCGAGAGCTGGAGCGGCGGAGCTCAGGGCCTCGAATGGGCTTGCTCAATCAAGAGCCTCCTTGCCAATGTAAGTCTAACCTTCTTTCATTGCCCCGGCTTCACTAACCCTCACAGATGGTTGCTGGAAACAAATATGAGCTCAAGCTTCGCATTGATGGCCGATCAGGCGCCCAACCAACACATGAGGAATGGGTCACCGAAGAAGGATGCAGACGAACCTACTTTGCTGTTTACATCTTCTTCGGGATGTTGACCCTGACTTTCAACCATACTCCGGCTATCAGCTTCAATGAATTCGACTCTCTACCTCTACCGTCATCGGAGTCTCTATGGAATATTGAGCCAAGCGACGAAGATTCTTGGCAAGACATCATTGCAGCATCGCCGACCATTACCGTACGCGAAGCCCACGACAGCCTGTTCCAGGGTGACGCCGCTCGATACAGCGCCTTCGCCACTCGTGTGATGATCAATGCACTGTTTCTCGAAGTGTGGAATCTCAGGAGAAGCTTCGAATCTCTGCAAGATGTGGTCCTGGAATGGAAAATTCGGATTGCCCTCGAAACTTGGGAGCGATCACTCGATCTGTGCGAGCCCGAGACCATCGTTGTTCCTTTGAGCACACCCCACAAGAGTCATCCATTGATCTTCAACTCAATGGCTGTATATCGAAACACGAGAGCTTTCCTTGAAGTTGACCTTAAAAACGTTCAGGAGGCGCTTCGATACCATAATTCTTATGAGATTGCGAACGCTATGACCCAATCTCGAGATGCTGTCAAGAGGACAAAAGAAATGATCAAAGTGATCGAACAATGTTACGAATGTATTGAGATTGTGGCCATGCAGGGTGTCAACTGGGTTACAAAGACATCAGCGACCAATTGGAGTATCGAGCATCCGCTCTGTGGTCTGGACCTTATCACCATCCTGAGCTTGTGGCTCTATCGCATCGAACACGACGACCAGGAAGCCACTGATGAAGAGCTGTCAATGTACATGAAAGTGCGTGGACTGTTCGACGATGATGCGCTCGATTCCAATGGATCTCGACTGAGCTCTACAGTAGCTCGTGTTTGGGGCTCAATGGTGGATGGAGTTGTCGTCTGGGGGTAAGTTCCAACAGCAAGGATGCTCGGATGGGTTGCTGACTTTTTGCTAGGATTTCACGAACTATGGGCGAATCATTCAAGCTCCATTCTCAAGCACTTGTTGGTTACGTCGACGAAATCAACATGGACGCTATGACCGGAATGCCACAGGTGTCGGATCAGGCACTGATGGGCATGGAGACAGCATACTAAATTTCCTTTGTCATACACTCTCCTCTTTCTGCATGGCGAATCGGTGGCTTCTTGGAAAGACCACGGCGTTAGCGAGCATGGCGGTGATGTTATGTTTCGGCAGTGTAATTACTGCCCCGAAGTCTTGCTTTCAGCACAGCGACAACCCTCGAACACCTGCCATCCAGCATGGTAGAAACCGCCACCACACCATCTACAACGAATCGATCTCATCACGACCACATGAGACTTACAACCTAATCCCCTCGACTTGATACCTTGTTCGCATAGCAACTGCAAGACTTCAACTATTCCACTTAATTGACGACTCTTTCTGCCTGGGCCTGCAAAATGGCACGCTCGAGCAGTTCAGGACCGCCAGCAGGGTTTCTCTGGCGTTGATGACCTTTCTCCTCACTGCAACCTTTTCTACCTGAACTCTAAGCAACGGCCGACTTGTTTGGGTCTTCGGACTCCCATGTATACTAGCTGATATGGATTGATCGTGGCGTGGAGTGTGACGGGTGACAGGATATACTTGGTGGTATTCTCTGCGCAGAGCACAGGTGACAGCTGATGGCATAAGCCTGCGTGGTATCTGAATGGTGCATCATAAAGCAGGGGAAAGCCACCAGAAGGCGATGACGCCACTTAATACTACACACAATCCGACCGAACTCTCATTCTACCAGTTTGCTGCTGTTGTGGGGCTGTCCATCGAATACTGACATGAGAACAGACAGCACTATATCCCCTTGGCAGAATCTGTGGCGACAGCTGCCATCTGCGACTGTCATAAAGTCCTCGAGCAAGGATGGCACAACAAAGAGCGAACTGAATATGCTTAAGCATGTCACCAGGGGCAAGCAGCGTCTTTGGGGCTACTACGCGAACGTACTACACCCGCATCTCCGCTTGCTCCGCCCTACCCCTTTTCTGCTCCTCAACCAGAACTCGAACACTGTCAGCCAGCTCATCCAGATCATCGGCCCTGTGCAGTCTGTTGGCATGATCGGAACAGGCCACTCAGCCGCACTAAATTGTTTCGGAAAGAAAGAATGATTAACAATGAGAACAGGTCGCGATCGACTTGATTGGAGTTGATGAATCATGTGCTTTCTGGCACCCTAAGCCAAGTCTCACCCGTCTCTCTCAGTCCTTCCAACGTCTCCCTCCCCAAGAACCACAACCTTCACCTTCGACCGATCCATGAATTTGTCCTCGTCCGCTTCAATGATCTCCCTGGTCCCATCTGCTCTCCTTGCCTGCATACTTCGCTTCATGGCCTCTTCGCTTTCGAAGGTCATGACAGCAATGAGGTCTGGGTCTTCGGAGGAGGCGGCGCCGACCATAAACCCGGAGTCTTTGTTGGTGAAGTAGCGGGTGTGGGTGGCAGGGTGGTTGGCGCCAAGGAGGGATTTGACAAGCGGGACGTGTGTTTCTTCGATGTAGGTGCGGAACTGACTTGGGCTGAGGGAAGGACGGCGGTAGCAGAAGAGAAGGCCGGTGATTGGAGCCATGTGTGTGAGGAAGTATGGTGATCAAAGTATAGTCACGTCTTGACCAAATCTGTGTCCGAGTGAAGCCGCTGCTAATCTTGTGTACTTTGGAACAGATATAAATCCGTTCTCTGACCTCGGAGAAGACCAAGTCGAACTCCCAAGGGTCTCGTAGAATTATCAAGCACTGTTCTCAAGGAAGCACATCCAGCAGCTCGACTTATGAAACCGCTGCTTCTATGTGCCTCCGACCCTCCGCCTCTTCATATGGGTTGAGCCCAATAAGTACATACAGCCCTACGGCGATAAGGTAAAGTCCGTTGACACAGCACTTCCTTTTCAAGGATGCCGGCTTTTCATGAGACTCCTCCATTGTCATCAAGACTGAAATCGCCCATGACAAGAGCCCTCAAAGACGACTGAACCTCGTGGTGCTTTGATGTTCGTTACCTCGGCACTCGACGACAGCTTTCGGAATTCGGTAAAGTTCCGAACAACATCACCTCGACGGTGAGCAAATCTACCAAATGATCCTTAATTTATGTTTGCCATTCCCTGCAAGTTTTGATCTGTTCTCCTCGCAACCTCCAAGACCTTTCATATTACTGTCCAGGTCAACAAGCCTTGTCTTCGCAAGCCATTGGTAGTACCAAACCATGGCGAACCGTCTAGGACTAATCCCCTCGTCAAGCATGACAACGGAGCAGAAAACATTACAAGACTCCCTTCGCGAATCTATTGGAACTCGATTCGATGAATCTGAGCGATCGCCACGACTTTGGCTCGAAGACGGCTCGCTTATTGGCCCATACGGAGTTCTCCTTCACCATCCGGAGGTCGCACGCCAATTCTCAGGCCTTGTCAGATCAATTCAGGCCATCCCGGGTTTGTCGTTGTACGGCCGCGAGATCGCCATCGCGGTGGCAGGCTCGCGTTCACAAGCGGCCTACGAGAACTACGCACATCGAATAATTGCCACGCAGCGTGCCGGAATCACTGAAGCTGAACTACACGACATTCATGCCGGGAGGTGTCCTGATACGTTGACGGATGAAGGGAAAGCCGTGTTTGCTGTGGCGACGGCGCTGGGCAAGCCTGGAGCTCTCGACCAGGCGGTCTATGATAGAGCGGTCGATGTCTTGGGCAAAGATGGGGTCGCCGCTGTGGTTCATTTCACAGGATTCTACAGCTATGTTGGCGTTCTCTTGAACGGTTTCGACGTTCAGGTTCCGGAGAGTTAGTGATTGAAGAGTACCCCGGGACAACGTTAAAGGGGAGAATGTGGAGGAGAGATGTGCAACCTTAACAGGATATAAAGTCAGAGAGTCGCACCTCAACATCTTCGTCTTGATATCCGAACCTCTCACAATTTCAATTCAGCACGGTCCGTTGGCCCGCAGTCTCAATCTCCTTCTCGCTTTGTGATATGAATTTGTACAGGTTGAGATAAGGTTGAAGCGTCCAGTAGCAAACATCCCTCTCCATAAGTCTAGTGGCCTTTGGCACCTTAAGGTATGTACACAAATCAGCCTCACAGGGTGCTTGTGCCCGCGTGCGACTCCACTCAGATAGTGTAGCGGAAGTTAGGGTCCTCCTCAAGCACGACCTCGCCTTTTTCAGCTCGTGAATTCTGCCTCTTGAAGATGATGGAGTTTATGATCACAATCGTGACAGTCACGATATTGCATACAATGCAAGCCCAAACGCCCGGTCGGTACGTCGGTGCATCTTGAGAACGGAAGACGGTACTGCCAGCGATGCCGCCAATCCCACCAAAGCCGACCAGAGTCGCAGAGGCAAATGCTCTTTTCCATTGACCTCGGATGTTATTGGCCTGATAGGCCATGACGGTTGGGATTCCACCATTTGCACATGCACAGGTAAGGAAGCAGCCGATATAGCGAGCTGCTGGACTGCCAGCCCATCCCTAGAGATAGTGCGTCAATGAGGCTGCGTGCAAAGGCTGCCGGTGAAGGCTGCCGGTGAAGGCTTACTAACCAGAAGTGGGAGTCCAATCAGACCAAGAGTGGCGGAGAAGAATAGTAATGGGCCACGGATTCGATACTTGTCACCAACCCAAGCACAGATGAACATCACTATTGCTGCACCCGCGTATGGAGGGGCTGTGAGCATCTGTGACTCGCCAATGGAGAAGCCCATGTTGTCGCGGAGAATGATCGGAAGGAAGTATGCAAGAGCATAAGCCTGGGTCGTGAGGGAGCTAGGCTAGATTAGTGGGCGTGTTCGACGATGTTGTGCAAGGTTAGAAGCTTACAAGAATTGCAGGGCGAACATCCAGATTTTCCAGTCAGCTCCAGCCGAAAGCCAGCTCCTGAAGTTCCATCTTTCACGCCGGGCATCGTCTCGGTCCTTGTTGATTCGACGAATGACGAATTCGATCTCTTGGCGGCTTAGGAACCTCCAGTGATGTTTGTCAACGGCAACGTCCGGGAAATCCACTAAGTATATCCAGCCAAGGATGGCGGCGGCCACGGTCATCAGGCCGAAGATGATGAAGATCCATCTCCAGCCTTCCAGCCCGCCGAGACCGTCCTGAACAGTCAGCGCGTGCGCACCAGACAAATACAGCAAAGACCACCTACCATTTGCTGGAGACCAAAAGCCAAGATTCCAGAGCAGCCCGATGCCACTAGGCCGAGGCAGTAGAAGGCAGCGTAACGCTTCTGCATGTCGAATCTCGAGTACCAAGTTGAGATTAAATAGACAACCCCAGGAAAATAGCCTGCCTCGAACAGACCCAGGAGTAACCTCAGAGGAATCAATACAACCCAGTCTTGCACGAAACCGAAGCCAACCTCGCACGTGTTAGCGGACTCTCAAACGAATAACATCTGGGTAAAGGCTACGTACCATGGTTGCACCCCAAGCCAGACAAATTCCCGACAGAAAAGGTCGTGGGCCGATTTTCCTAGTCAAGATTGTTGCTGGCGGTTGGAAAATAGTGTAGGTGACAAAGAAGACCAGGGCGACGGTCGACTTGACTCAGCGTCAGCGATAATATCACCAATTGAAACTTGCGGTACGTACATATCGAAATCCCTGCGCCATGCCGAGATCGACGAGCATGCCTGCGATAGCAGCATTGGGGAGATTGGATCGATCCATCAAGCTATTCATGTAGATTATGCCGGCGATTGTAATTAAACGCCGGTCGAGACGGTGGATAATCTTGCGTTGCTCCGCATAGCTGTAGACAGGATCATCATCGAGGGCTTCCCGCACAGGCTCCTTTTCTTGATAATCAGAGCCAGGGGGACTTTCGGTTGGACGCGCATCCTCAATCTCTGCGACGTTTCGTTGTGTGCTAGGCATGCTTGAAACTTCGATGCTCTGCACGTTTCGAGTTCGAGCTTTAGTCGGAGGTTTACAGAAGTGTAGATTATTGTGACGACTGTCCGGACCAGCTGATGGCCATGGCCGCCTCTTTAATACGCGATTTACCCCGGAGCAATCCCCAGATGGTCTCCAGGTCCGAGGCTGGGGGGTCCAAGAGGCATGGCGACACTCAATGACAGAGCCACGACTGTTGACGAGAAGGTGATAGGCCTATTCGAATTCTGGCGCGAGAAACGTTGTGGGATAGAAGTCTTAAAAATTGCGCCGAGCCTTGAACACATTGTCGCCAATCTCTTGTCAGTGGCGTCGTACGTAGATGTCAGACAGGACAGAGCCATGACATATCGTTCATGAGTGGTGGAAGAGGTGGATTTGATGTGAAAGAAGATCTTGGCTTCTGACTCGGCAACACGCAAGTGCAGGTTGAGGTAGTATATACAATGACGCAGGAATCTGGGCGGCCAAGACGAGCGAAAACTCCATGCAGTCCGCCCCAAATCGGGACAAGACTGTTGCCCGCGTCTCACCCCCTAAAACCTCGGCTGCTGCGTCGAGCCTTTGGGCCTGATTGGTGTGAAGGCTACCATTGATAGACACCGAGGGTCGCAAGGCTCGGGTGACTGCCTGTAATTCAACCTCCTGCCCTCTCGAGTCTGCAGTATCTGCTGATACTTCGCTTTCCTCAAATTGTTCCCGCCTCCTCGGAGCTTTCGATTTCTTCGCTAGTTCTTTCACCACCGTTGGATTCTTCATCGACTCGCAGCGAGCCTAAGGACAATGACAGGCGCGACCTTGTGGACAACGACGAAGATAGTGGAAGTTTTGACCTGAGATGGTCCCGAAACTGAGCTGCGCGCTGGTGAGCAAGCTGTGTTCAACGGACGTGATATGCCATTTGCCTGCGGCCATAATCAATGTGAGAATACGACAGGTGAACGGTCTTGAGGGTCAAACGAAAAGGTGAGAGTGCCGTGATACGAGAGCAAGTGTCTGACAATGTGGCAGGGCCAACAACAGTCGTACGTGCTCTCACTCGGTTAGTATCTGTGCCGCATTAGAGCGGCGTCGTGGCGCATACCTGGATTCTTTTGTTGTTGTTTTGGAAGCTGTGGGCTTTGACATCCATTCAGCGGTCAGTCCCACGCAGTACCCGAGTCCGCCTTACATGCCGTACTTTATTGGTCAAGCTATGATATCAAAAAGTCAAATGGCTGTCTTCCGCCAGACAAAATCGAGCAGCCTGCGACGAAAAGCCCTCTGGGGCTTGGTCCTTCATCCGTGCTCCAAAAAGGGATGTCGGCTGATATTGAGGCATCCTGCGTCCAAAGGTTTGAAGTCGGCAACGCCAACCTGAGCAGGAGCATTTGCGCCTCCCGAAGTGGGCCTGGCCAACTTAGCAATCCTGGCCGCAAATCAGTTTCCCAAATCACTGTGCTGATGCAGCATGCACTCATGTAAGTCCGAGTGATCCGACATGATCCTTTGATAACATCTCCGGAGATAACGCAGCAAAAGTCATCTGGTGTCTATCGCCGTCTGTCGTGTAGAGAGGACCATCGCCGGACTTGCGAGGCTGATGGGGTTGACCCAAGTCACGAGGATGAAGGGCCGAGGTAGCCCCTTATGTGGAGAAAGGGCCATTTCCGACCCCTAATTTCTTAGGTTCTTCTTCCCCCACAAGTGGGAATCTGTGGGGTGCAACACACAGATATCGGCACCGTCCTTTCCCCGTCTGCATAGTCCGTTAAGATGTCCCGCGGTTGTGTTTTGGAGCTTCGAGAAGCCACACCTGGACGATCATTCACATTGTGGGGGAGGACGGGGTTTGTCCGACATAGAATGTCATTGCCGTTGTCAACAGAAGACCAAACCTCTGAAATGCATGGACAGCTTCCCCAAAATCAAGGCTTCTGACTTGGAGGAGCTAGCGATACAGTATGCACATGCTCACAGCATGGGTACCCCAGTGCTCATGAGCGATCCAGCAGAGATGTCCTGGTTTGGCAGATCCCCAATCCAATTGAATGCCAGTGTGAGCGCACTTGAAAGTTAATGGTGAAGAAGGCGGGGGACACATCCCCAGGCAAAGACAGTGACCTTCTCGAGGCTTCGCCCTTGCCGTGGAGGTCGATGAAGGCAAGTCCCTGACCATTCATCTCACTTCTACTTTGTAGGTGGCGAGTAAATCTGCAGCGAAGCCACCCTGCCGACTTCCCCCTCCCACGAATTGACTGAAACAGTTTTCATGTAGACGAAGACGGTACTAGAAGACGCATAAGAGGCCGGATGTCGGTAACTTTGTCCAGGTCCCAGAGCTGCGAGATAGCCTTGGTGACGTTAGCTTGCTCCAGCTTGCCTTCAATAGCCTGGTCCTTGAACTTGGCATCCAGCTGTTCGACTGTCATGGGATTTTCCAGAGACCCCAACGCATATTCGATTGTAACTTCTTTAGTCTTTTCGGTTCCGTCGGCCGCTGCATACTCGAATTTCACAACAGCTTGATTGTCTCGAAATGATTCGTCGGGTATCAAGGTGATGCGGTCTCGTAGGCCTGCCACAATGGGCTCATCCGCGACTTCCTTCGAGAACTGCTTAATACCCCCAGCACCGTAGATTAGGCCCACGGACAGACCGTGGTAGTTACTGAAGAGCGTCTGTACCAGCTCCTGAGGGTGTCGGACACCGCACAGCCGGATCGTCATGGGTGAGACCGTCGCTTCAATCTTCTGAACGATATCAAGTACATCTTTCGGATCACGCTGGTCAGCAAAGATCTCCCTCCGCGCTTCAATTCCAGCATCGATCAGAGGGTGAATGACGATGCCGCACGGGTAGGGCTTGAAAGCGTTTTCCAGCAGTGTCCAGTCACGTTTGCCTTTCTTTTCTTGTAGCAAGTCCAGTATGCGCTGAGGATGGCTCTTTTCACCCTCTACCGACATAAGATTGATCCACTTCTCAAGAGCGTTTGTAGTGCTTCCGAAATCTTTACTTGCAAGTCGAGCCGCAAGAATGCCATTTCGAGCTCCGCAGCCCGCGTGCATAATCAAACTGTCAGTCGCGAAGACGTTCCTGGATCCTGCGGCCATGCTACTTGCATGACCAAGGGCTGTCGCCATGCCATGGGCGTCAAACTTCATCAAGCTTGACACTGCTGCTGCGGCGCTAAAGGAGCCCACGATTCCAGTTAGATGCCAGCCCTTCTTGTAAGGTCCTAGGCCAAGAGCTTTTGTGAGGGACAAGCCTACTTCAACACCGATGGTAAAAGCCAATATGACGTCCTTTCCGCTTAGACCCTCGGCTTCTTCTGCATATGCCATGACGGCTGCTAACGGCGGCCCGGAGGGGTGACTGAGAGTCGCCAGGTGAGTGTCATCGAAGAAACGAGCTGTCATCATCAATCCATTCAGTAAGGCAGCATCATCGACGGTCGCCTTCTCTTGAACTGCCAGCACCGTTGACGGTCGAGGGTTCTTTGAGGTTGGCTCTAGCGCGGCGTACATCTTAGCTGCTGCTGGTAGCGAAGAAGGCGAAGACGACAGGCCGCAGCCAATGCTGTTCAGAATACTGGCCTTGGCCATATGAATAACATCTCCCGGAATGTCTTCATATTTGAGGCTCGTAATGAATGCGCAAAGCTCGAGGGTCAGATCTTGTGAGGATTCGATGGACAGATCCAGCGACATCTTATTTGCGAGGCCGATTCTGCTCCAGCTGCTGTTGATAGATAAACGCTTTTTTCTTTCACCTTCCGGCTTTAAGATATTAAGCAGGTTCACTAACAGCAGATCAAGTGCTGCTCGCTTTTTGGTTACTGCAAGCTACGTCAAGTGAAAGAAAGGAAGGACACTGGAACATCGTAAATTCAAAGTCAGTCTGTCCTCAGTTGAGCCTCACTAGTGGAAAATGTTTGCCCCGGGTACAGTCCAGTCACCCGGAACGCAGGGACGTCATCGGCGCCACAGGCGTGGCTAGAAGTGCAGTCGCTCTCTAAGTCGCACCTACTGCCCGCCACATTACCCCAAAAATCATTCTTTGCACCCTCTTGGGTCCCCATATTGAGTGCACATTTCTCCAAGTCAATCAACTGCAGCAGTTCTGTTGCGGCGGATGCAGGCTTGAGCGGAGCCTCGAGGCTCGAGGTGACACTGGCCCTAATCGATGCTCAAGGCCTCGAACTGACAAACTGATACCCTGGCACCTTGTTCTTTAGAACCAGTTGATCATATTCCACTGCTGTCGAAAAGGCCACGCCTCACAACCAGCTTCAATGGCTGGTCCAACCGAATGTGAGGTGCTCGTTGTTGGAGCCGGCCCAGTTGGCCTGCTTACCACGCTCTTCCTCGCCAAAGCAGGCGTAGATGTAGTTCTGATCGAGGGCTTACCCGATGTCGATGAATCTCCTCGAGCTATGACATACGGTCCTGCTGCGGTCATCGAACTTGAGAGAGCCGAAGTCGCCGCTGAAGCACGCTCAATCGGAATGGAAGAATCAGACTACAATTTCCGTCTCAGATGGATCACTGTTGACCACAAGTTGATCGGGGAGTTCCAGCCAGAGGACAGGATTCACGGATCCTTGGACACAGTTATCTGTGGGCAATATGAACTGTCTAAGATCCTTAAGAGTAACGTGGGAAAATGTCGAAGCGCAAAGGTATGCTCGAGTGTCATGAGTCACTTGCCCTTGACGTTTCGTCCTTCTTACTAATTGAGCCCAAAGATACTTTTCAACCACAAACTGGCTGAGATTGAGGACACTGCAAGGGCTGTAATTGCAACAGTCGAGACACCTGACGGCAAGAAACAATTATCGGCAAAGTACCTGGCCGGCTGTGATGGTGGGCGATCCACAGTTCGAAAGCTCGTCAATTTGTCCTACGATGGCTTCACCCTTCCGCAGTGGCTAGTGGCCTGCAATGTTCGATACCCATTCAAAGGACACGGCTTTGCACGCAGCCAATTTATCGTTCACCCCGAACACTTCTGCCTAATTGCCAAAATCGACCGGACGGGATTATGGCGCGTCTCGTATAACGAAAAGGAACATCTTACGAGAGAAGAAGTCTTAGCTAACGTCCATCATAAATTCGAGGCCATCTTCCCGGGACCCAAGCCGTTGAACAAGGACGCGTATAAGATCGAGATGCTCAGTCCATACCGCATTCATCAGCGATCTGCACCATCATATCGAAAAGGAAGAGTGCTTTTGGCGGGAGATGCAGCACACGCGTGCTCGCCGTTTGGAGGTAAGAACTTACAAGCTCTCTCATCAAGTAATACATTGACAACGTCTCTCAATAGGAATGGGCTTGACCACCGGCATTTGCGACGCTGCAGGCCTGGCAGATTCTCTCATCGGTGTGCTCCGCAAGGGCTGCGATGACTCCCTGCTAGATAAATACGCGGACATCAGAAGACAGAAGTATCAGGATGTCACGCATAAAGTAAGCTATAATAACACATGCGTGCTCAGAGATACTCCGCCAGAGAAGGCGTCGGAAGCCGAATTCTTCAAAATGCTGAATAGCTCGCCTGAGGCGAGAAGGAAGATGCTAGAAAATGCGTATACTCTCGGGTGAGTCGAAGCACTTTGCGAGTTGAGTTGACAGGAGAGTTCCATGTTCGCTAACAGCTGGCTCTGCAGACACGATTTCAGACAGTATTGGCCAGCAGAGCAGGCGACTAACGGGACATCGACAGCAATCAACCTGGATGCGAAGCCGGATCCCCCCTTCGCAACCACGACGTTGGGAATATAACCACTTTATATGGTGTGCTTATCTGGTCCTTTGCTGGGGGGGGCATAGAGCTCATGTTCGGCGACTATTTTCAGAACGCTTTCAACCTCTGAATATCTGTACAGAAATTGTATCAAAGGATCGTTTTCCTTCCTTGATATCGCTAAGATCGGCAGTGTATTCGAGTTTGTCTGAAGCCATGTCGATGTCTTCGCAAGTATTAGTTGGAAAAGGGCAATTCGTTGTGAAAGTCGAGAAGCGTCAGGTCGGGGACGAGTTGTTTCTCAAGTAGAACTGAAGATACCTCGAAAGCCAAGATCACCGTCTAAGCGATGCTCTTAGGCTTTGCAGTGACTCGTACATTGTGACCACCGCCCACCTCCAGAGGTACACATGATTCGATCTTTGAGGAAGCCGACCGTTGGTAGCCTCGAGCCAAGGGGCTAGAGAGGGGATAACGCGGACTGGAGAATCCTCCGCTTTTCCCGATCTTCAACGCGTCTTGTCACGTGAAGTCGAAGACGGCACGTCCAGCAAGTCGTAGAAGGTGTTTGAAATCTGTCCATGGCGCCATCCGTGCCTAGTCTCGGTCAGACCCCACGATCGGAAAATGGTTGGGGGAACTTTCGAAGTTGAAATCAATGCGACTTCGATCAGAGAGTGAAGCCCTGTTGTTGAAAAAGTATAGGCGCCGTCGTAGCCGTGGCTTCTCCAACACGCGCCAAGCTTGCCGCGGAGGTGTCATGCTGCTTTAGTCCACAACGTGTTGACGACCTACAGTTGCAAGAGGCAGATTATGAGATCTACAGAACAGGCATCTAACATCGCAGTGAAGTTTAGCACACAGTGAGCATCAGCAAGCACAATATACTCTCCGTTCCACTTAGCACGAAATGTCTCGACCCCAACTCCATACGAGCGTCTATCCTACCATTGCCCCAGAGACCCTAGGCCATGCGAACAAGGGGAAGGTCGCGGTAGTGACAGGCGCTGCACGTGGTGAGTGCGATCCTTGTACCTCCCTCAAGATGCCTAGTGTTCGGTATCTACCGCAAGTGACGCCATATATGACTGCTGCCCTCTTTCTACGCGTATAGCAAGCAGCTACTCATCTCGCGGCTGTAGGTATCGGTCAAGCAATTGCAGAAGCATTGGCGAAGTCTGGAGCAGATCTTGCCCTCTTAGACCTGGACGAGGCACGTCAAGCGGAGACGAAGTCAAGATGTGAAACCTTTGGTGTGAAAGCCCGCACTTACGAATGTAACGTGCTGAGCGTCGAATCATGTGAACGCACGTTTCTCAAGATCCCAGAAGACTTAGGTCCCATTGAGTGAGCTGCGCCAGAACCTCCTTTTGCGGTACTCACGTTTGATCGGTCATTGACTGTGTCCAGTATCTTGGTCAACAATGTTGGCGGCAATCAACGACGCCCATTTGCAATGGAAACATTTGAGCAGTTTTGGAGCGGCGTGGAAATGAATCTGAAACCGGTGTGCTGTTCCTGGCGTTGACAGAGTATTGGACTTGCGGCTGACAATTCTTCGAAGGCTATGTTGTGCATATTTCAGGTACTACCTGGCATGAGACAACGTGGTCAAGGGTGCATAATAAACATCGCTTCTCGGGCTGGCACTGTCCCAATGCCTTTTGGGGGCGCTTACTGCACGGGAAAGGGTGCACTCATTCGTGCAGTCTCCTGCATACAAAAAGAGCTGGAGATGGATGGATTCGGAGATAGCATCCACGTTTATGCTCTGCATCCTGGAGCAACTTTGAGTCAGCCCTCATGTGAGTATTTCCCGTGGCGACAGCAAGCTAATGATCGAACTTCTACCCAGCCTGGAGCAGTTGATCTAATTAAAGGTAGTATCGTTTCACCCAGACGTTGCTGAGGCATACCCGCAAGAGGCGGAGAAGTGGTCCAAATTCCACAAGCTGTTCAAGTGCCCGCCGGCTCAATGCGCTCAGACGTGTGCTTTCTTGGCTGCTGGCCGCGGGAAAATCCTGAGAGGTCGATATTTTGATTGCGAGCAGGACATTGGAACAGTCATTGCGGCGGGAGAAGAAGGTCTAAACGGCCTGTACGAGCTGAAGGTTGAGTTCCTTGGTGGGCTGCCCAATGATGGCGGCACTGCTGTTGCAGTCATTGAACACCAGACCAATGGAGATGGTAGAGACCACTAGGTAGAAGGGGTCAAGTAAATCATACAAGCGCAATACCCGACGCCTATCGCCCACAGACCTTGGATAGAGATGAATTCCCTGCCAATCTGGTTTCCAATATATATGATATAAACAAGTCGCGTCCAAAGTGTGCAGGATCTTGCAATCCCCAACCTGCAGAGGCTGAAGACCCAGCTCAGTCGAGGCCTTTCGGCACGAAGATATCATTCTCCTTGTCCACGACCAGCCTGACCCTATGCAAATCCTGCTTGACGATGCGATCTGCGTCAGAGATATAATCTTCAATCTTTTTCGAGGCGTCTAGATATCGCCCCGACATGAAGTCCAGCTGTCCGCTTGCCAGTACCGTTACCAGCCCGGCCGGCATCTGTGGTGTGGCAAAGGTCTTTGCTTCCAGCGCCTTGACGGCGGTCATCGCCGACTTTTGCTCTCCGGGCAGGTGCTTCGTCACGTAGCTGTTATCTTTGACACGATCTTCAGCTGCGTCTTTGAAGTCGTGGAAGAAGCGTGTCTGAATCGTTCCCGGATGATATGCAAATGCCTTCACTCCACGGTCTTTGTTTTCATTGTGAATGATCTCCGCCAAGCGGACTTGTCCCAATTTCCCAACCACATATCCACCCATCCCTACAGATGCGTGTGCTCCATTGCTTGAAGTGAAGATGATTCTGCCTTCGCCTGCGGCTCTCATCGAGGGCAAAGCAGCCCTCGCAAAATTGAATGCGCCTTGCATTGATACCGCAAGGGTTTCCCACCACACTCCTGGATCGGACTCGTGTGTACCTAACCACTGGGGCGGGCGTCCGGCATTGAAGAACAGAACGTCAATTTTCTCAAATTCTTGGAGAGTGTCTTGGACGAATTTCTCCACCGAGCCGTAATCCATCACGTTAAATCCGGCGACTTTGATCTGGAGATCTGGGTTGATTTTCTTGCATAGCTGAGCGGTTTCCTCTACCTCTTCTGCCTCAAGTGCCATAAGACTGAGAGACCGTGCCTCAGTGTGTGCGAAGAACTCTGAAGTCGCTCGACCAACGCCTCGACCCGCACCAGCAATCAAGATGTTCTTGTCCTTGAGGCGAGCGCCAAGCTCTTTGTTTTGGCGCGGGTCTGAAATAAATGTGCAATCATACTGCGTGCCGAGAGGACTTGTGAAGCTTACAGGTTTCTCGTTGGCCATCTTGTGATCTTTTGACTACCAAGAAACTCCAGAAGGTCTTGGAAACGATGAGGTCGGTGTGGTCGAGACATGTTGGGATGGCGGTTCCCCCTGGCCGCTAAAAGCCCGCTTGGGCTTACCCCACCTGCACTTTCAGGCCTTGCCAAAGAACTGCAGCAACTTGAACCACGTTCCGGCTCATCTCTACTCGACACGCGTCTCTCAAAATGGGTCAAGTTGACCACACCTTCAAGCTCGCGAATTATCTAGCAAACTTGACCTACGACGATCTTCCGCCTCAAGTCATCGACCAAGCCAAAAAGTCAATACTCAACTCTCTCGGCTGCGGGATTGGATACTGCCTTCATGGTCCGGCAGAAAAGGCCTTCTCAATCATACAGGAAGATGGCAACGGTACTACTGCCACACTTCTGGGCCGAAGGCAACGCGCAAGCATCGATAATGCGGTCCTCATCAATGGCATCGCTCTGACCACTGCCGACTATGATGATACTCATCTCAAAACCGTCATACACCCCGCCGGCACATCATTGGCTGCCTTGCTGTCCTGGGGTGAAGCCTATCACATGAGTAATAGGGACTTCATACTGGCGTTCGTGTGCGGAGTGGAAACCCAGTGTGCAGTTGGAAATGCCATCTCTCCTAGTCACTATGCACAAGGGTGGTGAGTGTCGATACCTTTGGGTTAGAATCTTGATGTTGACGCCCCCAGGCATGTTACCGGTACCACTGGATCTTTCGGTGCGGCAGCCGCTATTTCGAAAGCCCGGAAGCTCGATCCATACCAATTCGCTGCGGCTTTAGGACATTCCGCTTCAATGGCAAGTGGAATAAGAGCAATGTTCGGTGTTGACACCAAAACGCTGCATATGGGGAGAGGTGCCCAGAATGGCATTCTTGCTGCTAGGCTCGCTGCAGGTGGTTTCCAGAGTTGCCCCTCTGCCATCGAGGCTTGGGCACAATTGGTCTCTACCACTATTCACGTGGAGTCGATATCGAGTCTGGTTGAAACTGGCACCTACGAGATGCTCGAGAACACGTTCAAGCCCTACCCTTGTGGCATTGTGATTCATCCTTTGATCGATGCGGCTGTCGAAGCTCATAGCACTCTCCGTTGGGGGTCAGTACAAGACCAAAGTCATTCCACAATCACCGTCCGAGACATTGAAAGCATTGAGGCCACTGTGAACCCACAGTGCGTCCGGTTATGCTCGGTGCGACACCCAAAGACAGGCCTTGAGACGATTTTCTCACTCTACCATGGTATCGCAGTCGGCCTTCTTTATGGCTGTGCTGGACCTGACCAGTTCTCTGACGAAGGATGCAACGATCCCTTGGTGAATGAGCTTCGCGACCAGATCAAAGTCCAGACCAGCTCAGACTTGGCAGATGATGCTGCCATCTTAATGGTCAAGTTGATAGGTAAGGAGGAACAGGTTTTCCATGTGGAACATGCTACCGGATCGTTAGCAAGACCAATGGACATTGAGCAGCTTGAGAGAAAGTTCATAGCATTATCAAGTGGCATATTGGGTCGTCAAAGAGCGACCGAGATTATGGAAGAGTGCTGGAATCTGGAGAGGGTAGCTGACATGGCAGATTTTGTTGGAAAACTAGCGCCATCATAACGTTCAACGTCTTGTCGGCTTGGAAGTCAGACTGTGCTCTCCGGATGCCATTACCTGTGAGCCCGACTTCTGATCACTCGAGTGTCTGGACCTCGACATCCCCGATTTTCCCAGCCTCGTCTTGGCTCAGTGCAAGGCAAATCCTCAAGTTCCAGCGACGTTATGGGGCATCACTGCAGTATGCGCCGTTGTCCTTCATTAACCTCCTCCGACAGTTTCCGACCCATCCACTGCGGCATAGTCGCGGACAGACCTGCTTCCAAGTCTGTAATTTGGTCACCATGCACAAAAAGCGATAGGCCGTTCACTTGCGGGCGGACAGCGGGCAACAGGAGGGCTTTACCGACCCCTTCAGTGCTATTGCTTGGCAGATTGCCCCAAATTGCCTTCATCCTCTCCGAGGTCATGGCTGTGTCTTTTCCAGCTCCTTAGTCACAGACCCAAAGATGATTTCATACCAGGCACTCACTTGTCTGCCAAGGTGCCACCATGTTGACCGTGGTGTTGCCATTGCTGATACTTGGAACTTGAGATCTAAGCGATCTTATCAAGCCCAAGATACCAGCTTTTGAAACACAATATTGGTGAAGGGGCGGTGTGTCCAGGAAGCTGAGAAAATTTCAGGTACTTCTACCACTCTCAAAACTGATTGACTTACCTTGCCGCCGACCCTGTGAAGACAAGCTGAATTTTCGCTTGTGGCCGTCGCGCAAAATAGTGAATTACACAATTGGTCATGTAGATCATGCCATCCAGGTTGACACGAATTGTGTTCATGTCCGGACAGACAAGCTTCTCAGTCACCCTCGCTGCGTCGGCAAGCCATCTTTTCTCGGAGTGAATACCGGCGTTTGCTAGGACTACATCGATCTGCCCGAAAGTTTCCCAGGCAGCTTCGAAGAGACTGAGCACATCGTTCCAAGTCGAGATATCACATCTTCGAAAAAGTGCTCGTCTGATATCAAAATCGGATATCAGTCAATCTCGCATGTAGGACTAGATGGAAACCCGACCTTACTCTTTGAGACTGCTTGCTAGTGACTGTCCTTCCTCTTCGTTCCAATCGCCAATTGCGACGTTTGCACCGTGGCCTTCCGGACTCCAAGCATGATATTAGCAACCCAAACAGGATTCCTGCAGCCACAGCAAACGTGGTTGAAGCAGACTTACTATGTGCGAGCAGAACTGTTGCGCGGCCGATGCCTGTTGCTGCTCCAACGATCAATACTGTTTTCCCTTGGAGAACTTCTAACTCAGAGTCTTCAAATTCGTATGAAGTCATCTTCGATAACGAGCCCCGAGAGAGCAACAGGTTTGGTGGCAGCAGCCTTGCAGGCTCTACGCCTGGAGAGTATACCCCTGGCTGACACCAACTCGTACTTGTCGCAGGAACACCTTGCTCGGCTCGACCCACCAGCAAGGACGCGGGGAAGGTGAAGTTGGGTCCGGATTTACCCCCAAAGATCGTTATCTTCTTGTTCAGACAGAGAAGCTCCAGGCAAAGTTGCAGGGGTGGGGCAGAGCTTCGGCTTCCCAGTGGGAGGGAAAAGGCTTCGCGCACCAGATTTCTATCTTTGATGTGGCGAAGATCGCACCTTCACCTTCGTCTTGTGGGCCTCGCAATCTAGCATCTGAGTATTACCGACAGACTCAACCATTCAGCTCAATACCATCGGTCGCAGGGATTGCCTCCACTTCACGAGTCCTGAGTCTTCATATTCAGCCATCCAATCTGCAGGGAGTGCGAGCTTCCAAACCCCTGCTCTGGAGGCTGCTTGCTTCTTAGGGTCACTCAAGGCCGCATACAATGCTTCATCTCGTGCCTGTGCTTCGGGAGTAGCTGCCGCGATGTATGGTAGCACGCTCTCCTCTTCGGCGCTTTTACCCTTTGCCCAGATGCCTCTGGGGTCGTTTCCGTAGCCGCCTTGCTGTGCGATTCGCTTGAACTCTATCGATTGTTTGTTGGTTGCATTCCACCATGTGTCTCTCCGAGACTGGGCCCAATCGTCGAGTAACGACGACGGAGCCCCCGACAGCACTGCAGCAAGGGCTCTTCCCAACGGCCCAACATCCAAGATGCCAGTGGTTAAACCGAGCCCACCGATAGGATTTTTGAGGTGTGCGGCATCGCCAACGAATAAAACCTGTCCGAATTTCATAGACGTCACACATCGTTGGTGAGGACGGTACTTGTTTAACCTCTCCAGCTTCCAGTCGGTTGCTGGGCCTGGGAATATGTATCGGTAATGATTTTGCAAATTGGTGCGAATCTGTTCATCCGTTGCTTCGGGCGATGCGCCGAATGCCACTCGCCACAAGCCATCCTTTCTAACCTTTGCGACGATAGCCCAGTTGACGCCATCGATTACGAAGTTCCGCTCTGTAAAGCCGTACTTTTCGAAAGGATAGTAAACGTTAGATGCAACAAATTCCTCCTTTGACCACGTAAATCCTTCGAAGGGGATATTCAACAGCTTCCGTACGGTGCTCTTGCCTCCATCAGCTGCAATGAACCAGTCCGCTAGAGTTGTCTCTGTCGCAGATGAATGCTCTGGGCCTTTGACCTTGCAAGTCACCTGGATGTCACCATCCCTCTGTAAAATGTCGACAACTTCTCGACGCCAAAGAACCGTCGCATTCGGTAATAAATGAAGGTGCTTCAAAAGTATGTATGATAGAAGATCTTGCCCAGTGTTCAGACCAGAGAGTGCTTGTTGGAAATCACCTTCGAGACTGTCGCGCGTTGAGATAGTGGCAAGATGTTGGTGTTCGCTGTCGTCCGTCCGGGCTCTCCACCACGAAATCGTGGCATCTGGTATACATTGCGCTTGAACGTCGTCGAAGACGCCCAGCTCGATCATCTCGGAAATCGCACAAGGCTGGAATGCCATGGCTCGTGGTGATGTATCGACGCCATCAGCCTTGTCGAACACCAAGACACTGACACCTTTTCGAGCTAGAGTCAAAGCGGCGAACAGACCTACGGGACCCGCACCAGCCACAATGACTTCAGGACGATGCTGCGAAAGTGACCCCATGACCTGGTATGCCGAATAGGTTATTCCGCCTGCTCGCGATTAAATACCATGTTATATTTTTGCAGAAGTCCACGCATATTTCTCGTCGACACGAGGTGGGGCTGGAACTTTATTGAGCAAACATGACTCAAACTGTTGGAAATGCCACATGGTTGGAGAAGGAAATCTCCCCAAGATACCCAAATCCGGGGGAGGGGAATTTCCGGTTCGCTCCGCAAGCCAATCACGAATGCCGCTAAGGCCCACCAAGTGGGGAAAGGTCTAGAGCGCGAGGCTGCAACTCCTAGCCCTCCGCTAGAGGCCGCGTCGTGGAGAACAACCACAAATATGAAGACATTACCAGCTTTTCGCAAATTCTTCTGTCGCTCCCCAGTGCAAGTCCGAGCTTCCTCGCAGACCGTAAGCACTGTTCAAAGTCACATCCTATCCATATCCATCTCTCGCAACCATGGCATTCGGCAAGGACCGCGATGCACATGTCCCTGGCACGTCCCTGCTCGATGTACACGAACAGGTCATCGCAGACCACTCACGTATCTTGAAAAAAGGAACCGGCCGAAACCGCCACGTTGTTCTTGTCCCGCAACCGTCAGATGACCCAAATGATCCGTTGGTTCGTTCTTTCTCTGACCACTCAATCCCCACCAATACTGACGCAGCTTCTAGAACTGGCCTCTGTGGATGCGCGATGGCCTGCTGGTGCTTCTGATGTGGTGTGTTATTGTCATTAAGTTGACCCTGATACCTGCGGTAGAACACTCTGAATTCTAATCGTCTCATGCTGTTCCTGTTGACTAACAAACATCCAGCTATTGGCGGGTTAGTCTCTTGCAAGCTCCTTGATACATCGGTGAGGCTCTAACAACGGCACTCAGATTCGGCCCTACTCTCAGTCCGATTGCCGTACCGCTCATCACTGAGTTCAAGATCGACTTTACGAAATTCTCCTACTTGAGCGGATACTGTTTACTCATTACCGAAGCAGTCGGTATATTTATCGCCGCAGGAACTCGAAAGTATGGCAAGCGTCACGGCCTCATATTTTCAATGGTCTGCGCCTTCATCGGTGTTCTCTGGGGTGCTGCAGCAAAATCTTACAGTTCATTCCTTGGAGCACGCATGGTCCAAGGCCTAAGCATGGCTTACTTTGAGAGCGTAGTCTATGCCTTCATTGGAGACCTTTACTTTGTCCACGAACGAGGAACGCGCACTGCAGTATTTGTGATCATGTATCAATCACTCTCCAACATTCCGGCTCTCGTTGCCGGCAAGATGACTGAGAACATGGGGTGGCGTTGGGTCTTCTGGATCTTGTCCATCTTCGTTGGTATCGGCCTGCTACTTGCCATTTTCTTCGGGTGGGAGGTTGCCTACAACCGCGAAGCCCTTGAGGCTAGTGAAATCACAACAGATGAGGTATGCTTGGCTCCTTAAATTATATCGTAACAAATCTGACATTAAACTAGGATCTGGCCAGAGTTGAAGAGCTCAAAGGAGGAGCTGCTCAAACCTTTGAATCCGTTGAGAGGGGCGAAACTTCAAGGTCTTCTTCGACCCCTCGCCAATCGCTCATTGCCAGAATGGCACCTGTCCAGGGTGTTTACAGCAATGATTCCCTGTTTAAGCTGCTGATCACTCCATTCTTGACGCTGGTCAATCCGGCCGTGATCTGGGCCATTATCACACTGGCGTTCCCAGTCTTGTGGCTCGTTGGTCTCTCCTTGGTGATAGCTCAGATCTTCGCCGGACCACCATACTCGCTGAATCCAACACAGCTTGGCTACATGTGGGCTGGACGTAAGTCGAAATTCCTATGACCTGCTCCGAGTTTTATTCTCTAACAATTGCTTAGCAATCGTTGTCGGCTTCATCACGAGCGCTGTTGCCGGTCCCATGTCCGACTGGAGCGCGAAATGGCTCAGCCGTCGCAATGGCGGCAAGTACGAACCTGAATTTCGTCTCTACCTCGTCCTCGGGATAGCAGTCTTCTGCGGTCTGGGTTACTATCTATTCGGATACCTCTTCTCGAAGGGAGTCAGTGTTGTTGCAATCAGTGTTATTTTCGGTTTCGCTTTGGTAAGTATTACCCTGTTCGGCTCGACTAGAGCAGATTCAGCTGTTGAAACTCTGCTTTTCTGTTGGCACGAAGCAAGAGGCTAACAGAAATCTAGGGAGGAGCGCAATTCTCTGCCGTCTGTGTTGGCAGCTACGTCAACGACGCATACCAGAACATCGGCGTCGAAATCTTTATCATCATTATGGTCGTCAAGAACTTCTTGTTCTACGGTTTCACCCGTAAGTTATGCTTTTCAAACCTTCGCATTGATGGGACAGCTGACTGAAATCCAGAATTCATCAACGAATGGGTGGTCGTTCAAGGACCTAAGATTTTCTTCTACACGTCAGTACCCTTGTGTCCCCGCACGGAACTTCTGGAGACTGACAGTACTGCAGCGTTGGCGGTATCCAGCTTGCGCTCTGCTGCTTTACGATTCCGCTGTACGTCTACGGGAAGAGGCTGCGCCTTTGGTGGCATAGACTTCCCTACGCCCAAAGATTGATCGCAAAGGTTTGAGGAGGATTGGTCATGAAGTCGGGAACAACATAACCTAAGAACCACTCTTCTCAGGGTCGAGGACGCTATCGACGTCGATCTACATAGTGGACATTCGAGTGTTTAAGCTAACCTTTGAAGTGCGCACAAGATGTACTGTTCTCCAAAGAACTCCACCGTGTCTCCTGCCTTGCCTTCCTGCATCCAGAGTGGCTCCTGGACTTTGTCCCCTTCCTCATTGAACGCGAGCATGCTAGGAAGACTGCGGAGGTTGTCCGAATCACCAGCTTCACGCTTGATAGTCCAGCACTCTTTAACCTCATCCCAGTTCTCTCTGCGAGCGCAAAATCCCTTTTCTCCGACAGCATCTTCACTGCCGCCTTTCAATGCGAGAAAGTCTCCTCCGACCTGGCCGAGGAAGGTCTTCTTATCCATGCTGTGCAGAATCCAGGCAGAGCCGAATCGATCGGTGGAGGTGGCTGGCAATGACCGCCACACTTCCTCATATGGCGTCTCGACATTGGTCTCGGGATTGATCATGCTTCCAGACTCCAATGAGTCGCTTCCGCTGGATGAATCTACTGGCTGAAAGCTGCCGATGTCGGGCTCCGTGTACCCTCTCGAATCGATCCAGTGAGTCCACTTGCACGTTTCTGTTTCATAGAGTCAGTTGACACGAGGCACGATTTGTCGACGGGCTCGAAATTCAACCTTCCTCTCGGCGAGAACAACTTACAGGGTTCCTGAGCCAAGATCAGTCTCTCTCCCGCCATCGCCCAGTCGATAGACCCATCCTTCTTGGTGATTCGAAGGTCCACATACCACCCTCCTACGCTCATCACCAGCGTGTCGGTCGGTTCCGAGGGCTCCCCGGGAATCCAACGGATGCTCAATCGTGTGCTGAGGCGGCTAGACATGTTGTGAGAATGATGTCGTCAGAGATAGAATATCGAATATTGGTCATGAGAGAAAGTTCAGAGGCGAATGACACTTGCGTTTAGCGTGGGAGAGGTCATGGTCGATCTACGTTTCCAGTGGCTCCCAAAACAACAATCTCATGGGCCCAAGTCCTTACGTATGAAGTTTGATCTCTCTTGGAGAACTCGAGATTGATTGGATGATTTTCCGTGGAAAAAGATGCTTGCTGCAGTGGTGCTGTACTTGCCTGTACAATTAGCTCCAAGACTACGGAGAACAGGAGAACGGCAAGCTCCGCCCAGCATCTTTGGCCCCTGACATCTCCCTCGGCTTGCTTATGCAAGCACTCACCCCTTGTCGAGGATTCCATTCCGACATTCAGCCTCAGACTGTCTGCTTTTTGGTCATGAGTGATGGGGGAACTCCTGTAGGCTTGTCCAGAAATTCTGTCCCGCAGCTCCGTCAAGCCCTGCTCGAAAACACTTCCACTCGATTGCCCAGCGTCTCCCCCTTGCTCAAGCACTGGTCGAGAACGTTGCCACTCAATTTTTCTCTATCTTTTCCTCCGTCGAGCACTGGTCGAGAAAATTGCCATTCAACTGCCTTCCGTCTTCTCCTCCGACGAACGCTGACTGTGTCAATCTCATTCTTACGCAAGAGAGCAACCCTACTTTTCCCAGTTTGGCCACTCTGGCTGGATCCACTGCCCCTGGAAGTATGTTTGGTAGCTCTTAATGGTCTTTATGACCCTGATTTCGATTCCAGCGTCTCTGCACGCCCAGACTGCTCCTCGAAGCACACCGCCGCCGCACTCTTCATCACGAGGGTAGAGCGTGATGCGCGTGAGCAGGCCCAGGCGCTCATTTCTCTCCACCAGTATCCCTTGCAGGATATCTTCGAGATTGAGATGGAGGTTCGACGTTGGCATTGGGTCGAATAGCAGGCCTAAGTGCTCGAGATTCTGCGGTAACATGGCTGCAAATGAGCATCGCCACCCCAGCTCTTTGCTGAATTCGTCATAGACCGATTCAATCTTGCGACCGACTTGTCTGCCCACCAACGTCTTAGGGTCAATAACTAGACTCTTCAAAGACGTGAAAGATCTCAGCGACCCCAGGACAAATGTCTCTCTTGAGGGAAGCTTGTCTGGCGGCATGATAGTCAACTCCTCTAGATATCCCGCGCATCGGAGCATAGCCTCATACAGTCCTCTTGAATTGGAAAGTGTCCAAGGTTCCGTGAGACTGCCCCAGACGATCGACTTTCCTGCTGCGATGTTCAATGTCTTCAGCTTGGGAAATTGTCGAAGCAATGAGTCGAGGAGAGATCCCCCAACCAAGTTTTGGGAAAGAGTCAAAGTCTTAATGGAAAATCTGGACAAGCAGTCGTCAAAACCGCATTGATTTGCTTCGGGACCAAGAGGTTTCAGTGGCGTAGGATTGTCCCGTCCATGGAGAACCAGGTGATGAAGGTTTGGGTGCTTGAGATAATGCATGAAAGTGTGAAAAGACAGTTTGATTACGGGGATGGGGGAGTCTCTGTTCTTGTCGTCCAGTGTGAGTTTTTCCAGGGTTGGAGATGGTGCAAATTTTCCAAGGAAACGCGGCCAATTCTTGAATACGTTTAGGTCCCGGAGCTGTGACATGTTTTGAAGCACTTCGGTGCTGAGTTTTTCGCATCCGTTGAGGTAATCTGTAGATATTCCAGGCAGGATTCCGCCGGAGTGCCTGCCTGTGCGGTACTCATAGGGCATACACGGCCAGCACGGATCGCAATCGATTATGAGGCGGCGCACTCGCGGGCTAATACGAGCTTGTTTGGACATCAATGCAATAAGCTTGTGTCCGTCCATCGTATTGGTACAGCCACGGAACCTCGGTCTTCTCCAGAAGCTTGAAAGGTCTGAAGCGTTCGTCCTAGGATGCCCAAAATTCAAGTAGATTTCGCGGTACAAGAGCGGTTCGAAACACTGATTGAACTTTTTGGAGACGCAAGCTGCAGATTTCAAGTCTCTGGGCCGTAGGAATGATGCGCACAGTACCAGAAGCTCGGCGGGTAGATCGTCGATCGTCGCCATCTCGATTCTCCTGTCTCATACAGTCTGAAAGCGGTTTCTTCGCGACGTCTGTAGTTGTCAGCGCTGCGCGTCAAACAGTGAGACGGAGGTAATCCTTTGCAGAAGGTGGTGACTTACAAGATCGGTCGCACGTCGCGGACAATAGCTGGGTAGGTCAACAGGAGTTGAAGACTGATGAGAATCGCTGAGAGCTTTCCGATCGTCTTTCTCGGCCTTGCTTGAGGCTCAAGGCAGCCAAAAGAGGCGGAGGAAGTCGGGCAGTTGAATTTCGCGATAGGTATATATCCATGAAGAAGAAGTCAGTCTGAGCCGCAACACGCGCTGGGGACATCAAGCTTCACTGCGAGCGCGCTTTGAACCGAGTCTGAAAAGTGACCGGAAGGTTCCAGGGTTCGACGCGAGCCTTTCATTGCTCTTGCGGGGAGCGTTGAAGCGCAGGCCGCAACCCGCACTGAGGGCTGCGTCGACCCCGCTTAACTTCTCTCGGCAGGGCATGATGATGTCGTCGCGTGATGGCCAGGAGATTAGTCGTCAACATCCGAGCTGAAAACATATATAACCTGAGCAATACCAGCAAACCTATTGTATTTGCTCAACCAGAATGCAGGTCCTTACGAGAACAAACATAATTTGGCCGAGTTCTTGGTTTCTCCCTTTCAGGTCTTCGAGAGCAACGACACACCGGTGGCCGCATTGGTACAGGATGGATCGTGCTTAGAGGGACATGCCATCGAATGTTGTCAAGGGATGAAGAAGGAAACTTGCAAAGGAAGCTTGTTTTCGCTCCGGCGCTAGTCCAGGCGTCTTCATTACGAGTATAGCGGCGAGCAGGAGGGAACGGGTTCAACAAAGCTCCGGTTGTGAGGGAATTTTGTGGCTCTGGCATCGTCTGGTGGCTCCATATATTCTACCCTGTTCATACTCGTCATCCAAGTCCCCTTGACATTGGGGGATGGTACTCTAGACTCGAAACCAAGCCCTCAAAGGGTTAGCATGAGTCTGTCGAAGCGGCGGCAATCTGCGAAGCCTTGCGCAGGGCCGGAGAGCCTCGCGACTCAACCGCTGTCTCATGCCACCTATACAGTACTGAGCACCTTGAAGTGCCCAGTATTTTTCTCCTATCGAGTAGGCAACCGTCCCTCAGTACAATCTATCCACTCATAATATCTTGCATCTGTCCTCAAATCACCACTCGCCCGCCTGGCCCTTACATCTGGCCTGACCTCCGAGCACCCTCTGGAAACTCCGCCAGCCCCGGTCATGGCTCCTAGCCCTACCATCAGACGCCTGTTGAAAGAGACAGCAGAACTCTCCTCTCCTTCCTCAAATCCAAATCCCGCCTTTTATGCCGCACCAGTCTCGGATGCTGATCTCCATGAGTGGCACTTTACCCTGCTCGGGCCACCAGCTCCCTCTCAGTATGCTGGAGGCATGTACCACGGTCGCATCAGCCTTCCAGCAACCTACCCGCTGAAGCCGCCGAATTTCCGGTTCCTCACACCTTCAGGCCGTTTTGAGGTGAACAGGGAAATATGTCTGAGTATATCCGGCTTCCACGAAGAAACATGGATGCCAGCGTGGGGTGTACGCACCGCCCTCACAGCATTACGGTCCTTTATGGCCGAGAAGGGCTCAGCGGGGCAAGTTGGCGGTTTGGAAGCACCTGCAGAGATAAGAAAGGGGCTCGCCAAAGAAAGTCGGATTTGGAAATGCGAGGCATGTGGGAAGACCAATGAGACGGTCATGCGCGACTGGTGGGAGGTTTGCAGGAGTGCTGGGATAGACATGAAGGGAGAGGAGGATGTGAGCCTAGAATCACTACCGGAAGGCATGACACTTGAGGCTAGGGATCCCAACGCCCAGAAAACGGTGAAGAGCGAGAAGCAGCCAGAAGTACAACCGAACGCCCCGCTACCTTCAGTGCAAGAGCAAACCGCTACAAGTTCGAGTACAACGGCGACTTCGGTAATATCTCCAGCACCCCTCGATCCACCTCCAGTAGCACGACCGTCAACGACGCGGAATCTGCCGTCTTCTTCCTTGCGACCTCCCACCCAAGCACCTATCCAACTGGTACCTACCCCGTCAGCAGAAGCAGCTCAAGCGTCTGCCGAAGCAATGTTGACGCCTGCTGACCTTGCACAACCTCCGGGGACTTCCTCGTCCGCTACTCACGCGAGACCTCTTCTCTCCGGGCTCCATAATGTCCCTCTGGCAGCAGCGAATGCCGCCATGGCACAGAACGCACAGCCCCTGACTCTTCAACGGGATCGCGAGCGCGAGCAAACGATAACCATTGACCGAGCTATTGCGGGCGTGTTCCTGGCTCTGTGTCTGATGGTCCTGAAGAAGATCTTCTTCCCGGCCGGAACAGGAACGTTCTCGGGCAGCGTCGACGATTTCTACCTGCAAAGAGAATGAATGATACGAAAACATGGATCTTAGCAAGCGTGGAGTCTACAAAGCGTGTCTAAATACATTCATGAGATCTTCTCTACGGTTCAGGAATGTTAGCGAACTAAGAACCTCTCCTCGGCGGAGGACAATGGAAGATTACAACGCCGTGGCAGTGATGCACTGTGAAGAACGTCTGCAGCGGTCCGAGATGACTGCTTCGACGCAGTATCATCGTCCGCTATACCTCCAGGCTTCTGACAAGTAACGTCGCGAATCTGACATCCCAGGGCTTGGTATCCTTCGAAACCTCGGAGAAATCGCCGTCTCCAAAAGTTCGCGGCATACAAGTCCACACCCCGCCCAGATACCGATATGCAGGTACAATTGCACCCAGCTGCTTTTACTGGTTCCCCGTCGCCACGGTCTTCGTTTACGGCTAAATTCGTCCTTGAGCTTTTTGGCGGCTCTCCAACAAGACGCAAAGGTGAGTTCATGTTCTACGTCATTCTAAAAACCTTGGACGGCACAATGGATCGCGAAGTTACATTCCGCGAACGCAAGCCTTTACCATTCTGACGTTCTTGGCACATGAAGCGTGGCTGCATAAGCGGACAACGGGACGAACCAGAACCGAGTTGCTCTTGCATCAGTTTCTATATTAGCAACCATCATTATGTCGGCTTCAGATTCGCTTCCCTTCTTTACAGACCTACACAGCCCGCTCAACACACGTGCACAGGTTGTGGAGGCATGTAAATCATTGTTGACCCCTCTACTACCTTTCTTCTCACCCGGCAGGACCAGACTGCGGCTGGGGGCCACAGCAACACGGTACGATGAAACTGGAGCGCAACTCGAAGGCTTCACCAGGCCCATGTGGGGACTCGGAGCTTTGCTCGCCGGTGGTGAGGCCTTCGATGGTTCTGAACTCTGGCTCGAGGGCATTCGGAACGGGACGAATCCCGCTCACCCTGCATTCTGGGGTTGGTCCAAGGATTTGGATCAGAGAATGGTCGAAATGTGTCCACTCGGTTTCGCTCTTTGCGTTGCGCCTAAGCAGCTATGGGATCCTTTGACAGAGGAAGAGCGCAATAATGTCCGGATCTGGCTCGACATCAATAAGAAGGAAATGCCAAACACAAACTGGCTCTGGTTCCGGGTGTTTGCAAACCTGGCATTAATGAAGAATGGAGCTGCTTATGACGCCGAGCGGCTCGAGGCTGATCTTGACCACCTTGACACCTTCCATCGTTCCGGCGGCTGGAGCAACGATGGACCTGCCGGTGTGCTTCAGATGGATTACTATTCCGGCTCATTTGCAATCCAGTACCTCCAGCTGCTGTACGCGAAAATCAATGGTGACAGAGATCCTAAACGTGCAGAAGAATACAAAAAGCGCGCCAGGATGTATGCAAAGGACTTCTTACATTATTTTGATGAGCAAGGTAAGGTGTCCCGGATCTGAGCTGGATCGTGCTGACCGTGACAGGCCGCGCCATAACATTTGGACGATCCCTGACATACCGATTTGCCATGGCTGGATTTTGGGCAGCAGTTGTATTTGCAGATTTAGAACTGCAGGCGCCTCTGAGTTGGGGGGTCGTGAAAGGCGTTCTCTTGCGCAACCTTCGATACTGGTCGAAACAAAAGGACATCCTGAATGGATCGGGCATCCTGACCATTGGTTACGGCTATCCTAACCAGTTTATATCGGAGAACTACAACTCACCAGGCTCAACCTACTGGTTCATGCTCTCTTTTGCGGCTCTAGCTTTGCCCGAGACGCACGCCTTTTGGCAGAGCAAAGAAGAGCCATTCCCTTCCGACTCGATACCGCCGATACTGCCGCTCGAGCACCCGCTACATATAATGGTCAAGCGAGGCGGGCATACCTTTCTCTTATCGTCAGGTCAAATGTGCCACTATCCGATGCGAGCTTCAGAGAGTAAGTACGGCAAGTTCGCATACAGCTCGGCCTTTGGCTACTCTGTCCCGACTGGGGGCTATTTTATTGAGGCGATCGGAGGCGACAACGTGCTCGCATTGTCTGACGATGCAGGAGAGACTTGGAAAGTTCGCAGGAAAACATTGGATGCAAGGCTCGAAACTGTCGAGGGTATGCCGGTACTAATGTCTGCGTGGCGGCCGTGGCCAGATGTTGTTGTTGATACGTATTTGCTCCCTCCAACTGAGGCCACGCCAAATTGGCACCTGCGGCTCCATCGCGTCAGGAGTGGTGGTAGAAACATGAAAACCAGCGAAGGCGCATTTGCACTCAATGGCGTTGCGACCAAAGACGAACGCGAGCTCCAAATCATGAACGAAGACAAGAATGAAGGGCGGCACAGTGGCAACGGCGAGGCAATCGCCGTGACTCGAGGTGGCGCTGTTGGGATCGTTGAGCTCGCGGACTCTCCACGCACGGGTCGGGTGTTAGATGAAGATGCCAACAGCAACCTTATCGAAAGCAGATCTGTCCTGCCGAGTTTGGCGATGGACATCCAGGCCGGTGCTGACAACTGGCTCGCCACCGCGGTCTTCGCTATCCCTGCCAGTGTGCCGGACTACCAGAAGAACTGGCAAGAAGGCTGGACTCGTCGACCGCAGATTCCTCAATGGCTGAAGGACAAGATGGCATGAACGAGCCTTCTCGGCTCGAGGTGACAGAGTAAGCGCATAGATAAATGGACTCAGTATTCGTTCGGTTCATGGTTGGCGGCAGCCTTGACGAAGAATGCCGCTGGCCTAACCGTCGCCCGACTGCGATTCAAGAGGAATCTCCAAAGACGGTCAGAGGTGCCTCAGCTCTGACCCGAGCCGTGTGTCTCGCACACGCACCCCGTGGACTGGCAAGTGTGATTAAGTTCCACCACCAACAAACTTTGCAGCCCTTCAGCAAACAATGTCTCTCTTGAAATTGCACTTTGCTGGAGTTGATCGGGATTGCGCATTCCTGTAGCCTTGCATTTGCGCCGGAGAATGACTCTTCCAACTTCTAGTGGCTCAAGACTGCGAACCAGTCGTACTGTTGATGGCTGTCTGTCTTGCTACCCCCGGCCTACCGCGGCTGCATTGATTGGTATCGGTACTTGAATGTGCCGAAGAGCGGGCTGTTGTGCTCCACGCCATTTGCTCTTTTTATCCCAGGATTTAGCCACGATCTGCGGAAGGAGTGCCGTGGAGCTCCCCTCTAGGTGGATTGTCAACCTCAACGACCTGTGGCCTCTCCGCATTTGATCTGCTGGCTTCCGCTGCTTCTCCAGGTTCCCCATTCTCGCAGCGGCCAGCATTTCAGGCTGATAACACCGACCAGTCTTGGAGAAGAGTGATTCATCGTCCCCGCAAATTAATGACACCTCCAGCTCCCTCACGGCTTTTGGGTGGCAGGCGAACGTTGCAACACGCCCAGCCGTAGGCCAATCCGCCTCCGATGCTTGTCAATGCTTGCCCATCTTGACTCCTTCTAGCATGGTGCTTGGTGTAAGTGGCGCTCCAGCGGCTGAACTATGCGACTTCTGGCAAATGTCCGCCCTCTGCTCACACTGCCGGCCATTCTGGTGCTGCCAACAGCCCACTGCTCCGTCCTATCTTGATGGAGTTTCGAGGCTTCTCCCCATGGAGCTGGAGATCCGCTGACACGGCAGAGAGCGAGAAAACCTTTGGACTTCGCGTGCATGGAATCCTGGTAGAACATGTGGCCTCGCGTGAGAAGGCCGATGGGAGGTTCCTCTTAATCACCTCCAATATCTCTCACATAAGATTCCTTCCCCTCTGCTTCGACCGCTTGCCTTCTCAAGCTGCTCAGAATCCTCCGCACGCCTGGTCGCCATGTCGTTCCTCCGAAGAATCGTACACAATGATGCGGTCAAGCTTGACCCTCCAGAGGTTTACAACTGGAGGGTCTTCGCTTTGGCAGCGGCGGTAAGTTGAGGTCACATTCGAGATAAGTCCGATGCTGATATCATACAGGCTTGCTTCGGTGGCACGCTCTTTGGCATGGATATTGGTATCATTGGCGGAGTGCTGACTCTTCCTGATTTCCAAGAGTGAGCCCCTCTGGCGGAGTTTTCATGGTCGGCTACTGACTCCTTATCAGCGAATACGGCCTTACACACAAGTCCAAGATTGCCAAGTCCAACCTTTCAGCCAACCTAGTTTCGGTGATGCAAGCTGGAGCCATCGTCGGAGCCCTTGCCGCGAATCCTCTTGCAGATTGGAGAGGGCGAAAGATCACCATCTTCGTCGTCGCTACATTTGCTTTTGTCGGCGGCCTGCTCCAGGCTCTATCATACGGACATCTGTCTTGCTTTTATGTTGGAAGGTACGCCAGCAAAAATTCGGACAACACGCCGACGTTTCTAACGAGATCAGATTCGTTGAGGGACTGGGCCTGGGCGGAGCTACCATGGTTGCACCTACCTACGTCGCTGAAAATGCTCCTCGCGGTATCAGAGGTCTGCTCGTTGGGTTCTACCAATTGTTCGAAACTATGGGCGCCATGATTGCATTCTTCATCAACTACGGAAGTCTGCTGCACCTGAAAGGCCATGCTACCTGGATTGTCCCGCTGTCAATGCAGTCTCTGCCTCCATTCCTGCTGTTTACCGCGATCTTGTTCTGTCCCGAAAGTCCCCGATGGCTCGCCTCTAAGGATAACTGGGACGAGGCCTCCCGCATTCTCTCGAAAGTCCGAAACTTACCTACGACACATCCTTATGTTCAAGCCGAGCTTCTCGAAATGCAGACTCAATTAGAGGCCGAACGAGGCCGGGCGGGCGGCAATAGCTACTGGGCATTGACCAAGGAGGCTTGGACCATTCCGGGAAATCGCAAACGTGCAATCATGGTCATTGGGCTGATGACTGCTCAACAGTGGACTGGTACCAACGCTATCGTAGGTTTTCTTGATTCTGTACATATTCGTTTGCTGACAGTCGTTGCAGAACTACTATGCGCCAACCATCTTCACCAACCTCGGTGTCACCGGAAATTCGCAATCGCTTTTCGCCACAGGAGTTTACGGTATCGTCAAGATGTGCTCATGCGCCATATTTATCACCTTCCTCGCTGACACACTGGGTCGAAGACTGTCCTTGGTATGGACGGGGTTTTTCATGTGGTTCTGCATGTTCTACCTCGGCTTCTTTGTGCGCTTCGATGCCCCCAAGAAGGGCGCCCCGATATCCGGTGCTGGATATGCGGCATTGGTGATGGTGTACCTCTTCGCTGCAGCCTTCCAGTTCGGATGGGGACCGGTATGCTGGATTTACAGCTCGGAAATTGCCACGCAACGACTGCGAGGATTGATCGTGTCATATGCAGCAGCTACACAATGGGTCTTCAACTTGGCCGTTGCTCGCGCGACTCCTGTCATGCTGGATACCGTTGGAGGACCTACCGGCTATGGCACCTACTTCATCTACGGCTCTTTCAACTTCGCCATTGCGATTGGGGCATTCTTCCTGGTTCCCGAGACCAAGGGTCTTTCTCTCGAGCGTATGGATGAGTTGTTCGGCATGACCGATTTCAGCGGCGTCCAGGATATTGGTGTTGCATCGAAATCTGCGAAGGGTGATCTTGAGGCTGTACATGTTGAAGCCAAGTAGGGATGCCAAGCTCCAGAGAGATCGCGAAGGATCAGGCGGACACTGGAGTGCCTAATGAGCGTTGGGATTGGTGGCAGTCAGATCGTGTAGTCAGCTACGACATAAAAACCGAAGGAAGCCGTTCACTCGACTTCGAAGGTCTCTCACTTTTGATGTGCTATATTTTACGGATGCCTTCCCAGAAGTAGTTGTGCTAGTTGTATCGCGCGGATCGATGCTCGCGAACCCAGATCAAACCAACAATCATGCAAGAGTCACAGCGGTCACCGGGAAAACCCGAGAATGCCTTGTCGATCCATGATTCATCGAAGCAAGAGGTCAGAGGCATTGGTCGCGCGTAGGGAGCCCGAGCGCGACAGACGTGTCAGTCCTGGCATTTCTGAGTTCTCGTGGGCGGACATAAAAATGGTGGGCAGGCTAACAAGAGCCTGCAGGATAGCATGTTCAAGAGCGTCAACAGGAACGCAATCAACGAGCACCAAAGGGACATGGTATGGTGGCATTGAAGGCATTTTACAACGACTCCCGTTGTTGGCAGTGCGTTGCCCCTTAACTTTTGAGTCACTCCACCGCCTGGACGCTTAACGAAGCTTAACCAGAGATTGGCACCCCGCCAGCTCTGGGCGTCCCCACCAAATCACTAACATCTCGGCCTGTTCACGCTTCTCGGACCCGAAGCAGGCAAATTTCAAGTCACCATCACTGGCGCGACACTGGATATGGTTGCCCCATTGGAGCTCTCAGACGAAACAAACGGCGATACGAACACGTCGCAGCCTCTAACCCCGCTGGACCTGCATAACTGCACAATTTGTCGTCGCATTCCGAGGGCATCGAAACAGGCAGCCTTTTGTTTCTTTGTTTATATCGACTTCGTCTGTGCGCACAATCTCCAAAAGAATGGTTTCAGTGTATGAAGCCGACCAAACACAGAAATGGCTGCATCGACCACTCAAGCAGTAGAAGACAAGGAGATTGAGGGCGCCAAGGGAATGAGCAGTGGCTCGTCATCGCTGCGAGCTGCCTCGCTGCCTCCCAAGGTGGAGGAGAAGGGAGCCGCAGAGGAAGAAGGCACCGCGCTTGAAAAGACGACGAGCAAGATCGAAAAATATCCGACGGGAGCCAAATTGACCCTGATCTTGCTGAGTATCTATCTGTCTGTCTTGCTCGTCGCCCTAGACAGAACCATCATTGCCACTGCGCTCCCTCAGATCACCGACAAGTTCCAAAGCTTCGGCGACGTTGGTTGGGTGAGTCACCACCTCCCAATTATCATTGAAGAAACTACTGACACGACCTGATAGTACAACGCAGGTTTTCTACTCCCAACAACAGCTCTTCAACTCTTCTTCGGACGGCTTTACACATTCTACTCGCCGAAATGGATCTTTATCACCGAGGTCTTCATTTTCGAGGTCGGCTCTGCGATATGCGGCGCGGCACCTAACTCAGTCGCCTTCATCTGGGGTAGAGCAGTCGCGGGCCTTGGAGCGGGAGGACTGTTCAATGGCGCCATGATCCTCATGATGTATGCTGCTCCGCTGGAGAAGCGGCCAGCATACATGGGGCTGCTCGGTGCTGTCTTTGGCGTCGCCTCCGTGGCCGGGCCTTTGCTGGGAGGAGTGTTCACGACCAAGGTCTCTTGGAGGTAAAGCAGCCCTTTGGTGATATTTATCCGCACTCGTGCTAACTTCTGGCTCAGATGGTGTTTCTACATCAACCTCCCAATCGGCGCGATTGTGCTCGTCTTTCTCTTCATCGTTGTCGAAAACACCCCACCCGCACTCGGCGACCTCCCGTTCAAGGAGAAGCTGTCCCGGATTGACATCCCTGGCACGCTGATCTTCTTTCCCTGCATCGTTTGCCTGCTCCTGGCCCTGCAATGGGGCGGTCAACAATACCCATGGTCCAGTGGACGGATCATCGCACTCCTCGTCCTCTTTGGCGTGCTCCTGATCGTCTTCATTGTCATACAATTCATCCGCCAGGAGGCTGCGACAGTACCACCGCGGATTGCTAGACAGCGGACCATTGCGGCTGCAGGCTTTTACGCTTTCTGCCTGGGCTCGTCGTTTTTCATTATCGTGTACTACCTTTCAATCTGGTTTCAGGCCATCAAAGGCGATTCGGCTATCCGATCGGGATACTCCACGTTGCCATTTATCTTAGCGCTCGTCATCTCGTCTATAATCTCAGGCCTCTTTGTCACCAAGGTCGGATGGTACAACCCGTCAATCATAGCTGGGGGCATTCTCGTCCCCATCGGAAACGGCCTATTCACGCTCTTCAAAGTCGACACCCCCCACCCAATGTGGATCGGCATCCAAGTTCTCTTCGGTTTCGGCGTCGGGCTGGGCCTACAGCAAACCAATATTGCCGCTCAAGCCGTGCTCGACAAAAAGGACGCGCCCACGGGTGTCTCGCTCGTCTTCTTCTGCCAGGGATTGGGTGGAACCATCTCCGTAGCCATGGCCCAGAACATTCTCGACAACAAACTCATTGCGGGCCTCAAAGGGTACAGCAATATTAGTCCTCACGATATCGCAACAACGGGGGCCACTCAGCTTAGGAAAGCGTTCACCCCGGAGCAGCTGCCGGAGGTGTTGAAGGTGTACAACCACTCCATAATCATTGTATTTTACACTGCGCTGGCGTTCTCTTGTGCTGCCATTTTCGGCGGGTTGTGCATGGAATGGAAGTCGGTGAAGAAAGATAAGCCGAAGAAGGCGGACGAGGAGAGTAAGCCGGAGGAGAAGAAAATTGAGGAGAGCAGGTCCAAAGAACACAAGCCCGACGAGGCCAAGCCTGAGACTACTGTGGAAGCAGCAAAGGTGGAGTGATGGATCAGTTTCTTGTACTTCAGATGTTTTCAAGCGTGAGCTTTGTATATACCTCGCGACTCTTTCTGCAATAAACCTCCTCTCAAGCTAGTATCAAGAGCCATCTATGGCCTCTTGCTGATTCGAATCGTCGTAACATCTAGGGCATTGAGCTCGAGTATCGATTACCGGGAAGTTTCTTTTAGCTGTCCCCAGAACAGCTTCTTCGGGCCGGCCAATTGGAGCCGAGGGGCCCCAGAAATGTTGCATGACTGACTGGTTGAAGCCCCTACAAATGGGCAAGGGTCGGCAGCTTCAGCCCGTCCTGATGTTGTCAAGCACGTTGTGAACGTGAAGATGATTGGAGAAGCATGCAGCAGAGGGAAATGTGTTTGAGACCGCCACTTGTCGCTCAGCCTCACAGCGGAACTAATTTGGTCGTCTTCTATTCAGATACTGTAGTGCTTGATTAAAGTTCGATACCTACCCGTCTATTTCTGCGGAGCGTGGCTCGTGTGTCGCGCCGGATCACTTTACGGCCCGAAGATGCCACTCTGGGGCGGTCCAGACAACAAGGCAGGTGCGAAGCCTAAATCCAAAAGCCCGTCAAGATTCAAATTTCGACTTGGGAGATCCAGCAAGCACGGAGATGCTTTGCAAGGAAATGCTCCCCACCAAACACAGTCGGCCACCCCTGTGGTTATCAGCCCGAAAACAACTCTCAGTGAAACCGAAAAACTATGGGCGAGAGCTGAAGACACATTGCGAAGCGACCCTGAGAAGAGAAAGATATTCCAACAGTATCTTGGGATCGTAGGCCAACAGCTGAACGCAACGCTCGAGCCGAACGATGGTGACGCTCGACACAGACAGCTTTGCAAACTCATCGACGTCAAGACTCGAGAGCTGGAAGATAAGAAATGGAAACTTCAAATAGGGGATTGGAACCGCAATGTGGGCGATCTACTGCAGAAGTCCTTCAAATCCGTACTGGCCATGAAGGATTTGGTCAACAATTCGGCGGCAGCATGTCCACCGGCAGCACTTGCATGTGCTGGGGCGACCATCATCCTCAGCGTGAGTCAATTCATGTCTACAACACATCTTTCTTCTTGTACCGAACCAAATTGTAGCGATTCATTTGATATGGCCAGATATGCTCACATCTGTACAGCTTCTTGTTAGTGGCAAAGAGCAAGAGTCAGCTATTCTCGAAGGACTTCGAACAACGTCCACGACAATTTGCCGCCTTCCTGTCATGTAAAAGCTTTACCGCTGAAAAGCCAGGCTTGGTATTTTGGAACCGGGCGATGGGGTCTTGTTCCAACAGGAGTTTGAGGCCACTTTGACACGTTTGTACTCGCAGATCCTCGAATTCCAAGCTCGCGCGGTATGTTACTTGCGGGACGGTTGGATAGTCCAAACTGTGAAGGGTGTGATGGGCTCAGACGCGTGGAAAGGACTGTTACAAGAAATTAACAAGTCCGAGGCACAAGCACAGAAGTTCGCGAGCGATATCGGTGCTGTGGAGATGCGCAGATGGTTCGAGGACCAGGACGCAAAGCAAGACAAGCAGAACGTCTGGCAAAGGGCGACAGAACAAGACAAGAGAGTCAGCAACTTCCTGAAAACGATCTACACATGTCCTTACAAGGATCGGAAAGACAGGAACCGAGACCGCGAACCGGGCACATGTGAATGGTTTACAACTCACCCTCGTTTCAAAGCTTGGAATGAATCCCGTGATTTGGGCATTCTTTGGGTCTCCGCCGACCCCGGGGCTGGGAAATCGATTCTCGCAAAGTATTTGGTTGACCACGTCATCCCCTGTACAAACGTACGATCGACATGCTATTTCTTCTTCAAGGATGATTTCCCGGACCAGAGAAGCTCTGCACATGCCGTTTGTGCCCTTCTTCGACAGCTTTTCATCGAAAAACCAAAGTTGCTGCACAACTCGGTTCTCAAGAAATGCGAAACAGATGGGGATAATCTCACGGCATCATTTTCCGACTTATGGCGTATCTTCATTGACGCCGTAGCAGACAAAGATGCAGGTGAGGTTGTTTGTATCCTCGACGCTTTAGACGAATGTCAAGAAAGCGACAGGGCAAAGCTCATCAGTGCTATTAACGATCTCTATTCAAATGGCCCAACATACCCAAATCTGAAGTTCTTGTGCACGAGCCGACCCTACGGCAGCATAAAACGCGGATTTCACCGGCTAGAAAGTCGTTTCCCGTCAATTCACTTAAGTGGGGAGAATGATGCTGAAGTCGAAAAGATATCGCGCGAAATAGACATCGTCGTGAAGAGCAGGGTCAAAGAAATCGGTGAGCACTGGCAACTGGAACCCGACGAGATTTTGTTTCTCGAAGGAAAACTGATGGCAGCTCCACAACGTACGTATCTTTGGATCCGTCTCATTCTGGACCACATCGAGAACCTTCCCGGGTTTACCAAGGGCAACGTTGAAAGAGCAATAAGCGGACTGCCCCAAACAGTGGATGAAGCATATAATAAGATCCTGAACAGAAGTTCGGATCCGTCGAAAGCCAGGAAGCTCCTCCATGCCGTTGTTGGTGCGGAGAGACCTCTTTCGCTAAAAGAAATAGCCGCGATACTGGCTATTGAGCGATCTCGCAAGTCTTTCGACGACATCAGCAAAGAACTAGAACCAGAGCCTCGATTCAGGTCCACAATCAGAGACCTCTGCGGACTTTTCATTGTTGTCAGAGACGATGAGGTCTACCTTCTTCACCAAACAGCAAGAGAGTTTCTGATGAGAGATCCCTTTTCAGTTGATGGTCAGACCAGTGAGCTTAGCTGGAAAGGATCGATAAAATTACAAGTATCGAACAAGTTCCTGGCGGAAAGGTGTATCTGGTACCTCATGTCTGACCTGCCGAACTCTCCTTGTACCGGAATGCTGGAATATTCGTCCCTTTACTGGGCTAGTCATTTTCGAGGGGCTGAAATCTCGGTCGAAGATGAACTGACAGCTCAAGCAACGAGTCTTTGTGATAGCGATTCTCAGCATTTCGGATTCTGGGCGAATATATACAAGCCTCCGGATTATGACCTCGAGTGGTTTTCTGTCACTTCCCTTACGGCAGCTACGTACCTGGATCTCGAGCCTGTGGTCACACGCCTGGTTGAGGCAGGAACCGTTGAAATGAGTTGTTCGGACGATCGTGGCAGGACGCCACTATCATGGGCGGCGTCAAAAGGCTACCACAAGATTGCGAAGATCTTGATAGACAGGGGCGGAGCAAGCATCGATTACCAAGATCGAAATTACCATAGGGCTCCTTTGCATTGGGCAGCTGAACATGGCCATGAAGAGGTCGTTCGGCTGTTGTTGGAAACAGGGGCAAATGTTGAGTTGGGAGATTCCCGTGGCTGCACACCACTTTCACTTGCGGCACAGCAAGGGAACGCATCAGTAGTAATACTACTGCTGAAGATGGGCAAGGCAGCTGTAGACTCCAGAGAGGCCTACTTTGACGTAACGCCACTCTGGCTTGCAGCTGAACTTGGAAAGGAGGAGATAGTAGAAATGTTGCTGAAAGTCGGAAGAGCAGATCTAGAGGCTGAGGATACCGATCAGCGAACTCCGCTGATGAGGGCAGCATTACATGGCCTTGACTCAATCGCGAAGCTGCTATTACAAGCCGGAGCACGTGTGGGTCGCAGGGACTCTGAGGGTGATACAGCTTTGGCGTTGGCAGCAATGCAGGGGAATGTTTCCGTGGTGGAGAGGCTGATCGGCGCTGGAGCAGAAGTCGACTCGCGGAACAACGAGGGTGAGACGCCACTTTCGTGGGCAGCACAGAGGGGGAAAGAGGGAGTGATACAAGTTTTGTTGCATGCAGGAGCAAATGCAGATATGACGAATCATAAGGGTGAAACACCGCTGGCGCAAGCAGCGTTGTATGGATTTGATGGGGCAGTGAAGATGTTGTTGGACGCGAGAGCAAATCCAGACATAAGAGACAATGAAGGTCGAACACCACTAGATTTGGCGGTCGAGGTTGGACGGTGGGACATAGCAGCGCTTCTTGGCGGGAGAAGCCAAAGCCAGTGACCATGGTCGTCGAACTTGTGGAAACAATAGTAATCATCGGTTAGTCCACCGTTCGCATTTCCTTTTCACCCTGCCAAACGAGCTTGTATAACAACTCGTCATTCGCACCATCGTACATAATGTACATTCTCCCTCATAGATACTGCACAATCTGCTCCGGCTCCCGGTGCAGTTGACTCGCTTTGATTCCGACTGAGTTCATCCATGACGTGAAGTACGACCCATGTTTCTCGAAAACGCCAGCCTCTCCACAAAGCAATCTGAGCAGCGCATAGCGTTCAATAACCACGCGCCCACTCATCAATAAATCCTTGACATCCACATCCTTGATACTCTTCAGCTCTGCATGTTCACCGATTTGTTCCATCGCCTCGAGAAGCCGCGCACTTCTTGATTGCGGTGTCCAGCTCACGAGGAGACTTCGGCCGTTGCCCTTACCCCATTGATTCGCCTCAAAGACGTTATTCAAGAACCGTGTGGTATTCGTCGACGGCAATTCGATCGCATTATCCAAAATCACCAATTCATTCCTCCTCAGGCGATAACTCAGCGCGATGTGGAATGCCTGTCGGTAGACTTTACTGGGCAGTTCGGTAGAAAAATCTCTGGGCTTGGGTCCAAATGCGACACCGCCACCCCTTCTTATCGGCGACTTCTTGTCTCTGACTCGTGCTTTGCCCGTTCCCTTCTGTTGGTATAATTTGCGGTTCGAGCCGTGGACGTCAAATCGCCATTTCGTAGATGCAGTGCCTTGCCTCGTCGCATCTGCTTCGTAGATGACGGCGCGGTGAAGAATGTCTCGGCGGAGAGGGGCGTCGAGGTATTTCGGATTGTACAGTGCATACCCGGAAGGTTCAATCTGAGGCCATCTGTATCGGGTCGCTAGGACAGGGTGTGCGAGTGTGTAAAGCTCGGAGGGGGACGCGGACGTCGTTATAGCTGGGGACGCTGTGTTTGAGAGGTCAAGTCCAGATTCGATCTCTTCAGCAATCTCGGAGATGGGGAGCTGCGTCTGAGCAGCAAAATTGCGAGTGAGTCGCGGAGCAAGGCATTGCTAGAAAATGTTAGAGGAGTTGTCGCGAAGGAGGGATCATCATACCGTCAATGGGTCGGAGACATTCAGCTGCTTGAAGCTCTTCGCCAGCCCAAGTAAGCTCCTTGAAGCGGATGAATGGGACATGGCGGGAAGAGGCGCTGCGCTTTACACGAGCAGCGGCAGAATCATGCAGTGAAAGTGCACCTGGAAGACGAGGAAAGTCGTGAAAGCTTAATGCAGCCTCGTCGGGTGAACCCCGGTACGGAGTAAACTCCCGCTTGAATTTTTGAAGGCCGCCGCTTCTTGCGCCCTACCCAACGACTTCGCCATCGTTCTTTAGAAGATCGCAAGAAGGCCATATGCAGCCTGCTATCTGTCTGTCGAGCCGTCTGTAACCATGGCTATTCAGAAGAAGCACGGCAAGGGCCGTCTCGGTATGTCCCACGCCGCCACGAGCACTCAGACATTGACTAACATTTTCCAGATAAGTGGTATAAACTTGCCAAAGAAAAAGGCTACCGCGCTCGAGCCGCCTTCAAGCTCATCCAACTCAACAAGAAATATGGCTTTCTGGAAAAGAGTCGGGTCTTGCTGGATCTTTGCGCTGCTCCGGGTTCGTGGTGCCAGGTTGCGGCCGAGACCATGCCTGCACAGAGTTTGATTGTTGGAGTTGATTTGGCTCCGATCAAGCCGATACCGAGGGTCATCTCCTTCCAGAGCGATATCACTACAGACAAATGTCGAGCGACAATCCGCGGTCATCTGAAGCATATGAAGGCGGATACCGTGCTGCATGATGGAGCGCCGAATGTTGGTGTGGCTTGGGTCCAAGATGCATTCTCGCAGGCAGAGCTTGTGCTGCAATCAATGAAACTAGCAACAGAGTTTCTGAAAGAAGGAGGCACTTTCGTCACAAAGGTGTTCAGATCGAAGGATTACAATGCGCTGCTGTGGGTGTTCAAGCAACTTTTCTCATCCGTTGAGGCCACGAAGCCACCATCGTCAAGGAATGTGTCGGCAGAAATCTTTGTCGTTTGCAGAGGCTTTAAAGCGCCTAAGAAACTCGATCCGAAGTTCCTGGATCCAAAGCACGTTTTCGCAGAAGTGCAAGAGCCAACTCCCAATAACGAGGCGAAAGTCTTCAACCCGGAGAAGAAGAAAAGGAAGCGAGAAGGATATGAGGAAGGAGATTGGACTCAGCACAAAGAAGTCCCCGTCAGCGAATTCATCCACACCACGGACCCGATCGCGATTCTTGGCTCAGTCAACACTCTCAGCTTTGAGCAACCTCCGAATGGTGACCTGGCGTTGGCCACAATCGACAGACTCCCCGAGACCACAGCCGAAGTCCGAAAATGCTGCGCCGACTTGAAAGTTTTGGGAAAGAAAGAGTTCCGCACCCTTCTTCGCTGGCGACTGAAAGTTCGTGACATCTTCGGCATGTCAGCCAAAGCCAAGAAGCAGCAACAGAAAGAGGAAGCAGAGAAGCAACAAGAGGAAGGCGAGGAAGTTGCCGAGGTCGAGTCTATGGACGAAGAAATCAAAATGCAAGAGGAACTCCAGAAGCTGAGGGACCAAAATAGTAAGGAGAAAAGAAAGGAGCGGCGGAAAGAGAACGAGAAGAAGCGGAAAGAGATCGTCCGCATGCAGATGCATATGACCGCGCCGTTCGAAATCGGGTTGGAGCAGCATGGCCCTGCTGGGGACGGGTCGATGTTCAGTATCAAGACTGCCGACAGGGCTCGCGACCCCAAAAGCGTGGAAACCGAAGAGATGCGAGATGACGATGACGAAGGTTCAGATATTTCGGACGCAGACGGAACCGAAGACGAAGACGAAATTGGAGACCGGCTCGAGACCGAACTCGACGCCATGTACGAATCATTCCAACAGCGTAGGGAAGAGGCCGACGCAAAAGCACGAGCCAAACGAGCAAGGAAAGAAAAGGAGACCGACGAGTGGGAAGGCCTGTCCGACGGAGAAGACAAAAATGCCAATGCGACCGACGCAGAAACCGATGTCGAAGACGACTACTCGATGCGAGACCTGCCAAAGAGCGAAGGGCTTTCCGCAAAAGCAGCCATGTTTTTCGACCAGGACATCTTCGCAGACCTCGGCATCGAAGACGATGAAGACAAGGATAGCGCCATCGACATGGACGACACATCCTCTTCCGACCAGATCAAATCCACTGCCACTCAACCAAAATCAGCAGAAGACCACCCACAACCTAGACCCCTCAAGTCCGCCTTGAAGAAACCCCAGCCCATTGACTCTCCCGACTCCTCTCCTGAACCAACCTCTCGGAGACAGGAGGACCCCCTCACCCCCTCCGGTCACCTCGACATTTCCATTATTACCGCCGAAGCCATGACCCTCGCGCACTCCCTCGCCACCGGCGAAAAGACCCAAAAGGACCTCATCGACGACAACTTCAACAAGTACACCTTCCGCGATGTGGACGGACTGCCAGATTGGTTCCTGGACGACGAGAACAATCACTCCCGCCCACAAAGGCCCATCACTAAGGCCGCCGCCGCTGCAATCCAGGAGAAGCTACGGGCGCTGAATGCACGGCCGATCAAGAAGGTGCGGGAGGCCAAGGGGCGCAAAAAGTTCAAGGCCGCACAGCGCATGGAGAAGCTGCGGAAGAAGTCGGCCCTCCTGCTGGAGGACGAGGGCGTGAGCGAGAAGGACAAAGCCAGCGCTATCACGAGGATGATGTCCCGTGCGGCCAAGAAGAGCGGCAAACCCAAGGAGAAGGTCAAGCTTGTGGTGGCGAGGGGCACGAATCGTGGTGTTTCTGGCCGGCCGAGAGGCGTGAAAGGGAGGTATAAGATTGTGGATGCCCGGTTGAAGAAGGATGCGAGAGCGGAGAAGAGGTTGAAGAAGAAATTGAAGAAATGAGTGTTTCCGTAGGCATGTACAATGAATACTCAAACGCTATCAACCTATGTCCAAATCAGTCTTGTCAAAAATATGTTCCTCTGGTGAGGCGCCCTTGAAGAACGGCACATTTACACCACCGCCGCTTGCATCACTGCGCTTCCGGTTTGATGCTTCTGCCTCGGAGCCCCCAGCAGCCTTCTTGATCATGCCCACCCATACGAACCACGCAGGTCGTTTGAAGAAGGAGCTTGGTCTGAAATCGCCGCTACATTTCGCTTCTTGTCTCCACGCGATCAGCCATTGCATGTGACTCTTGCGTTTGTCCTCTCGCCTTTCACCTCGCTACGGCGCCTGGCTAGCTCCCAAGACTTGGATGTGCAAGTCTATACCCTCGTACGGGTCTGTCAGTCTGCCTCCAGCCTGACATCCTCGGATCAGTTGCTTTTGAACTGTTTAGTACGAGTCCTGATTGTTAGGATCTGAGCCCGCCGAAGGCTTGGATCGCGATCTGATGGTGCTGTTCGGCACCCAGAGGGAAAGTAGATTATCGGGACATTTTGCTCGCGTAAATTTTGTCCATATCTTTCCCGTCGTTTACTTCCATCCTCCAATGCCCCATCGACCATCATCTTTCTCTCCAGCATCAAACTTATCCAATTCACTGCCATCGCCCGAATATCCAATGTAGTCGCGGTTGTCGTCGATGATGCGTCCATATTCCAGAAGCAGCCTGAACATATACACTTCAATGTCTTCTCTGCGAAGTACTTGGTTTGCCCACTCGCGCCCCTGTCGGGCAATCTTTTGGGCCTCGATATCATGCGGTGCTATGAAGACTCGTGGGTTGAGATCCTCAGGTTCAGCATCGTGCTGCTTGTATGGTTTGCCGTAGCCGGTGAAATAGGTGAGCAGGGCGTATAGGTCATCGTATCGATTGTCGACAGGCACGAAATGCCTCCATGCGAGAAGTCGACTATCGTGCCATTCCCGGAAAATAGTGGCTTTGAAACCGAGGCTCTTGCTCTGTAGGAAAGCATGCCATCTCCCCGAGAAAGAGTGTCCGTCCACGTCGATTAGATATTTCGATTTGAACTGCGCAGTGAGCGATACGGGTTGCACCCAGGTGAAGTGATCCTTGTAGAAAGAGCAATTTGGAAGGCACGACATAGGCTCAGTAAAACCAACGTCACTATGCTCTGCGATGAACTTCGATGGCTGGAATCGCTCGAAGGGCACGTAAGTGGTATTCACCTTGTCTGGGCCGGCGTCCTGCTCCGTAAGCACTTTGACCTCCTGAGCGGCAGTCCCCATGTAAGTGCCATTGAGAAGTCGGACTAGTCGCTGACGATGCATTCTGTCCCAATTATCGGTCAACTGAACCCCACCGGAAGTGACGCCGCGCCAAATGATGTTTTCTTGCTTGTCGCGCCAGTCCAGGTCCTCCTTATCGTTATAGTCGTATCGGTCGTCGTGTTGGTAATACATATTGGCTGGGAAGAGGATATCGTTGTTGACGTTGACTTTGCATTCGCCAAACAGCGGGACAAGCTTGTGGGAAGCAATGATGCTGCTGGCGGAGTAGAGCATACCATGCAGGTCTTGGATGGCTGGTCCCACTGTGCAGAGGTCTGACGATAGATTGAAATTGGTTACAAGCCCCACTGTTGGTTCTTTATATAGGGCGTCCGCTTGCACAATGGACATGTTGGAGCGCGCGGGTGATTCGGGCGGACAGCCTTTCGCTGCGATCTTCATATACTGCTGGCCTGGTGCAAAGAACCATTCGTCGTTCAATCTTGTCGAGTGGTCCTCAGCCTTGTCTAGGATACTCATGTCGCGTAGCTCGGGCCGGTCCTTGGTAAAGCTGTCCATCACCTCAGGACGCATTACGCGAGTCTCATACTCAACTCGCAAGTGGTCCTGCATGTCTTCCCAAGGCACGACCACCCTGGGCTGATCGAGGCGGTTCATGGGAATGTCCATGTCCGGCAAGTGTTTGATGAACTTATCAAGGACCTTCTCCATCGTCTCGGACCTCCAGCTGGGATTCTCCACTTTCACGACTTTGTGGTCGCGAATGTGGATGACCGAGATTCCAAAGTCGAAGTTCTCCCACATGTGCGCAGCCCGGATGCGGATCTCTGAGGCATTGATGGCCCAAAACGGGCGTAAATCGTCCATGACCTGCTCAAAATCGTCGATGTTGAATACATCCCGCTTGCGCGCAAATTTGTACCATTCTGCGAAGCCTGGTGGAGGATGTCTGCCATACTTGTTTCTATATTTCTCCACCGTTTGCCTGAACGTCATTGAGATCCCGCTCTCGTAGGCTCGCCATTGTACGTCTGCGTCCTGCATCAACTTTGCGATGGGATGCAAATCGAAGTGCTCAGCCGGCTGCGCAGGTGCTGGCGGAGGTGCAGTTTCGCTCGGGACAACAGCATGTTCTGGCTCGAGTGTAGGCGACGGCTCGGGGGGCATGTCCCATATCTTGTCTGGATCTGGTGCTGAAGGCGGGAGTTTGTGTTCGGTTGGGGTGAGGTGCTCGGGGATTGGGAGTTGTGAGTCCGCATCGTCGATACCGGCGCCGGGGATAGAAAGGCCATGGTAAAGGATGTAGAAGGCGAGGACACCGGCAATGAGCAGGATGATTCGCTTTTTGTTGAATTCGATAGGACCCATTGCGACAGCCGATCTTCGATGGGGTCTGATCCCGTAATTGAAAAGTCGAACACGAGACTGCCTTTATAGAGGGATGGCTGTCATGTCTGGAGGTGTGGACAATGCAAGGTGTGAAATGATATGCCACCCGGCTATCACAGTGCTACCGACCCATTGCTTGAAACCAACGTTGAGAAGGACGAAGGCAACCTCAGGAGTTCAAGTAGGGGAACCAAATCTGAAATGCTGATTGGCCGGGCGAGTCTCAGCCTTGTCGTTGGAGTGGACCTCGGCATTAGTAGCCGATGCGAGAGTTGTTCTTTTTCCAACGTGCTTCGAAAAGCCGTTTTCACCAATGTGCTGGATCTCGATCCGTCTTTGGGCGATTTGCACCATCTTGATATGTGTCAAAGTCCTCTTCGAGCTTCAGAGATGCCCTTTCTGCCGAATGAGAATCCACCTCCCTTGTTTACGACAGAGCTATGCACGTTCCCGAACCTTCAACCGGGATATCGGTGTAAGAGAGATCGGTTCACTCAGCTCAAGAGGTGCTACACTAGGACGATATGAAGACCGTTTTCCCCAGTTACTGAGCGTTTTTGATCACTGGAGCAGGTATGATTCTGCAATGACTCAAAATTCTTCGAGGTTGTTTGGAAGATTCGAGATCGGTACCAAGGAACGATCGATCACATGCTCGATGGATTATCAAAATGACTGACTTGCTAGCCGTGTAATTCACTGGGCTCCCTGGCCGCCTTGCAAATGAGGGCCGCATTGGCGCAAAAGTGAAGTTTCATTACTGTCTGGCTCACTCGCGCCTCACCGTCACATTTGCCACTTTTCTCTCCAATATCATTTGTTTCTTACTCTATCACACGTGCTCTTACTGAAACACCTTCAACCGTACCATATACGATCTTATTCCTACAGTACTCCACTCAATCTCTCGCGGGCGGCTGCCCAGTCTTGAAGAGTCTCCGCAGCGCCATCTTCACCGCCTGCACCACGATGTTACCAGACTATCTCTCCACCAGCTACCAGAAATACAAAGCTGACACTGACTACATCGCAACATGGCTTGCCACCACCGCCAAACAGTGCGGCTTTGTCATAGATCCTGCGGCTACCGAACTCCAGATTAAGAAGACTGAGAAGCTGAAGGGAAGAGCTAGGACTTTGGCGCGGCGTGCCGAAAAATCGAGCACTGGGACGAAGGCTTCGGTTCAAAAGTACACGTACACAGTGGCTGTCAGGCAGTTCCTGCCTATGGCTCAACACATTGCTTCCTACAGGAAGGCCTTGATCAAAGTGCCGAAGGAGTTCATGGATCTACTAGAGAGAGCTATTTCGTTGCGCAAGAAGGTCAGCCAAGCTGTTGTTGACCATCAACACGACAGCAAGCTGCGAAGCAAGATTGAACTGACGGCCGACTCCCAACACTCTTACTTTGTCGGCGTACTGGAAAGTGTCCGAAACACTCTCAGTCACTTGTTCCCAAAATCTGGGGAGCATGGCAAGAAAGCGTCCAGCAACATTACGGAGAAAGAGGCGGAGATCAACCTGATCAACATGTTCGAAGGCCTGCAAGTCGAAGAGCCGTCAGAGACCTCCGAAGGTGAGGTTCCTGAGCGCCCTCCGCGATCTAAAGAAAATTCGGACGTTTCGATTGTCTTTTACAAATCAGAACAAGCCACCGATCTTCTGGAAGCTATGTTCGCTTTCTCATGCCTCCTGCAAGATCTCCGCGACATGCGCGCCACTATCGCAGAGTGCTGGGAAAGCTACAAGAAGCATGAACGTTGCAGCTTGATAGCTGCGGCCTTGACTTCAAACATTGCAGTTGAGCTAGCTCGCCGACTAGAAGAAGATCTGGAGAAGTTCGCGGCATTTGAAGGTTCGGAGGTCTTTCTTGAAGCTTGCTATGCCGGCGACTGCTGGGCTCGTGCTCACATGCCCAGCCCTCAGCAGGCGAGAAACGACAAACACCAGTGCAATGCATACGATATGGCTTCAAAAGCCTTCTTCTGGTCTACCTACAAGGAGTTGAGCTTCTACCTTAAAGGAATTCAGGAGGAAACTCGCAAGCATCCAATGGTTGAGAGGCCTGGTGGCAAGGAGCTCCCACGCGCGATCATATTCAGCTTACCAGGCGCGAATGGCATCTATGATCCTACTGCCGACCGCCAGAAGATGGACTGCTGCGAGAAGCAGCAGGAAGATCGAATCTTGCTCGGCGAGATACTTTCGGATATGAGCATGTGGGCTGCAACCAGACTCAAGTTCCCACACGATGACGAGTTCAAACGAGGCTTCACAAGCGTCTATGAGACTGGTCGCATCCCACTGTGGCTGGTTTTTGCTGCCCAGCTTTTCCTCGACATCAATCACATACTTCGTGACGAGGTTGGACGCGGGTATCAGGAGCTTTGTCGGATTGGTGCTTTGACCGGCACATCGATAGAGGAGCACCTTGACTTTCAAGAAAGTCTTTTGAAGGAGCCAACCTCGAATGATGAGGCCGCAAAGGCTGCCAGGCTTTTGAGGCTGATTCAGTTCATATGCTTCGAAGATCAGGTTGAGCAAATGCGCCAGGATGTGCCACAATATCGAGACGTGAAGATTGAGCAGTTGCGCATGCTAAAGTCGAACCCGCTGCTTTGTGGGCTCAAAGCCTACGCAATCTTGATGGAATTCCATCAGATGTCCTTGCCCTGGATCAATTCGCAAACCTCCATCATCGCATGCGCACATCTGCACAATGCTCTCTACTCTGAAAGCCTGCTACTATCTCCGTGGAAAGACATGGTGATGTTCCTGCTTCTTCAAGACAGATCTCAGCTCTTTGCAGGTGACCCTCCGCAAGACGCCGAACAATATCACCGCCGATTTTGCTTGGCCGTTATGGGGCACTCGGCAAGCAACTTCGCGCGAAATAGGAGGTTACCTGGTCAGACCGTACACGCTATTGCAGGACACCGTAAGGTGGAGGGACACTTACCGATCTCGAAACTATTCATTAACCGATACTGCACTCCGGGCGAAAGATCAGAGATGGGGACCGAAGATGTCATCGAGATCCTCGGAAAGCAACGCTGGTTCACAGGGCCTTGGGCTGATGACAAACGTGGTCAGCAACAGGCTATCATACTTGACTGCAAGGCACTCGAGGCCGATCAGGCGAAAGAGCAGCTCACTTCAGGCCCGAAAATAAGCATGACCCGGCTCCTTCGCAATCTCCGTCGCTCCCTATCTTCAGAGGCGCTTGGACTGTCGTTCGACTACTTGCGCTTACACCGCAACTCCACCATTGTGCTCCGCGCCGTCAAAGAGGCGACCTCGAGTCGCATGCAAGGCTTGAACATCAGTGCCAGAGAGCGTGACCTGCGAATGGTCGTGGGCCACATGCTGGAGACTCTGGCTGCAGAGCGACGAGACGCAGCCCAACTCGGCCTTCCATCTGGGGCGGGAGGCTATGGTCCTGTTGGCCGTGCCATGCTACAAGCAGCTTCCCAGAGCATGTACCAAGTTATGAACGAGCAAAGCAACCAACTGACCACCGACATTCGTGAGCATAAGCGCGGAGTCGAGAACATGCACATGATACAGGATATCAACAAGATTAAACTGGTAATCTATGTCACGGATGACTGGTTTACTGGCGAGTTGGAACCTTGACCAAGACAAGTGCCACAGATTCTCTCAGATTGTCTCCGGTACGGCGAAAGCGAACAAGATTAGAGATAGCTCAAAGGTAAAGGTCACTTGAGATTGGCTGGATGATCATTTTCGTCAGGTTGTATTCGACAGACGAGTTGGATAACATTGGCCCATAGGTTGTGGAGCAAAGTCTCAGAAGGCCTGACAGCAGATCACAGCAAGCATTTATTGCTTGGATAGATGGAAAAGGCAAAGTCATGATGATGCCGTTGCTTCTTCAGGGCAGCGCGGCTACGACAGCATTTGATCTCGGTGCATTCGTACCGAGCCGAAGCAGGCTTGATATCACGTTTCCGTCTTAGATTAGTCCAGAATGCATGCTTTCCCTCTCTTCAAGAATGCTAGTACAGCAAGCAACCCATCACTTTCGTCAGAACTACTTCTGCCTGCGACATGTGGATGTCAAGTCACTCACTGGCATAAGACCCTGACAGAGAGACCCTTCATTCGTAGCCGTCAACGTTGGTACCAAGTTTCTGAAGCCGTAGTCTTGTAGTGACACCAGCAAAACTTGTGGTTGAGAGCGTTATACGATTCATAGATATCTTTAGGACCGCCTTCGAGATCAGGAAAAGACGTGTTGCACCAGAATGCTTCGAGGTGGACTCGATCTTAAGACACCTTGGCAGTACGGCGGGTTGTTTGACATTGGGCCGCAGTCGAAGCTTCGACTTTTCCCAATCAGAGCCGGACACCTTCAGGAAGTACCTCTATGAAGCAGCCTTTGTAGACCGCTTCCGATACTGACGAAAAATGCCTCCTCGATTATCTCTGCGGCCGAAGCACTCCGCGCTCGATACATTCCTGTCGACAACATCCTCGGCTTCAATCCCAGCATTCCTCCTGCCCTTCCTCCACAATACCACACAGCCCTCCTCGCAACGACGACATGCCTCGATCCTGACCTCCCTCTCAGACCGTCCCGGCGCATACAACAAAAAGATCCGACGAGGTCGAGGTCCCGCATCTGGTAAAGGAGGTAAATCCGGCCGTGGTTCCGATGGACAGAAACAACATGGCAAAGTGCCCGCGGGATTCAACGGTGGTCAAACACCGGAGCACATTGTCCACGGGAAATATGGTTTCGTGAACCAGTTAGTCGGTCCAAATCGGTATACCCTAGACACGACTGACAGAAGAACATAGATTCGCGAACGAGATGTCCCCTGTCAACCTGGACAAGATTCAGTCCTGGATCGATCAAGGCCGACTCGACGCTTCGCAACCGATTACGCTGAAAGAGCTCTCCACTGCGGGCGTGGTAGGTCGAATCAAGGACGGCGTAAAACTGCTTGGAAACGGAGCTTCTGAATTCAAAACACCCATCCACATCGTCGTATCAAGAGCATCACAATCTGCAATTGCAGCCGTCGAAGCCCTAGGCGGCACAGTCACGACACGCTTCTACACCGAGCAGGCCATCCGTCGCATCAAAGCCGGCACCACACATCCATATGTTTCTATGCGCTGGGACCCTGTCGCTCTGAACAACCCCCATCTCGTCGTCGAAGGTGCAGAAAACATGGAAAATCGCGTCAGAGCCATGGGCAAACAGTACAGACTGCCGGATCCAAGCTCGAGAAAAGACATGGAGTATTATCGGGACGCGAAACATCGCGGATATCTGAGCCACATGGTCAAGGAGGGCGAGATGGCAAGTCTGTACTTCAAGACGCCGCTTAGCGAGGCGGAGATCAAGGCACTGAAGAGGGAGAGTGCGAGAGGAGGTCGGGCGGCCAAGAGGAAAGAGGGAGACAAGCTGTGGTAGCGCAGATGTGGCGCAGATGTATGATGAATCCCCGGGTGCATTCGAGCTCCTGGAATCTATATGTTCTCCCTTTCGAAGGGCAAGGGCAGTATTCTGTACAAATTTTGTTTACTGTACAGCATCTGAAAGGTGAAAGAGCAAGTATAAGAAGCATTCACAAATCAATTTTCTTCGATTGAGCTCGATAGCTCCAGAACGCTTGTTATAGACATGCCGAAAGAATTCGGATAACACACAATCCTGTCACACAGACCGGCACACTGACAGTATCGATTGTCGTCATCCGCACGTCGAATAGCCAACTTGAAATAATATATAGTGGCTATACGCTGCTGGCCAAGCTAGCAAGAACCATTCCGAGCCTTCGTGGACGCTCATCATGCCGACCACTGTAACAAATTCTTCGCCTGGACTGACTTCACCTTCGACTATTCTCTCGAAACATCTCTGCCGAACGCCTTGGCCTTGGCCCAGTCGAAGATGACAAGGATACGGTTGCGGGCTAAAGAGTCGCAATGTTAGCAAATAGCGTCACCGATACAAAAAGATGGAACTTACTGCTAAAGCACATGCTCAAGTACGCACTCTTCCAGAAGAGGTAAGTCATAGTACCTCCCGAGGCGATGTTTCCACTGAACCACGAAACATCGGCCACCGCCTTCTCAGCACCGATGTAGGCGAGGGATCCTTGGTGTGAGTAGCTGAATGCGCCAATCTGCTTAACACGGCGCAATTGGCGTTGTCGCTCGTTGATCTCTTCCAGGACAGCCTTGCGGTCGTCTGGCTTCGCGGTAGCTTGCTTGGCTGAGAGCTCCCTCATCTCGGCTTCGATCGCATCGGTCTTGGCCATGGTGTTGAACAGTCTAGCGAGAAAAGCTCCCTCCTGCGCGGCAACTTGAGCGGTGGGCGCATAGTTGGCTATGGCGCAGTCACCAACAGCCCACACGTTCTCCGCACCATTGACGACCAAATATTCGTTGACTTCGAGACCACGTCGAGCTTTTGCTTGGGCTGGGATCTGAGACATGAGATCCTTAACGACTGGACGAAGAGCGTTTCCTGTCGCCCAGACCAGTAAGCCATATGGGATTTTCTCAATTTGTTTGGAGCCATCGGGACTCTGGGTCTCCGCTTCGATGTATTTGTCGGTAACATTCTTGACCATTGTTTTCGTTCGGATCTGGATGTGCTCTTCCTTGAACGACGACTCAGTATAATCGATCAACTGCTTGCTGAACATGGGTAACACATTGGGAAGAGCTTCGACCAGAGTAACATGGAAATTTGCCTTGATCGAAGGGACCCATTTCTGCAGATCTTCCATGAAGAAATCCTGAAGTTCACCAGCAAATTCGACACCAGTGGGACCGCCGCCAACAACCACCATGTGCAAAAGGCGCTTGATCTCCTCGTCGGATTGATCCTTGAACGAAGCAGTCTCGACACAGTCCATGATTTGTTTGCGGATCTTTTGAGCATCGCCGACCTCTTTTAGAAAGCAAGAATGTTCGCGAACACCAGGGATACCGAAAGTGGCGTTTTCAGCACCGACGCCTACAACCAGCATGTCAAAAGGGATCTCGGTTGTCATAATATCACCTTTGATTTCCGAATCATCTCTGGCATATACGATTCTCTTTTCATAGTCGATCTTGGTTGCCTCAGCTTCGTAGTACTTGACATTTGCCTTTTTGTGTCTCAGGATGTTTCGAATGGGTTCCATGATAGAGCGATGTTCGATGGTGCCGACAGTGCAAGAGGGTAGAAGAGGGGTAAAGAGGAAGTAATTTCGAGGAGAGACCACGACGACATTGTAGTTTTCAGTGTCGAGCTTTTTGAGTAAAGATACGGAGCCCCATCCAGTACCTGCATCATGTCAGCACGGGGGTTCAGCTCAGAAAAGACTATCGCACCAAGGATAACCAAAGTCTTCTTGTTTGGATCTGGGTCGAACTGTTCAGAAGGATGTCGGAGATCATAGACCTGGTAGCTGAGGTACCCAATGCCAGCAAGGACAGAAAGATAGGTCAATCGCCAGGTCCAGCGGAGAAACCTGAATCGCTTTCGCGGTTTTGGTGTCGGCGACAGCTCAACCTTAGGGGCAGGGGCATCGGCGTAGGTGCGGCGGAAAGAGTGTTGTAGTAGAGGTCGAGGTACCAATGAAGATGGCTTGGAAGCGATCGTAACGGGAAAATTTGGTCTGCGACAGGTCGAAAGAGCTCGCATGGACAACGGCACATGTGACGCCATTGGTACACCGGGCACCATGCGCAGGGAGAGTTTGCTCGCCATGATGGTCGAGTGGTGTGGGATCTACAGCTCACGGCGAGGTCATTGAGAGCGCTGCGAAGAGAAAGACAAGGAGAGGAGTGGAGAGCGTGAAACGAGAGGATTGAGTGAGGAAGAAGGATGTTGTAGACGAAGATTAGGGATGGTTTATTGGGGACAGCAAAATACCATGTGGTACGTAACTTTGCAGCTGCTCCAGTCAAGCTTCATCGACCACTAAGCGACATGATAAGCCGCTGATAGGCTTGGATGAATCCACCGCCCGCTCATGTCGAGCTCGAAAAGATATCTTCCGCCAACCCGTCCATACAGAACTATCGGCTCAAGGGCACGCACTGCTCGAGCGACATTTGATCTTGACCTCACTCCTGCACTGCGTCGCGACATAAGGACGAACGGGCCAAGATTACACCCTTTTCGCCCCAAATTCGAGATGATCGGGCTCCGAGAACTATGTCAGCATGCCATGCCCTCGCTTGTGGAAGCGCAGTTTTACGGGCCAGGAATGCTACAGGCACTTGATTTCTTTGGTCTCTTTGAACGTGAATTGAAACACCGAGTCACGGCACGATACACTCGGTGTCAGCGCTGCTAGCTCTCGAAGATTTCCTGGCTCCCTGTATTCAAGGAGCTGCTACATGAACTCCTCCCAGTTTGTCGACTCTGCAAATCTTGGAACTTCTTTTCCCGGTGAGGTCTATCCAAGAGCTCGACTGGACAGCATCTGAACCGTACAAGTGACTTGCTGCCTGTCCCGCTATGACTGATGCCTGCCAATGCATGAGAACCCCCTCCAGTGGTGGTCTTTTTGCAGGGCTAGTCAATGTGTACCATTCATATCACAACAATCAGATGACCCGCAACTCAATCTTAACTTTCATTCTTCTCCTGGCCTGCCTTTCTCTCCGATAAAATTCTCTCTGCCTGGGGTCTACCCTCGGGAGTCAATTCGGGGCCGGGCTCTTGATCCTCATTCTCCTGCTCCTTGATGACTGTTTCAATCAGCTCTTGCGAATCCTGATCCGAGCCGGTACCGTCTGGTGGCACATTTGAGGATCGACGCGCAGCTCCGACAATCATTTCGACCTCGCTGATGGCTGTTTTGTCCTTGTTGGCGCCAGTCTCGACTCCGATGTCTAGCTTGGTGTTTGTCTGCAGCTTTTGCGGATCGAAGCGGACAATCATCACGGAGAGATTGTCGGTTGAGAAACGGGCCAGAGCGTGATCCACAAGTGCTTTTGAAGCAGCTTGAGGATCTTGAGTACCGCGGACGAGGTCGACGGCTTCCTGATCTGAACAAACATCCCACAGCTATTTGGAGTTAGCCTTGATTCCTGCGATGTGACTGGCTGAAACTTACCCCATCGCATGCCAAAATTAGAAACTCATCCTGATCAGGTTGAATCACTGTCTCGGTCGTATAAGGATGTCCCGTGACCAAGTCTTTGAGGTATGAATCACCCAATGCTCGAGTCACCGCCAGTACGCCGTTCACACGGTTGTTCAAGATCAGTCCGCCAGCTTTGGTTATCCTCCGTCCCTCGTTCTCGTCCATACCTTTGTGATCGTATGACAATCGCAGAGCCTTTCCATTTCGACACAACACGATGCGAGCGTCACCGACATTAGCGGTATAAAGCACTCTTTGTCGCGTGGCTTTCTGCTTGGCTTCCTGAATTGCTGCAGCTGTAGCTTCGGCTGTCGAGTTTGATCGTGGTGTGGAATCCTTGGCATCTTTCGATGTTTCATTGTTCTTCTCGTTCTTCTCTGCTTCTTTTGCGGCTGCCGCTGCCAATGACGCGATGGCTTGTGAACCGGTGGCGGAGTGGTTGGTAGGCACCCGATCTTCCCATCTCAGAACCGCTGTGATGGCGGTGCATCCACTGTTCTTGAGCGGAAGTTTTTCCAATTGGGTGTCTGCCGATGTGTACGTTTGGTCAAGGAGTTCCGGAACAGGGGTGTTGGGGTACTTCCGCATCAAGTCTTCTAGAATGATGTGTAGTTTCTTTCCACACCACTCTGCAGCAAAAGTACCTGCATGTCCATCGAAGATTGCGAAATAGCCGTTGTCGGTCTCCACCACATGTTGACCAGCATCAGACTGGACGGTGGTCAAGTTGTTACCTTCGCGCGAGCTCTTTTTCGATAGCGAGGTGTCAGAAGAGGCGAGAACTGGTGCAGGAGTGCCGAGGAAATTGTAGAGGTATGAGTGAGTGTCTTCCATGGTTCGACGACATTTCTTGTTCTTGTCTTCTGTTACACCAACGACGAAGGAGGAGTTCGGGGTAGGCTGCGACTCGCCGGCCGAATTGTTCAGTGAACCTTGTGGTACACTCAGGGCGGCGTCGGTTTTGGATAATTTCTGCATAGGTGTCTGAGGGCCGTCTCTGTCGCCATGAATGAGCGAGTTCTTGGCCTGGGTGAAGATGTCTTTGGCTTTGGCACTACTGCTTCGGCGCTTTTTCGACTCGGTCGTTGGTGAAGCAGCAACTTCTTCCCCGGACTTTCGCGCTTCTGCACTTGGACTCAGGTTGTTGGTATTGACTGTAATGCTGCCGCCAGGCGAGGTGGGGGTGTTGTGGTTGCTGTCTGTGCTGATTCTGGAGGGTGTGCTGTCCGTATCCCCATCCTTCTCTTTCTTGCTGCTGCCAAAGACTCGGTTGAGAAACCCTCCAGTGGAGGTTCTCCGATCGGTTGTGCCCGCCAGCTTGAAGAGTGCGCAAGATTGCGGAGGACAGTCAAAGTGTTCAGCGCCTAGAGCTAGAAGTGCTCTTGGGTAGAGGGTTGAAGACGGCACGCAAGCCTGAGTCGCAAAGGCAGTTGCAGATATGGCAGGTAGTGGCGCTGAGGTCGGTGAAGGTTGGGAAGGTAAGAATAATTGTTTTATGTCTGCGGCAGTAAAGGGCCGTCCAAGTTGAATTGTTTGAGGCAACAATGGGTCAAGCAGCGTGCTATGAGGTCAGTTGCGCAAACAGGCGCTGGGGGTGGCAGTGCCAGCAAATGATGAGAGGTGCGGGTGGTTCAATCTGGCTCTCTTTTCCCTGTCGCTCACCTTCTGCGTTTTGCTAAGCTTGCCTGGTGTCTAAATGAGGATAACGATGGGCGTGACTGTGCACTCGTGGACAATGGAAGTTGTGGGGGAAGGAGGGGAAGCGACAGCAGACTCGGGGGAGCCCAAGCAGGAACGAGTGGGCGCCACGATCCTCGATCGACGTCAGTCGGTTAGGCGACGCACAACGGTCCAGCTTCTCTTTTCGCTTCCTTTTGTTTTGATTCATTATTTCTCACGTCCACCTGCACATAAGGCACCAGCCCATGCACGAGGTGATCTTGAATGCCCCTAAACGCCTTTAGACACGTCAATCACACACATCTTACCTGTGGGCTACACAAAGGGCGAAAGGATGGACAGCCAGGCATCCATCGTAGCGCCCCTCGTCCTCCCCACGGAACACTCTCGACCCCGAGGCGCGAGGAATCCATCCTGCTGAAGTTGCCCTTTTCAAGCTAGCCGTCTGGTTTAGTCAGCGCCCTTCCCCCTGACAAGATGAGTCGGCCGAAATGCTGGCTTTTGAGGCCGACGTTGGTTCAGCATCGACACGGAGGACCCCTCTCAATATTCCACAACCCAAAACATCATCTCACATCAACGCGCGTAGGACGCGAAAGCATCGCTTCGATTTCAGGGCTGCCGCCACTTGCACGAAAGTCAATGATGAACTTGTGCTGGCTTGGACGCCTAGACGTGGCAAACGATGCTAAGTTCGTCCGGGACCCCGACCTCTCCGGATGTTGTCGATCAACGAGCCGATCGATTTTGTTGACAACGTGACCATGTATTCTTTATGGCGTCGGCTGTTCTCTTATACCGAAACTGAGGCTGGGTTCTGAAGTCTGTGGATCAAACATCGTCGCCGGAGCAATTGTCACCTTGGGCAAACAGGGCAACATAGACCCAAGTGATGAGTCCTGCAAAGCTTTCAACATCAAACACAGGCAAACGACAAACCACAACTTATGTGAATGTGTCTATATCCAGTCAGCGCCGTGCTTAGCCAAAGCGACATTCAGTCATCGATCCTTGATAAATCTGTATCTCAGGAACCGGCACCAAACAGCAATGGCGTGCTGGACGCCCTCTTAACACGCAGATGGGAAGAACCTGAGTTCTGAACCACCATGCAAATCATCGCCATTGCAAACCGCCGGTGGGCGGTGGTATGTGTCATATCCTCTTTGTTCGCGCACTTACAGAGTCAGCTCTCTTGGTCAAGACTGTTCGAAAGGACCTCACTGATCTTGATGCAGTCAATCGAGCTGCGGATGACCGCCTTAAACCAAGGACCGAGTTAAGCTGCTAGTAAGCTGCGCTGCCAAAGCTTCATACCTGTCATTGCCTTCGATGGTTCGAATGAGCATTCGCAGCGGGCTGCCATCTCGAGGCAATGGAGTCGTTGTGATGTGTGAACGACTACAAGATGTGAATAGGGCTGTTCAAGTCATAATTGGAAGCCTGGTCTTCATCCCACGTCACGTGCACTGCCTCCTATCTGCTTCACGATGGTGTAATACCGCACCCGCTACAGCTGCGACTGCCTGGCAATGGACGAGTTTCAAGACTCAGACGTTTTTCGATTTTGTCCAAGCAGTCTGCCCAGAAGTTGGATTCACGATCAGCAGTTCGATGCATGAGTCAAAGACAAACCTTATCAAATCGTTCAGCTTCCTGTCGATTCTCCTCATCCGCCGCTACCTTTCCGCAGAAGTGACTGAGCAGGTGTTGCTATCATCACAGATCGACACAGTACTAGTGAGACTCCGGTCCCAGCGACGGCCACTCAACAACAACAACCATGCTTCCGGACTTTTTATTCACTAGCTATCGGCGGTACAAGCATGACACGGACTACATTACCACTTGGCTGGCGACTACTGCAGAACAACGCGGCTTTGTCACGGAGCAACACAAACCACAAACTCCGACTGAGAAGCCAACGATATTGAAGGGCCGGGCCAGGACGCTAGCAAGACGTGCAGCGCAGGCGACTACACCATCGGCAACGCTCGAAAAGCCAGGCATGTCGAAAACGCATCCTACCTACACGATCGCAGTCAAAGACTTCCTCTCTATGGCTGAGCATATAGCTTCAAACACTCAACAGTCCATCAAGATCCCGAGGAAGGTTAGGAGATTGCTTGATAGGGCAATATCACTGCGCAGAAAAGTCAGTAAGGCTATCGCGAACCAGCAATGGTCCACGACCGCCAGGACTCAGCCAGATGTCGAGTCAGATTCACGACATATGTACTTTGTGGAAGTTCTTGAAGCGGTGCGACAAACCTTCGCTCATCTCGTAACGGATACAAAAGCCCCGCAGGTTGTCGACCAAGAGGAAGGGTTTGGAGGAGATATCACCAACATCTTCGAGCGCCTACAAGTGCAGGACCATACAGTGTCGGAGCCAGATGACGATCACTTCTCGCCGGAAAAGGTCGATACGATGCCGGCAGGGGACAAACCGGAATCGTCTTTCACAGCAGAGAATACGACAGACTCTGTTGAGGCGTCTGTTGCATTTCTTTGTCTCTTGAATGACCTGGCACAGATGCGCGAAGTTATCTCGGCATGCTGGTCGGAGTATCAGACAGGCACATGTGATCTCACAACTGCAGCACTGACTACAAACACCGCATTTGAGCTCGCTCGCCATATGGAAGAGGACTTGAACAAATCTCTTGGACATTTGGATGTTGAGGTACTCCTAAAGACGCAGCAAACCCTGTCATGTCAACGCTTGATCACCTCGTCGCAGTCCAGTGGACCCGATGATGATACGAATGACGCCCTGCCAGGGGTCTCTTTCTGGTCTACCTACAAACACTTGAGGTATTTTCTGGACGTCGGACGCACGCAGACTATTCTCAACTCAACTCCAAAAGATGCATTTCCTGAGACCAATAGATCAAAGCTGACGGAAGAAGACAAGTTCATGCAAGATCGCCTGCTACTGACCGACATGTTGTCCGACCTCGATGGGTACGCAGACGCAGATGGAACGGATGGGACAGCTGCCCCAGACGATGAACTGACGAAAGCCTTTATTAACTTCTTTTCTGCCAAAAAGGTCCCGGTATGGCTCGTTTTCGCAGCGCAGGTGTTTCTCGACACACATCATAACCTTGGGGAGAACTGCTCCACTGGTTTTGAGCAAGTTCTCAAGGCCGGCCATTCCATCTCATGGTCCATGAGCGATCAGGCGGATCACCAAGAGAATATCAACGAGCCAGTGCCTTACTTCGGCGACGCCTTCAAAACCTTGGCCAATATGGTTCATGCAATTTGTGCTGGCCCTTTTCCAGACCCTCAGCATGTCGGGCCAACGAAGCGCGACCGACTCTTTAAGAGGCACCCCGTTCTCTCCGGAGTTCAGCTGTACGCGATCAAGGCTATGTATCGGGATGTGGCTCTCACATTTGCGAACACTGTGCCACCCAGCATCTTGGCCTCTGCACATCTGTACAATGCATTGCGAATGGAAGGTTATGTGCGTGCACAGTGGCCAGACATGGATTTCATCCTTGCAACACAAGACGAATCCAACTTGTATGCTGGCGCACTGCCGAGCGCCTCAGATGGCTTTCACACGCGCTACTCCCTGGCCGTGATGGGACTTTCTGCCACGAACTTTGCCAGAAATCGTCGGAGGCCAGAAGAAGTGGTGTACACCCCCAAAGGAGGTAGACATCTACAGAAGCGGACACCTGTGTCAGACGCCTTCTACGTCCAATATTGCCTCGGGCTGGACCGAAAGAACTTGGCTGTACAGGATATCAAGGACCTTCTGGAGGCGTGTAAGGTAGATTTGACAAACGTCCCCCAAGTCGACAACACAGTCAATGACGACACGGCGGCTCGGAAATCCCCATCAGCGGCATCGAGAAAAGCGACTAATTCCCGAGCTGTCACACCTCACAAAATCAGTCCCGCAGATGTTCTCCGCAACCTGCGTGCCTCGCTCGACGCCGAGTCTCAGGCCCTTTCCGTTGATTACTTGGCCATGCATCAAGTCTGCACAAAGCTGCTCGCTTCTATCAGGAAAGCAGTCGCGGAGTCCATGAAAGAGCTTTTCAGACCGGTCCCTGAGCAAGATTGGGGTCTACCAGTGATGATTTGGTACATATTGAGTGCCTTTGCCGCCGAGAAGACGCCCTCGAAGCAAAACCTTCTTCCTTCCCGTCGCGATGGCTACAAAGGGGTTGGCGAGTCTTTAATGAGAACGGCGGCCGACAAGCTCAACAAGATGGTCAACAAGAAGTGTGAAGACCGCAAAGACACGAATGGGAACGAGTTGACTTGGGGGAACGCTGTTGCTACGCAGGCGAAGGGCTTGGCACATTGTGGCATTCGATGTCGATGCAAGGTGCATTGAGTAGGGACACCATCAGCGTGCGCCGGTTTCAATGTAAAGTGCAGGCAGCGTAGATAGTTGCCGGCATCGATGTGGACATGTATGTAGACAGCATTGGCACAGGCGGGCACCTGAGTTGGAAAGACGGCCTGGAGGCAGCCACGTCGCATAGTGTCTGCTTACCACAATCAATCGAAACCATGCTACATGAAATCAACTTCCGCGTCGTCGACTCATTCGGCGTTCTTCACCAGTCCATTCGCCAATGATTACACGTCGTAATTACCATCTCGAAACTCAGAGACTGTTCAGCTTGATCACTCCGTCCAAGACGGGCTCGAGAATCACAGCTGTGGCGGCAACCGCACCAAGCAAATGAGTTTTCGTTGAGTCTCCTCCAGCGGGCGTAATGGATCGTCCGTCTGGGAAGCATCAGCATTGATCGATCTCAAAATTGCACAGACCGGTCTTCTCTACGGTGGAGAAGGTCGAAAGCTTACCAAGACAGATGCCATCCTCTGCTTCGGTCAGTTTTACCCAAACTATTCCCGCCTCTTTGTCCATTTCGCTTTGCCGATACTGGTGGCGCATATCCCTTTTCAGGCCGGTTCTCAAGCCATGTGAGAGGACGGCCAGTGTACTGCTTTTCCATAATGGAGTCGATGATTGGCGGGTCTGGTGACTGGCAATGTAAAGAAACAGCTAAGCTAGTATGACAGCGACGGCGGTGGGAACGATCCACGGCCAGCGGATTTGGTAAATGGTGGTGATGACGCCTTCGTGGCCAGGAATGGAGGTCGCATTGTCAGCAGAGGCGCGGATGTTGTTAGTCAAACTGGCTGCGACATTCTCAAATAGTGTCGAGAGCCCTTCATGGCCCCTATTTTCCCATAGAGCTTGCATGACTTGGGGTTCGAACGATAGCTTTTGTGTGGTCGGCACCAGCCTGACCATTCCTGTGATCCCAGCGATGATCATGACTGGTTCGGTGAGTCCCGTTTCCGTGTTCTGTTGGTACCACCACATAGTGCCATCGTCCAGTGCTTTGTTGACCTCGTTGATCAAGCCACAAACTCCGGCCTGGGTGATGCTGAAAGACCTATCGCCAGATGACTGCAAGACCTCTGGCAATTCGATCTCAAGATCTGTCCTTTTGATAGTGTCCAGATCTGGGTCCCACAGATTTGGGTAGACGAGAGTGCTCTCTGGTATGGCACCAAGTTGTTGGTAGGATGCTATCTTCCTTTTCGACGAGACTTCAGTGGAATTTTGTGTGACAGTCCCGTTCACAACTGCAGTGTCAAAGCGCTTGACGCAAAGATACAGGCCGCATTCCTCCCCGAGCACATGAGTATTCGGCCAGTCCGGATACCGATTATCCTCGTCCAGATCAGCCCAGAGCAAAGACATAGTGGCCAGTAGAGTCGAACTGTTCGTGAAACTAATGGACCATGGGGGAGCCCAATTTGCCAAGCCAGTCATGGTAATCCGCTCTATGGAGCTGCCTGGTGGGTCGTAGTTGTCTGGGTTGTTGATGGTCAGCTCGGCAGGCTTATTCGGGAGATTCTTCCAAGTCAAGTTAACGGCCCCCTGCACGCCATCCGGATCCCCAAACCGTCGTGCTAAGTCGGGGTCATACAGTTTGCCGCTTCGAACTCGGTTGGAAACGTCTGTGGAGGAGGTCAAGGCATATGTGGTAGACGTGGATCGCAGTTCAACTCACCATTGCACCGACTACATATAGCGAGTGACTTGTATGTGTCCCACTTGCAATTCCCACCCCTGCATACGGGGCTGAGCTGTTGTGTTATAGTGCTGGAATTCGCGGTGATGCCCCCAACGATGGCAGCTCGAGTTGAGTTCAGCTCGTGGCATGTTTTTGGACCCGTCCCAGCCAGGATTGTTCTCTGTGGAGCTTCAGGAACAAAATCACAGTGCTTGAGCCCGTGCACTTACGCAGCAAAACACCCATGATTGTTCTCTCTATGGATGCGTTGCTCCATCTAAAGGCGACCGGGACACGTACATCATCGCTTCGAGAGAAAGAGATAACCTCAGTGTAAGAGATGATTTGCTGGATCGAAGGATCGAGGATCTGGGCAAGAATGGTAATCCAACAGCCCACAGTCATAATGGACCTAATCGCAAGTCAGCATTACAGACTTCCTCGGTTCTGGGGACTATCACATGAACCCGGTGCGCCATAGCAGCCTAAGCGAGCCCAAAGGCCCACGCGCTCCTTCACTGATGATCTCAAAGTCCGGGAGAGGTCGGGGCTTCTTGTTGAACCAGATCCATTTGAATTGGCTGAGGCATGATCCGACGGAGAGTAGCACCATTCCACGTACTACCGCCGAAAGCGCCGACACCATTGCATTGAGGGTGACATAATTCCATTCAAACCTTGGCTCCCCGTCGTAATGAGCAAGCAGCCACATCATCGCCATCAAAGAGATGGTACTGAGTGTCAAGGCCACAGCCTCGATCCGCCAAGTATCAGCCCTGCTTGGGATTCGCGGCCAACGCCAAGGCGGCCATGAGATCTGGTATTCATTGCGCTTTGCCATACAGAGACTCGCGGGTTTGGTTGATCTGAAGTGTCGCTATAGAATGTATTGATTATTACAGAATAAGGTTCAGAAGTGTGCGGAATGGTTAGAAACACAAGGCTCGAAAGCGAAAGGGGAGCGGGAGGGAAAACTTTAAACAGCAGAGGCACGCACCGGTAAAGGTCGAAGAGGATGGGGCGAAGAGAACACACCCATCCACAGCGATGACTGCTGCTCGGGCACTCCCAACCGCCTTCTGAAATACGAACATGTTGTTGCTTTGCTTGACTCTTGCTGATTGATTGCACCCTGCAGTTGGGCGCAGGCAGAGCATCATGTCTCACACCGGCGGCATTCTCTGAGCAGCCTTGAGTATTAGCATGCATGCTGTACAACCACACTTGCAGGTCTCATTTTCATTTGACGCCACATTGGGGTCGATTCTATCCCACACGTGCTTTTGGACTGGGCTAGCCTGATATCGGTAGGAGCTCGCTTAAGATGTACGGAATGTAGCAGAGCAATTGATGGGGTCGCGACGTTGGGATGTTAGCATTGGTGGCAACAGGTACTTGATAGAGAGGAAGCGTTGGCAAGAGCAAGAGCAGCAGCCTGAGGCCGTGTACTGTACAAAGTAGCTTTTGTGGAATTTGCCAAGCCGGGAGGCTCAACCGTCCCTCCGGAACTTGTCCCCGTCGTACTCTATACCATTGTGGATATGTACTACAGGTACACTCTGTCCTGGTGCTGCAAGCTACTTCTTCATTGCCTTCTCCGGCTTCTCGGCTAGGAGCTTACACCATTTGCGCCATTCGCTGGCTGCTTTTTTGAACACTCGCTTCAGATCTTCCTTGACCTCCTGGACCTCCCACTGCTCGTCCTCCCAATTCTTCTCCTCCTTATCCCGGCTTGGAGCCCAGCCGATTGCCTCCAGCACATCACTTTCGGTCGGTGAGTGTTCGAAATGTGGAAAGAGCTTGGAGTCGACCTTGTGGCACTCTGCGTCGAGGTATCTCCGCAAGACCTCGATGCGTTGAGAGTGTGTAAATGTGAGTTTCAGCTTGTTGGATTCGTCCTCGTGGTTGGGGTGCGCGCTGGTCGAGCTTGTCAGGCGCTTGGTGACGCTTCGAGCGGTCTTCGCACCGCGGAAGCTGGAGTAGGCCCAGACTGTGTCGATCTCGCCCAGACCACCGAATGGCCAGATCAGTGTTGCGAGGATATCGATGCCGTATGTCACGGGCAGTAGTCCTGTAGCGATGACTGTATCTCTTTGCGCCTTGGACTTCGTACGGAGCATCGTGTTGACGAATTCTTCGCGCATCTGCTCATTTGTGAGCTGCATCGCAGGCGGGTAGATGAGCACCATCTCCTCGATATCGACTGTTTTATGCGTGTCATGACCTTCATTGTCACTGTGATCCTTCTCAGTATCAGACTGAGGACCTGGCGACACTCGGCCCAAGAAATCCAAATTCGACGACGTGGTCTTGCCAATCGCCCAATCAATGCCGCGCGTGGCTTTGGATTTGACTCCCTTCCAGCTTGCCGTCTTGGCGGTGCTGGTCTTCGCTCCACGGACTTCTTCCTGCCATTTGCGCTGAACTTTGTGCAACTTGGCTTCTTTTTCACCCTCGGCTGGCTTGTTCAGCGGTGGCGGCGGAGGTGTGTAGATGACAAAGCGTCGAGGGATGGTTTCTGGGTCGACACCAGGGAGAACTGGGCGAGGGAACGGAACCAAATATCCTATGAGTTTGTGTGGGTCGCGGATGTAGTGGACCGGGTTCGAGGGGTTGTCATCCTCCGGGAAATTCTGCTTGATACGTTGTGGTGGAGGTTGGAAGTGTTGCTGCTGGCTGTGAGCGTAGTTTCCTGGAGGATGTAAATGCTGTGGCTGGCCATGGGCATAGTCTGCTGGATTATATGTTGGCAGCTGGGAGTGAACAGGAGCCTGCGCATCGACATCAAGTCCTGCATGTGGTGGTCTCTGCGGAAGCGCTTGCGGTGGCGGTTCAAAGCCCTGTGTTACGCCTTGCTGTGGTCGAGGTGGTTGCAGCGGTGGTGGGGGATAGTATTGTTCTTGTGGTTGATGTCCAGTAGCGGGGTCCATATTGAAGTGTTGTTCCGCAGCGGGATATGTATGAGCAGGTTGTGACCCAGGATGGGCGGGAAGCTCTGCTGGTGGGAAGTAGTTCGGGTTCTGGTTAGGATTTGCCATTGTAAAGAAATGTCCAGAGTGAGGGCGAGCCGAGGAACTTTGCGCGAACGATGGCGACTGATATATGTAAGCGTATGCTCACTGGAGTGAAGCAATGGCGACACACTCGTTTACACTAACCTTGACTTGACTACAGTGCCTTGCGGGCTGAAACTTGATATGCGGTGCGCGTGAAGTTGGTCCACGCGTGGCACACCCGAGAATGACGTTGCCTTGGGGCGGTTCATTGATGGTTGCTCGCTTCCGCAGCTCTCCGCAGCCGCTGTGCAGGCACCCGGCATATCACTTGGTGGTCGTGACGGCTGTGCATGAAAGCGACAATGTGATTGATGGAAAATCTCGGCTGATCTACGAAGTTGCCGAGTGCGAAGTGGCACAGCCACGGATCGCCCAAGATAAGCATTTGAAGCTTCGCGTTGCTTGACCTAGGCATCACTTTTAATAGCACCTCTCATCGATCAATCAACCACACACCGGTACGAGGATGTCCATGGTATATATCGTCAGGCTTTAGCTGGCCCGAGCAGAAGTTGAGTTTGTACAAGAAGTCCATAATGAATGACCAAGTGGGGAAGAATTAGCGCTCATATCCATCACGTCGTGAATACTCCTGTCGATGCTTGCTCAAAGTCTGCCAGGAGCATATGCTCCGACCGCACCTGGCGGACCTCCTTCGAGGTCAATCCCTGATACCCTTCTTCGCGCCTCCTCAGAGTTTCGGACAAGGTTACCAAAGTACTTTCTTGCGACCTCACTTTCTTTCTTGATTTTCGTGACGTCTTCCTTCTTCTGTCTGAGCTCCTCGACCCCGTTGGCGAGGTCAGCGGTAAGATTCTGTGCAGGATAGCGCAGTACACGGCGCACTTCGGAGGCGATACGGGCGGAATTACTATGTGTGTAATCCATCTGTGCGAGATTTGCGGAAAGCTTCTGCGCAAGTCGTGGCGGGAGCGTTTGTGGGATGGTAGAAAGGACGTATGCCACAGCGAGGACAGCTGAAGGTATCGTTAGCTTCATAATCAGACATGGCAGTCTGCGGGTCGAACTCACCAGCTGCGACAACTCCAGGCAGCGCCAGCCTCCGCAAATTCCGGCTGCCAATAATCTTCGCTGCGCCAAAAGCGCCGTCAACCCAGCCGACACCGCCGATAGCCCTCGTCCCAACTGTTCCGGCGATAGTCAGGGCTAGCCCCGTGCCCACGGTCTTCTCTTGTCGCTCCCAGAGCCCGCCCACATCAAAGAAGTCCCAAATCTCCACGTCGGTATCCACGGACCGAACGAGGGCGTCCTTTCGTCGCTGGAACATCTTGTCTGCGGCGAAGTTGAGGTTTTCATAACTGTCACCAACATGTAATAGCCCGAGGGATTTGATCATGCTGACCCCTTGGACCGTCCGTGCCCGTCCGTAGTTCTCGCAGCTTGCCACAGTCGCTGAGATTTGCTCAAGCATCGCTATCCGTAGGTCTTCCGCAAACTGGAACGCGGATAACAGGCCTGGGTACTCGACGCCATGATCCTCCTTGCCAACACTCGCAATCGTGCTTGATAATGTTGACCGTGTATGGTTGTAGACCTCTGTTGACGTCGAATCGATCTCCTTCTCGACCTGTTCCGAGACGGCTGTTCGTTGCTTCTGCTTGTCTTCGAACTCAGGCACGATTTCAGAAAGCTCCTTGGACACGCGGTCCAGTTCGGACTGTGCCACATCGCGGTTCACCGTTGCCAGGACGTTCATATCGCCGAGGCAGTTCATGAGATATGTCTTTGCCGGTGCTAGTTTCGACCGCGCCCTCTTCTCCAGAACAAACCTCCGAAGGGCACTTTCGAGGACATCAAAATCACGAATCTTCTCCTTGTCCTTTCCTTTGCCCTTGTCCGAGCCGTCATCATCATCATCCGGAGGAGAAGGTCCTGAGCCACCTCCACCGTCTCCTCCATCTGGCATTAATGATGGAACCATAGGAATCGCGTTGCTTGACACGAAATGTACCAATTCTTCGGCCTCTTTGAATGTTTGTGGGCTGAGTTTCTGCAGCTGGTCTAGGATCATCTTTTGACATCGCTCCTTATCGCGGATGTTGTCGAAACCATTCACAACCATAAAGATGTAAGCTTTCTCGTGGGCTGCTTGCCAGATAAATTCCTTCGCGGATAGAGTAAAATGGTTGGCGGCCGAGACCACGAAAACGACAACATCAATTTCCTCCTGTCGGGCAAACACTGCCGTTGTTTTGACCGAGTCTGAGTTCAGGCCAGGCGCATCGATGAGCGCGATGTCGACCACACCATTGTTGAGCAGTGACTGATCGATAGTTCGGACATCTTTCACATAGACCTTGCATTGCATGTAGCGCTCGTTGTCGATCACGATCTTCTCCAGTTCCGACAAAGAGTATGAGTCGTAGGTGCTCTCATCGTTTCGGTCGTAGACGCTGTCTTTGTGCACGGCATGGACTTCTTCGATCCCGCCATTGTCCCGCGCATCCAAGACTTCACAGAAAATGCTAGTACAAGGTTGCTGGTCTTCGGGTAGGACTTTCCGACGCAGAAGGGCATTGCAGAACGTCGACTTTCCAGCATTCAAATCACCTGTCACCAACACCTTGCTAGAAGTGTCCTCTATTCGATCGCGAAGAGCCAGCAGGTGGCGTACACTTTGGCTGATTTTGCCATCGAGCAAGGATGCAATTGACTTCTTCTCTAACGAGTGTACCAACTCGGCCTGTGACAGTGAACCGACTTTGAGATCGAGTTTGAGGATGGAAAACTCCTGGGCGATCTGGGGCGTGATAAGGCGGGGCTCAGGAGTCTTCCGTGCCTGGACCTGTGAGCTTGTCTCCCCAGTGGTGTCTTCTCCCAATGAAGTTCCAGCTCTTCTCAATGCTGCCGGCCGGTCATGTGCTGTTTTTCTGAGGAACACCTGCCGCGACAAGTCTGCTGCATCTCTTGTGGATTGTGCATGTGGCATAGCAGGTCTAGCAGGTTCAGGCGTGGCTTCGGGCCTTTGGACGGACGGATAGTGGGCGGGCCAATGTGAATTCATGTCCTGCAATTGCTTCAGCAGTTCGACCGTCTGAGAGATGGCCTTGGCCAAAGCGACACGGTTCTGGTTGTAGTAGAGTTGATGGACATGGCTCGCAAGTGCTCGTTTCTCTGTCTCCGAGATGGTCGCAGGCTGTCCGGCAATCTGAGGGGTATGTGCTGGAGTTGGCCGGTCCTGTAACAGCTCGTCCTGCCATGCGCGCATCTCGCCACCGGATTGCTGCACATCGCTAGGCATGCTGCCATAGCCCGAGTCGTGTTCTAATTGTTCCATGAGGGCCGCGGCGTGAGACGGCTGTGATCCGTTACCAACAGTCATGTATTGTGGTCGATACGAGGGAGCTGGCGCTGCCATTTCGTTGTTGGCGAAGTAGTCATTCGACTCGTCTTGGTTTGCGCGCGAAGACCCTGCGCCAGAGTCGTGGGGTTGGCTCATCGTTGAAGCGGCGACAACTTACCAGGTGACAGGGACGTTATCTCTCGATGGATCAACGGTGTCATCTAGGTCCATAGTGATGTGTGCAGTGCAGTCTGGCGAAGAATAATCCAATGTTGTCGTGAAAGAATTGGACGATCGAAGCGAAGCAGCGAGATTATCCCGGGCTGCAACGTCATTGGCGCCCGGAAGGCTCCAAAGCATCAATAGAGACCTGCTTTACCATTCTCATGTGATTATACCAGGGAGTACCACGACGGCTACTTTGAGTCATAAGTTCGAATTGCCGCAACTCAGAGAGACATTTGATTCAACTTCCAGTCTAATTCCTCGTCCAGCCACCATGAATGTGAGCCACCTCCATCCCCCGTTTGCCAGCTCAACCCCACTAACCCACCCGCCAGATCATAGAATGGGCCTTCGGGAAGCGCATGACGCCCGCCGAGCGACTCCGGAAACATCAGCGAGCCCTCGAAAAGACGCAGAGAGAACTTGACCGCGAGCGAGTAAAACTGGAGAACCAAGAGAAGAAACTCATTGCAGACATTAAGAAGAGCGCAAAGAGTGGCCAGATAGGTGCCGCGAAGATTCAGGCAAAAGATCTTGTCCGGACAAGGCGGTATATTGGGAAGTTTTACCAAATGAGAACACAATTACAGGCTATTAGTCTGAGGATACAGGTACGATTCCCGCGATCCGCAGGAAGACGTCGTCCAATGCTAATCGATCATTTGCCAGACTGTCCGAAGCAATGAACAGATGATGCAGTCTATGAAAGGCGCTACAATGCTCTTGGGCACCATGAATCGACAAATGAACTTGCCTGCCCTTCAGCGCATCGCGATGGAGTTCGAACGTGAGAACGATATTATGGACCAACGCCAGGAAATGATGGACGATGCCATCGACGATGTGACGGGCCTTGAGGATGAAGAGGAAGGCGAGGAAGTGGTAAACCAAGTGCTCGATGAGATCGGTGTTGATCTGAACAGCACTGTAAGTTTGAAAATATGGCTCTACGTGACCACCGCTAACAAGACCGATAGCTCGGTGAAACTCCCACAGGTATACAGAAGGCAGCTGTGCCGGAAGGCCGGGTTGCTCAAGCAATAGGCGGCGGAGGGGAGGATGACGACTTACAAGCTCGTCTTGATAGCCTGCGGAAATAGTAGTCCACCGTGGTTATCGGGAATTTACTATGCAATGGAGCAAGGCGCTTGGAGTTATGGTAGAGGCACGGCCATCGAGACGACATCCAATCACGAATGAATATTGCAATGCCACACTTGGAAACTAATCTTCAGAAGCCGTATGCGAGGCCCGAGACAAGTTCAATTCCTTTCAATATGTCTACGGAGAATAGAGAGGGTGGAGCTCAAGGGTGCGCCTGGCACATGAGAGACATCCTACCTTGAAGATAACACAAAGCATCACCAGGGTCCAGCCCGGATCAAAAATCAAGCCGTATCTCTCAGAGGGCGCCAACAATCGTGCAAGGCATTGCGCCGCAGATTTGCGTATCCATAACCACTTCGAACATTGCCACTCGAATGCCTACTTTTTGCAGTGGCCACACTCCCCAAGACATAGTCGACTCAGCTTGGAGTAACCACTACAATGGGTTGGCCCAGCGGAGCGCCCACTTGGCTGTACTCGTCTTGAACATTGCCTAGCACGCACCAGTGTCAAAATCATCTCGCACAGGAAGACGGGAGTAGCGACATACCTGCCGGTCTGTAATTACAAACCGTGAAATAAGGGGCAATGGTTGACTCTGACTGGCCTGACTTGGGATCTTTCAGTCCGTCAGGGCAATATTGTGTGAAACAGCCAACCTCTTGCGTCGCTTTCCACACTATCTGCGAAAAATGACCCCAATGGACGAAGTCGGCTGTGTCCGCATTATCCTGTCTGTACGGGAGAGGATAGTTGGCCATCTCCGAGTTATACATGCTGTTGCCGATCATGGCGGGCACTTGTGCAGAGGTGTATCCTTCACCAATATTCTGTCCATAGTTGCCGCCTCCAGCAGTGCTAGAAAGAAAGAAAAACTTAGCGTTCCTGATTAATACTGAAGGAAATGGGACGTGAGTTAGAAACACATACGTATTATGTTCGTAATAACAAGTGGCGGCGGTCTCGGCGGCGAAGCCGGCTAAGTCGCTGGACCATGTCAAGTTTTGAGCTGTGTGATTGGCTCGATGGACGTTATGTGCAAGCAGAATGCCGTCGATGTAAGGTAGAGAGCTCACATCATCTGTGACGGTAGCGAGGGTTGCTGTATTGGTAGTCGAGGCCGAAGTGGAAGAGGTGCTGCTTGTGCTTGTCATGAAGGTAGTACTCGATGTTGACGAGTCGGTCGAAGCCGAGCTGGTGGTACCCACAGTATTTGAGCTTGCTGAGCTACTCGATGACGACGGTGAGGCCGAAGTGGTAGAGATGCTGCTCGTGCTTGTCACATAGGAAGTGCTCGATGTCGACGAGTCGATCGAAGATGAGCTGGTGGAAACCGCGGTGCTTGAGTCTGTGGGGCTAGACGATGACGAGGTCGAGGTAGAGGTCGAACTGATGGTAAAGCTGGTTGAGAAAGTGCTTGGCTGGGAAGTGGAGGAAGCAGAGGTACTGCCTCCGATGGGACCGACGTCGTTACCATTTGAGCTTGAAAGAGAACTCGATGTGCTTGAGGAAAGCGAGGCCGACGAAGTGGAAGCAGAAGTACTCCCTCCTATGGGACCGACACTGTTACCGTTTGAGCTTGAAAGAGTACTCGATGTACTTAAAGAGAGCGAGGTCGATGAAGTGGAAGCAATGGTACTGCTAGAGCTTGTCAAAGTCGAAGAAGAACTGGATGGACTCATGGACAGCGAGGTTGATGACGTGGTAATGATGGTATTGCTCGAAGTCGTCAAGGTCGAAGAAGTTGAGCCTCCAATTGGACCAACACCGTTGTTTCCGTCCGTCGAAGATGTAGTGCCGGACACGGAACTACTGGAAGCTTGGCTCACTGATCCCGAAGAGGTTGACGAGACTATCGAAGTAGAAGAAATAGTCGTGTGAGATGGGTTGGGCCAGTCGAACCATGGCTCATTATTGGGATTAGTCGGCGGCGGGCCGTGGAAAGGAGGGCCGAAGTGAGGACCGAATGGTCCGAAGGGGCGGCCAGGTCTACCGAAGGGACGGACAACCTCGTCTCGGCCAACGGGATTGACAACCCGCTCTTCGCCGTTGCAGGGACAAGACTGAATCGAACGTGATGCTGTGACTGTCACAGTAACATCTCCATTTCCATCATTCCAAGAGCCAAGCGCCATTGCCCCAGCGGCTAGGACAACGAATGTAGTTGCCGAGAGCTTCATGATGACAGCTGTGGCCTTTTGTCTTGAGAACTAAGGTAAGTAGTATGGGAAATCTCACGCAGTGAGAAATCAAAAAGAAGAAGAGGAGCACTACTGAAGCCCGCTAGAAACTCGAAGGAAGTGGAAGGAAAGGTACTTGCTGGGTATGGAACTCACGATGGTACCATCTTCTCTTATAGTCGTCAGCTATTGCCACGGTGAGATCCTGAATGGTAACGCCATGTCCAACGGCAAACTTTGGTACAGGTCTTGGGCTGGCTAACCAGCGAGATTAGACAGGCGTTGGACTGCTGTCACAGCAACTGCCCAAGCTTCGACCATAGTTGCGCTCGAGCTGAGCTGCTGAATTCAGTGTACGAGCCGGAATGCGCTGAAAAGGAATGCCTCCGGGAGAACAGGTCGACAGGAAGACAATGCTCCGTAGGTGTAAGGAACAGGTCTTCGATTGCTGACAGTAACGGTCCCGAAGAGGTGTAGATGAGATATTGATCATTGGGGAACAAGCCTTTTCTCATACTGAAGAGAGGTACAGAACGCGGCATAACAAAAAAGGGGGAGGTGGTCCCAGCCCTTTGGGTGTAGACCGAGGCCTGCTGTTTGGTACAACTTGTGGCTTGATACCTATCGTTCTGGCAGGGTCAGGACAAGTTGCCGATGTGACACACATGAAAACGGAAATTAAAGACTGGTGGATGGGTAATATTGTGGAGATGCGTTGCGGAGGGGTGTCCTCGACATCGCCAGCGTCGACGGCTCCTGGATTCTGATCTCGGCCGGACCGAGAGGAGCAACAAAATTCCTAGGCTGTCAGCAGTTACGGATGTGTGTTGGAACCGGTATGTGTGTGTCTCAGATGGAACCGTGAGGACGGAGTGGTCCCTGGTTCTTGGGGAGTCCAGGTGTTCAGGTCAATGCTGTACAAGCGTGAAGCGAACCCTATGAGAATGATAATCATCAGGAATGGTGCAGAGCTGGTACACTACGCACCACGTGCAGTTCTGAAGATAGAGCGCAGGAAAGAGGAGGAGGAGGATTCACTGGAAAGGAACGAGAAGATGAAGAAATGGCACTGGAACGGCTGAACCTCGCGATTTCTGGTGACCGGGATCGCGCTTTCCGTCGGCTTTGAGACAACCGCCATCTCCAAACTGCAGGCTGCGCAACATTTGAGGTGACCGAATTGCACAGCTTCGGGGAATTGTCATGAAGACAGACGAACCCTTACGACTCTAAGCACTGCTCTTTAACGTCGTCGTCGTTGTTGCGCTCTTCCGCAATGCGCCGGTCGCGTGTTGTACGCAATGGCTGAACATGGAGATAATGCGGCAGTTCATGCGAAAGTACATGAACGGCCATTCCTCTACCAATGGGTTGGTCCTGTCCTCTCACAAAACACCGCCGCCACTCACGCCTTACTAGAACCGCCGGCTGCGACATTTGCATGGCATATCGCTGCGCAATCTCCATGTGACGCCAACAAGTCCGAAAGGGAAGGGCAAGACCACGACAGACGATGACGCTCCCTACAACCTTGTCTCTCCTGCAAGACGAGCGTTGCAAGGCGACCACAACCCGCTAGTACATTCACGATCCTTCACAAGTCTTCCTAGCGCCGCCGATGAGTCTGCGACACCTGGCAGCCCATACAGAGCCGCCACGTCCTTTGAGAAGAACGAGAAGTCCCCAAGCAGGCCGAGTGGGGCCCGGATGCGCAGAAGAAGTACCCTTCATTGGGCGACAACAAGTCCCCGTGCCCGGCAGTCAAAACTTGAAGACATTGTGGTCGATCGGCTGGCTGATTCGTGGGTGTCTGTCCATTGCCCTGGCGTATCCGACCCGATCTACATCAGCGAGGTGATAGAGAGGTCGATGAATCCGAGCTTTGCCTTCTTTGATCTAGAAAGCATCGGCCCTCAGATCTCTCGATCTGATGAATGTACCATACGCGTTTGGGCGAAGCCTTCAAAGTCCGAGAAGTACTGCCTGCTTGTGGAATTGGAAATGAACTTGAGATCTCTACAATTTGTGGGACGAAGCCTAGAGAATTTTCACCACCCGCTGCCTCCAAACTGCGTTCTCTTGCATTTGTCGGATGGGATCTACACCAGCTTCACGGACCTACCAGCCGACCCTCATCCAACCATTGAGCACGCTGTCGATCACCGAGCTGGGACTAGCAAACCCGGGTCAACGTTTGACGCGCTGATGCAACTCGCTAACTTGGATGAATGCATCCAAGATGCCGTGAAAGTACGGGCCCAGCTGGAAGAGGACATCAACAAGCTTCTTACAGACGCTCGTGTTCTTGTTGTGGACGAGGAGGCGGAGCCTGAACTTGATGATGAAAACCCTCAGGTCAAGGCGGCATTGACGACAGAGCAGAAGCGGTTGCGCCAGCTGAAGAAAAGAAAAGAAGAGCTCCAGCACAATCTGGAGCAGCGAAAACAAGCCCTCGTCTCGGGACGTGAGGTCCAGAAGCAGGCCCAAGCAGTGATCGAAGAAAAGGGAATGGAGTCGAAAGAGCTGGAATCCCAAATAAAACAGATCGAAGCAGACTCCAATGGCCAAGTGCGCCGGATATGTGAATCGCTGCTAGCGATCTTCCCCATCGAGCCACTCAAGAACCGAACGCTCCAATTCACCATCCGTGGGATACATCTACCCAACTCGGTCTACAATGACACGAATCGAGACGAAATCGCCGCAGCCCTTGGCTTTACCTCACAGCTGGTGCAGCAATTAGCTCTTTACTTATCCATCTCCCTACCATACCCGCTCGAGCCTTCTGCCTCGACATCCTCCATTTCTGACCCGATATCGGCTGGCCTGAGCCAACGGAGATACCCTCTGCACCCGACTACGGTACCTTACAAATTCGAGTATGGCGTGTTCTTGTTGAACAAGGACATCGAGTTCCTCATGAATAGACAAGGTCTGCGGGTACTCGACATTCGGCACACGCTTCCAAACCTCAAATATCTCCTCTATGTCCTGACAGCCGGTACAGGAGAAATGCCGATGCGTAAGGCCGGAGGTGTTCGTGGCTTGCTTGGAGGTCGATCAACCCCGGACCGACGTGCAAGTGAAGACAGTGTCCAAAGCTTGTCAGCGCCCATGAAAGGAAATCTCGCTGACTTGAAAGCAAACCGAGATATTGCCAGTAGTAGGGAAAAAGAGACTGACCCCTTTGTATCAGCATCACCCGCCAGAGAGCTCCCGTACAGACAGAGCTTCTCTCGAACATCAAACAAGTGAAGATGACCTTGCTGGTGAGATTACTTGCGACACGCAAATATTCTGTTGGGAATCCTCTTGCCTTTCGTTTCATCCTTGCCTTCTCGTTCTTCACATGTCATCGTCCTCCAAGCCTGTGCTATATTTACAGTGCGCATAGACAAGGTAGAGCACGGCTTGTCGCGTAGTGACATCCGATATCATGTTTGAGCATGTGCGAGTAGTGACAAAGTTGATTTCGGCCTGTTGCGGCATAGACATTGCGTAGATCATTGTGCCTTCAGCCTCTGGTCACCCAACATGGCCTTGCGCGAAAGAACCTATCTCAGCCATGCCTATCAACAACAACGACTTCCAGAGTCTCTGGCATCCATTGAGTTGTGGAGATGATATCACGAACGCAGAACATGCTTTGCAATTTCAACTTCAACAGCAGCAAGCAGCCTTGGGCCCAGTGCTAGTGGGGGATTTTGCTTCCCCGCGACTTGATGTAAACGCCTCCATGCGCGGAATTACTCCTCGCTTCGCACCGCCATCTAGTAGTGGCGCAGCCGTGGCTGGTCAATTTGTCGAATCTCCCGGTTATCTCGGTGTCGTTCAGCTTTCGAGTCAATTTGACCCCGCAAGCTCCAGGCTTGCAATGGCTTACCATGCCCATCAACAACCTGCTACCAACGACTTGAATGACACTCGCGCTTACAAAGCCAGCTCATCACCGGAGCCAAAAGGCAGTCATGGCGCGCCCGACAAACCCCACCGACGAGGCTATCAAGCATGCCAGAACTGCAGGTCAAGGAAGGTAAAATGTGACTTGGGAAGTAGGTGACACAAACCTTAGATGTCCCCATGTGGCTAACGACGGGGTCGCTTAGGTGTTGATGCCCCGACCGAACCTCCATGCAAGCGGTGTCTCCGTGAACGTCTGGACTGCCGCTTCGCAGCGACTCGAAAGAAGCAGAAAAGGCTAGATGGCACCGCAAGAGATGTTTCTACGACATCTGACAACGCCGAAACACCGGTGAACGATGGCAGCGCTCCTCGTGGTCTCTTCCGCGAACCTCAACAGTCTCCCGCTCTGCATGCGACAAATGGCTTTCCTCGACAAGGCTGGTCACCCAATATGTCGAACAACTCTCGGGCTTCATACACTTCACAACCTCGGGGTGACCCTCTTCACAGTCAAGGCTCTTCGATGTATCCAGGCGCGAGCGCACATAAAGTCGGATCGGACGTTCACCTGCAAAGTCAGGCCGCGGCGGTAACACTCGGAGGTCAAGTCTCCACGGCTCAAGATAGTCTCATGGCCCTGGTCGACGCGGCTCATGTCTTCGAAACGTCTGCTCCCGGTGACAAAGAGAGTCCTCTTTCTGACCGCGGTGTGCGAAAGGGCAACAAGATATCGAGTCTAGGCCACGGCGGGCCTGAGGAACCCAGTGGTGTTGGCTTGTCTCCGGCAGAACAAGCTGAACAAGAGGCCGGGATGAAGACATGGTCACAGATGCGCTTTGTCCGCAATGGCTGGTTTACTGCCTGGGAAGCCATGCAATACGTCGCCTATTTCTACGACAACCTGGCTCCCATGACTCCTGTCGTCTTTCCGGACTTCAAGTCGCCCGTCAGCCACCACACTCTCCTCGCTGATGAGCCCATCCTCGCTCTCGCCATCTTAGCCATTGCATCGCGTCATATGCCTTTGTCTGGAAATGCGGCGGTTAGTCGTTCGTTTCACATTCACGACAAACTTTGGACCCACCTGCGTCGTCAAGTGGAACGACTTCTTTGGGGTCAGGAACAGTTCGGTGGAGGATTCTGTGGTGGCGGAAACACTGCAAAGATCCAGGAAACCAATACAGGTCAAATTACCTGGCAGGGCAGTCTACGAACTTTGGGCACAATTGAGGCGCTTCTCCTGCTCACTGATTGGCAACCGCGCGCTCTACACTTCCCACCTGGAGATGAAGAGAATGGCCTCCTCGACCGCAGCCTGCTTGTGCCCATTGAGCCCAATTCCAAGTCAGCTGGGCCAACGGATCAGCGTCTCAGCACCAGAGACTACGATAACCTTCCCTATGCTAGCTGGCTTGAACCTGCCTGGAGGTCTGACAAGATGTCATGGATGATCCTGGGACTCGCTCAAAGTCTTGCCTTTGAACTTGGAGTCTTCGACACCAACCATTTCAACTGTCGCCATGATCATGGGCCCGCCTCAGAATGTGCACGTAAGAGACGCGTCCGAAATCTGGTTCTTGTCTATGTTGCTCAGACTAGTGGTCGAATGGGTATTCAGTCATCCCTCAATGTCGAAGAATGGGTGACCGACACGATCTGGGACATGACCAGTCGGAAGCAAGAGCACCCTACCGATCTGATGCAAGCATGTTGGGTTCACATTGCCAGAATCATGCATCAGGCCAACCGGGAAATCTTCTCATCTCATCAGTTCACCAAAGATCTGACGGCAAGCGGACGGTACAAAGAGTCCATCGCCACGTTTACACCTTTGCTGGAGAAGTGGAAGAACGACTTTGAGAAAATGAAGGTCCACATCCACCCAGTCATGCAGTGCATTCTACTGATGGAGTACGAATACGCACGTCTGTACATCAATTCCCTGGGGCTACAGAAGGTGGTAGAGTCCTGGGTAGAAGGCGGTGCTACCATGCGCAGAGCAACCCTCCTCAAGATCTCCGAAGAGAACAAGCCGTTCATCGTTGAAGTGACCGAGGCTGCCCTTAGTATATTGGATCTGGTGATTGACGGCATTGCCGTTCAAGGTTTCCTGAGAAATGCACCTGTCCGCACATACCTTCGAAGCTTGTCTGGAATGATGTTCACACTGAAGGTAAGCACAGCTCATCTTTCAACAAGCTTGTCTCGGCACACAAACTGACTCATTGCAGCGGTTCAGCCTCGGTATTCATGAGGAACTAGTGCGGAAATGCTTGCAGCGGCTGGAGAGAACCACGGAGCTCTTGTCTGAGCAAGTCGTTGACGACGTTCACCTTGCCTCATCCACCTCTCGGCTGGTGCAGAATATAGTCAATAACGTCAAGCAAACCCTGATCCGAGTTCAGATCTCCGGCACTGGATCAGCTGGCCCAAGCCGCGAACAATCACTCCCAGCTTCTCCCCATGGCCACGATGGTACCAACGACCCACATTCTCAGCAGCAGCCTCTAGCAACCCATGCGACACAACCCAACCCCAATTTCTTTGGAACAGGTCCTGACCCGCTCGCTGGGATTCAAGCAAGGTCAATGGCCGATCTGGATTCACAGACGTTTGTGCCGCCACCCAACTTTGGGGATCCTGACTTGGATTTCCCACTGCCAGATGATGTTAACTTGGGCTCGACAATGGATCTTGCCGGCGGCGACTGGCTCGCGCTTCCCCTTGACAACCTATGGGGAGGGGATGAAGCCACGGTTGACCAGGGATTCGGTGGCATTGGGCCGACGCTGGGAGGCAGAGATTTGCTCGAGGCGATCACCAACCGCAACTACAATCAGATGCAGTGGAACGGCAGCCAGACATTTGGTTTTATGTGAAGTGGATGAGACCGGTCTGATGGGATTGCAGATTTGACAACGTTTCCTGTTTACGCCTGCTCCTGAAGAGGACGATCTGACCTCACGAAGATCGCAAATCCTAGGTGCAATGACTTATGAAGTTCTACTCACGACCATGGCACGGAAGCTAGAATTGCCTCAACGACCCATTTCGAAACCTGTTAATATGTCGCTATCAAGCGGTGAGATGAGGACGGTTGCCAGTACAAATTCTTTGCACAATCTCGGGTAGCCAAGGGCCTCGAAGGTCTCTCATAGTCATGAAATGAAGCTCGACCCACTGCACTTCCAACCACCAATAAAGTTTTCCCGCATGTCTGCCCCACACCCGCCGCCGAACTCACTACTCAACACCAACCTATTCCACCAGAGCCCTTCGGTCCCTCCTCCGCGACGACGTTCTGCTGACTCGAAAACACTTGTTCGACTACGTACTGTACACTCCCGCGCTATAATTTTCCTCTCAGAAGCCTCGAGACCAGAACCCTCTCAACTTCGGCGCTCGCACGACCGAACCCGCCGCGCGTCCACGACATTTTGCGACTCCGTCGAGTCTCGGCGCATTGACAATGTGGTACCCGGTGGTGGTTACAGGTGCTGTACAACCTCGACGGTAGCTGCGGCATGTCCAACGATGCTTCTATTACTGCTCGCCAATTATGGGGACAATTAAGTACCCCGGCTGCCACCGACGCCGCGCGGGACGCATGGTGCACACCGTTGATCCTACCTAGTGGAGGTCTGCAAGGCAACTCTTATCGGTAGAGAGATTACTGAACTGAGCATAGGCATCTTCATCTTCGCGGACGACACTACCACCACTCTTCGAGCCAGAGTCACCTTCAAACTGCCCTGCGAGAACCCAGATCCCATCATAAGTCCTGATACCACTGGAAATTCGTCCGTCGTCGGCTTCTCCAACCCCTTCTATGCCTCAATCTCACCCCAGATCTTCGCACTCGCGACCGCCACTGTCATTAGCTATATCCTGGTTATACTCATCTTCATCACACCGAGAACATTCTATCTTGGAGGCGCAGGAGGAGGAGGACGCTTTTTGGGTCGACGCGGCATCATAACAGGATCTTATGGCTCGTCTGCTGTGGTTGGTGTTGGAAGAAGGCCTCTCCTGCAAAAGATTGCGACAGTTACTGTGGCTATCTCCCTGACGATTGCCACAGCCGACACTTTCAATGTTGCCGAAGACCAATACAACCAAGGCTATATCGACTCCAGCCAGCTGGTCGACAATGTTGTTCGGAGTCTGGAAATCCGCATCATCCGTGTCATATCGGATACTTTCCTGTGGCTCGCCCAAGTGCAAACCTTGATACGACTGTTTCCCCGACATAAAGAGAAGGTCACCATCAAATGGCTTGGATTTGCCATGGTCTCATTCGACACGATCTTCAGTATACTCGATTCTTTTGTCAAAGGGGGCCCCAGGACCCATCCAAGGAGTTTCTCGGATGCGATTCCCGCCCTCAATTACCTGTTCGAACTCGCCATCTCTCTGATCTATGCATCTTGTGTGGTTTACTACTGCCTGTCCAAAAGGCGATTTGCGTTCTGGCATCCCAAGATGAAGAATATTTGTTTGGTTGCATTACTTTCCCTGATTTCAGTCGTCATCCCAGTCGTGTTCTTCATTCTCGATATCTCGCAACCGGATTTGGCAGGATGGGGTGAATACATTCGCTGGGTTGGTGCCGCAGCTGCAAGTGTTGTTGTATGGGAATGGGTGGAAAGGATCGAATCGCTAGAAAGGGACGAACGCAAGGATGGTATCCTGGGCCGCGAAATTTTCGATGGCGACGAGATGCTCAACATGACCCCGTCAGAGGATGCAAACTGGCGGGGAGACTTAGGTTCCGACCAAAACGGAGGTGCACACAAGGGCATAGGAGATGGAGTGGTCTCTAAGTACCGCCGGCTTCGCGCTCGGCTTCCTCTACGAAAACGCAGGAAAAGGACACCGCCAGACGGCATCGCTACGGGCTCAGATGCGTTGGATGCAACTGGTCAGCCTATCTCGGACTCACAATTTGTCGTACCTCAACAAGTCTTGACACCGCCTAACAGAAGTGATACCGGGAGCGCCACCAGTACTGTGTATGCTGTACGATACCACAATCTGACGAGCCCGTCGCCCAATCCACAACCTGAGCTGCAGCCCGGACCAGATTCACATGTCACCGCCGAGGCTCCCAAGCAATCCGATGATTCCACCTCTTCTCCCACTGATGCAGAGAAGGAACTGGCACTGCAAGATGCGGCTCGGGCAACGACAGGGCCGCAGGGCCGCAACCTGTGGCAGGCCGTGCAAAATCCGTTCAAAAGAAAACGGTCTGAACCGCCGGCTGAAGTGGTCGACGCTCAAAACGCCAGTGGAATACGGCGGTCGCCCATTGATCGTACCCTGAATCTGCGGGATCGGCTTGGGGCATTTGCTTCTGCACAGAAAGATCGATTTGGTAGCCGGGGCACTACGGCCGCAGCGGCATTGCCTGTGACAGTCATACCCGCGCCCAAAAGTAACGATCGGACTTGGTCTCCAGACGATGGGCCGATTGATGAAGAGGCCGTTCGCGTGACCAATATGGAGCCGCAAAGACCCGGGGAAGAATCTGTCGACGGAAACCACGTCTCGGGGCAGGTGGTGTTTATTCCAGCACCCACCAGTGGTCGCACATGGAGTCCGGATGATGCACAACTGCATGCTTCCCCCAGTCCTGTGCTGCCACGCCCTGATGCCGCAGTTTTGCGCCAGCCACTTTCGAGTCCGGGACCACTCAACTCGCACCATCAAACATATACCCCGAGAGGATCATTGGTCATATCCGAAAGCGATCCGAGGCCAAGCCGAGTAATCGATGCTGCTTACCCAGCTTCGCCGAGGTCGGCAACCTATGCACGACCTCCTGCGGTCGCTCCCATTGCGGAAGACGTCTCAAACGAAGCGGGTGGCGATGTTGGAACTCAACCTGGTGCAGCACCTGCGACCAACTTGAGTCCGGCTGCGTCCCCAGCAGATCCTGGAGGAGAACATTCAACCTCCCGAACTCCTACTATCTCCCCACCAACCGAGTCAGCCGCGCCGGAATCTCAGGGTGCAGGACAGGGCTCTCCGAGAGTCTCGAACAGTGACGGAAGAGATATGGGTGGAGGATCAGCACCACCCTAGCTATGTTATATTTTAGTTAAAACTTCAGGAGTTCTTGCTCCGAGTCGTATTCAGTGCGTCAAAGCACCGCTCATGCATATCGTCCGCTCCTGACCTTCCGTGCTTGTTGTCGAATTGGTTGATTTGTCTGAGCACATAGCGGTCGAACTTTCATGGCTGAGGTCAAAAGAGAAAACATGCTTTGGGGAGCAACCGCACGCCGAGTGCTACGTGATCCGAAGTCTGTACGGTCGATCGCTACGTCACTCTGTGCAATCGACGTCAAATCATTCTGCCTGAGCATGTGCACATCCACGGTAGCCCAGCTATAAGGCAACTCAATCCCAGATGCCTTGGATATCTGCTGGCCCTCTTCTGGGCTATACGATGCTTGACAACTCTCCTCTATTCAATGAAGCCCGACTATGACATTTCGTGCCAGCCACCTCTACCGCAACGGACCGGAGGTAGAAGGCGCTTTCGGCGTAACCTCGATCCCACTCACAGTCGTTGCACACATTATCTCCTTCCTCGACGATGATGTTGCTTCTCTGGCGCGACTCTGTCGCACCTCACGAGTCCTTTGGTACATGACATTGCCGCACTTGTGGAAGACGGTCACATTAAAATCATACAACACAATCCGATACAAGGATGATGTGCCTGAGGGCTTTGGGAGTGCGAGTCCCTTCTCGATGGGACTGAATGCGCTGGTCACAAGAAATGTATCAAGCCTGGTACGGTCGCTGAGCCTCGAAGGGGAGTTCAGCGCCGTAGATCTCAACGAACATGCAAGAGCCGGCCGAGTGTCGGAGACCATCATGATCCTGAATATCGCTGTCCGCGCAGTGCTCGATCAGTGTACCCATCTTGAGAAGTTTCGATGGGATCTGAATGTCCGGATCCAACCAAATGTGTACGCTGGGCTAGCGAAGCTCTCAAAGCTGGAGTCCTTGTGGGTCCGGTTTCCATCCAACAGATCTCCTCAACCAGCGTACGAGATACCGGCACTACCCAGTCTCAAATCTTTGACCTTCACGCATTACGACCCTCTCTGTTATCCTGATGATATCTCAACCCTCCTGCTACACGCCTCCAAGCTGCAGCATTTGATAATGCACTTCTCTCCGCGAATGCGCGAACAAGGCGAACCCTCTGTGGTACTGACGCATTTCTTCCGAAAGAACATTTCTGCCAAGAAGAAACTCCGTTTGAAGAGTATGGGTGTATACAATCTACTCAACAGTGCCGACCCCACTGAATGCCTCGAAGCCATCGATTCCTCTGGCATCGAGCACTTTACAACTCTCAACACTTTTGGGTTGGACGAGGACGCGCCTATAAACCACTCCGCAGGCATCAGCGCAACACATTTCATTGATCGCACGTGGCACATGATGATGAAGTCGGAAGACCATGCACCCGATCGCGTCAGGAGTCTAAGGATCGATCAGCTACATAAGAGGCACGCAGTGGACTTGGGCAAGTTTGTTGGTTTAGAGAGATGTTACTTGGTGAATGCACGATACAGCTCAAAGCCTCCGCACGCAAACGGTAATCGCGATAGCACTCCAGATTCTACCGTGTCAGCCGAGCTGTCGCCATCCTGCAGGGGGGTGACCGATGATGTCCGCTCCTCTAGAAATCCGCCCATCCGAACCACATCCGCGACAAGTGCCGCTTCGATATCATTGCGCGACTTGTATCTGGATAACATCTGCAACGTCTGTGGTCCGACTCTGCAACACCTCATACTCCCGGCGCGCTGGCCGCTTTCTACTTCAATCACAGCACGTCTCATCCGCTCCTGTCCGAACCTGACGCAACTGGCCGCCGCGATCCAATGTCTGGAGGCGTCTCAAGCTGAAGTGTTGAGGTTGTTGGTGCCATTTCTCGCCTACCTATGGGCGATCAGAATTCTAGCTCCGGCTGGTCAAGAAATTTGCGGAGATGAAGGCAGGAAAAGTAAAGAGGCGCACGAGAAGTTCGTCAATATACTTGACAGCGTGCACGAAGAAAAGATGGCGAGCACTTTGGCGGAGCACAGCACACACGGACCCGGTGCAGACTTTGCGAAGTTAAAGTATGTTGGCCTTGGTTGGAAGATTTGGGAGGTCGGAGGTGTTGAAGAGCTTGTCAGCAGGAACGGAGGTAGTGATGAAGGGTATGCAGAAGATGGTTCAGACGGTCAGACATCGGATAAGGTTGTGTATAAACGGAAGATGAGGAGGATCGAAGAAAGGGATGTCCAGCACGTCGAAATTTGGAAGATGGATTCGATGGACATCGTTTGAGGCACAATGTTCCTCTCAGTACTGAGAGCGTGAGCCGGAAAGCCGCGTGTGGTCTTTCACCACCTCGCTGACTCTCTTCCCCTCACTGGCAGATCCTTGCAAAGTTAATCTTTAGGCTACTGCGGTTACACACGCAACACTTCGGTAACGCGAAACCTTTGTGTGTTCGCCGATCTACATATACCACGACATCCCCATTCAAGCAATCGACAACCTGTCCACTGGTGTGCCAGTCTATGCCAATGTTCGCAGGCGATCTCTATGACACCAATGGGCACGTCCTGGCAGCCGCTCCGGGCGTTCGCCCCCCTGGAGGCCTTTGACAACGACTGAAGAAGCAACTGGTGATATGGAACGAGCCACTTCACTCGAAGATAATGGACTGTACTCGATCTCAATCGATCACCCAGATCATAGACCCTGGAAGTCTGGTGCTGCTTTCTGCGAAACCTACGAGCCACTGGATACTAACGCCAGGGTGTTCGACTCTGTGGTCTCCGACGCACTTCCAAAAATCCTGAGCGGAGCCTGCTGCACCGTCTTTGCCTACGGGCACAGTGGAAGCGGCAAGACACACACCATCATCGGGTATGAGTACGATCAAGACGAAAAGCTGGGGTTGTGCCTGACAGCTGCGCGTCGCCTTTTTGACTCTCTGGATAAGTTGAATGAAGCAAACACGCGTCCACAGCTCGGAATCGGCTTTAGCTTGTTCGAGCTCCGGAACAAGACCGCCTTCGATCTACTGAACGGGTGCACACCTTGTCACGTCCGCCAGGGACCAGATGGCAAAACACACATCCGTGGCCCCACCGAAACGCTAGATGGCGGCCGCGTAAGAGTCCGACCCATCGTAAAGCGCACTTGCTGGACATATGCTTCGTTGAAGGAGGAGCTGCACGCTGCTATTGGCCTCCGCGCTGTCGGAAATTCCAGTGTGCATGATCAAAGCTCGCGCACACACGCTATTCTGGAACTTGAAGTTGTCAACGAGCCCCTAACCACGGCAAGGGAGAAATTCATCGATAGGCAATCGGAGTTGGTTCCAGTAGGCAAACGAGCCACCGACATCAGAGTCGAAGAGGAAACCAAGAGCGTCATCATCAAACCGGGTGGAGGATGGGAGCCTAACCCGAATTATCAAGTCAACCAAGAACGCGTAGACAAAGTTATGGCAGAGATGGCAGAATTTGAGGCTCGCGTCACTGCAGCCGAAGAACAGGTGGCCGGTGTCTTGAGCTCGGATGACGGCCCAGCGTGCGTAGGCGGCAGGTTGGTTTTTGTCGACCTTGCCGGCTCCGAATACCAACAAGACAAGCTGGCATCTACCCCTCAACTCTCAAAGCAGACGCCCCAAGAACGACAGGAAGGCCGACAGATCAACACCGACCTCCTCGCCTTGAAGGAGGTTATTCGTGCTTCCTCCTCACAGCAAAGCCGTATCCCTTTCCGATCATCGCCCCTTACAATGGTCCTGCAAGAGCATTTTCTTGCCTCCAAAGACGGCTCTTCGGCTATGATTGTGACTGTGTCCCCAGCCAAAGACCAGTATGCGGCCACTCTGAACACTTTGAAATATGGTAGTCTGGTGGGTGCCGCTGCTGCTTGAGCATGACTTTCACCGGCTTGTGAGAAGCAGGGCCGGAGCAATGGACACGCTTTGATACCCCCGAAGGATTTTGGACTAGGGTCGCGCAGATCTTCAGGGGCAGTACCATTCCTTTGGAGGAAATCACCAACCGAGTCCTTACGACTCGTATCTCTTGCTGCCCTTAGCTTAGATAGACGATCACTACACACTCATCCAAAATACATGAACCAATAACTCCAATCGCGTGGTGGGCGAATCTTCGCAGGGATGTCACTTTCATGTAGACCGTGAGTTAGGAAGCTAAAGGCTGTGTCCGTCTGCTGGATGTGTAAGGGAAGTGTACGTACACTGAATAATAAAGTGAAAAAGGTGTACGTTGAATAACTTTCTTTTGGTGTGGTGTACACGGATTGGCCAAGTCCGTACACGGAATAGCACCTTCCATTTGCAGCATCAATCCTGCAGGACTATTCCGATATGGAGACGTGGCTTCAACCAAAGGTAGAACTGACAGACTGGGGTCCTCACGTTCGATGTGCAAGGCGAGGCTTATCAAGGGAGCTTTGTCAGCCGTGATAGCCGGTCCTCACCAAATAAATTTGAGACGGGCGAAGAATTAGGCCAACTAACGACACACCTCTAAACAAAATCTCCATCTCAGGGGAGTTTGGATAGACTTCGAGACCTGCTGCGCCTAGTGTCAACTCTCCGGCGAGGGAAACACCATTGCATTGAGTGCAATCTAGGAAAGTCCCATTAGTCGATGGTCAAGCGAACCATGACTATTCGGAAGATTGGCGCCGCAGAGTTAAGTCAACACTGCTCGGATGACGATGCTTGGATCGCGATAAATGGCTTAGTATGGGATGTCAGTGGTTTTGCAACGATTCATCCGGGAGGCCGAAGTGCCATCGTCGAGCACTACGGTCGAGACGGAAGTGAAGTGTACAATGACTTGCATAGTCGTGGCTTGATGGAGGCCCAACTCGGGAAGGGAAAGCAATTGGGTGTCCTCAAAGCTGAGGAGTCGGAGTTGAGCCATACAAAGACTGAGGCAAACTCCGTAGTGTCATTAGCGAATCTCGACTCAATTGTCAGCATCCACGAGTTTGAAAAGGCGGCGCAGAAAATCTTGAAGCCCAAATCGGCTGCATACATCTCCTCAGCGACCGAGGCCAGCCTCACGAAACAGGCGAACGCCGATTGGTATCAGCGAATCTGGTTCCGACCTCGGATACTGACAGGTGTTGGTACTGTGGATACTGGCACGACCATTCTTGGGAAGCGATATGCCTCTCCGATCTTCAACGCTCCTACTTCGTCGGCCATGCTTGCGCACCGGGATGGAGAGTTGGCAATGGCGCGAGGACTGGCTCGGCGAGGAAACACGATAATAATCCCAACGATGTCGTCGTATCCTCTGAACGAAATCGTGGAAGCACTTCCAAAGGGCCATCCATTCTTTTTTCAGCTCTACGTCCACAGCAACCAGTCTGAGCTGGAAAAGTTGCTCCAGGCATTATCCGAGTTGGGTCCACAAGCGATTGTGGTGACAGCAGATCTGCCAGTCATGACAAAGCGTGAGACTTACGAACAGTATCTGGTCAAAGAAAGTGGAGGCAGACTCAAAATATCTGCGGATACTTTGGTAGCATTAGAACCGGTATACTCAGCTGTGGACCCGGACTTGACTTGGGCAAAGGTGAAATGGATTCAGGAGCGTACTCGAACGCCTGTATTTGTGAAAGGAATCCAATGTGCCGAAGATGCTCAGAAGGCTGTTGCTTACGGCTGTTCCGGCATATACATCTCCAACCACGGAGGGAGAGCGCTAGATACTGCACAACCTGCCATACTCACATTGTTAGAGATTCAAGCCTGCTGTCCTGAGGTTCTCGACAAATTGGAGGTCTTGATTGATGGGGGTGTGCAGCGTGGCACGGACATCTTGAAAGCGATCTGCCTGGGCGCCAGTGCGGTGTGCCTTGGGAGGCCTTTGCTCTACTCTCTGGCGTACGGGGAGAAAGGTGTGGAGCACGCGATCAAGAGTGAGTGGAAGGAAGCTGATGGCGTCGATGACAACTGACAGTGGACAGTTCTTGAAGCCGAACTCCGGACCGCGATGCAACTGGTTGGAATCACGAGCCTGCAGCAGGCGCATCCTGGTTTGTTGAACACAAGGCAGGTCGATTCTTTCGTCCAACGCGGGAACGAGCATCCATGGGCCCGCAAAGTCCGCCGTGTAAAGTTATAAAGCAGGTCGATCGGGCGTGTTAACGCGTAAAGACGCGTCGCTGGAAGAGGCCTTCGAGATGACGGGCGACAATACGAGCTTCAGGACAGAATGTCTTGCGGGACGCAGGGTATTTGAGATGGTCAAAGATGGAGTAATACGGTAGACAGTTTGACAAGTCACTGGAAGAAGGAAGAGTCAGAATTCTAGCGATTAGGCCTATTCCGCATGTTTCTAGGCTGAGCAGAAAGCGCCTAGCTTATTTTGCGAAACCCAGCTTGCAAAATCTCTGTAACCGGCCCATCAACCTTCCCTCTCCGACTTGAATTTTCTTCATCATCAACTTTGGACACTACAACAAGCACATCGACAGCGATGAGATTTTCTCTAGTCCTCAAAGACCAAGCCGTCGTAATGTTTCGGAGTTTTAAAGATGCCCGCATTGCTGCAACGTTTCTGAATGTTTTCTCGCTTGACAAGGATTCAACATTGCACATACCGCTTCTATCTATGCTAGAGCTGGCCGTTTCGTTTTACATCACAACGAGCCAGTGTGGACAGGGAAGCTAAATTGATACCCAGTCTCGATCTACGGCCAGCTATAGTTGGCCGCGAGATTTCCACGCAGTTCTACTCCCACTTCTTGCAATAAGATCGTGGTTCGATTTGCATGGGCACAGATGTCTTAAAATTCTATGGCTTGATCGTACAGTGTGATGGCTTTTGCCAACAGCCGCTGTGCTCGATCCTCAGCCGACAGCCGCTACTGAAAAACACCAGCTCGAGTCAAGATGCCTCGAAATTCCTCCATGCTCACTCCAGATCCGACTCCCTTCCCTCCGTTGGCCTCCAAAATCATTGCCTTGAGTACATCATCACTAATATCCTCCTTCAACACTTTCGCCACGGCCCGGAGATCCTGCAGTCTTATCACATCGTCCCGACCACTCGCAGCCTGGCCGGGATGGAAGAGCTTGAATGCGGTCTCAATTTCTTCTGCTTTGGTCTCGTCGGTCTGCGATTTTAATTGAATTGCACAGAGGGCAACGAGGTGTGGATATGTCACGTAGCCTTCGGTTTCGGGATCGAGCGTCTCGATGATATCCCGCATATCTGCTTCGTTCTTTGGAGCGAGACCTTGTGCGCTGCCGAACGTGTGTCAGCCGTGGCAAAGAAGAGTAGACAAAACGCCCAAATTCCGTTTCAGTCGACTTACCGTAGAACATGCCGCACATTACTCGTCCGCAGTACGCCTTCCTTTTCATCTTCATAGCCTTCCACGTCCTCAAGTCGAAATAAATTCCATGCCTCTTTAATCTCAGCCTCTTCCTCTGCCGTGATGTCGTTCTCCTTGGCCAATTTCGAGCGCCGTGCCTTTGGTGTGGGGGTTGGCTTTGTGGCTGCAGCTTTGCCCTTAGCAGGTGTTTTGCGCGGCGGCATCCGACTGGCAAAGTATCGAAGTGCACTTGAGAGAGCTTAGAAGTGAATCATCACCGTGTATTTGGCTTATTGCGAAGGCAGAGCAAACATTTTGTGAAGGTACAAGACGTGCAAGGATGGTGAAAGGCGATGCCAATGACGCCACCCGCTTCACGAGGCGTGTGGCTGACGACGTTCTTTTGCCGCCTGAACAACTTCAATATCATAACACCCTCAGTTCAGTCTTCGTACAGACTCCTTTCTTTTCACAGCAAAGAATGTTATAGCAGGAATAAGCTCACCCGTTAGGCGCCATGGACGTCCAACTCTACATCTACGATCTTTCCCAAGGAATGGCGCGCCAATACTCGCAGATGTTGACCGGAATTCAGATCGACGCCATCTACCACACAGCAATCGTATTCAACAATGTCGAGTACTTCTTCGGCCAAGGAATTCACAGAAAGATACCCGGCTCAACACATCATGGCCGACCGATGAAAGTTGTGCCACTTGGCAGAACAGATCTGCCCGTGGACATCGTGGATGAGTACGTCGAGTCGCTGGAGCAGATCTACACGCCCGAGTCCTATGACCTGTTCTTGCACAACTGCAACAACTTCTCACAGGATCTGGCAATGTTCCTCGTCGGCAAGAGTATTCCGGAGGAGATCAGGAATTTGCCTGAGACGTTTCTCAGAACACCCATGGGCCAGATGCTCCGAGGCCAACTTGATCAATCTATGAGGACAATGACCCAGGCTCCCGACGCTGTCTCCGGCCAGAACGCAGCAAGACGGCGATCTGTCTCAGCTTCAAAACCTCTGCCTGCTCGAAATGGTGTTAATCCGCCTGCAGTTACAAATGGGACCACCCACAAATTCAACCCTGCCGTTATCATCAATGCGCAGTCGACGTCTACAGACACTCCTGGGCATGTCTACAACATCAGCTCTCTCGGAGAACTGGACAAACTCCTCTCGTCTGCCGCCTCCTCCTGCGCCGTCATATTCTTCACCTCCGCAACATGCCCTCCCTGCAAGATCTGCTACCCAACCTACGAAGAGTTAGCCGCCGAAGCCGGTAGCTCTTCCGGTGCGAAGCTGATAAAGATAGACATCTCGGTCTCGCCCTCAGCTCACGCGGTAGCTCAGCGTTACGGTATCCGTGCAACACCAACTTTCATCACGTTCTTGAAAGGTCAGAAACAGGACGAATGGGCTGGTGCTGATCCAGCTCGATTGCGAGGGAATGTACGATTGTTGTTACAAATGGCCAAGCCACCGCAACACCAGCATACCAAATTGCGCTTGCCCACTTTTCAAAGGGTCATCGAGAAGCCCTTGGTCTATAACCGATTACCACCGCTGGAGAAGCTGCTCGCAAAGCTTGGGACAACTTTCACGCAACATGCATCTGTGCAGGGACTTGTGACCTTTATCAAGACTCGCGACGAGAAAGGAGCTACAGAAGCTCCGTTGCCTGACCTGCATGCATTTTGCACCCACGTCGCCTCGGAATTTGCCAATTTGCCGAAAGGAACGCACTTCGCACTGATTGACCTCTTGCGGATTGCCGCGGTAGACTCCCGCGTGTCCAGCTACCTCGTCGCCGAGCATGACTGCAAGACACTGTCCATACTCCTTGGGTCCGTCCAGGGCGGAGACTTCACCACTGCACCCTATAACATCCAATCCGTCAGCCTGCAACTCGCGTGCAACTTGTTCTCCGCGAACGTCTTCCAGGGACAGATCTTCCGATCGGCATCCGCGGCCTCTCCACACCCAGACGCTTTGAAGGAGAAAATCGAGCTCCTTGCCGCGCAGTGTCTACTCAGCCAGCATCTCAACGCGAGGGCCATGGCTGCGGCATTGGTGTACAACCTCTCAAGCTACAGCCACAACGCACGGATGCATGCTCAAGACTTGCCGGTCAAAGACGAAAGCCAGAGTGAGACTGGTGTCAGTGATGACCTGGCTGCAGCTTTACTCGAAAGCATCACATCTCTATCTTCGCTCCCTCCGCCAGCATCATCTTCAGCGGGCAATTCAAAAGAGACATTGCACGCTCTTCTCCTGGCATTAGGCATGCTTCTCTACGCCGCGCCGGCCGAGGATATGCTCTGGGACCTATGCCGAGCCATGGACCTGAGAGACGTTCTCAAGGACCTTGGGAAAAGAGCCGATGTCAAGAGTGAACCACTGATCAAGGAAGTGGGAGAGGAGTTGCTAGGGAAAGGGGGCTTCTGATCGCTCGAGAAGGGTGAATCACGGATTGAACACGGAGTACAAAGGATCCTATCAGCGACGGTGTTGGTCAGGTTGGATATTGTCAGCTAGAACGGCAAAGCAGAGGCCGATAGAAGCATGGACCGGAGGACCCAAGTACAGCGTGGATGTGCTTGCTTGGCTAGGAGGTGCTGAGTAGATCGAATGCGAAGACACAGTCATGCAGAACCGGACTGCTCCCAGTCGACAAATCTGTGTCGCCTGGTTTCTTGCTGTCTATCGTAACGCACGCTTTGCCGATGACCTGCGTCTGGAACACTTACATTAGCTAAACGACGTGTCTAGCTGTAATATCGTTGGATCATCCTATCCATAGACCAATACCCACATAGGGCCCCTAGAGCCAGACATACGGTGTTGATACACCCTTTGCCGCAAGTAAACGTTGTGACGCCAAGTGAAATGCGACGACGCCGTCCATCCTTATTATCACGCTATGATATTTCTCTAATACGGCATTCCCATCCACTCTCCTTCTCCAACAGCGGCAAACTGGCACCCAAACACCACCCCAGCTCATTGCCCTTTATCTTCTTGGCAATCTTCACCTCGCGGTCAATGGGCATTTCGTAGCCCGTGTGCAAGAGCGCGGACATGAAATTGAGGTCGAGACAGGTCTCCTGGCGCTCTCGGAGATTGGCAATGGCGTCCTCCAGGCCGGCAAAGGCATCCCACGTCTTTTCCCCTCCACACACCTTGGCCGTCAGGTCATTCAGTTCGCGCAGAGTGAAAGACTCTGGCATTCCGAGCTCGTACGTGCGGTCGTAGAAGTACGAGAAGATGTAGACGTCTTCTTTGGCAAAGGTCTTCTCTAAGGATGGCTGGTGGATGCCGTTGAAAGAGCATGGGGCCAGATTGCATGCCTTTTCCTTGTGGAGGATTGCTTCTGTCAGGGCGCGACATTGCGCAGGGATGGAGTCTTCAGGACCCTCCATTACGACGATGTGCTCCCCTTTCAGCTCGTGGTCGGCAGGCATCTCGACGGAGATCTTCTTTTGTGTACCAGGAGTAATGCAGCTGTTTGGGATCGGCTTGGATAACCATGCTCTCGAATCGGGATTCTGCTTGTGCATGCGGTCGAGCACGAGTTGATGCAGTGCCTTCCGAGCGGACATGAGGCCGTAGCCTAGGTGGGAATGCTGGTACAGTTCGAAATCACGTCCTCCAAACTTGAGCTTGTACTTGTGGTCGCCTTCCTCCATCTTTGGCGGCATGCCTCCATGCGGACTCTTCTTAAAAGTCGGCTGGAAAACAATCTGCGTCGAGCCGCCGCCCAAGTCGAAGATGGCTGCAGTAGGCCCCTCGTCCGGTCCTCCAATCTTGCCCAACAGATAGTTGGTTGTGATCCAGGCGAATACCCCTTCATCCTCGCCTTTCATGATTTCCACGCCGCCTTTTTCCCGAGAAACCACGGCGAAAGGGTACTGTGTCTCCAGTCTAGTTCTGACGGCGTCGAGGATCTTGCCACTGAGATCGTCTCCCAACAGCCGCAGGCCTGCAGTTGCTTTGACAGCGATCGGTGTGCAAGACTTGTAATCGGTCGGTACGGTATTCATGGCGACCTCGAGTAAAACGTCAAGACTCTTCGCGGCGCCCTCGGCGTCGGCCTTGTATGAGCTGAGGCCGGAGCCACCTGGTTTGGTTTCGGTCATCTTGAATTGCTCATCTTCCAACTCCGGCGTGGGCCCGCAATTGTTGAATTTGTAGACGTGTATTCTGCTCCCGGTACTCCCCGCATCTATCATGATCGCATATTGCACGAGAGGCTTCGCTGGGTCGTGCGGCGTTGTACATCTTGCCGTCGGAGAGTCGGCTGGAGTATAGACATTCTTTGGACCTGGCGTGCTCCCTCCTGACAAGAACAAGTACAGCAGAGCGATAAAGGTGAGGATGCCGCCAGTCTTGATGTACCTGGCCTGGCGACTTTGAGTCATCCAGGCGTTTTGTATCGACTCCAGTATGGTAGGTTGGCTGCTGCCAGAGCCAACGACGTGTGTGCTTGACTTGGCCGCAAAGGGGTCCCACGGTCTACCGTTAGTAGCGGGAGCGGATGTGCGAGGGAGTCCGTTCCCGATAGATCGACGGCGGGGCGAGGAGTTGAAAGGAACGTACGACCAGATTCCAGCTCGGTCAAGCAATTTGGGAGAAGAGGACATGGACTTGGAAAGTGAAAAGAGCGAGTGAGACAGAACGGAAAAGTGTACATTGAAGTCTGGGGATTTATTATTTGTTGCAGAAGGCGACCGCCAGGGGATCGTCTGCGGAGAAATTTAAGATTCTGGCCACTTGCGAAAATTGGGGGTAGCTGCGCTTGACTGGCGTTGTTCCGATCGCAGCAGTTTTGTAACATCTTCCTCCCTGCGCCAAATACCTCCTTGAATGCGGTCTTTCGTGCTCGAGGTGGCACGGCCATTGCGGCGAGCAGCGAAGTCCGCTACTCCACAGCGATATTTCACTACGAGTCCAAGCTGCGCGCTCGACCAGCGACGAGCTGCGGGCAAGATACAGATCAAGACCATCGATGACAAGATTGCGGAATTTCCACTGAATGAAAAGATCGCAGCATTGAAAGTCAAAGTGAAGACCCCGGAAGGGAAGCTGTCAGAACCTGAATGGCTTGATCAGTTGCTGGACTCCATCGACCGCTCCACTCAATATGTCCTCCAGATCAACAAGCCCGAGGACGGCCAAATGCCAATTGTCCAGACCATATCACGCATGGAGCTCATTCAGCGAATAAATCGGAGCGAGAATTTGCTGCGGAACCAGAGACGATCGGAAAAGGAGAAGAAGCCGAAACAACTGGAGCTCAACTGGGCCATCAGTACGAACGACTTGCAGCTCAAGATGAAGCAGATGCACGAGTTTCTCCAAAAGGGCAAGAAGGTGGAATTGTTGCTGGCAAATAAAAGGCACCAAAGAAAAGCCTCCGAGGAGGAAGCCCAAGCTTTGTTGAAGACTGTCAGAGAGAAGATCGATGAAGCTGGTGCCTCCGAGACTGCGCCCATGGAGGGTGCTGTACTCAAGCAAGCTATCCTCACAGTCAAGATGCGTGGGACATGATCAGCACATCACCGTCACTGTAATAATGTTGCAGTCTGGGTCGAGTTCTAGAGGAAACCGGCTTCAGAGACTCCGGAGATTCGCAGGAATTGGCCCTCGACATCAACCCAGACTGGATAGCAGTTGGGATTTGCGACCAAACCGCCAGTTTATCTCCTACCACGGTGGTCGAGCAAAGGCCAAAGTAGTTGGAAACGTCGCCTCCCGAGGAGGGCTAGTTCTCTTAGCTCCCAGTGTGGCGCAACTCTACTAAGCTCCCATTGTACGAAGCGGCGTCGCAGAGGCAGTAGAAGGCAGGACGACGGAAATGCAACCACCACCCCAAGAGTGACATAGACAACGCTTGAACATCACTTCAGCTCAAACAGTCCAACCTTCATATCCGGTTATGCCAAAATCATAGCTTCGTGCGGATGGTCATACATATATACATGTTCTGTTATCGAAAACCTCGTTCCCATCAAGCCGATACCACCCAGCTCGACGGACTCATAAAGTGGCTGTGGCTTGCGCTCATGGCCGTCTCAACTTCGACCTTGAATTGTACACTCACTTCCCATTTCTGCCCACTGCTCCCTAGTCCGTATCCACCACTGAGCTTGTTGCGAACAATGCACGTAATTTTCTCCCGCAGCTTGACAAGGCTCTCCTCGCTCCCCACCACCCGCAGTCGCAAATTTGCCATTCCCATCCCGTAATGAGCCTGCCAAAATTTGGCTTGCTCGACCGCTCGAACCAGTGGGTCGGACTCTATCGCTTTCACTACCTCTGACAGGTCGTGATTGGTCTTTGCAGGTAGAGACAGGAGAAGCATGGCGCCGACATTGCGCCCGAGGTGAAAGCCCAAGAACAGCATTGAGAAGGCGATAGTGAGCGAAACAACGCTATCCACCCATCCGTAGGTATGAAGATCGAGCAGCGGCAGGAGTAAAACCATGGCGGAGCAGGACAAGGTCAAGAAGTGAGAAGGGTTGCTGAGGAGAGAGGGCAGGTTCTCCATGGCAGCAAACCGCATTGCCTTGCCGATTCGTGCATGGTTCTTGAGGCCAACAGCCGAGATAAGGGTCGAACCCAGCGCCAGCATCGCGGTCAAATCAACGGTACCAGCCGTGACTCGCTCGTGGGTATGAGCATGGTGTGGTGTATGTCCGACGCCTTCGAGGGCGTGTTTTGCGTTGTGTGAGATCAAGTCGAAGCCAAAGAATATGAGCAGCACGGACAACGCGAAGCCTGCGATGACTTCCATGCGTTGCAGACCAAAGGGATGCCGCACGCTCGATCGTCCCCATACCTCAAAGTTCGACAAGACCTCCACAAAAACGCACAGCAGAGCACCCAGCGAGTCGTAGAATATCAGATGTGACAATGCTTCCATGGCCGAAGAGCCATGCGAGTTCCACGCAGTATATCCCGCGACGGCCATATGGCATATGCTCCAGTAGAAGCGGACTTTCTGGTCCTTGGTCATGCTCGCGCGACATTCTGCGAAGGTGGGTATGGGTAGTGAATTCGGAAGGGCCAGGGGTGGCCGAGGAGGGGGTTCGAGGAAAATCTGATGAGAAACGCTGCTGTGCTTGTACTTGTGACCTCGTCTCTGGCCAATGTTCTGCTTCCGGGAAGGAGACAGGTCAGTAATTCTCTTATGCAACAAGGGACTGAAGCTAATCCTGGGAGTGCCACGAACAGATTTGATCACAGGGGACTTTGCCAGCGCCGATGGCTGGAAGTTGAACGGGCCCGCTCCATCTCCATTGCCGCTCCCTCCTGCGCTTTGCTTCTCCGGGGTCGCGGGCGTAAAGTACGAGACTCCAGTCGAGGTCATTTGGTCTGACTCGTAATGGTGCGGCGATAGAGTATTGGGATCGAATGGCGCGTCGGGGTCAAAGGCCGGGAGTTTCTGGGGAGAGGATGGCTCATCAGGGGGTGGTGTTGGCGTTCGAGGAGGTAACGGTATAGGCATTGTGCTCGCCATCGTGCCGATCCCCCTACACTGGGCAAGTCACTCTCCGCTGGAATGCGAAGGTATGTCTGTGCCTTGAGTCAATGCAGTTCTTTGAACACGTTGTTGACCAGGGGTTTGCGGAGTCCGGGGTGACTGCAGTTCGCTTGGTAAATGATTCACCGTTTGCCATGACTTCCAAGTTGGTCATCGATCTGCCTCATGCTGCCTCTTCTGTCCATCCTAGTCTTGTATCATATCATCGAGAACTCTGCGATGAGTCGCAGAAAGCTACAATACGGTGGATGGAAGGTCCACGAGTTGTGCTGCTGATAATTCTGCTGCTGTTCATCTTCCTGACCCCTGAGCAACCCGCGCGGCGATTCCGTCAATTCGAGTCAGATCGTATCGAAGAGCAACATCTTGTCGAAGCAGATGTTCTAACCAACTCGTCATATGGACAATTCAATCCGAGAGCGAATAGTTGGTTGAACCTGACCGGCTTTCGAGAAGACGATGGCTACCAGTGGAGCTCCCTGGCGCTCGCCCAAGACTTCAGCCGGAAACAGTTCGAGACAAACTGGAAGGATATCGACCCAGCCCAAGACCTACCCATCTACAGCAAAGTCACCGGCGAGCTTCGGGGCAAGTTCTTCGGGACCGAAAACCCTAATCCATCACCAGTTCTCAATTTGACCGCCTTAGATCCACGAAAAGAGTATCTGTCCGGCTGGTTTGAGAGAAATGTCACCGAGAAGGAAGGTGAAGTCAGCCTGTCGCTCTATGACTCCCACGATCGAATCGGGCATGAAGCCACCGCAATCAAAGCAGACATTGCCCTATGGACAGACTCATCTCCTGGAAATGGTTGGCAGGCGAAGGTGCAAGGAGTTCATCTTCCTTCCGGCATCATCATTATGACCACGTCCGGCTCCAAATTCGATGCGCTACCCGCGCTGCCTCACTTCGCCCTGGACCCGACCTCTTTCAACCTTTCGACGCCGGTGATGAACGAGACTGTTCACAACAGTTGGAACAACATCTTTGACGACGGAGCTGATGGACTGGCCTTCGCCCCTCAATGTGAACTCATCATCTGGATGCAGCCGATCGCGTATCGCTTCCAAGATCCCGATAACCTCAAAGCAATTGATTTCATGCATCGAGTCGAACAAGAGCTTCTTCAGCCGGAAGGGGCTCCTATTGGACAACCTCCGCTTCTCGCCTACTCGGCCGTCATCTTCTCACCTGACTGCGGCTATATTCTTTCATCTCCGACAATATCAGGACCCAAAATTGAAGCATATTGGAGCCTCGCTCAACGCTTGCTATTTGCCTTTGTCCTGTCAATTGGCCTGCAAATTGCACTTCTTAAGCGCCAGATGGAGAAAGCCGCCACGCCCTCAACACGAAGCCGCATTGCCTATCAGAGTATCGTCATTGCGGCTCTTGGCGACGGCCTCCTTCTCTTTGCTCTTGTTGCACTTCTCATGGTCGACGCGTCCGCTTTTCTGATGGTTGCGGCTGCGGCATACCTATCCTGCATTCACGTTGCTTTCTTGGAAGTCAAATTCGTCTTCGATATATGGACAGTCCAAGTCGGTGACCCTCAGCGCGCGGAGCAAGAGCGACAACAGAGAGCAGCCCCTACTACGACACCTGCGGCCGTTGTCGTGCCCGCTGTAGCACCTGTCACCAGCGCTGACGCCACGGTTGGCCTGCCGCTTCCAGTGACTGCACCACGACCCGAAGGCGCGACACCGATCATCATTCCGTCCGACCAAGGCAACCCTGTACCTGCTGAGATTGCTAGCCCGCGCGCATCATTTGCCGCCATCTACAGCAGGTTCTATTTCTCTCTCGTCATCCTAATGTTCTTTTCCCTGTGGGCAATGTCGTGGCCAAGATCCCTTCGAGCTGGATACGCGAATCTTCTGGTCATTTGCTACTTTTCGTTCTGGTGGCCGCAGATCTACCGCAACACGATCCGAAATTGTCGGAAAGCGTTGAGCTGGGAGTATGTGGTTGGGACGAGCATTCTTCGGGCGTTGCCCATTCTCTACTGGTATTTGGAGGACAGAAACATCCTTTCCATCGATACCAGCCCAAGTACGGCCATTGTCCTGCTAGCCTGGCTGTGGCTACAAGTTGCCATTCTCCTCAGCCAGCATCTCCTCGGGCCACGTCTTTTCGTCTGCGACTCGTGGTGCCCACCCGCGTACGACTACCACCCTCTTCTCCGAGAAGACGATGTCGAAGCCAATGGCATGTCCATCGGCTTATTAGCTTCCGCCTCGGAGGCGAAAGACAAGGATGACAAGACGCGAAAAGTATTCGACTGCGCCATCTGTATGAATGAAATTGACGTGCCCGTCTTGTCAAAGGCTGACCATGCGCTTGGGAGGGGCACGGGGTCTGCATGGCTCGAGCAGAGGAACTACATGGTTACTCCCTGTAGGCACATTTTCCACGCTGATTGTCTAGAGGGCTGGATGAATCTCAGGCTCGTTTGTCCCGTTTGTAGGGAAGGCTTACCTCCGTTATAGGATGGGAGGGATGTACATTAAAGCCAATGAGAACACGAGCACTTTTCACATTAGGTCCCCACGCTATTATGCTTTCCTGTCTCTGAAGTCTACGCTGTGTAAAGCCAACTCCTCCACGCCACCGAGTTAGGCATCCTCGGGCTGCTTTATTGCACGACCACAAAATCATTTGCTAACCTGATATCCCGCGAGCTAAATCCCACATTGACACCAATGGCGCCACTGGGAATCACCCAATCTTGTAGATTGACATCCCAGTAACTCAGGTCTCTTCTCGTGAGAGGAAAGTTCACGGTCAGAGACTGCCCAGGCTGAAGGAGCACTTTCTCGAAACCACGAAGAACGTTTTTCGGGGTGGGAACCGAGCCGGCAATCTGCGGTAGGGCGAGGTATACTTGTGGGACGGTGGCGCCGGCGACGTCCCCTGTATTCTTGACAGTGATGTTGACGACGTAGAGAACTTGCCAGAGTGTCGGGTTCCCTCCTGGAACTGTGGGCGCGGCGTCTGGATACGGACTTATGCCAGAAACAGTAGGCTCGATGTCGAGGTTTGACACGTCGCTGTGGATTCGATCAGTTTGAGCCATAACATCCATAATGGGTTCAAGAACGGATCATCCCGTCTTTCGGAAAGGGGAGAAACTTACAACGTGGTGTATGAAAGTCCAAAGCCGAATTCGAAGAGAACAGATTGGTTATAGTAGTCGAAATGACGGTAGTCGATCAAGAGAGCCTCAGTGAAGTTGGATTGCCAAGCATTGGGGTCTTCTGTCTCCTGGAGCTCAGTGGAGTTGGTGATGTCCGCAAAGCTGTAGTCGCTCTCGTTCAGTGCAATCGTGTATGGCAGCTTGCCGCTCGGGTTGACTGTGCCATAGAGAACGTCAACGATAGAATTCCCGGATTCCTGGCCGGGAAGATGTGCTGCAAGAATGGCGGTGACATTAGGATTATTCGCCCATGGCATGACATTAAGCCCTGCAGAATGAGTGATGACGATCGTGTTGTTGCAGATTGCTGCCACAGAGTTGACCACGGCGGTACTGTTCCAGTTCGCTTCCAACGACACTCGATCTGATCCCTCGGAAGCCCAAGATTTGAGGAAGACAAGACAGACTTCTGGCACGGGCGCGATAGTGCGCAGACCACCCGGCTGAGTTATCAAGGTGTTGTTCAGGATGTACTGTACAAGAGTGTTGTCTTGGGCTCCACGAGCTTTGATGGCTTCTAGTGGAGTGACGAGGTAAGAAAGGCGGCCGGCCCCGCTACCACCAGCAACGGGAAGGGTACCGTATTCTAGTGAGCGCGATCAGAATGGCAGCTTTCCAAAGACCGGAGGTGTGGCGTTCTTACCATAGCCCTGTCGCTGCTGGAATGAAGCACCCGAGAAATATAGGCCGTCCACCACATCGCCTGCGTCATTACCAAATACTCCAATCGTGCTGGGTGCTTTCAGTGGCAAGGTATTGTTCGTGTTTTTCAATAACACGGTACCAGCCGCACCGAGATCGCGGATGGACTGCGCGTGATCGGCGCGCACATCGACGTTGGAAGAGCCGAGCGTAAAAGAGTACTGGTACGGAGGGTATCTTGAGTTGAGGGTTGGCTCGTAACCATCGATGGGCGGGTACTCAGCCTGGTTCAACCAGAAGTAAGGTGTCATGATCCGCCTTACCATGTCGTCTACTCTGCTTTCATTGAGTGTGCCGTTGTTGACCGCCTGGGTCACATTTCCACCAAAGAATGAGGCATTCGGAAAACCACTTATGGGTCCTGCTGATAGTCAGGTTCATTCGCACTTGAAAAAGCTAGGTTGCTCAACTTACCTGGCATGTTCATATCGAGGCCAGCATTAACGGCATCCACGCCTGCATGAGTGGCTGCCCAGTCCGATACCACGTAGCCCTGGAAGCCGAGCTCCGTTTTCAGAAGCCCATTGAGCGTCTTGGAGTTTTGACAGCCATAAGACCCGTTAATCCTGTTGTAGGAGCACATGATTGAGGAAGTGCCGGCTCGAACGCCATTGGCAAACGGCCAGAGATACAGCTCGTGGATCGTACGATCATCGACGTTGGACGATACCGCCTCGATAGTGTTGTTGTTGGCAGATTTGTCAGGGTTGCGCTGGGTCTCCTGCTCGTTACCAATGTAATGCTTGAGAGAAGTCTGTACGCCCGCTTGCTGCATTCCCCAAATCGTCTGTTCTGCGGCAACACCAGTCAAGTATGGATCAGGGGAGAAACCTTCCCATCCACGTCCGCCATAGCCGGAGCGACCTAGAGGACCGACGACAGGACCGAGAGCGACATGGCTTCCTTTGCCCTTGAACTCTTCTCCCATTTGCAAGCCCCGTAGGTAGATCAAGCCTCTGTCCCAAGAAGCTGCCGCTGTCAGACCTGCCGAAAAGACTGAAGCATACGTCGCTTGTCGAATTGCCAGAGGTCCATCTTGCATGCATATTCCCTCGAAACCGACACGTGGGACGCCGCCTATGTTGCCGACACACGGACCGGTGGTGCCGGTAACCAGTTGGGCCTTTTCTTCCAGCGTCAAGTTGGATACAAATGATGAAGCTTGGGCAAATGCTGCTTCCCAGTTGATTCCGACCGTGGGAGGACTGGGATACACTGGAGGCGAGGTACTGTAGTCCTGAGCCACGCTTCGAGCCGTCAAACTTAGCAAAGCTGTCCAGAAGGTGAGGCCAGCCATTTTGGCAGAATTGTCGAAGGTTTCGCGGAGGTGGCCCAATGCACCACAAATGCCGTTGAGTAGAACTTTATGTTTGAAGACTGTGGAGATGTATTCCATTTTTCTGCCCGCGCCAGTGAAGTCAACAAGGTGAATTTGTGGTCAAGCGACCAAGCATTCCAAGGGGACCTGCCACTTCGAGCGAAGAGTTTGGAGAAGAGGTGGCCATCAATCCAATCACGAGTTGCATCGCTTCGGGTGATCAACAGACCGACATGTAGTAGTACAAGAACAGCTGGAAGCGACACAACATGCGGGGAGCCTCCGCGTTTGCGTGACATGCGTAATGACGCCTGTCGCCGGCGGTATACGAGAACATCCACCCGGCGTCAAGAGCATGAAAAACATTCAAACACATGGGAACAACTTGACAGTAAGATTTCGCAAGGACGAGGTGGAGACGCAGAGCGCGTGGTGCCACTGCTCAAGGCTATCTTCGACCGAGGAGGCAGGCGTCGAGACGACATGATCCGGGTAATTATTCGTAGTGGCTACCGGCAGTTGGTAACGTCGCACTGTGTACAATGTATCTTCTAGCGAGCCGAGCTGTATTCAGATCGCTTGGGTATTGCGGGTGGTATCGCCGATGTTGGGAATGTCGTCCAGTCTGCGTACCGAAGCTGATCAATCTGCGATGTGCCAGTAAGTGCTTCTAGAAGAAATCCTACCCCGCCGCCAAGCCTTGAGATCCCGGCGGCGACGAAGCCATTGCCTTTGCCCTCCAGCTTCAGGATCTTCTCGTATGGAAATGACACGCGCACCTAAGCTGCAACCCAAGCATCCCGGATGATCACGCCAGGCTGCTTCCTAAGGAGGGAGTAACTTGAAGCTGAATAGGAGCAGTAGATAAGGCTGCCGGGGGTCTGGCAAGCGATTGCGACGATCGTCCGGCAGTCCCGCAAGAATGGTCGGTAGAATAGTATTGGTGGTAATTTTCACAGGTGAACACATCCACCACCGCGACATCCATCCGACGGCGAGTCAGTCGAGAAAGAGCACCATTCTCGATCTTGAGAGCGCAAGAAGATGCTGAACCAAAGGAAGGTGGCCCGAACCTGACGCGTGTTGTTGCTCGCCTGGGAGCCCAGCTCCGGACCGCGAAAAGGATATCAAACACGAATTGAAATGCGGTGCTTTCAGTTTCTCAACCACACGAGCTTTGATAGAATGTTGCATCCAAAAACGCCCTAAATACTACATTGTATTGCGATATCTTAGTCAGACTTCGCGTCGGAGCTAACCGTGCCTGCAACTCTCGGCCTTACAGGCAACTTTGTCATTGCGGTAGGTCTCGATTGCCACTATCGGAACAAACCTTTCGAGCTGTCTTCGTCATCAAACATGGCTGTACTGATATATTGATCCGCTTCCCACCCTCCGATGTTGACACGATCAACCACTTCGGCCACGATGTCGAGCTTCCAGGATGATAACGAGGAAGCCGTCCGTGCTCTTGAACGATCATGGCAGGGCGAGAAGCTGCTCGAAGTCAGAACCGGCAAGGCGAAGCCCGTGTTTGGGATTAATGTGAGATCGGCCATCTTCAAGAACGCTCGTTCTGGACCCGTTATGGTCAACAAGCTAGGATTTGAAGGCGACGAGCATGCATTTGAGGAACATGGTGGTCCCGAAAAAGCATTACTGCAGTACAGCACAGCTCACTACGATCGGTTCAGGGACGAGTTGCCTCAAAGCTCGCATTTGTTCGTTCCCGGCGGATTCGGTGAGAACCTGGTTGCAAGGCACGCCAACGAACGAAACATTTGTATCGGCGATATCATTCACATAGGAGAAGTCATCGTACAATGCACAGGGCCTCGAGCACCCTGCTTCAAGCTCAACCACAGATTTCAGGTCAAGGATATGTCCAAACGTTCACAAGATTTGTTCCGCACCGGATGGATGTATCAGATACTGAAGGAAGGCGTCATTCAGGCCGGAGACGACATGAGGTTGCTTCAACGACCCAATCCACAATGGACAGTTGCCAAGATCCAGCACTACCTTTATCATGACATGCGCAACGAGGAAGCCATGAAACAGCTTGTGGAGATCCAGGAATTGGGCGCCGAAGCACGAACCATCTTCCAAAACCGGCTCAAGAAACAGTATGAGAACCAGAACTCACGATTACTGGGTGGCGCTGGCATGGAGATGAACATCTGGACCGACTATCGGCTCGTCGAGAAGGTACTAGAAACCTCTCGGATCTTGTCCCTCACGTTCGAGACCACGACGCCATCAGATAACCCCGAAAAGGTACAACCAGGATCCCATGTTCGAGTCAAGCTAGGCGGAAAGCTCGTGCGAGCATACTCCGTTGTTTCTGGCGACTCCAATCGGTTTAGACTGGCCATTGCACTGAGCGAGTCCAGTCGCGGAGGATCCAATTTCGTCCATCGGACCTTGCAAATTGGCAACACCCTCTCTTTCGGCATGATCACCCCGAGCTTCCCCCTGGCTGGCTCCGCCGATAAGCATGTCATGATTGCTGGTGGAATTGGCATTACCGCATTCATTGCTTCTGCCGAATACTGTCAACGGGCCGGATATCCTTTTCATCTGCACTATCTCGTCCGCAATTCACACGATGTCGCACTGAAGATGCACCTTGATACACTCGGCTCTAACGTTACAATCTACGACAAATCCGCCGGAAAGATATTCAATGCCGCTGCTGTCCTCGGTAAGGTGAATGAAAGAGCACACATCTACTGTTGTGGTTCCGATCGTCTACAAAACGCCATTACCAACACAGCACAATCCTTAGGAATAAGCTCGGACAACCTCCACTTCGAGCAATTCGAGATAGCGACCTCCGGCGATCCATTTGTGGCGGAGTTGGCAGATTCAAAAAAGACTCTCGAGGTGGAAGGAGAAAAGACGCTGCTCGATGCGCTTCGGGAGGCCGGGCTCGACATTCCGTCGTCGTGCGAGGCGGGCAACTGTGGCACATGCCGGGTAGGCGTCAAGCGGGGAAGAATTGAACACAGGGGTACAGGTTTGATGGAGGATGAGAAGTGCTCGGCCATGCTGAGCTGCGTCTCTCGAGGTATTGGGATTATCGTGCTCGAACTATAGACGGACCGCTGGGGCCGGCGAGCTCACTCAATCGCTGTGAGACTTCTGCATTTCCATTGGCTAACATTGCAGGTGCATTGGCTTCAGAGAAATCTAGTCATGGAAGCCCGCCTGAGGGTTAAGAGCTGCCTTGTTCGGGTGAAAATGCTTCGTCCTCGGATCCTTTCATTCAAGGGAAGCGCTTCGTAACAAAGCCCCTGATGGCATCGGCAACCTCCCCTGGCTTTTCCAACGCGCACCAGTGTCCTGAGGTTATCTCGGTCATCTCAAAATCAGGCAAAAGTCCTGCGGCCTTTGGAATTTGGATCAAGTCGGTCCGCCCGATCGCATCACCCGAGCAGCCCAGGAAGAAGAATGGAACCTTCACCACATAATTCTCCTTCGGAATGGATCTGTCGTCCTCCCATTGGACATTCCACGCATTCGACTTGTACCAGTTCGTCGGTGCCTCAAAGCCGTCTTTGCGGAATCGCTGCAGGAAATCGTCCCTCCATTTCGGGTCCTTGGCGTACGATTTCAACTCGACCCTCTCGTTACCAGAGAAGTAATTTGTCATGGCATCTTTTCTTGTGAACATCTTCTTCATCCAGTCATCTTCCGCCCCATGCAACACTTCCCAGAAGCGCTCCAGGTTGTTGTTGAGAATCTTGTAGCCATCTGGAGAGGTGAAGAGATACCAGTACTGGAAGATGGGATACCCAATTCGCTGGGTGGTCTGCTCATTGGTGGCGTCGAGGTCGAACTTCTCCTTGCTTGGTGCGCGGTAGGAGACATTGCACAAGAATAACCCAACGCAGATCTCAGGATAGCGATTGTAAAACCTTTGGGCGGGCAACGCCCCCCAGTCATGGCCGATGACGATGACCTTGTCGATATCCTCGGCTTTCAAGATCTCGACAAAGTCAGCGGTCTGGCCGGACCATTTGTATGCATTGACATCGCTGGGCTTAGATGTGCCTGCATAGCCGAGGCAGTCCGGGGCGACTATCCTGTAGGGCAGATCTGATAGCTTGTCGATGACATCGGACCACATGTGGGCGCTGTCTGGGAAGCCATGAAGGAAAAGCAAGGCTGGCTTGGACGGGTCACCGGAGCCGACATAGTATGTGTAGGTGAAGGACCGCTCGGTCTGGATGGTCTTCTTTTCAAGGTGGGCCATTTCGATGGAGGTCACTGGGACTCCAGCGTCATGAAGGAGAAAGGACGGCGTGAAGTAGAGATATGGTTTTCTGAAGCATGCCTTTCGTTCTACAAGGCCGCCTATCTCACGCGGCGGTAGCGCACGTAAGCGGAATCTCCTGCGACATCATAGAGTATTCCGACTCGAATGATCTGACAAACTCAACCTGGTTGGGGTATGCGTATCATGGATGAAAAGCTTGTCAGCAACTGGGCTACTGCTACTGTATTTGTGATCAGCGCTCGCTACCACCTTCTTCCATTGGCCATGAACACCATGCGAGACTCCGGGGCGGCATTCTGGGAGAACGGCGCTTCGGAAGGCATTTACGTCTGCAGTAAGCCGAATGTCAGAAGTAGCTGGTTGCGAGGTTCAAATTGTCTTCGTTGTGTTCGTTGTCCCTTGGGCCGAGGTCAAAATGTGTCTGTGATCGGCATTCCGAATTAGGCTCGGTCCAGATACTTGTTCGGATTGATGCAAGTGGTGACGGAAGGGGCCCTCGGGGGCAAAAATTCTGAGCCTCAAGCTCATGCGAGGCAAGGCTCCGGGGAAGCTTTTGGAGCTGCAGGCTCAACTAGCCGCGACCCCTTCTCCACAACATCCATCGACCTTCCATCTCCAAATCCCTTCATGGTTCGAAAATAGCAAGGCTTGTCTCCTCTACTACCGAATGCGAGACTGGTCTTAATGCCCCTCTGTCGCAAATCGGCGGTGCCATAGGCAAGGTTGTCCGTTCTTGCTGCGGACGGATCACGCTGCAAGAGAAAACCACTCCCAAATTACAACATGCCCACAAGAGGAAATGAACGGGTCCACAAATGGCGGCCCTGAGGCAAACGACAGACCGACGCCCTTTCCCAAAATCGAAGAAGAGGTGAGCGGCAGCGGGCAAGAAAAAGAGGCACGCGAGAGCAACAAGCTCAAGAAGCGCAGCGATGGCGCACCTGGTCACAAGCGATCGGTCTCGGGCAACCTACTCTCACGATTACTGCGGACAACCAGTGACCAAGACAAGAAGATAGAGACAACTGGACGAGATGGTTCAGATACTTCTCTGCGTGGACAAAGTGCACTTGCGGAGGCTACCCAGGCGCAAAGCAAGAGGAAGAGGAAAGGTTCCTTGAGGAAGACAGTCCTAGGCAAGGGGAGAGAAAGGAAGACACTTGACGTCAAAAAGTCGCCTCTTTCGAGTGCAGATTCACCTTCTCTGGATCCTACGGACGAGGAACAGGAAGCACCTCCCACACCACGCGCGAGTCAAGATCTGTCTAGTCCTGTGTCGCCCGACTCTCCTCCATCATGGCCCTTTCGAACACTCTCGCGAGTTTCCATTCCTTCGATCCGAAGTAGTGTCGCTTCCATTGATCCAGCTTCCTCAGCTGCGTCGATAATCAGCCCCATACTGCCTACCACCGATGCTGAAACGGACGATGATGACCTGGTCCTGCCACCAATGTCCAGTCTACGCAAGCCACCCTCGTCCTCATCCTTTAGCACAGACTCCTATTTTCCCATTCAAGAGCCGATGCGGCGGATGTTTGGTTCTCGCACACGTTCACCCCTGGCAACACAGCCGCAGTCGATCGCTGGAACACCGCCTGATGAAGCGGGATGGGACTACTCAGAAACCGCGTTCTGGGGCTACGTGATCTTGATTGTGACTTGGGTCGTGTTTGTCACGGGTATGGGATCTTGCTTCGGTGTGTGGTCGTGGGCGTGGGATGTGGGAGAAACACCATACGCACCACCAGAGCTGGAAGACGATCCTACACTACCCATAGTCGGATACTATCCGGCATTGCTGGTCTTGACGTGTATTATGGCTTGGGTTTGGGTGGTAGTGGCATGGGTTGGAATGAAGTATTTCCGACACGCTGATTTCAGAGGGGAAGATGGATGAGAGGTCATGCATCGGTATTGGCTTCAGGTAGAAAAAGCCCAAGTTGGGGTATCTATGGATAATATCAAACCCGAAACGCCACGCTTATTCCTGATGCCCAGATTTTGTGCCCGTTCCCGTAGCCGTCAATATAACTGCCGCCACCGCCTATCAGACATTGGTTTGTCCGCGCAAAAGGCTCGACAGTGAGTTGGTGTCTGCCTGATCAGAAGAGAGTCATTCGTGTCTTTACTGTCCAATGCGCAGCTGCGTTGCGGCAGGTACTGGGGAGGCACCATCAGGTCATCCACAATCGATGGTAACGCGATACGCAGACACTGTTGTTCTCTAGACCGCAATTTGATCGGCAGCTTTCCCGCTGATCCCTTTGCCGTTGGGCAGCTGAAGCCTAGAAACCTTGTCCTGGAACCTATCTAGGTCTTCTTTGACAATGTAATCGCCATTGGGCTTCTCGACTTCCGTTCGGGGCTGTGGGGTTGCGGCTGGCGTTGGCGTGGCAGTACCACCACCAGGTGCTTTTGATACCAGCCCTTTCGATCTGGCGAAACCTGTCGAGCGTTCCGTGGATGGATCGGCATCGTAGTACTCGTCTTTGATCGGCCGCACATACACGGTCTGCTTGCAGATGGTCAAGATTGTGTTCGTCGGCACAGCCAGCCAATTGTGGCGTTCGAAGGTCAATGGTTCACTGGCTACAAGAACCACGTCCGAGGCCTTGTCTCGACGTTCCATCTTGAAGTGGCCCTTGGTCTTGCCTTCGACCCAAGCTGTGCCTGATGAATAATAGAGGCTGGCTGCTGCATCCGTCTTGCTGCTAACGTATCGAGTTACGATAACAGAATGCCCATCGGTGACCGCGAAATTCAGAAGACTTCTGGTCTCGACATCCGCCAGCTTGTGTTCCGGAGGAACGGCCTTGACAAACTCGTTGATCTTGGCGATGGTCTTCTTCATCGCGCGGCGGAGGACTTTCGTCTCGAAGCCGCCGTCCGGTTCCGCGCTCGGGTCAACCCCTTCTCGTTCTAAGAGGTCGAGAAATAGTGCAAAGGCCCACTCAGAGTCAGTGCCGCCTTTAACACTGAGAAACCACTTGTCGGAGAGACTGTCAGATAAAGGTCGCTTCACGTATTTCCAAGCTCCGATATTCCCATTGTGCATCCACATCAACGTGTTGTGCTGAAAAGGGTGACAATTGTTCTCGGCGAGTGAGCCTTCCGTGGTGGCCCGAACATGACCAAATATTAGTCTCGATGCAGTCTTCGGGGCGATTCGTTCAAGATTGACGCAATTCCAGGCTGGTAAAGTTGAGGTAAAGATGCATGGATCTGGACCAAGTTCAGGCTCGGTGTACCAGCCGACACCGAAGCCATCTCCATTGACAGGGCGTCGACTATCAAGACGAAGACGACTGTCGTATGACTGGGTAAGAATGCTGTGCGATGGTTCGGTTATCAGCTTGGACAGAATGATTGGCTTCGAGCCTTTGTAGACCTGCAGAGTATTAGGGCCGATTCATCGTAACGCGTTTTCATGCGTACCAAGAACCTGCACATTGTCAAGGCCAAGGATGGTCAGTGTCATTCCACGATAGTTTGTAGCGTTCTTGGTACTGGTGCTAGAGTCACAGGTTGCTTCAGGTGCATTCTCCTAGCTTTAAGGAGCGGATGCCAGCGACTGAAGGTCAATGCTCAACCGCAAAGAATGACCGAAACACCTTCGACGCCTTCAGACCAATTGACATTGATGAAGAAAACAAACAGAGATCAAACAGTAAAAGGTGTCTGACTTTAAGGAGTCATAGTCACACACGCAAGTTGGGTACTAGTTGACGCAAACACGAGGCGTGGCCCCTAGCCTCGCTTTCACCGCCTTGCAGGGGGGTTGCACTTGAAGCCTGAGGCTGGTACAGTGGCGTGCGGCAACGGTTTTGTGGCGAGTGCATCACTAGAAGTGCCAACCACAACGTCATTTCGCATCTCGAATCTCCTGTCCCCAAAAGCGTGTCGCCAACATTCAACTTTCTGATATCACTTGAGTCAAGAGTTATCAACCTCAATGCTGCATTCGACTTGTGATGAGCGGTAGAATCCTCTCTACGAGGATCGCACCTTTGCTGCGCCAGCGCACGCCGGCTGCAGCACGAATTATCCACAATCATGTCATAACGAAAGCCGGTGGCCTGTTGAGGCCAAATGCACGAATTCCTCCTCGAACATGGCCTCTCGGAGCGAATTCGATTCACAATGTCCCCACTGTCCGACATGCGTCCTTTGCCAGGATACTCCCGAAGCTTGCCGTCAAGCTGGCACGGGTGCCTGCCATGTTGGGAGCCAGCGTGGTGGCAGGTTTGGCCTACATCCAATATCAGGCGCAGCAAGCAGGGACCTACACCATGAACATTCTGAGGAAGGCTGGCGATGCTGTGACCGACACTACATCGAGCATTTTCGGTGGCGCCAAGGATATCGCTGACCAGGTAGGAATGGGCTGGCAAAAGACGAAAGAGGACGTACATCTACCCGCTTGGCTTCAACAACTCTTCGAGAAAGGCGAGGGCTCGGGCGATGGAGGTTCTGGACCGGAACAGCCCAGACACTCGAGTACGGCCGCTGGTGTGGCCGCTGCTTCGGGCTTGGCCATTGGGGTAGAGCAATCAGATACGGAGGATGACCGCTCTGGATCTGAAATCGCAAGAGACGATCAAATGATGCTGTTGACGAAGAAGATGATTGAGATCCGAAGCATTCTGAATACCGTCGGACAGGGAGGAGCATTGACTCTGCCCTCTATCGTCGTCATTGGATCACAGTCCTCGGGGAAAAGCTCTGTCCTGGAGGCCATCGTCGGCCACGAATTTCTACCTAAGGGCTCGAACATGGTCACCCGACGTCCTATCGAACTCACTCTGGTCAACACACCGGACGCAAAAGCCGAGTACTGCGAGTTTCCTGCTCTCGGGTTAGGCAAGATCACAGATTTCTCCCAGGTACAGCGGACTCTGACGGACCTCAATCTTGCCGTTCCCGCAGAACAATGTGTCTCCGACGACCCTATTCAACTCACCATTCACTCGCCGAATATCCCTGATTTGTCCCTGATCGACCTGCCCGGCTACATTCAAGTGGTTGGTAAAGATCAACCTGCTGAGCTGAAGCAGAAGATCGCCGACCTTTGCGACAAATACATTCAGCCTCCCAACGTTATTCTTGCTATCTCTGCCGCCGATGTGGATCTGGCAAATTCGACCGCTTTGAGGTCCAGCCGAAGAGTCGACCCCCGTGGCGAGAGGACTATCGGCGTCATCACAAAAATGGATCTTGTTGATGCGAATCGAGGTGTGGAAATGTTGTCCGACCGAAAGTATCCCTTAAGGCTGGGGTATGTTGGCGTTGTGTGCAAAATTCCCCAACAGTCATCTGGCCTGTTCGGACGATCTGGTGTCAACGTCACAAGTGCCATTGTGAAGAACGAAAATGCGTACTTCTCAGCTCATCCTCTCCAGTTCGGTCCTCAATCAGAACTCGCTATTGGGACGACAACTTTACGTCACAAATTGATGCACGTGCTCGAGCAGACCATGGCTGCTAGCCTTGCCAGCACGAGAGAAGCCATTGTCCAAGAACTTGAGGAGGCAACTTATGAATTCAAGGTTCAATACAATGACCGACCACTGAGTGCTGAGTCTTACCTGGCAGAGAGCCTGGACAGTTTCAAGCACTCCTTCAAGGAATTCAGCGAACAGTTCGGGAGACCTCAAGTCAGAGCGCTGTTGAAGGAAGTCCTGGATCAGAGAGTAATGGACCTGCTGGCGAAGAGGTATTGGAACAAATTGGTGGACGACCTTTCGCCAACCCAGCCAGATGCAGACCCGCTGTCTGGACTTCCGACGGCTGATGCAAGCTCGCTGTATTGGCAACGAAAACTGGATGCTTCTACCTCGGAACTGACAAAATTGGGGGTCGGAAGACTTGCAACGACAGTGGTGGCATCAGAACTCCAGAGCCATGTCGATAAGCTCATCGCCGCCTCCACCTTTGCCTCGCATCCTTTTGCACAGAGGTCTATCGTGGACGCCTCGTCGAGCATTTTGAACGACCGGTTTTACAGCACAAGTGACCAAGTTGAGAACTGCATCAAACCTTATAAATTCGAGATTGAGGTCGATCCCAACGAGTGGACCAAAGGACGCGAGAACGTCGGCCGGACACTGAAAGAAGAACTCAAAGCTTGCGATGCTGCGCAAAAACAGCTTGAGAATAGTATTGGCAAGAGGAAGCTCAGAGATGTAATGGGATTTATCGATCGAGTTAGAAAAGGGGATGTTGTATTAGAAGGAGATGGAGGAGGCGGTGCTGGTGGATTCTCGTCCGCTCTTCTACAGCAAGGTATGTTTCATCTTCGAGTTTTTCTGGAGCTACACTAATCTGTGGAAGGCCGAGAAGCTGTTTTCCTGCGTGACAGAGCAGACATCATCAAGATGCGCCTCCTGGCTGTCAAGTCCAAGCAGTGCGCCAATCTGAAGAACAAATATCACTGTCCCGAGGTCTTCCTCGACGTGGTCGCTGACAAGCTCACATCGACTGCGGTTCTGTTCCTGAATGTTGAGCTTCTCTCCGAGTTTTACTACAACTTCCCTCGGGAGTTGGATCTGAGGCTCGGTCGTCATCTCAACCAGACCGAGATTGAGAGATTCGCAAGAGAGGACCCCAGAGTTCGGAAACACCTCGACGTGATCAAGCGCAAGGATATGCTGGAGATGGTCCTGGAGAAGATCGAGAGCCTGAGGCAGTTGGAGGGCCGGGCGAAGAAGGAGCAGACGAAATCCGTCCCGGCGAAGGACAAAGGACGATGGAGCCTGTTTTGATGTTGGAGTACTATATGTTGATGATACCACCATTTGTTCCAGCGGGCGTTCTCTGCCATCTACTCGGTGGCTTGGGTTGATAGAAATGATACATGGACATGCCTCTCCCGTTGATTCCCCAGTTGTACCGACTTCAGCCCATTCTGCTAGTGTTATGCCTGATATCGTTAAAGCGTGTCTCCTCAGTCTCGCCTCCTGCTTTCCAGGGTAGCCTGCCGTCCACCTCTTCTATGGCTCCGTTGACTCCGCCTAGCTTATCGCCAATTTTGACAACACTAAATCGAATCATCCGAGGATCGAGACTGAGGAATCTTTGAACGTCTTGCTGTGCCTTCACAGAGGCATCGAACTGCATGACGAAATAGTGGCCGTGACGGTGCTGTGTCTGATGTTTCGTGGTCGGGCGAGGGAGATCGAATTGACCCCAGTTCTTCATGCCGCGAATGACACCATTGGAGGCGAGAATTTGTTGGCCGGCAACTCGGGCGATCCTGGTTAAGGTGTCAGATAGCTGCTAAAGCGCGCAGGGTACAGAATAGTATACTCCTTGGCGCTGTTGAGATTGCCCGGTCGGACCTATAGATCTTGGTTAGTACAGCCATGGTGCAGTAGGTCGGATAGACATACCACCGCTATGAGTTCGTAAAGCATTGTCGCGGCCGTCGTATCATGTTCGATGGTGGATAGGAATAGTCAAGGTACAAGATGCGGATCGAGAAATCTCCACGGCGAACTGGGGGGCTCCACTTCTTCGGCGCGCTTTGCTTGCGGGTTTGTCTCCGTCATTTGCACCTGCGCTTGCTTTAACCACCTCGCTGCTGCCGAGTGCACTTCGATGCTGTCTGAATTCTTGATTCGCAATACGCGCACACACATTTCAGGTTGAGCCATGAGTCCTTCAACTGTCAGCCGAGTTGTCCCAGCTGTCACAAAGCTTGCTACAACAAAAATCGCTCTCCCGCGCTCGTCACTCCGCTCAAACCTACTCCGATGGCAGCAACCTCAGAGACCTTTCTCTGCAAGATCTCCTCGTATGTCGAACCGCATGAAACTGTACGGCTGCACTGACAAGGCTTTGCAGTGCTAGTTAAGAAGTACACCGAAGATCATGAGTGGATCGAGCTCGACAGTGACGGGAAGACCGGTACAGGTTTCTCATACTCTCGTTTGGATCGGGCCCACTGACAGTCCACCAGGCACGATAGGTATCACGGAATACGCCGCAAAGGCCCTCGGTGATGTCGTCTACGTTGAATTGCCCGAGATTGGAATGGATGTTGCAAAAGGCGATACTATTGGCGCAGTCGAATCAGTCAAGTCCGCCTCGGATATCATGACCCCAGTCTCCGGAAAGATATCAGATCACAACAAGCTATTGGAGGAGAAGCCAGGTACAATAAATAAGAGTCCAGAATCAGAAGGCTGGCTTGCGAAGATAGAGGTAACTGAACTGAACGAGCTGGACGCTTTGATGTCAAAAGAGGACTACGACAAATTCGAGAAAGAATGACGACTGTCCAAGGTACAAAGACGCAAAGTTTCTGATATCGGTTTGCTCAACAAGTACATTGGAGTGTCTCGAACGCTTTCACTGATCAAGCTCTCCTTGCTGACCGTGCAAGCCACTTGGCCTGGCATCCTCAATCCTGTGATCGTGCTTGTCTGGATTGATATCGAAGTCCGCCTCGTGTGCGTCGTCACTATCAGCTTCCCCCAGAAAGGCCGCATTCCTCGCATCCAATGGTTCGTGCTTGTCTCCTTCGGCGGCTCGCCGGGCTTCAAACCCATCGTCGCTGTCTGCTTCTCCAAGGAAAGCCGCATTTTGAGCATCCAGTGGCTCATGCTGGTCGCCCTCAACGTACTTGCGGAGCTCAAATCCATCGTTGGAGTCAGCTTCACCCAAGAAGGCGGCGTTGTCTGCTTCCAACGCTGGTTGGGGTGGCCCGTGGATTTCTCGGTGCACGTCGTGTCCATCGTTACTGTCAGCTTCTCCTAGGAATGCGGCATTGTGGATGTGGTCTGCGAATATCTCTGCTTCGGGTGACGTCGTGCTCGACGGGGGTACCTGGCTCGCAAAAGGAGTCGATTGGGATGGCGAGGACGTTGCCACGGAAGGTCTGGTTCGGACTGCAGACAGCTGGAAATGTCTTTTAGGTGCGCTGCGCAACGAGACACTTACGTTGCCCGTTCGGGCAGCTGAGGCTACGCCGAGAAGAAGACGTCGTGAGGCCATTGTCGGATATGGTGTTTGCACTTGTTAAGAGGCCAAAGTTCTACGAGTTTACGAGCAGGAGTACAGATGAGAAAGATGCAGTTCAGAAACGTCCAGAAGAGCAAAGAGGGGTTTCGTTACCTTTACCCTGATAAAGAACCATTCACCAGCTGCACACTGGACCCCTATCTTGTGAGATCTTGCTGAGTGAGGCCAAGGAGGCATCTAACAGCGTACCAGCGTATGAAATGTGAGGATCTTCTGCGGGGAAGCTTTCAAAAACCTGGGGCTAGGGTGGTTCGACAGCAGAAGCCAATCAACAACGAAGCCGCGGAATCCGGCGTGCATTGGAACACGAACACTGGCAGTGAATGCAGCAATATTGTTCATTGGCCGAGACATGTGCGTTCAAGGCCACGTTTGGGCAGCCTTGTTGATCCGGAACAGATGAAAACACCGACACGACTCAAGCACCATTCGAATGCCCAGTGCCTTCATCGCCCAGCCGGATCACATATTTGCCTGATGTCTGTCCAGCTGTCAGCAACGCGAGAGAAATGGCTGAACAACCGCTCACCTTGCCGAAGTTCTTTCCGATGTCGGTCAGATCATCCAGGTTGGCCGTCTCAATCGCCGGTTTCACTGCTCCGCGCTGGACGAACTCGATGGCCTCCCAAATATCCTTCCTCGTCCCGACGGCACTTCCAATAATCCGCACACCACTGTTGATCCCTAATGTTGGATGGAAGCTCACCTTGTCCTCAGATGCTGGAATCCCAACGCAGACCACTGTCCCAAGTGGCGCAACGAACTCCAACGCCGCCTGATATGCTTTCCCTGTGTTTGCCATCACAAGGACCGCTGCAGCTCCATCAGTCGTGAGAGCCCGTATCTTTGCAGCGTCCACCTCCCTTGCGTCAAAGTACGCCTCGGCGCCCAGCTTCAGACAGTATTCCCGTCTGCGTTCAACGTCTCCTATATCGATCGCAATCACGCGGTAGCCCATCGACTTCGCATATTGGACGCCCAGAGCACCAACTCCGCCACCAGCTCCTGAAATCAACAGCCACCGTCCGGGAACCGCCTCGCTTACTTTGATAGCTTTGTACGCTGTGACTCCACCGCACAGTATCGGTGCTACCAAGTCATCTGGCACCCCTTCCGGTATTCGAATGATGTAACGCGAAGGAATAACAGCATACTCCGCAAATGTGCCCTCTCTCCTCAGGCCAGAGCACAACTTCGCCATACACCGGCCTTCTCCGCCGGGAGACATGCAGCAGAGGCATTCCTCACAGACATCTCGTACCCAGGCTAGACCAACTCGTGTCCCAATACTGACGACTGATGCATCTACAGCAGAGCCCAGCTTGACCACCCGGCCCACGCCTTCATGGCCGAGAATGTCGCTCGTCGGACCTAGATGGCCCGCCGCAAGGTGAAAGTCCGATCCACACACGCCCGTCACTGACAGCCGGACCAGCAAGTCGCGTGGACCGATTTCGGGGACTGGTACCGTTTTGGTCTCGAAGTGATATTGTCCATCTTCATGTCTCTGCGTGACCTGAGCCTCATAACCCAAAATAGTTGGTGGCGATTCGACTTACCATCAAAATCGCGACTTTATGTGTCGACGGGACCTCCATCTCTGTGTGCGTTTCGCCAAGCGAATCTGGACTATCTTCGCAGCAGAACGCTTGTCACCATCAATCGAGTGATACTTAAAGGGAGATCAGCATCATCGAAACAGCCCGCCACATGTCATTCTCATGAACTTTTCTGATCCGGCAGTTGGCTCAGCCTTGACCTCCATCCGGTGCCGCTCCGGGCGGTTTGCGATGTGGGGTGTGGACGACGCGCGGGGCTATTTCATGCTCCACGAGGCTCTGAGTCTCCAAAACCGTCGGTGACGATCCATCCATTGAGCATAGCTCTTCGTTGCAAAACAATCCTACCGAATGCCTTCCGCAGCTATTGGGGGAGACTTGACTCTCTAAGTCGGACGTTACGGATGACGAAGGGGCTTCGACATGCTGTGGGCCATGATTTCCTGGCGCTGGACGAAGAACACCAGCGACGATATATCACCGATGCTCGCATAAACGAAGAATGTGCACAGTTTATTATTGCATTGAAGCTGCAAAATGCTCAACATACTGGCTGGCAATGATCACTAGAACCCCATGCTTCTGCAGGGCCATGTCAATCCTTACGGCAGGGGCTCCTCTTCAATATCGTCCCAGCACATGAGCTGCTCGAACGTGTTCGATTCCAGCCCAGGGGTATACTCCATCCTAAGATCAAGAGCGAAATCCTCAGCACCCTGTCCTGGCATGCTAGCTCTTTCTTGCAATTTCCCCAATCTCGTCCAGTCCCCCGCCGCATCAGAACGATCCTTTATCTGATCGCCAACCACTCCCACAAACGGAACGGTCATGTAGGATCTCGCGGCTTCATCGTCCGCAGTTGTGAACTCCTCCATGAGCTGAGAATAAGCGGCCGCCTTTAGTGCCTTTAGATCCGTCGGAGACTTCAGCCTTCTAGCAGCAGCATCCAGCATCGACATTGTCGTCTCTGCTACATGATAGGTCTGTTTGAACTGGAGCAGAATCCGCCAACACAGGTAGAATCTCTGAAAGCTGGTCTCACGCATCGTGGCCGTTTCTGACATGCTGTAAAGCAGATGTGTCGCCACGGCGGGCTCGAGCGCGGCGATCGCCGTGTCTGGCAGTCGCGTGATCAAGCCGTCCGTATAGAGACCTCGGAAGATATCAGTGACGCTCACTGCGGCTTGAAAGACCATTTTCTGTGCCTCGTGTCGGAGTTTCGTCTCAACCGGTCCACTCGAGTGAAGGTTCATCAAAGGACGGTATAGCGTCATCAGGGTCATCGAGTAGTATCCCGCCAGCAACGAGCGATGCACCCTGATCGTTTCCATCTCATCATGCCGACCGACGCCGTCGCCAACCTGCTGCACCTCGGTCGGCAAGTAGCCGTACCAGTTCTGCATTTCTTGGCCGCAGGCTAATATTTCAGAGCTCCTAGTCACACTCACTTTCGGCACGAGAGACACGATTCCTCCGCCCTGGCCCGGTCTTGTCGAGCTCCGCTGGGAAGTGTATTGTAAACTTAGTACCTTGTCGATATACTCGGAGAGTTGTGCCAGAGCCATCCACAAACTGACAAGCACCTCCATCCTGCCGACTGTCAAGTCTGATTTGAGGGTTTTCCGGACCGTGTCCACGAAAGGCTCCAGCCTGAAGTCGGCAAGATGGAGCATGGGAGCATCGAACCGGAAGACCTTGTTCTGCACCGGTCTCCGCATAGCAACAGCTAGTAATCTGTCCCTCACAAGCAACGTCCACCAAGTCTTCTTGAAAGTTCGCTTCTGTCTCAAGTCCGCAAGACTTTCTGCACCAACAGAGTTCAGTCCAATGCTGGTAGCGTGTAATGTTGCGACACCGATCCAATGGTAGCTGTCTCGAACGGAATCAGGCTGACCATCCCAATAACTCAGAAGAATGGCTGCTTGGCAAATTGACAGCCGGTCGGTCTCGACGTCAAAGTCGTGGAGGAGCCGTGCACGCTCGTAGAAGCTCTTCCTCGTCTTTTTCCGACCCCCTTGGTGGGCGTTGAGGCTGACATATGCGCTTGCGGCGAAAAGCATTGACTGGAAGACCAGAAGACTCAAGGTGCCGTTCGCACCATCGCTGAAAACCGCTGTCAAGGTATGTTCGAGGTCCAGCATTGGTGCAAATGGATGAACCCATTTTGAATACGCCCTCAACAGCTGGTCCCTTGTCTCTATGTCCGGTATGTCGAAAGCGCTCTTACTGTTGAGATAATGCAAATCTTCGTTCGTTATATTTTTTGAGAATGGGGTGATATAATTTGGGAGGGTGTGGTCTGAATAGTCTAAAAGTGTCTGTGTTGGTGACGGATAGGATGTAAAGAATCCTTGCTGAGAAGAGGCCAGGCCGTTGATGGAGCTGGCGTGTCCGGGTGAATCTTTCTTGAATAGGTCGAGGTCGAATGTGGTGGGAGGGCTCTTCGAGAGGTCAAATACATCGAAAGACCCATTCCCGATCAAGCCGGGCGAGGTGTCAAACCCGCTGCGTTGCGACGAAGGCTTGTTGGTATCTCCGAAGTCAATGATGGCATCACAAATTGGACTTTGAGGGTTGTGCTGCTTGTCCTCCAGGAAGTCGTCACCCAGGATCCGGTCTCCCACGTGTCGTCTCCTGCTTGCGGGTAGCACGCATGTTTTGCTGTCTAGTCTGCAGTTGGTGCAAGGTGCCCTTGTCCGAGTGACGTCGCACCTCACTTTCCTCCCACGACACGATTCACATGCTCGGGGAGCTCTTTTGCTTAGGCCACTGACTCGAGTGACGGGCTCCGAGCTTCCAAGAGACATATCGGAAGTCAAGGGGCCAATGAACAAAGCAGGGGATATTTGTCCGGGTTAAGTGGGGTTAGTGATACCACCACAGCCTTATCACGATAGAGGGAAAACAGAAAAAAACATTCCAGAGGCAAAAAGGATTATCTGGTTAGAACCTACCTCGGTTTTCGATCAGGCCATTTATGTTGACAAAACATCATGGAGCTTAGGCCTGAGCTCGTGAGCTGTGGGTTGGCAATGTGATTACCTTCCGGTGGAAGTGCTTCCGGTCGATAGCTACACCGCCAGCTCACCCAATAAGACGATCTCCGAGCCGGTCCTGCATGCCTGGGAACTTGCTTTCGGCAGCGACAGTAGGCCTAAAGGTGGTTCCAGGTCTCGATAGACATTCTCTTGTGCCGCTCTGATCTGAACTCAATCTGGTCCTGGCTTTTCTGACTGCAGGATGGCAAGCTTAGCTGTTTGGAGGAGAATATGGTCGAATACATGAAACCGATATCACCGGTGGACCAAAGAATGTAGTCACTACCCTAGCTTCAGACGAGCGAGGCAGCTGAAGAGGATAGAGTAGCGGATTTAGGTGATTGTGTCGTACAGTGAGGATGTCAGAGTATTTTCGGGGATTCTGTAGTGGAGGGTGTCGCATCCATAGATGAGGCTCAAGAAGAGAAGACTGCGGTCGTTGAAGGACATCGATACGTAGGTCTGTCGCGGCAGGTCTATCAAAATTGTCACTGGAATTCGAGTGAACGACTTTTTCGAACACTCAGCGTTGAGAGCGGCCTCGGTTCGAAGAGAGGACGCGCATAAATCAATTGGGCTTTGGGACCGACGCCCGTGAATGCCAAGGCTCTCTCCGGTCCTGTGTTTCTCCAACTCCATCATCATGCGAGTTCTCATCAGCGTCCACACTCAGTGCTGATTTCGTCGTTGTCATTCTCGTACTCATGATGGAGCGTTGCCACCGCTGCAGCGCTGTGTCAACTGACAACAAGAGTAAAGAGCCTGAGCGACGCGTACGAGACCAGACTTGAGCCCCGCCATGTCTTCCTCGGTAGTTCCTAAGAAACGACCCCTTCCTCGGGCTCGACATGCATGCTTGAGGTGCAGAAGACAGAAGCTGAGGTGTGATGATACAAGACCGTGCGCACTGTGCGTCCGGGTCGGAGTAGAATGCAAGGAGCGTCCAGAGACCTCGGGCGTCATGAAATCTCCCCCGCCGCCAACACCACACTCGCACTCCATGATAGGTCCCATGGACGGTCTCTCGCCGCGAATTTCAGCAGTCTCAGGTGTTTCAACAAGTCCTCCGAAGTCTACCAATAGTCGAGGCGCAGATGCAACCACGGAGGGGTTTTCGGAGTCTGCGAGGAGGCTTTCCGACGTCTACACTGAGAGGACTTCGACGTACGAGGTGGTGGACCAGCTATTCAAAGAACACCATTCCACTGCTAGACTGACCCATACAGCCGATGCCATTCCAGGCGGTAGTCCTGAAGCAAGGTCTCACGGTGGGGGTGGTCACTACATCTCCATACAGGATGTACTTGGATCGAACCTGCCACCACCTCATGTCATTGACTTTTGCCTGGAAAGCTACGTGGATGCCGTGCACTGGTTCATGCTCTTGTTCCATGAGCCTTCGCTAAGAGCTGGAATCAGTGATCTTACCGCGACAGGCTTTGTCCGCACTGATCGGGTCTCCTTTCTCATCCTCGTAGGATTGGTTGTTGCGGTTGGTGCGAAGTACGCGACCAAATCGGACGCTGAAGAACGATGTCCAGGTTTTGATCTCGACGAGCTGGGAACGAGGTTCATCCGCAAGACCGAGGAGAGATTGCTCGACGTGGTCGACGAAGCTCACATCGAGGCAATTCAGATCTCGGTAATTTTGTCATCCTATTACATCTACCACAGTCGACCAAATCGCAGCCTTGCCTTGAATGGAGTTTCACAGAAGCTAGCGCTGAGCATCGGACTTCACAAAGAATCTAGCTGGAAGATGCAGGATCCGATTGTGAGGGAAGTGTGGCGCCGATTATGCTGGGCACTTTACACTGCAGAAGTGTAAGAGAATGTCGGAGGGTGAATGAAACGCAGCTAATCGTCCTACAGCTTCGGCGCTATGAGCTTTGGGACGCCATGTAACGTCTATGACAGCGACTGGAATGTCTCTTTCCCCACCAATATCGATGATACATCTGTGAAGTGTCCGAGCTTCGATTCCATTGAGACTTATGATGGCGAGTCCTTCGGGCCCGTGACAATTGCATCCTACCAAAGATACAAGTTTAGACTCTACCGCATTGCGTCCAGCATCACTCGAAATGTCTACTTGCGGAGCGGAGCCACACTTTCGCAAGTTGTTGGCGAGATCAAAGCCATCAATCAGCGCTTGCTACAGTGGGAGAGGTGTGTTCCGCGGGAACTCCGACTGAAGTACTTGAAGCTCGACAATCCTGATAAGGTGGAACAACGAACTCTCAAGATTTTCCAGCTCCAAGCACTCGCCCTCCAACTTTCGTACGACAACATCCAGTTGGTACTGCATCGTCCACTGCTCACGATCAACCGTGTCCCTAGGTGGCCGTCAGATGGACCACAGGCTGGTAATGAGGCTAACACCACACCGACGGAAACCTCTCCCGAATGTGTCGGCGCGATCAAAACCAGCAAGTATCAATGCTGGATGTCCTCGATGAGTACCTCAAAGATTGGAGAGCATTCTTCAATCCTTACAGCATTGCAGAACACTCATGGCGCGGCGTATGCAGGTATTCAATCATTTACAGCTGGAGTCGTTCTTGGGATTTTCGCACTGTCAGATCCGCTATCTGATCAGGCTCATCAGGCGAAACGTGCCGTGAGCCGAATCATCAAGCTGCCTCGGCTGCACCGGTTTCGAACAGCGGTATCCGACCAATGCGGTGCCATCCTTGAGGAGCTTGTTCGGTTGGTACTTGCCGAAGAGATGAAAGCTTTACTGAATGAGGGCGAGCCGTCGCGGGAAAGCATTGCTCATAACAGGGCCCCCGAGGACCCTGCTGTCGGCCGTCACGGAGAAAGACCATTAACCGATGCAAACGACGCGGCAATAGAAGCTGCAGAACTGTCCGACGAAAGTGAAACTGATATGTTCGAGTTGTTCTCGCACGAAACCCTAGAACTGCCTCGTGACATTGCTTCCGGGAACTTCAGCGATGCTCTGGTGTCCTTGCAAGATGGTATGTCGTGTCGTGGTGTAGTAACTACTCGATGCTGACCATATCAGTTTTCCGTGATGGCAGGAACAACTTCAGCAATTGGACTGAGAATGCGCCACGGCACCAAGACTCTGGCAAATCATCGTCCGTGGCCGCTACACCTCTGCAAGCCAACACGCCGTTGGGTCCCTCAACTGCATCAAGTAGTAGAGTCCCCGGCATATTTGACGGCACCAGCCAAGCGTGGATCTGGGATGAACTGCTGTGGCTACCAGACGGAAGTTGAGATGAGCGGCGAGTTGGTGGCAGAAGATCAAGCATATTCAATCAACACGTGTTTTACAAAAGGCACCTATGGATATCGCTGCGACAGAGAGGAACTTGGAATACCTCAGCGTTCCAGACATGCCCATTCAGCGTCGCCGTACTAATACTCTCCTTCGGACAATGGAGGTCCTTAGCTTGGCTCACCATGGAGCCTTGGTGGAGTGACCCGCGAAGGCGAGAGCCTAGCCCGGCAGATTGTTCTCCCCTAACAGATTGCGGGTGCCAAGGACATGGTACGGAATAAGTCTCCGCCACGAATACTTTTTGAACAATCCGCCTACCAACCAAAAGTTATCTGACAAGCCGCAGGAGATTCTTTTTGCCCTAGAAATCTGTACAGTCGAACTCTCGCATTGCTTCCCAACTCCTAAACCGGGCACTTCATTCTGAGTTCGTGCCGGAGCCTGATTTGATAGGGTCCTTCTCTGCATCGTGGATCTGGGTCAAGAACTTCTCCGCCGACTTGGGGTCGTGTTGGAAGATGTGGTCCGCTACCAACCGCTTCGGCGTCTCCCCAAGCCATTGGAATAGTGAGAAGTCCTGGAACTGGTCGGCCTTGAAGATTTCCAAGACCTCGACGGGTTCCTCGTCGCTCAGATTCTCGATGAAATGACCCATGTTCCGAGGAACCACGCCAACGTCTCCAGCCATGTAGTCAAATGTCCTTGCATTCCCTTCAGCGCCGAAGATTGTGATACGCGCGCGGCCTTTGATGAAGAATGACCACTCGTCGGCGTTGGGGTGCCAGTGCATCTCGCGCATGGCGCCAGGGGCAATATCGAGGTGAGCCGCGGCAATCGTCTTCGAGATGGGGAAATTGGTGGAATCGGTGATGCGGACAAGGCCTCCAGTGGTGTTGACTGGTTCCTGGTCCAACATTTTGTGAGTGAACTGGAGCTTGGACTTCTTGACTCCGGCGCCATCGGGCTTCTCCTCGTCGATCGAGCCTGGAAGGCTGCCCTGGAAAATGTACTTGTCGGTCTTGTCCATGTGTTTGAAAATCTGAGGGGAGACGCGGAAGTTCTCTCCGAGGACTGCCTTGGGAGTGTGAGCTGCCGAACGTTAGTCTTGCCTCGAACATTGTGCGGTGCCGAAACGTACCAAGCCAGTCGCTGAGCAGGAAGGTCGACTCTTCGTTGAAGCTACCAGAGTCGAAGACAAGCAGGAACTCGGTGCCGTTCTCGCTCAAACCCTGCAGAGAATGGGGATGCCCCGATGGGAAGTACCACAGATCACCCTTCTGCAGGTCGTCGATGAAATTGCCTCCTTCGGTGTCGAGGGCAGTCACCCGAACGTTGCCCTCGAGAACGTAGGCCCATTCAGCTTCCTTATGCCAGTGTAATTCGCGAATCACACCATAGTCGAGTCTCATGTTGACGCCGGCGATCTCTGTACTTGTTCCGAGTTCTCGGACTGTCGTCTGGCGGGTCCAGCCACCTTCCTGTGAAGGGTCAGCGTCGAGGCTCGGCTTTATATAATTTGAGTCTTACCTCGATTCTCATATGAGAGTCAGCAAAGCTCCATCGGTAGTTGCTCATGCTTCCGTGATCGGTGCTGGGTGGGCGGATCATATCCGGGTTCTGCCTCTCTCGATCTCTGTTGCGGGGTCCAAACACAGTAGCTCCATGACCGTTCCTCCAGGGTTCCGGCTGCCACCCTTTGGCGTAGGAGTCGACCTTGTGGTCATAGGGATCATTGTTGTCCGGGTTGTAAGGACCATTGCCACCCGCAGAACCCAGGGCTTGCTGCTCACGGTCAATGATGGGAACTGCCAAGACAGCGCTCGCAAGAAGAGACAATAGCTGGAGATGCATTTTGTTCGACGGGAAGACCACAAACAAGCTCCTCCGAAAAAGCTGGGGACCAAGGCACTTTGAATATATACGTGAGGTCAATGTCTGTCCAAGCTTAGCCGTAACGGTTTATCCACGAGTGCAGGAGAGCTCTGCCGCGCGAATGAGGAGGGCGTCATGAGATTCGGCAAAACGTTCAAGCAGCCTTAAATTGTGTGTAGCGTCCTATCACCGAGGCGATCATTTTTTCCTTCCCTTTCATGACGCGTTTCGGACTCTCTGCTAAGCAGCTCAACTTCTGTTCGACCCCCGGCAGATCGTTTCGTATTATCCTTCTTTGGTAACCAGTCACCCGAGCATTCAAGTCACCTTTCTCTTTGTTGCGTGTTTGGGCTTTGCCTTTAGATTCTTCTAGCCTGTGCTCGTCTTCGAGTATGGCTACAGCTAATGGCTATGGGACCCTACCATCTCGCGATACCGCCGTCCGTCAATCCTCGGACAACGAAAATGAGCCTCTTCTTGGCAAGAATGGCTCTTCACCTCGACTCGCACGCTTCCGCGAGTACATGAAGGACGACATCGATAAGCGCTGGGCCGACCTGCTGCTCCTCTTGTCGTATGTTATCACCGGGCTCCTCGACAGCTCCGCCGTTTTCATATGGGGTTCCTTCGTGAGCATGCAAACTGGCAACACCGTCTACTTGGGACTCGGCCTGGTTCGGCCTACGCAGGGAACACGCTGGATCCGATCGGGCACCTCGATTGGCTTCTTCTGCTTCGGTTCCTTCTGCTTCAGTCGATTCCATCGATACTTCTCGCCGAAACGTCGATGGGTTCTGCTCGCATCGTTCGCGGCACAGCTTCTCTTGGTTATTTCTGCGGCTATTGTTGTCATGCTTGACAGCGAGAAAGGAAGCGACTTGCGCTGGGAAGTTCTCGTCCCCCTTGCTCTTGTCGCGTTCCAAAGCAGCGGACAAGCAGTCACCAGTCGTGCTTTACAATACAACTCCCTGACAAGCGTCGTGTTGACGAGTATCTACTGCGACCTGTTTTCGGATCCTTTGATCATGGCCGGACTTTCTCAAAACGCAGAGAGAAACCGCAGAGCTGCTGCGCCGGTGTTGCTGCTGGCGGGAGCAATCTTGGGCGGAGTCTGGGCCCATAGCCCGATCGGACTGGCCGGTGCATTGTGGACGGCAGCCGCTTTGAAGGTCGTCATCATTGGTGCGTTCTTCTTTTGGAGAGCGGTCCCTGAGCCGGCATCCCGGTGATCAAAGTCAATGCAAGCGAGCGCAACACGAATCCGAGTCCAGGATGAAGCTTGGCCTCGGTGATGGCTTGGTCACTGTTGAACACGAAAAGACGTGCCAGCGCCGCAGTAATGGGCGAGAGGAGAAACAACGCCTGTCTGAGAACGACCCAGCCACCTACTGCTCACGACGAAGGTATCGATTGTGCCTGAAACTACCTGGGAATGCCGGCTCCTCAAGACCACATCCCTGAACCGACCTGCATGGACATGGGCCAAAGTACTCGCCAGCACGTGCAACTCGCTCCGGGTTGAAGGATCACCAGATCTGGGATAACTTGAAGCAGACGAAGCACTGTGAGGCAGAAGCCGACGGTGTATACTGGAACGGTGGGAGGGGCGGGGAGGTAGTCGAGACCATCAGGAGATGCTACAGGCGGCGATAAGAGGGAAACAGTGCACGCTTTGTGCCACCAGTCCGTTCTCATTCCGGAACGAGGACGCGCAAGCTTTTGTATGTACAGAGACTACCTCAATACATCGATCTGTGCTCGGATTGATACTAGGCAGTGTGTCTTTTGTGCTGTTTCATCAATCATCATTCGAGGTGGGCATGCCTTCCTTCGTCCAGTGGCAGGGCCAGATCACAATTGCTTGTGGAAGAAGTTGAGCAGATGCTGGTAAGCCTTCTCGTATGCAGATTTGACACTCTCATCCTCCAGGTCACCTCTTGCAGCCATGAAGCCATGGACCTGGTCCTTGAACCACTCAACCTGGTGTTCGACCTTCAGACCCTTCTCGTACTTGTCAACGGCTTCTTGATCTTCATCCTTTGACGGGATCATCAGCATCGGAATGGTGACGTTTGGTGCATCGTTGGGGTCGACCATTGCAGGGTGGCAGGCTGCGGCGGCTTTGAAAGGAGTGCCAGCCGTCGAGCTCAGATTGACGATCTGGTGAATTGTTAGCAGCTACCTCGGGCATGATACATGTAGGAGACTCACCTTGCCACCCCAGCAGTACCCTACGATCCCCCAATACTGGATTCCGGCATTCTTCGACGTTAATTCTTTCATGACGCTCTTGACCTTCTCGACAGTCTTTGGCGGTGCAGCAGTTGTCTGGAAGAATTCGCCCAATTTCTTTCCCTTTTCGTCCGTGTCGGGTGGGTACCATGAGATATCTGCGGGTTTACCCTCGAAGAAATCCGGCATGAAGACCTGGTACTGGTGCTCGCTGTCCGCATGGGCGAGAATGTCAGCACCCTGGAGGGTCTGTGGGAAGAACCCGAAGATGTCATAGACAATCAAGATGCCTTGAGTGGCTGTGGAAGGGCCAGTGACATAGGTCTTCAATCCATCGACTGTTTTCCACTCGCCCTTCTCTTTGTAGCCTTTGCTCACAACTGCCGGGGTATTGCAGCAAGCTGCGGAAGGTGTTTGCGTTTGTGACATGCTGGCAAGCGTTCTTCGTGGAGCGACGTGAAGAGATCGAGCAGCGGAAGAAAGCTGTTTTGAGAGAGCTGAGAGTCTGAGACGCGAGGTCATTGGTATGGGAGTTCTGCGAAAGCTGATATCAATCCTATTCCCATCGAATGGTGCTCGATGACTTCAACCGGAAGGGATATTTGGAGACGGGCGGGGTTTATTTACGTCAGAGCCAGAAAGCGCAGTTTCAATCGCGTCACTTTGCATGCTCTTCGTATCAATCCCCTTGAGAACGCGCTTCAAGTTCGGATCAGCTACGGCTTTTAGAGTACACCTGAAATCGAAACCATCCTCCGTGCCCATTGGCCCCTCACTCCAAAGTGCCCTGAAGCCCTGCAGTGGGCTGTGCACTATCCTGCAGCAATGCCGGCGCGTAGGGCAGTATTTTCCTAGCGGTGAAAGCTGCCAAAAGACGAAGTTGACACCTCCCAAAAGAAACTCATAACGCCTCATATCAAAATGTGATCTTGGAGGCTGAAGCAGGTTGTTTGCATCAGAAGTGCTCAATTCCTTTCCTCCGGCATCATTGTTTCCGGCGCAAGCGCACATTGAACTCGGACTGCTTCACAAACCATGCATTGTGCAGCTTCCACGGCTTAGAAGGATCTGCGAATCCAACCTGGAAAATTGTCAGCTTTCTCGATCCCCAAGTCGACGATGCTTCGTACCTCAAACCTGGTCAACAAGGCCGGAACCAGCTTGTACATTTCAAGATAACTGATATTCCTACCAATGCACGTGTGAGAACCTGCGCCAAATGTGAAAAGCGAATTTTCCATCAGCCTTTTCTGCTCAGTCGACGCCTCGATCCACCTCTTCGGCCGGAATTGCTCTGGATGAGCGCCGAACAATGGACTTCTATGCACAGTCCAGGCACTGCATCCCACAATGGTTCCGCCGGGGATGAATCTGCCGCAAATGGTGATGCCCTGAGGAGGCACAATTCGTTCAAGAGTGAGACCAGCAGCTGGATGGCACCGAAGACCTTCTTTCACGACAGCGCTCAAGTATGGCAAATCCTTGACACTGTTCCAGTTGAACATCCCATCCGCGTTGGCCGAATCGTCCTTGATCTGCTCGAGCTCTTTCATCAGGTTTTCCATATCCTCGGGGTTTCTCAAGAGATAGTAGAAGATCGCTCGCAAGCTGATTGCAGTGGTGTCCGATCCGGCGAACATATTTGCAACCGTCAAAGCCAGGACTCTTTCCCTGCTAATGAACTCGCGATCTTTGTGGTGCGCTTCGGTGAATCTTGACAAGAAGTCTCTCCTTCCCGGTTTACTGCCTGGTGAGCTCCCTGGTTTCTCCTCGCCCTGCTCTACGTCCTGTCGGGCCGCAACTCGGTTTCTGGCGAAGGTTGCTACCGGTGTACTCGAGCTGATCAATCCGATCTGGCTAGCGAAAAGTCTCACGGGGTTTTTCAAGAAGATCCGATCAAGGAATGGCAGCTGCCCGACCTGTTCACAGAGTCAGTCGTTCTCGTTGTGCCGGTGAAGGCAGACTCACTATTGCGGCGTAGTTGAGCAACCACTCCAGATTCTTGATGATGCCATCCACATCTTCTCCACGCTCAACAAAGCCCAATCGCTTTGAGAAGGTGAGTTCACCAATTACATCGAAGGCGTAGAACTGAAGCCAAGTGGAAAAGTCACAGACGCCGTCTGGGCCCACTCTGTCTGCAAACCTCTTTTCGAGTTGGTCCAGGAATGCCAGCGTGGTCGAGTCAACCAGCGGCTCAAATTGCACCAGAGTGCTCATTGCATACGCGTTGGACACCGCTCGTCGGAGCTTTGCGTGAAACTTTTCATCAGTCGTACTGAACATCGTGTACAGACGCCTGCCTTTCGCGATGGTTTGTTGAACTGGGTAGAAACCCGACTTCACAAAGCCTGCATTCAAAGCATAAATGACCGAAATCGCCGCCGGATCAGCCACCGAGACCACCCGAGGACCCAGCCTCACCAGAGGACCGTACTTCTCGTGGAGCCGGATATGTTCGAGTTCAGGACGACGACCCCAGACAACTAGAAATCGCCAGAGGTTGCTGAACGGAGCCAATGCCGGCCCTGGAATGTGATTGAGCCCACCTCCATATCTGTTGATGCCGAGATATACTGCAATGAGGAGCCCTACCAGGTTCAGCAGATACCAGGCGGGTATTTGGTGCAGACCATCGCTGAGCTGGTCGAGAAACATCTTTGAGAGTGACTTGCCCGAGTTCTCAGTCAGTACAGATCCCGAACGCCTTTTGCAGCGAGACTTTAACAAGAAGCATTGGAGACTCGTCGACGCCGAGCAGCTTGGGGCCCCACGTTCGTGGGCATTTCACGGGGACGAGCCTCCACATCGGAAACGCACCGCCTGGGTTTGCGGAAGCTGTCCGCCTTGCCGTGATTACCCCATATACGGCGGAGTGTACAAACCAGCACGTCGCTGCTCGGATCGTTCTCGCCCCTGGAAAGGACAATACCTGAAGGTATATCGTTAGACAAGGTCCTAGCAATGCTGAAAGCCATCTATCAGGCCTCCGGGAGGCTCGTGGCGAATCCTGCGGTCTTGTATGTCGAAGCTGGTCTGTCATGCGCGTTACCTTAGAGCAGGACGAGCCCGACCTGCTCGACATTCAAGTTGGCACTTTCATCACGACATCTTGCCCCCGAGAGGTGTCGAAAGGCCTTTCAGATGTTCTTTCACGCAGCAGAAGAGAAGAGAATGAGCTCTTTACCAAGATCGCACGGGCGGCTCGGCCGGAGATGACGCAACTCGCTTATTTGCGGCTCAGACGGAAATACCCATCACGTTGTTTCGATAGCTGAAGAACCCGTTGTTTATGGTGGATGAGCGACCAGATCCACGATGCGGGCAATAAAACCAAGACTGGACCGATATGCTTCTGTGCACTGAAAGAGCCTCGGGCAGCAATAGGAGCGTTCAGGGTTTCGGTCGTTGATTTTCTAATCAACTCGATGACGTACCATTTCCAAGAAGAGCATCAGTCCCTTTCCGGCCGGAACACTCAAACGTGCTCTGTCGAGCTGAGTCATTTCCTTACTTTGAGCCTCCAGCCTTCTGAATGGCCCGACCAACAGCCTGCTCGAGTTAAATGGGCTTCGGCTTGCATAATGGAAAGCTTTCTCCGACGTGGTTCTCATAATGTTGCTCCACGATCGACATCTCTGCGCGTACCTGGAAAACTCGGGATCCAACATCGCCCAGAAGCGGTTGACCAGCTTTACGTCCGAACTCTCTGTATTATGCAATTGCATACGTTTTACAGATGGTTTTCTCCTTGCGGTGATGGCCTCTAGCGTCAATGTACGGCCGCAGCGATGTCAAGAACTCTGCTCCATGATTAAGCCGAAAGCCATATCCGTTTTGGATGTTTGACCTGGATGGTAGGATAAGTACTCGACCTCGTTCCTGTCCATGTTTCTCGAAGAAGTCAACATACACAAGTGTCACAGTGCAGCAACGCTTGAGAGACTTACCCTTCCTATCCGACCACTCGAGCTAGCATCATGGACGTTCTGGACCGCGACCTCGAGGCGGCTGAGACGCAGGCCTCTCGAGAGATTTCGCGTCATCTCAGCTCAGACTCAAGCACAACATCGCGGTCGATGTCGAATTCCTACGATATTGCACGCCATGCCTCGCAGCTGGAATCCCTGCGCTCCGCAAACCTACAGCACATCCATACCGTGGGCTCCACTGCCACAGCCCAAGAATCCAAAGAGCTCCCAGAATTCGGCGCAGGTAAACCATATCCTCCTGCAATCCCTGCAGAAAGAGAGGCGTATGTTGTCGATTTTGATGGCCCAGAAGACCCATTGCATCCCATGAACTGGAGTTCCAGGACAAAGTCAGTGATTGCAGGACCCGTGACAGTTCAATGCTGATGCTTTCCAGGTTGGTGACAGCAGCAATTGGTGCCCTCGCCTGTCTCTGCTCGACATTCGCCTCGGCTGTCATTGGTCCCGCCACACAACGGATCGGAGAACATTTCCACGTCTCTGTCGAGGTTGCTTCGCTGGCAAGTGCGCTCTACCTTGTCGGATATGGCGTCGGCCCGGCGTTATGGGCTCCTTTGTCAGAGCTGCGAGGGCGCAAGCTGCCCATTCTGATTGGCAACTTCGGATTCGGAGTGTTTGCGGTGGCGACGGCCGTCTCGAAAGACATCCAGACTCTGATGATATGTCGGTTCTTCATGGGGGTCTTCGGAAGCAGTCCTCTGGTCGTGGTAGCCGCCCTCTACTCCGACATCTATCGAGCGGAACAACGAGGCATTGCGTTGACGGTGTTCGCCGTTTCAGTCTTTCTTGGACCACAGATTGCACCTTTCATCGGTGCCTTCACTGTACAAAGCTACCTTGGATGGCGATGGGATGCCTACTGTGAGTACCCGGCAGAACCCAGATCTTTGCCAATTTACGAGACTGACGAACACCAGGGTCGATGATCATGGGGTTCACTACCACCGTCTTGGTTGTCTTCTTCATGAAAGAGACCTATGCCCCAGTAGTCCTCGTTGAAAAAGCAGGATACCTCCGCCGACGCACCAGGAACTGGGCCATTCACGCCAAACAAGAAGAGATCGAAATTGATATCTTGGAACTCGTTCAGAAGAATGTCACACGGCCTATGCGCATGTTCTTCACAGAACCGATTCTGCTTCTCATTGGAATCTACCTCTCGTTCGTCTACGGCCTGATTTACATCATCCTATCGGCCTATCCTCTGGTCTTCCAAGGTGTGCACGGCATAGCGCCGGGTGTTGGGAGCCTGCCGTTGTTTGGTGTAGCATTTGGCATGGTGCTCGCCGGCGTCGCATCAGTCGCATATACTCCGTATTGGGTTCGCAAATACCACGCGAACAACAACAAAGCCATGCCAGAGTGGAGGCTTCCATTAGCTATGGTTGGTGGTGTCTTCTTCTCGACTGGCCTCTTCTGGTTCGGCTGGACTGGAGCGTACAAAAGTGTCCATTGGATCGTTCCAACCCTTGCTGGTGTCTTCATTGGTTTCGGCTTGTTGTCAATCTTCATGCAGCTCATCATGTACATCGTGGACGCCTATCTCATGTTGTGAGTGGTTTACCCTAAGTCTGGAAATCGGACGCTGACTGGTGTAGTGCCGCGTCTGCAATTGCAGGAAATACGATTGTGCGATCACTCTTTGCAGCAGCATGGTGAGCTCAAAGCCTCGTTGAGGCACGATATCTGCTAACAGTGATGCAGCCCGCTGTTCGATCGTCAAATGTTTGTCAACATGGAAATCCAGTGGGCGTGCACCCTTCTTGGTTGCGTCGCTCTGGTACTCATCCCGGTGCCCGTCTTCTTCTACCGCTACGGTCCGGAGCTTCGCCAGAAGAGCAAGTGGGCTCCTACAATGCCTACGCCTGCGCCAGTCACGGAAGAGCCAGAAAAGGAAACCCAGCCTTGAACAAGCTGGACTCAAAGCAAGATGCATTTCCGGAAGTTCGATTTGCAGGTATGGCATTAGCACCGGTAAGGGATTTGTTCCAAGCCATGGTATGGAATTTGGTCATGCATATAGGATGTTTCGTTAGAATACACAAATGGATGGTCTTCGAACTTCCTCGTGGTCAGTAGATGCCAGGGAATAATTGCCACGGCACGTCGCGCTCATATTTTGCCCATTGTTCCCCATATTTTTCCTTGCAATACTTCTCGATGCTCGGCATTGCATTGAGAGTGAAGTTCGAGATGTACATGCCCGCCGTTGCCAGCGAATACAATGGACCACCGGTGGCCAGACCGTAGCCGAACCCAAACAAGGCATTGGCGGTGTAGTTGATGTGTCGCGTTATCGCCCAGAACCCCGTCGTGCAAACCTTTCCCTCGTTCTCCTTCTTCGCCTTGAACGCGATTCTCTGGAGCTCGGCGACCAATTCCACCGCGGCACTCGCTATGAAAATGGTAAAGCCAACGTAGAAATACCGCTCCGACCACATAGGATTGACAGATGCGGTGGTGAAGATTGTCGAACTGACAGCTTCGTAGATGAAGTCCGAAAGGATTGCAAATGTCGCGAATTTGAGGGTCATCCGTTCGCGCATCATAAAGTTAGCCCAGAGAAGATGCTTCGCTGACAGAACTCCAGGCATCAATGCTGTCAGAAAAGGAAGCCTTGGGAATGTGTGGCCAAATAAAGTGATTGATGGAGCTCCATTGGGTGGAGGAGGGACGCCGAATCGCGACAGTGGGTGTGAAGCAATCAGGAGGTATTGAGCAGGGCCAGTCAGGGCTCTACCGATCGTGAAGAGAAGGTTAGATGAGATATTCCTGCCATAATCGCCACGCTGTACAGCGAGAGGATCTTGTTCTGGCATCTTGATTATGGCGTCTTGTGAAAATGAATGTGTTGGAAAGAAGGAAAGCTATTGAAGAATGGTATTGCTTTATGAGCGCGAACTACAATACTTCAGGCGACCTGTGTCCGAGATTGAGGGGCGCCTGAAACGCTTGGAGAAGGCTGAAACGAGGCGGCGAGCATCCCCTCTTGCCCCTGCGTCGGCAGCCCAACTTCTCCCGGGCTTCTAGAAATACTTTGCCCGCAGATCATCGGCTCCACTGCCAAACGAGTACTCCTACGCTTCGTCCCACTGGCGGTCGCCTCTCACACTTCTGAGGCAGCCTCCATCTGCGAATCTTCGTATTTCCCTTTCCCACTCGCTGTCGGTTTCCTCCCGACCACGAACTTCGTGATGTGAGCACTGTAGTCACCATCAACGAGTGCATTCTTTTTCATCTGCAAAAGCAGCCGCCTCGCCTCTTGGCCCACTTCAATATCTTTCGACTCTAGGACCGGCAACAGCTGCGCAATCAGCGCGTACCAATGCTCATAGAATGCCCGGAAAACTGATGGCGGCGGTCTTCTCGTGTGGGCTGCGACGTCAGTCAAGCCCGCTGCGGTAAAATACTCCGCTAGTCGGTAGAAATGTTCCGTTGGCCATTGGAAGGTCTTCATTATGAGCTTCCAGATCTTCGTTGAGGAATTGTGCGTGATCTCCGGATGAGGAATAATGTCGGGATCGTTCGCGGAGTAGACGTTGTTCTTGTCGGCTTCGTGGTAATCGTATTCGTCCCATTGCAGGTATCCTCCGGGTTCTGCGAGCGTGGTTAAAATACCGTCATGGGGTCAGCATATTCTACTCACTCAGCATCGAGACGAACTTCTCCAACACGGGTCGTGGATCCTGATTTCCTCCAAAAGGCTGACAGACCAACCTCACATGGAGGAGATCGAAAGCTTCCTTCCATTCTTCTGGTACCCGGTCAAAGAAGCTCCACTGTCGAACGGACAAATTCGAGGGAAGGTCTGGTTTCGGAGGAATCAAACCCAAGCTGATATCCGAAGCTTCGACTTGGGCATGTGGATACTCTTCTGCAACTTGGATAGCCCAGAGACAGTGTCCAGTCGCTAGCTCGGCTATCCGTAGGTTTGGTCTATTCGTCAAGTCGATGGAAGGATGGACATTGCTTTGGTAGAGCTCACGCCAGCAGAAATGCTGATAGCAGAGCCGGCTGGCATCTGGCGCAGTCCTCCAGATGGAGTATTCGTCATTCGCGAGGACCATGTTTGACACAGGCGTGACAAATGCTGTGGGAGATAGGCTCTGTTCTGTGCGTGAAAGTCACTCTAGAAGCCACGGCAACGCTATATATATTTGATACGTTCCCTTGTTGCTGCCACCGGAGACCGGTGCTGTCAACGTGCATTGCTGTTCCAGGAAGCTTGAATCTCCTGTGTACGTCCATTTTGGCTGCCGCGCCTCCCAAAGGGCCATAGTGCAGTAAACTCCTTCAGCCGCATCGTCAAAGATAGAAGCGGTCGCAGTCGTTGCCAGGGTTTGCAGGTGGAAGCGAGGCCAGTTCGTTTGATGTGATGGACGTAAAGTAAGAAAACATTCACCCAGAAATATATGCGACCAGCGGGGTTGCGGGACATTGTACTGGATCATTCCCACTTAACACAAGACGTTGAAGACTTGTGCCACGTTCGAGATTGACATCAAATGTGGATGGGCCTTGCAATGCCAATGGGTATCCAATTTTTGGGCTGCAGCTTCACCAGTGGACTTGGTCAAGATACGGCGATGCCTCGGGCTCCGGAAAGCTGCGACGCGCTCTCTGGTTGACAAACCCGGCTCAGCTCGCCCAGCTCGCCATTATCAGCGCATACCTCGTCTTCAATGAGCAGCTGGGCCTGGTGCTCGAAGCTTCTTGACTGCAATGCCGGGGCATACTCAAGGTGATTCTCCAGGAAATCTTCTGAGATCTTCCCACATATTGCATTCCGAGCTCTCTCCGGCGCTAGCGGGGGATATCGCTTCATATGTTTGTTCACAATTGTTGTGCACTGGACGTTGCTTGGCGCTTTCAGCTCCAAGTGAGCGTATTTTTGACCGCATTAGGAGCTCAATAGACGTATCGTTGACCCGATCGAGCGGAAGACTGGACATGCTGCGCAACAGCGCGGCCATTATGCCCGAAGCTTCGACGTCAGAGATGGGATATATCCATCGGCCTAGGCGCCACCTTTTCGTCCCAATGGAACAGGCAGAACATCAGCCTTATAAGCTGGGCAGTCTTCCTGAATACATGCTTTCTCCTGAACCGATATAGGTATGAAACCAGAAACATTCACGCACCCTACACTTGGCCCTCTGATAGGCGTGGCGCGAGGCGACGACATTGTTCAATTCCGCGGCATACCTTACGCCGAAATTCCAGCACGCTTCCGTCAAAGCACGCTTCGCTCCAGTCTTCCTCAGGGGCCCTTCGATGCCAGACATCCTGGCCCGATATGCCCTCAAACAACACTGCCATTCCCTGACTTCTGGTCCGGCCCATTGGCCGCTGATGGCATCGAACTCTCGAAGCCCAGGCCGGAAGAATTTGCATGCCTGAATCTCAATATCACAGCTCCGCGTGTGGCATTGTCCGGTGACCATAACGTACCTGTGTTGGTTTACATCCATGGTGGCGCCTTCGTGGTTGGTTCGACGAGTGTTCAAGTAGCTGGCCGGGAAATCACTGATGGCACAAACCTTGTACGCAGCAGTATCGCTCTAGGTGCTCCTATTATTGTTGTCAGCATCAACTACCGAGTTGGTCCCCTGGGATTTCTTGCATCCGACGAACTCGTGGCATACAACAGACAGCACAACGAACCTGCAGGCAACTATGGGCTGCACGATCAAAGACAAGCGCTCGAGTGGGTAGCAAGGTCTATCGCAGGCTTTGGAGGAGACCCTGAGAATGTCACAATCGAGGGCGGTAGTGCCGGAGGAGCTTCGTGCCATTTCCAGTCCCTTTTCCCCAATAGAAAGTTCAAGAGAGCTATTTTATCAAGTGGGACATGCATCGGTCTGGGAGCAATGTCATTGGACTGGCATCAAAAGACTTTCGACGTCTTCAAGCGCAAGTTCGTTGGTGAAACAGGAATCGTTGAAGCCCTTCAAGCAGTGCCGGCGGACGTCTTCACGAACGAGCATGTCGGTGTCTTTTACAACCCCTACGTTGATGGCGACTGGATTCCGGAACGAACAGTCTCCGCGTTGAGGAATATTCAGCATCCTCCGGATTTCATGATCGGTTCTTGTGCTTTTGAACAGGATGCCACACTCACTGTTCTCGGCGCACCCTCTCCGGACCCCAGCATAAATGAGGACGAATGTATTCGCATGCGCATGCTGTCACTGCTCTCAACCTTAGGTCTTACCGTCAAGCCAGAATCAGTTCTATCCCCACCTATTCTTCAAACCTACAATATCGCAGACACCGTGGACACGCCAAGCAAGCAACTGTCCGCCTGGGCCGAATTCGTTGCTGAGTTATTATTCAGAATCCCTCCACTTCACGTTGCTCTCAATCATGCGGGCAGCAAGCTATATCTCTATGACTTCCAGGCCACGAATCCCTTCTCTGGCTTGGGGCTTGGATACAAGAAGGCAAATCACGCAATCAGCGACATCTTCCTCTTTGATCCTGCAGGAGACCTTGTCGAAGAGAAGCACCGGGCGGAGTACGGTGGCGGTGTGAGGCATCTGCAGGAAGAATGGATCAAGTTCTGCTACGGCCGACTCGACTGGGAGCCGTTCGATGCAGCAGATCAACCGAGATTAGGACCAGTCTATACCTTCAAGAACAACGGGAAGGGAAAGAAGCACGAGAAAATGAGTGACGTTGTTGGACCAGAGACTCTGAGGAGATGGAAAGCAGTCCTGGCCGTATCCGAGAGATAGACTTCGGTCTTGTGAGAGTGCTCTTTCCACGGTCGGAGAGGTTTGCTCCTTGTCCCTCCTGGTGTCACTGATGAACAGGGGCAGCAATCATGCTCAACAAGGCCGCTGACGGCGGCCTGTTCTTTATCATTGCGGAGCGGCTTCGTAGATTCTCCCCGTGGCTCTGGAAGCGGCAGACATTCACATCGCAGGCTGATAACGACTCCAAGGTTCATGGATTCATGCCAGACCAACGTGGCGCATGTAGCAAGTCGTGGGATTAGAAATAGACTCAACATCAGAGAGGATGAGAAGTTTCGTCCTTGTGAGATTTGCGATGTGTGGAGAATCGCGAGAAGTCGTCCCCATTCATGGCTGCTTGCATATCGGATGGTGCTCGGAAGTGCGAGACCCCACCGTTGGATCGGCACGATCAATCCGTTCCCCGCAGACTCAAGAGCTTCACAACTACCAGGTTCTCGAACTAGGGGAATGCCCGAACCAACAGCATGCACCATAGGTCTGAGTCTTGCCTACCGATTCTGAAGCTTGCTTAAGCGGGTGTCTGACAGTCTTCCGGCATTTCGAATGAGCAGCCAAGCGATAATGATTGCCTCAGTCGATGCGATCGTTTTAAACCATGGACAGTCTTCGAACGAATCGTTCTCAAAGCTGCTCAAACAACTCCGCTGATCAAGTCGACGAAGGGCGTTACCATGGAGAAGGAGAAAGAGTTTGCTTCACAAGTCCAGCACATCGACGAACGTGGTCGTAACATTGTTCTGGCATCCGAGACCGACTCGGCAAAAGTTTGGAACCCCTAACTGATTCTCTCGTGTGTCGCTTTCGGCTGCACCTCGATCCTATTTGGCTACGATGACAAGGTCATATCACCGGTGGCGGCAATGGACCCATTTGTGAGGCTACAACTTGGCACGAGGGCTCAATTAACGCTGTACTTCAGGTCAAGAAGTTCCAGGGCAAAAATCCTACCACGGGACTATACGCCTTGATCGCAAGAAACCAAGATCTTGTCTTCTGCCTGCCTTTAGTCGGAGCAATCTTTGGGGCTATCGCAGCAACACCGCTTACTGTGCGCTTTGGTAGAAAATGGGTGGTTATCTTCGTCTACGCACTTTCCTACGGTGGCACTGTAAGTCTCCTCAAGCACAAAGTTACCTCCCTTCGGATTCGACACTGGCTGACACACTGTGCAGTTCCTCCAAACATTTGCACCTGTACTCGGAGCATTCGTCGTTGGCCGCTTTTTCAACAGCATCATGATCGCAATCGGAACTACAATCTCGTACTTGTATCTATCGGAGATCGTCCCAGCCAAGTATCGAGGCTTCGCTGTCACGACCAGCAATGTCTTCAACCTGATCTCGGGTGTGATCGCGACCGTAGTCTGCATTGCAACCTACACCAGGAACGGGAGCTCCGCTTTCCAGATTCCTCTGGGTGCTCAAGCGATCATGCCGACAATTCTCATTCCGCTGACCCTTTTGGTGCCGGAGAGCCCACTTTGGCTCCTCAGCAAAGGTCGCGAGGAAGAGGCTCACAGAAACCTCAAGAAGCTCCGTGCGTACGGCGACGTACTTGTCAATGACGAGTTGAGGGTGATGAAGCTTGCTCTGCAACAAGAACGCGAACTCACCGCAGGAGTCAAGGTCACCGATCTGTTTGCTAAAGGCAATCGAACGAGGACATTCGTCGCCACTTCCATGTATTCGGTTAATCAGGTTTCCGGTGTGATCCTTTCGACGACCTATGCAACGGTCTTTCTCACGGCACTCGGCGTTGGCAATCCTTTCCAGTTGACGATAGCAGCATCATGTTGTACCCTTGCTGGGACGTTGGTAGCGCCTCTCCTTGTTGACCGAATCGGTCGGCGAACCATAGCAATTGCTGGCATGTCGGTGCTCCCGGTCATTGACTTCATTGCAGGTGGCCTGGCATTTCATGCAGACAAACCTTCCTTCGGGTTGGGAATCGCGGCATTGTCATTCATCTTCAATGCTTTCTGGGCCGCCTCTTTCTACTCTTTGTCTGTCACTCTTCCCACGGAATTACCGACCGCCAGGCTTCGGAATATGACCACCTCGTACTCTTTGGCAGCAGCGTACACCACAGCTGTGATTACGACCTTTGCCGTTCCTCAGCTTGTGTCCGCAGATGCCGCGAATCTTGGAGCGAAGACATATCTGGTATTTGGTGGCTGTGTCGTGCTCATCTTGATATTCTATTTCCTGTTCTTGCCAGAGACTGCGGGGAGGACGTTTGCGGAGATCGATGAAGTGTACGAACAGAAGGTTCCGGTTCGCAAGTGGAAGAAGTACAAGACGTCGGCCGCGACTCGTCAAGCTGTGGTGGTGGCAGATTCCAAGATCGTGAATACGTGAGGCTGGAGGATGGTCAAGGCGCAGATCGCTGGCGGGTAGGACAGGTTTCACAGGCTTTGCCGAGTCCCCTGTGATGTGGTGTGGAACAGCGAGAAATGGGGGTGTAGAGAACTGGTAGATCGTAGCACGTTGGTTCTGAGAATCTCTGAAACAAAACTCCTTATGATTCACCTGTGGTTGCGAGAAGAATAGGAGTTTTGAAGAGCGCTTTCTTGTCGAGAATGGGGCGGGATTCGGTGCGATCTTTTCCAGAGTCATTTCACAAGCCTCATCGTTTGCGGCGAGCCACACGGTTCACGAAAGAAGATGGGCAAAGTTGCCAAATTGAAGAGCAATGGAAGTGATTTCATGTTCTTAAGATTGTATTTGCACGCAGACCTTCTCCATGATCATTAGTTCATGCACAGGTCGACGTCCCGTCACGCGCTTTCAGACCCACCCATCTCTCCGACAAGTCTCATCCTCCGGTTTCAGCACAGTTCGACTTGGCTGTGATATACAGTACTCGAGATGCTCGGAAATATCGACTTCACCTACGTTACGCGAGTTTCTTTGAGTTGCGTCGCTGGGTCGATTGGTTGGCAGAATCTCAGGCTGCGGTCCTGATCGTTTCTTTACCCTCTGTAATCCTGCCCGGGAACAACAACACTCCACACAACAAAGAGCTAGGGCGCCCACGACAATGCAGATGAGAACCACCATGAACATGGCGTAAAGCCTGTTTGATGAGCCATACCAGTTGAGATCATTCACATCGAAGTGAGCATTGACTGGGTCTCCCATTTTGTTGGTTCGTGAGCAAGTTGTGTGTGTGTGTAGGTTTGAAGAAGACCATCGCAGCTCAAGCAAAGGGAATATATGCCATTGCGTGCCCTCGATATCACGCAACAAAGACGCAACGGCCAGAAAGGCTGCCTTGGGTGACAAAGTGGAACAAAGACCAAGGCCGCGGAACCAATGTCGATAATGAAAAATAACTGCCTTTATGCGTGATCGATCGCTGGTGGCCCGACTCCAATGTCGATTGTGTAGACATAAAGGGGTTTCTGCACAAAGCTCGTTCCATTGTTGAAAGGGGTTCCTCGGTTTAGCTGGGCCGCTGGCATCCACAACTTGCCCGATGTGTCAATCCACATTGCATCGACCCAGAGCAATCGGGGATCCTGAACAACTGGAAATTGTTAGCCGAATATCAATCGCACGGGGGAAGACTCACGTGTTGTCCAGGTTCCATTCGGGGCTATTTTGATAATCGCTTGCCGATCAGTGTCGCTATTGTAGATGTTCCCGTTGGCATCGATGGCTGTGCCGCCCGTGGAAGGAGTCAAGGCATATGGCTCAGGGTATTGTGAGAGCACGCTGGCAAATGACGAGTTGTAGAATGCTTCGTTGAGGTACTGTGTCTCGATCCTGGACATACCGCCTTGGCAAGGCTGGTAGTAATAGTACTTCCCGTCGGGGGAGACCTCGTGTTGATCGGCATAAATATACTCGAATCCGCCCTGCGAGTTGCGCATAAGCTTGCCCTCTCCCGATGGAGGCATGAATCCTTTTGTTGAGGGATCATCCTCGAGGACTCGTCTTGCTTCACCGGAGCCAAGCTCAAGTACGATAATTCCTGGTACTCCTGCATCGGTGATGTAGGCGAAGCCGGCAGAGGGATTGAAGCGAACGTCGTCAATGAGGCTGGTTGCCAGTGTGACGTCTGTGGATAATTGGTCAGTATCGACAAGGGAAGCATTCAACTCCAGCTCTCACTTCCTAAATTGTAGACCCTCGTCACACTGTTTGTTGTCAAGTTCACCTGGACCAGCTTCGGTCCCTCGGGCAAGATCACCGGCTGGCCAAAGCTCGGAGATCCTGTATCAACAAGCCACAACGTGCCGTCCGGACCAATTCGTATAGAATTGATTCGAACCAGGTGAGTTGTTGGGTCGCTTCCCGCGGAGTAGGAATTCCACTGGGCATTTGGGTAAGGTGTAGGATCGCTCCCATTGTGCCACTCAGCAACCGTCGGTCCTGTAGAACCATCAACTCTGGCATATAAGACGAACAGTCGTCCATCTGGCGTAGTGCTGACACCGTTCACTGGGTGTTGAAGGGTGAGGGCGACTTTCACACGAGGATCCTGAGCAGCAAGGACCGTACAAAACAATGCAAAGAGGATGAGTATGGGAGACTTCATCTTGCCAAGTTCTTGGGTGGAAGGCTTGTGAACTCAGATGATGGTACGCAATGCGCCTGGTGTTATCACTCTGTGTGTATAGGACAATATATACCTGGTGGCATCCCAATTCATGACGTTGCAACCCCTCACGAAGCGGAGCACAAGGCGAGGTCGCCGTGTGATTCCAAACCTGTCTTGCAGACCGACATGGTCAACTGCCGGTAACCCGAATGGTATGTTTCCCAGCTTCTTCTTTCGAGTGCATTTCCCCAGTCGGTGTTACAGCAAACCAATCATATCTGAGGTGGACTCGTAGGCAACCTGGAACACAAAGAGAGGACTCGGAGAAAACGGTGCGACTCCGACCTTGAATACGGTGAGAGCAGAGGAAGCGTCCGAGCATAATAAAGGTGATAAGATGACAGGCATGCGAGATCTTCAGAGGGTTGGCGGCCGAAATGACAATTCCATACGAGCAGACGAGAAAGGCGACTGCTGGTTGGCAGGACTCGAGGATGCGAGCCCCTTCATTGATAGCGCGGGGACTGGGCCAGACATCTCAGACGACGGCGCTGGCCTCCTTTTTCGACATTGAAACCTTCAGGAAGAGTCAGAGAAGGTCTTGAGTTGTGGAAGAGTGAGATAAGGGAGGCAGCGAGCACCCAACTGACACGCGGTTGGTGTCTGAACGCGGGCAGGTCAGGCGAGCACCAGATCAAAGCTTGCGATAATGCTTCGACCCCCAAGGACATTCTCCGTTCTAAGCTGACGCCGAAGCATCTACAGAGACTTTCTCCCAAGCCACGATTATTTCGGCGTACTCGTACTCGCAACCGAAAACATTTTTGCGACATGTTTGGGACAGTTCAAGCTCGAATTGCAAACGCGACGGCCGAAAGCCGGCTTGGAAATGACGTTGACCGGACTTGAATTGACGCGTAGGTTCAAGCTTCGCAATGCCAATGCGATCGCCAATGCTCGCCATGATATATGACGGCGAGATCTGCTGCGGACAGCTTCAAACCTCCCTCTCACACAAGTCCACCGTACTGACACCAGCTGCGCTCCCCCTCGCCCAGCATGTATTCCATATCAGCCCTGACTTTGCTCCTCCTCTCCATCAGACCATCTTTTGGCATTCCTCCACCAGACTTTGGGTTTCCCGAGGCCCCAAATGATACAGCATTGACGGTCATCTTCCAGGACAATGGCAGTCCAATTTCCGTGTCTGAGGGCCAGTTGTTCGGCGTGAACGGTGAGACTCCTGTTTTGGCTAGGTCCTATTACTGATCTTGCGCAGTTCCCTCTCAAGAACCAACCGTGGCGGTCGATCCCTCGAGTTTCGAGTCCATTGCCGACTACAATGGGTCTTATGCCCTCATTATGGTCGATCCCGATGCGAGATACCCCCAAGCTCCCACTTCTCGGTTCATTCTGCACTGGTTGCAGTTCAACTTGACGACTGCTCCAGCATCTGACGACGGTACTACTCAACTTGTCAACTCGACCGCGCCACAAGCTCCCTACCGCGGCCCTGCTCCTCCTACGAACTCTTCCGCTCACCGATACATCCTCTATGCCTTCTTCCAGCACGAAAACTTCACGTTCCCACAAGCCTACGAGGGTTACAATGCCACAAACCGGACGAGCTTCAATCTGACGGATTTCTTGGACCAGTCGAATTTGGGACCGAGCCCTGCCGCCGCCAACTACTTCTACGCAAGCAATGAGACTGCAGTGCCGCCGGACTTCATAGCAGCAGCAGGAGCCACATATCCAGGAGGAAATGGAGAGATGATTACAGCCGGTCCAGGTCCCAGCATCACACCCTCCTCGACACCTGCCACTGCTACAGCGTCGACGACTGGATCAGCACCCACAACCACTTTCACTGGTGGAGCATCTGTGGCAAGAGGGGGAATGGCGTGGCTGGCCTGTCCCATGGTGATTTTGAACCTACTATGAAGGACGCCGTAGGGATTTACAAGAGGCTTCTCCTATGAAGAGGTTGCCACCGAGACCATGTGCGAGTCTGTTTGAGTCAAACATGCCAATTGTTCTCTACCACGCCCACTGTCCTTGATTGAGCCTTATTGAAGGTTGCGTCCTGTCCTCCAGCGGTGTCCTTCAAGCTCTTCCTCCGTGAGCCGGTGATGGCGTGCCCGATGTCCTCCAGATCCATTGACAAACGTGTGGCAAGTTTGGACACTTTTGTACTTACATGATGCAGTCAAACGCTGATCACCAAACCGCGTTCAGTCCAGTTCTCTACCATCAGGTGGCAAGACGCAGCCGCGATCTTCCTCAATGCACAGTAATGGAGGAGAGACAGCAGCGTGCAAGACTGGTAGCCAGATTCCATTGTGCTGCACACTCTACTTCACAATACCCGTATTGGCCGGAAGCCGCTCGCTCGGGCATCAGACCTTGCTCTTCTTCTTTTCCTCGTCGTCCGCATCGATTTGAACCAGAGCCGCGAAAGGTCCCAGCTCCTCGATCTTCTTGGTCTCGATGACGAAATTAGCGATAAACACCGCCTCTTCGTCGCCCGCGTTTTCAATCCTGACATGATGGCATCCCGGAGGTTCGTACCAGCTGTCGCCTTCGGAGTGGATCTTTGCTCCGTGGCTCTCTCCATCGCACACCATCTGATTCAACATGCGCCCTTTGACCATGTTCGCAACCACAGCTGCACCGCCATGCTTATGGGGAGGGGTGGCAGAACCGACGGGAGCAGTGACCTTCAAACCGATGTAAGTCATACCGGGCATGTTTGAGGGCTGTTTCTGGTACACTGGTTCGACCTTGACCACAGGGCGGCTGGGATTCAATCAGAAAGCCGCTTCCCCTTGTCTCTCCTGCTTACCTATCAACCGTCCATTGTTCGTTAACTTTGACCACCTTCTGGTCTTGCCAGCGCAGATTCATGTCGAGTGAGGGTGCCATAGTGTGCGCTGATGGAAATGGCCCTATGGGTGCGGTGCTTCGTTGTTGAAGAAGGTTCTACGAGAACGTCTCTGCCGCCATTTATACCAGTCCCAGAGGCATGCCGATGCCGAATGCTCCACAAGGTCCTGTCGAGTCGAGGGCCTCATTGATACATGATTTGCTCGCGAATCTACCGGCACTTGTCGCGTTCCACATCCTGTCGACCTGCTGCGTTTGGTCAATCCAAATTGGATCAGGGATAAGAATTGCTTTGGGAAGCTGGTTTCCCTATTGGCCCGTACTCCAGGTCTCGCGTCCACTTGCCAATGTGGGAAGGTATCTCGAAATGGAAGCTGGCTTCATCCAAATATGACAGATCTGCGCTACAAATACTTCCGTGGAAGAAAACCATCCACCATGCGCGTTGCACAAAGAAGTGCTCCGTGGAGGGGACACAATGCCGCGTTTAGGCGACGTCTGATCTCAAAATGCCTTCTGGACATTCTGTCAATCGTGATTCCGCCCCGCGAACCGGCCGATCGAAGAACCCAACTCCTGCGACCAATCCGCCACTCGGACACAAGAGCTCATATTGGTTCGCTGTCCAGTTTGGTCGTTCCGGGTCGATTTTGGTCGTCCATAACAATTCTCTACTTGATCGTCGATGCTTTGAAAGCGATTCTTCAGCCCGTTCCTTTGCTCACTTGGCGGAGCTCACGCGATTGATCAACGGCCCCTTGGCTCGGTTCCTTTGACAAAATCTCCAGTGCTTGATTCAGCCTCGCGCGGACGTGTCGAACCATCATAGGACCAGATCACTTCCCCTCACGTGGCTGGCTTGGAAGGCGGAGGTTATGCTCCAATCGACAGTAATGCCAGAAAGGCACTAGCAAGTCAGCCTGAGAGCATGTGGCTTGTGTTCTGTCCGATCAGGCTACGCCTTGGGGATTTACTCATGAAGCCTGACCGCTGTTCCTTTATTTTCTCGACATGAATGCCTTATCAAATCCGCATTTACCATGGCCGTCGCTGTTGATTACCACATTTTCACCGACTCGATTTCTTTTCCGCCACAAGTTGTCCAGTCCAGCGTGCGAGGGCTGGTGACACCTACTGCGATCAGCACGACAGCAAAGCCGCTCACACTCGATCAGATCAAGACACTTATTGGCAAATACGGCCCAATCCTCAACCTCCACCCAAACGAAAAATACTTCAACACTTCGGTAGAAGATTTCTTGGGCCACTCCGAACTCATTGAAGTGATTGACAAGAAGGGGAAGAAAACAAGATCTCTGGGCACACCGACACCTACCAGTCTTCCCCAGGCGGGCAAGGACAGCCAGTACTACCTCCGATTAGCTGAAGACGGCAAAAAGGGCGACTTGGAGTCCGCAAAAGCATATGTCCGCGCTTCCTGGCAACCTGGGATGCCATACACTGATCTGCAGTTCTGGTTCTTCAATGCGTACAACGGGCCAGGCACGCTCCACATCGACGGGCTGATAATGGACAGTATCACGAGTTCAGGAGATATCAATATGGCACCTCTTGGTGAACATGTGGGAGACTGGGAGATGTCCATGGTTCGCGTCAATAACACCACTCTGAACCTCGACAGCATCTGGCTTTCGCAGCACTCGAGAGGCCAATTCTTCACAGGCGACCAACTTGAGCGAACTTTCAAGTTTCAAGGGACTCAACCGATTATCTTTGCCTCACTGAATGGACATGCGAACTTCGCGCGTGCTGGATCGAATCCGACAGAGTTCAGGAAGATTGGAGGCATACCAGCGGGCTTCGACTTCTTCGTTCGCAATGACACGGCCTTGAGCAACTTCAAGCTCGATTGCTCCAAGAAGTACGAGCTCGTTTCAGCTGATTTTCTTGACATCAAACCTCCGGCATGGCTGACATATCCTTTCCGTTGGGGACCGGAAGGGACCTCGACTCATATCACGCCTACCGCTGTTGCGGAGATTGTCCAGGCGGCCGCCGGTAACGAACTGTCCAAATTCCTTCCCCTTGCTGCAGGGGTCATTCTGGCTGGCGAGATACTTCCACATTTCGTGAAGGGCGATATCAATGGGCCAACTTCGCCGAGTCGACATGGAAGCTGGATGGGCACGTATCCTGTGTATTAGCTTGAGGTTCTGTGATGGATTGCGTGGTGGAAGGCATGAGCCTGCTTTCTAAACACTCAGCGACCTCGATCGATATGGACGAATGAAGCGCAGGAAGTGGCAACAATAGCGGGAGTTTACAGAGAGAGGGTGAATCTACAAGTAGGAAGTTATGATTGCATTGTAGTCTCACGTGAACTTGCGTTTTGTGGGATGGTACTGCATATGTAAGTTGACGTGCCTGTCCGCCAATCAAAATGGTCTATCTGCGGCGGGTGAACCACGGTTTGGTTCCAGAATTTAGAATATCTGATCCACGAGGTATAAGAATGAGCACGGAGTACTATTGGAGTTGAATCTCTTTCATTTCATGGTTGGAAGGCCATGCACCATCTGCCTTTATCTACTGACCAATCTCTCTTCCCTCGATAGTGTCTCTCTAATCAATGGGAAACCTTCGAGACCTGGAGCTTGACTGCGTTGCATATGACGAGCTAGGACCTAGTGTGCTACTGGCTGCGGTATATGAATCAGAGTAAGCTTCGGCTTCGAGGAAGTCTCGCCGGTTTGTCAACGAGCTTGAAGTGGTATATGTTCGCGAGCTTGTGGTTGACGGATCCCTTGTGAAATACGACGATCGGTCTTTGGAGGTGCTATCGGCTGCATAGAGCCCATCAGAGTATGAATGCGCTTCGAGGAAGTCCCGTTGACTTCGCAGAGTGCTCGATGTTGTGTACGAGCGCTCCGGGAGGTCGCGGCGCGCTGAATTTTCACTGTTGTCGCCATATTTGTCATCTCTGCTTGAGCCGGACTTGTAAGACTCGCTGCCATACTTGCTTGAGCCATATTTGTCGTCCCTGCTCGAGCTGTACTTGGAGCTAGTACGTTCCCTCTCACTGCCGTAATTAGTATCACGACTTGAGTATTTGCTTTCAGAGCCATATTTGTCATCTCTGTTCGAGGAATACTTGCTGCTCGCATACTTTGATGAGCCGCTGTCCCCACAGCTTGTTGGTAAAGCTTCCATGTTAGGATACTTGGTGTACGAGTGGTAGGTTTTCTCAACCATGTCTCGGAAAGTGGCCGACATCTTGATGGTTACTTGTTGTTGTTCTGATTGCGCTTTCACTTCCGAGTTGAGAGAACGGTCTTTTGACTCGAATATGAAAGTGCTTGATGAGAGAAGAGAAGACGGAGACGTCAGAGAAATTGAATGGGACTTAAAAGGCTTTCGAAGACGTCCAGGCACAATGCAGCGCAGTGCCCTTCGAAGACAAAAGCAGATAAAGCTTTTGTTGAGCTTTGGAGGAAAGGACTCTTATATGATAATTTCTTCCGGAACAATGGCGAACAAAACTGCATCGATCGTTGAAAGACGTCGCCTCTTTGTCGCCTAAAGACAAGGCACAAGAACAAACCTCCTCGTTGGGTTGTCCTTTATCAAGATCAGACAAAAGACGTTGTAGGGCCGGAACGTAACTAGTGCAATGGTAGCACCCGGGCAGATAGTGGACTGAGCTGGAGGCCAAGAATGAGAACGGTGGGAACCTGCGGAAGAATTGTCAGATCAAAGGCACATTCAGACGGCTACCGGCCGCAACGAATTAAATGCTAAGGGAGGAATCACGATGCTTGGTCAATATCACCGGAAAAAAATAATCGTTGAGTTTCTCACATGTTTTTCATTACCTAAGGTGGGTAGCGGCCTTTTTCTCCGGGCTGTCACCGCCTACCTTCTCTCTTTTAAAGTGCTTGCACTTCCTGCACTTCCATCTCCACCAAGTCACCAAGGAAGTCGAAGCTGAGGGGTTTCTTGCAATCTGGACAACGCATATTGCAACGGCCGTGATCATAGCGACCATCACGCAGAGTGCGAAACATTCCTTTGAGAAGGCACGAATGGTGCTTGAGTTGGCCACAGCAGGGGGTCACTGCATACGTACCAGATTGGCTCGAGGAACATTGGCGATTACCGCAAGCCGGTAGAGTGGCAAGTGGAGATGCAGTCAGTTTCGTGGATGGAGTAAGGCCCCAGTTTCGCAATCTCGCTGTTCGTAGGCTAGCCACACGGGAGTGGTATGCCAAACGGTTGATAGATCTTTCGAATCTCGAAGCCCGAGCCTTGAAGATCAGGTTTTGGTGCATCATGTTGACCTCTTGTGAGGCGAGCCACTCATCTGCCATCCGAATACTGGTAAACACCAAGGAAAGGCGGGTTTCCACCTCATCGACACTCTCAGGATTGACTGGACGCTCCAGGGATAGAAGTTCTGGCATGTTCGCGCGGAGGGGGAGTAATTGAGAGTGATGTTCTCCTCCAATCTCCTCGATCATGTAGTGCAATCTGCCGTTGACGACCAATAGTCCTTGCGTCAAGAGCTTCAGATCGCCAATCAGGTCTTTGACTGGGTCGGGTCCTGGCGAAAGAATGTCAAAATCAGGTCTAACAATGCGGGCAATGAACCATCTGGGCAGAGTGGGAGGAACTTGTCGGTTGATCGATTGATCAGGCTCAGGGACATGGTCAATGTGAAAAAGATCCCCGTCCAAGGGCCCAACATCTTCATCCAAGAAATGACGATCCATGGGATCGAATTCCATATAAAATGGATCATTGGTGACTCTGTCGTCATTCATACTTATACGCCAACGAGTGACAGTATAGGGATGGAACCGGCGAGGCGGAGAGTTGAGTACTGGTCGAGGCATAGTGGTGTAGTTCTCATCCATAGTTTCAGTGGTTGTTTTCGATTCCGTCTCCTCGGGGTTCGTTTCTTGCTATCTCAAGTTGTGGAAGATCCGACTGAGGCGAGAGCGAAAAGAGAGCTAAATAGGTTCGACGAGCACGGAAAATGCACATCAGCGTCAAGGTGTTGATCAAAGCAGAAAAACGTACAATGGCCCACGCAAAGACTGTCTTCAAACAATGGAAGATGTGGTCCAGGATCTCGCCGCAACTCTTTGTTGTGGCGTGGGCTTGCAGCCAGATAATCAGACAATGGAAGACATTGTTCTCGGTCGTCTCTAACGCACAAGGAAGGACTTGTCCTCTTGCTTGCGACAAAGAGGGAGTACTCCGAGCGAAAGACATCGAGCCTGCGCGGGCAGGAAAGAACCGGCCGTGGCTTACGGAAAGATCCCGTTGGTGGTAGGATTTGCGGCGAAGACTGGTTCGGTGAAATGGTTGTAGGAGAACCCCTTAGGCGATCAGTGTGGATCTCGCCCTCCTGTGAGGATTTGCTCACGTTGTTGTCCTCTTCTGCCGTTTGATTGGAGTCCGCTTTTGCCGGTGTAAAGGTTTATGGTGGAAGTCAGTAGGTAGCTGGAGGGTTCTGAATACATCAAATAGATGTATTGGCAGAGAAGACGACACCCTAAGGACGCGGAAGGTAATGGCGGGAAGGCCGGCTGGAGAGCGTATCTCGATGCTAACATTTGTGAAGCAGGTTTGTTTAAAGCGAGCCACAGACTGCGGAGCAAGGTCTCCTTGTGCTCAGCTACTTCGGACGACATAAGCCTCTAGAGGTCTCAGCGTTCGGCCCGGAAAAATATCAGCTCCAGAAGAATATCGAGTAGCGAGGCACGCTTGCAATAATCTAAATAACCCAAGCCTAATCATTGTGCTTAGCCTTAAGGAGGAGCGTGACTTTAGCCTTTAAACGTGGTAGACACCTATCGAGTATCGCTCAGCTCTTGTGACCTCCATAATCACAGCCAAAGGCTAAAGAGATATCGCTTGAATCGATGCTGCTTTTAGTATTCGTTTGGAGATAAGACGCTCGCTTCGTTAGATAAGACCAGCCATTTTCTATCCTAAGAGGAACCTAGAACCGCGCACGGTTCTGAAAATTTGGACCAATTAAATAATTAGAAACTTTAAAATCGAGCGAAGTTTTCGGATGTAATTGCCGCGTCACAACTTTTACAAGACTATAAAGAAATATATTAGTTTTATAGAAACTAAATAATTAGATTATACTAAATCGATGCTAGTAGCTTTTAATATTATACAACAAAGTCTAATAATAATATAAATAGATATAGATCGAAGATTATAGAGAATTAAAGTTCTAAAGTTAATTAAATATATCTCTATACAAACGAAGTTTCTATAATTTATTATATTATAGCTTCGCATCTATATTATTATTCTTTTACTTCACTATAGATATTATATTATCTATATAAAGCTATAATCTATTACTATATAAAATTAGTTTTAACTTTATAAATAGATACACTATAAAATCTATACTATATAAATAAGACTTTATAATAAATAGTAGAGTACGTTTTTTAACTGTAGCTAAAAATAATTAAGTAGTAAGAATTAATATTTTTAACTATAGTTAAAATTTAAAGATTTACTAATATACTTAATAAAGTGTTACTACTTTATAAGTTTTAAAGTTATTATAACTTTATAAATAATAGCTTTACTATATAGTTAGGGTTAGGGTTAGGGTTAGGGTTAGGGTTAGGGTTAGGGTTAGGGTTAGGGTTAGGGTTAGGGTTAGGGTTA